>JAPZDV010000008.1:14934846-14962564 GCA_029814665.1 Acanthurus lineatus | reverse complement strand
GGCTTTAAAACAAATGAGCACGGTGAAGCCATTAACACCGAAGCACCACTGTGCTAACGGTGTTACAAAACATGTCTGGCCAAGGGTGGAAACACTTCCAACTTCGCAAAACACTTGAAGGACAACCACCCAGACCCGATTTCTATTAAAATAAAGTCAATACTGACATTTTTGTGTTCTCCTTTTATTTAGAAAAATATCGAAAAGTATCGAAAAGTGTCGAAATACATGGTGGTACCGTTACAGGTACTAAAATGTTGGTACCGTGAGAACACTACTAGCTACCATCGCTTACTTGATAGACAAACTGGGTTGCAGGTCTGATGCTACTGAACATTCCTGCTTTTTCCTCTTTGTTGAAACACACAAAGTCAAATTAGTCTCTGTCGCTGTTGACAAGTTCCCGTTCACAATCTGAATCGTACGGCTGAAGTTTTTCATTGCACTTTCCCTGGCACTTGGCCTGAAGTAACATCCCAATACTCTCCAAGCTGCATGCTTTGATTCTAGGATCGACTCCTGATTGGTCAGTTAAAGCATTTAGTTGGACATGGGGGAAAATATAGTTGCTTCAGATCTGAATGTATTTGTGTAATTTAGTAGCCGAATATAGGTGACAGGGAACTGTAAACAATCACAGTTTTCTGTCAACTTTCTACAACTTTCAACTCATCTGCTGGGCCAAAATTTCTCCAATTTTTTCTTCCTTTTACCCTAAAAAAAATCACTAACTGGTCCTGAAAAGTTGTCAAGCTTTAATGGCTAGAACTGCATAGAGGGAGAGAATGGAATAGGTTGGTTAAAAACATTTTACTTTTAGATCTTGCAGATAAGAAAGTTTGCACAACTTATCCTAATGTTCTGAACAGAGGCACAGCTAATGCATAAAAGCATGAGCTCTGTCTGTTTATTTAACTTTCTCTAAAAACTGAAACTGGAGTAAAGTCAGTCTGTTAGTAAAGTATTTGGAATTGAAAGTGCCTGTCGAGTTTATAGCATTCGAGGTATAAAATTTAGATTTCACTGACTGGATTGAAAGTTACTACAGTGATGATTAGTATGTAAGAGCACATGTCTCTGCCTCTGTGTACTGTACTACATGTTTGTTTATGACTCCCTATTGGAACCAGGGAAGACAGGGTTTGATCCAGCAGCAAGGAGATTAGCGAATCAAACAAACATGTAGACTTACCCCAAATTACTCCCAAAAAAATAAAACAACAGACAGAAGCACGGAGACAGATAGATAAATAGATATTTTTTCAAATCAATCAAAAGTCGTTGTTTTTTTGCCACATCCCCACATTCAGCCTTCTTGAATTTGGTGTGATCCCACTCAGGCAATCCCCAGAGCCCCTACACCCCTCCAGAACCACGTCAGGAAACATCAGAGGAGTGTAGAAAAAAATGAAATAATAAATGGAACATAACACGGCAACCAATATTCCATCAAAGGAACGGCTGTGGATATTAATATCGACACTGAATGGAAAATGAGGCACTTAGACATACAAATCGCGTTGACGCATTTGCATAAAAACAAGATTAGCATTTGCACCGACGGGGAAGGAAAATGTTGCTCTCGTTTTTCCCCTTTTTGTTTTTTTGCTTTTGTTGCAAAAGTAAACACTGGATGATTCCTAGCTCACATGTGAGAGCATATATGTGCTAAAAATGTCATTGCAGACATTCCTTTTTATAGAAAACTCATGCAAACTCACGAAACTCCAAAACACAGTTTGTATGGAGAAAATGCAAACAGAACGCAATAATTATACAGCATACCCAGACAATTGCCAGTTTAAGCAACTTATAACACTTGAGTGACACTTAAATATCAAAATTCAAAGCTAAAACACAGACAATTAATAAAAAGTAGATACTAACATAAGGAACACACACATACATTCTGTGCATGCAGATATAGAAATACACTGAATTTTTCATGATGAAGCCCTCTGTTGTGAATGTATAGGATGGGCCGCTTGTTTTCCTCTTACTAAGCACAATGTATGCATACATGTATATATGTGCTTGGCAAATTAGAATGAGGTTATTTGCTATACACTGCATCCAGTTAAAGTTCCTTATTCATTCATTCTGAAGAAACTAGTGGTCAGCCCTTGTCTTATGTTGGGACTCTATAGACTTAGCAGTTAAAGCCCAATATTGTGACACTCTGCTGTGGCCCCACTTTTGCTTTGAGTTATCTTTCCCCAGAGAAGCTATGGGCACAGATTTTTTTCATTTAATAGTCTACCTCAAAGACGTTTCTTTCATCATTGGAATGGCTGTGTATGGAGGAGATTGGTGCCATATTCCAGTGATGCACTCTCTTAGGTATCATCGGGTTCAGAGAGGTTAGCCTAGAGATTACCGCACTGTCTGCCAAACAGAATAGAGGGTACTTTTTTCTTCCTCTTAGCAAGTGAAGGGATAATAAAGGCTTTTTTTTTTATATGTTCCTTTGACAGGCCCATGGTCAGTCCCTAATCGCATCATAGACAGGAAGCCGGGACATCAGCCATCACTCCCTTTGTCATACTCTGGTGCAGACAGCTGATGGAGTAGACTGTCTGTGTCTTATCTGACACAGACTTGATTATCTTGATTGTATTGAGAAATGAGCAGAATTGAGTTTTTAAATTCTTTTCTCTGTCACAGTGGAGGGCCAAAGACATCCACTGTGTCCTCTTTGTTGAGTAAGTGATCGAGCGAACCCTAACCCTAACCCTTAACATGTTACCTGAAGCTAGCGTCAGGTTGGCTTGGATCATGTTAAAGTAAAGAGGTTGTTCATCAGCTCTGCAGAGCCTTATCCCAGACATGATTCCCGAGGTAACATAGAAGTCTAAAAGATACCAACTGTGACAGGACAGCACCATGTTCATACCAGGAAAAATATTCACACAAAAATTTCAAACTTGTAGTTTTCATCTCCAGCAAACTTTGCCTCGAATGACATAACTTGAGTCAATTTGTCAGATATGACACAACGTTCAGAGCCACAGACGGAGCCTAAGTAAGAGCTCTCCAACACCTACCCTTTTACAATATGATGACAAAACGTCTTGGCTGTTTTTAGACTAAGATTGCTAATATGAAAGGGGGGCTAGGAGGTGGCAGCTAAAAACTGGAGATGACCCTGTTTGCAGGTTTAATGAGCAGCACTGAATTTTTCCATCCCTTTTGTTGGGAACTGAGCAAGAAGAGTAGAATAGGAAAGGGACAGAGGCCAGGCAGGCAGGTGCCACTGGTGTACTATAGTTCACTTCAATCGCAATCAGGGCAATCAAACCAGAGCAGGACAGGCGGCACTTCACAATTTCATCTAAAGACTCCACTGGCAATCAAACAAGAGCAGAACTCACATTGTTCAGGATGAGCAGTACACATGTTACCTCAGTGACCTGATCTAGCTTGATTTTGTTGTGTGTTGCTGAGGAAAAACTGGATAAGGGGCTTCTCATTTTTGGTAGAAAACAGACAGGGTTGAATACACTCACTCTGATTGGCAGGGTATGTGTGCATATGACTTTTTTTCCCTCGATTGGTTGAACATAGTTTGGAGCAGCCTTTGCATTTAAAATGAAAAACTAATTCATCAGGAGCTTAAGCAAGAGCATAGCTTGTTATCAATTTGGATGTTTTTTTTAATGCTTATCACTGTCATGGGAGCACGGATTTAATTTACATCCAACTATTTGCATCTTTGTACATGTGGTTATCTTAATTTAATGTTTAGATTAAATCTTCAAAAGTGTGTCTGCTATTTATGCTCAGTTCGTTCAATTTCTTCTTCACCACAGTGTCCTTATAGGTAGACACTGATATGGAAATAGACAAGAAAAGGGAAATAAGAGCAGAGCCGAAAGTGAAGTTAAAGAGCAGAGATGAGCTAAAGATAGAAGAGTCAGGAAGTATGAACTTCTGAGCTGTGGCAAGTCTAATAGACCTGCTGACACTGAGCTCAGGTGTCACGTCTGTCTCTCTGCGTCCTTCGCTCTCACTTTCTCTCTCAGCTGGCCAGTAGTGTGAACTGAAGTGACAAAATGACATTCTCTTTCTCTGGGTTTATTTCTGCCACAACGTGGTTAGATTATGTTTTGGCTGAGCAGATCTCATGTGATGTGTGTGATTGTGTGAGTGTCTGTGTATGTGTGTGTGTGTGTGTGCGTGCATGCCGCCTACCTTCCACAAATGTGACAGATTTCACACTGTCAGTTTTTTTTCTGCAGCTTTCTTAACACGTTGTAAAAAAAAAGACAAATAAATGCTGCATGGGTGACTGAGGCGCTAGCTGAAAGTCCGTGGTTTGAAGCTTTTAGTTTTGTCAAATTTCACATTTAGAAAGCAGGACACAGTACAAGCTGAGGCCTACAGTATTATTACAAACACATTCTCAACCTTTCTCAACCTTTTAATCCCTACTTGGGGTCACTAAAGCTGAGTGCATATCCAAGCATGCACAATGTGGAGGCGGGCACCCTAAAGAGGTCACCAGCCTATCCCAGATTTTGTAGAAATCTCCCAAAGCTACAGCATGTACTTCACTCCTCCCTGTATATTATGCATCAATAAAACATAGATAAAATACAGAACTTCATTAATTTTGATGTGAGAAATAAGTATTAACAAGTCAGTGTCACTGAATTCTGAATTCAGTGAGTCAACAGACAGTTCTGTAAACACACCTGAGCCTGTGATCCCAGGTTCACCTGGACAGGAAGCGGTGTTGTTGCACATGCGTGTTTCCCGCAGGGCGCCGCTGCATAGCGTCCCATAGGGGGAAGAAACACATGACCGTGTCCTCACTTGCCAGCCTTGCCCACACGTGAGAGAACACACACTCCACTGCGACCACTCCTCTGCTGCAGGGTCACCTGGAGGGCAACACGGAGATGGACAGAGAGGTTAATTCACTTTGATTCCAGTTTTTGTGATGCTGATGTTTTAAGGCAGCTGGAGCAAAAGCTCTTCAAGAAAAAAAGCATCATTAGTTGTATCAAGATTGCAGCTTCTTGTGTTCAAAGTTTAAAACAAACAGAACCAACTGCAGGTTATAAAACAGTCAGTGATGAGACAAAAATTGAACCATTTATACGGTGTGACTGCAGTGTAGATAATGCTGTAGGTGACATACAGTGGAAAGTCAGCTGTTAGCCAAGATGTGTGACAATGAATGTGCTGGCTCCACTGATTCCTGTTAGCAGTTTTTAGTTTCTCTTTGTTCTTTATCTCCTGAAATAAAATGAAAATTCCCTTGGATGACGATGACACCATCGCAGTGTAACTACAATGAAAAAAGACAAACAGAGTCATAATCTATACAATTGCCAAGAGAAAAGCCTGGGAATCTCTGACAGATGATGAAAGGGCTTTGTGGTTACAGTAACCAAACAGCCTTCCTGTAGTGTCTTTATTCCCCTGAATGAGAGATATTTAGACATTAGGAGAGCTTAAGCTCATCAATTGCTCGATATGAGAGAGCTTTGCTCATATTGTTCTAAGCAGACTGTCTTAGTGTTTGATTTCCACATGCCCTGGCCTGAGGTGTTGTGTCAGTGCCCAATATATGATATTCCTGCATGCCTTATGAGTATGGGCAATATGAGATTTACATTAGCAATTATATAATTTAAGGTCCTAATGGAATCAACCTGGATTGAATATTCATAAGGACGATGGAACTGAGGTGACATTAATATTAATAAAATGAAATTATTGGAACACATACGATCTGGATGACTTTAGATGTTAATAAAAGGGCACATTCAGTAAACAAGAGTATCTGTGCATGTCTTCAGAGCCTTTTAACATCCATAAATTAGGTGTTAAGACATGTTCGGGGTTGATTTTGAGTTCTGCGGGCAGCTGTGAAGAGCTTCCCATTGTTCCCCCTGAGTTACGCCCTTGAAAGCAAAAAAAAACTACCAGTTTAGTCATCCGGCTTCCTTCTCTCTTTCCATGAATTGTTTATGAGCGCCGTGTCCTTTGATGGAGGCGTCATCACATGGCAAAGAAGGAAATCAAATTAATTGCATGTCCGTTAATCGCATTACATCTTCATTAACATGTTGTGAGTCAGGGTTTAAGCTCATCACACATGCCTAGAGGAACAGAAGAATGGGGAGAAGAGAGAGGAGAGGGAGAATAGAGGAGAAGGACAAGACAGAGCCAGGGGTTTCCCTCGCGGTAGGGACTCCCTGCTCCACACAGTGATGGCTGTTATATGAAAACATGGGTGAGCTTGTGTCTATGTGTGTGTGTGTGTGTTGGCGATGGGGGCACATAAGCTCAGATTATTGCATGACCTGTTCTAGCATAGATAAAGCAGCCGACATGTAATGTCATGTATGCAGAAGGCAAGATCCTTTTTTTTAATATGTTTAATGTATCATGTCGTGAATAATTCAATCTTTCTTTTCTAATCTCATTATTCATGTAAGACTTTAATGTCACGCGCAAGCACACACACACATAAGTTCACATTTTTCACATATTTATATATGTGAACGGTCAACTGCAGCAGCTGCCCTCAGGTTCAACCATGCTGTAAATTGTAAATGTATGATAATTATTTATATGGAAATCCTTATTTTTAATTATATATACGGCCAGTAAAGTTCAAGTCTGGTTCTTCTGATCCACGCTGTAAACGCACAGTTAACATTCCCACAAACACACACAATACTCACCTGTTTGTGCCTGAAACACACCTGGCTGGTCAGCTGATCGTGGTCTTTGGGTCTTCACCTTCAGGTCATCATCATAAGGGTCTGGAAAAGAGGAAAGCATATGTCAGAAATTTCAAAAAGAAGCAAGATGTGTGAAGATAAAACAAGAACTGGGAAGTGGATGTCCAGTTTGTTTACTACATGTTTACTGTGCTGCAGCATACACATAGTTTCTTTTGAAGCTAAAGTAAAAAAAAGTGCCCATCAGCACTCACTGCTGTTTTGTGCATTCAGAAAAGTCAAAAAAGGCAAGTTTTTTAGTACATCCAAAACACGACTCTGGCAAAATAAAAATACAAACGCCTACATTTGCTTGGCTCGCTTCTTGAAGCAGAATATTTAAAGAACACGCTGATACATTTCAGCAGACGTCGTGCAGAAACAGATAACAGAATTTCAAGGCGGCAATAAAATCTCAGAAAATCAGGAAGAAGTCAGTTCTGAGCGGATCATTGGCTTAGAGGAAAAAACACGAAATGTCAATAAAAATATACATATTGAAATGCAATCTGATAGTATTCTCGATTCAGCCCAGCAAACTTAGTAAGCTAAAAAAAAAAGAGCCTGAAAATATATATTAGAGAGCTGATTTAAACTGGAACAACTCATGTAAAAGAGCATTTGTGGAAACAGAAGGATTGCCTCGGGGGAAAGTGTGGAGAAAGTGAAACCATGTGACATATCTAAGTCGGTTTTATCTCAATTGGTACAAACATACGGAGGCATGAGCGCAGACTGTTGTGATCTGCATGTGCAAATGGATTTGTAAGCTTAGTTTCAGCAACACACTTAATCAACTCCCTCGGCAGGGAAACAATCTTTGATTGCAGATCTTTTTCACTTGGGTACTCCCTGCCCATGGGATTTTTTGCAGTGGCTGCATTTACGCAAAGAACCTGAGTTAAACAAAGAGTCTATGGTATCTATGGTGTGTGTGTGTGTGTGGACAAGATTTCATGGTGCAATAGTGACTGACACTTGAATTTCCTCGCATTAGTTTCTATCGAGGAGACATAAGGAAGAATATGAACACATGCACCCTCAGCACATCCTATCGGGACTCCCAGTACATACGACACACACACAAGCCCAAAGGCATGAATGCCTGGGAAGTGTGTTAAAGCTCTGTCAGGATTTCTCAAATGCCCACCAACCATGAATTTGGCCTTTTACAGAGACAAGTCAAGGAAACTCTCTCTGCTTTTAACTCTAACTTACAGTGTGTTCTTATGATTTATCAATTTATCTTGATTTCTTCTCAGTTACATAGTGAAAATGTTTGGTCCTGAGTTTCTGTGTAGGATATGTGTCGTAGTATCTGGCAACCCAAGCTAGAAGCAGAGGTTAGCATGAGCAAACAACTCTGCCTTTGTCACTTGTTACTTTGTTGGCTCAAGCTCAATCAAATATTAAATGCTGACATTTGATCACTTTTTGTGAAATTGGCTTGTTTTTTGTTTTGTTTTTTACCTCAAACTAAAAAGGAAGAAAAATGTAAGGTCATTTTACTTTCACATCCTTTTATCTGTGCTATAATCTGTGCTATACATTTATGTGGAGGTGGATGCAATGAGAACGGGCCATTTGCCAATAGCCCTGAACATTTTCCCCCTTTTTTTGGCAGGTATATTTATATGTTGTTCTCAGCAGGACCACTTGTGCTTAAAAGGCCAAAGCACAATATTTTAACCACAGGAACAAGGGAATTATTTTGTTTGTGTGCTGTTTCGATAATATCTGCGGCTGGCTTCAGCCCTAGGTAAATAACTGCTTTGTGCATGTGTGTGGGTTGATCGTCTCACAGCACTCTGAAGCTATTTTACAAAACAATAAACAGATTTCAAAATCAAGTCATTGCCTCATTGTCCAAAAAAGACAAGTGTTGCAACTAAAGTGACAATCAAACCAAGAGCAGAGCTGCACATGCCAACAGCCCAAGGACTCGCATGTAGTCATTAGCTGTACTCAGGTCAGCACACACTGCAATTACCCACTTGCTTAGCTGCAGGTTTTACAGAAATATTTTACATGAAACCTTGAACACCTTGTGTCTGGACATAAGCCCAGCACTCCTTGATTTTAAAACACTATTTATCCTCCAATATTCAGCAGCCAAAAATACAGCAGGAAACAAAACTTGTTTTAACGTACAAAAAGAGAACTTTTACTCATCCAGTTACCTTTCCTCTTGATTTTCTCACTTAAAGACTCACCTACTGTTGTGACAGAGGGATAAGGGAATTGTTGTCAGGGAAAGCAGTTTATGAGGTTAACTCAACTTTAGTCTATTTTGTCTATTTTTGTCTATTTCTAAGTAGATACTTTATCTACTTAGAGAAATCATTACCTATTGCTTTATAAATCACCACAACTTTAAAATGTAAATTTGTCATTTGTATCTTTGTAAACTGCATGCACTCTGCTTCAGTGGATAGCTTCACGCTATGCTTGTCAGCTAACCTCTCAACCTTTTATATTCCTCCTACAGTTCTTGCTAACAGGTGACACAAAGTTAACATTGCAACTTGTGAAACTAGCAACACATGCTGCTAATAATACCACTCAACTGATTCAACTGTTTGAAAGGTTTAAGGTCTAACTGCTCACTGAAAATGTTCATAAATAAGATAATGAATCAACTAAATAACAAGATACTGTCAACTTATTCTCACCTAAAGCTTTTAAAATAAATGTACACAAAAAGTATATTTATTATGACTGAGACAGAATATGCTGGTCCCAATCCGTGAGGTTCGGAACATTTTTGGACAAATCAAGCAAACATGAAGCTTTGTGTATGTGTATGTGTATGTGTATGTGTGTCAATGTGTGTGTGTGTGTGTGTGTATTCTGGCTTCTCTCTGGCGTCTGTTCTTTTGAGACACAGAGGTCAGTGAAGCAGGACAGAGGAGTAATGTCTCACATAAAATGACCAGTGAGGACTTCTTTTCTCTCTATCTCTTCATTTCTCTCTGTCTCTTGCTCTGTCTCGTTCTGTCTCAGTTTGTCCCCCTCTCCGTTTGGTCTCCAGCACAGAAGAAGATTTAGATGGACACTGGTGCGGAGTCCAGCACAACCGAAAGGAAAGATCAATATGGATAAACCCCTCGAGAGTCTTGACCTTTGCAAACCCCCACTATATTGTTTAATGTTCTGAACTGCACTTTAATGGATACATCATCACACACTTCATCAAATGGTCTTGCCCTCTCTCATCCTTACTTTTTTTCCACCCATTTCAGCTGTTTCTTCATCTCCAGGGGAATCTATTTTCCATCCATAGCTGGCAGTATCACTTCCAATCGCGAGTAGGGTCGATAATCCTATGATTGGCCGGGAGCAGAGGTGGGGATGGGATATTTTACTTGTAGTAGCGCTGATGCTTTAGTTTCAGCTGACAGAATTGTCAGTGAAGTGAAAAAGTGTTGGGAGATCACCAGCATTATAGCTGCAGTGTAGTCCATTAAAAATCTAGAATGACAGGTCATCATCAATATATTATCAGGATGTGAGAGCATTTGAATCTCGACTCAGGGTCTGCTCACCAGCCTGTATGCAGCGGATGGTGAAAGCAGACTGCTCATCCCTGTTCATGTCAACCCATTTCTACTGCCTCTTCCTCTCCAGGGGAAAAGGTTAAGGTTAATAATAGGAAGTTAATAGACATGTGATTGACTGGATGAAATAGCTGAACTTTGTCATGTCAAGCTTTGATGTAATATGAGCAGTTGTCTTCTGATTCTCATGCTAACAGCTAAAAAAACTTGTCAGGCACTTTCTGCCAAACATTGAAAAGGACTTGGTGACATGTTAAATGTTGCTGATACACTGTTGGTTAGGTGGTTCTCTCTTTAGTGATGTTTGTTCAGGGAAAATGGATACAATTTTTGAAGTGCAGGTTCTGTTTTTTTTAGAGTGCTACAAAATCATGCTGCTAGGTAAGCCCATATTTTAGCTACTTATGACAATGATATGTGTAAGACAGCACTTCTATGATTGGCAGAATTAGAGGGAATGAGATTTGTCTGTATTTTCCCTAGTGTGGGAGAAGTTAATATCAAAAATAACCTGTCCTGTAGTCTGGTGGTACAACAGCTGATACTTTTTTTTTCCAAACTGCGGCAAGGTTAATAAGCTGCAGACTATATATGGAAGTCTAAGCAAAATGCTAACTCTAAGCTAATAAAAGAGTTCACTTTTAGGCTGCTACAGCTTGTGCACTGATCGCTGTTAAATTTTTAGCAAAGCCAGGTAACATATCACAGCACCTAATGTAATTATTTGGAACAATTTGACGGACATAAATGCATCTAAACAGTAACACAGGTTTATCAAATGAAAAATGTATGCATGAGGTCCTCAGAATTCTGGTTCTACTGTTCAGCTGGTTGTCTTTGGAAGATGCAGCAAAGAAACAGCACAACAATTCCACAAAAGGTTGAGATTTGCATGTTATTTTGGGATTATCACTTGTTGGGAACTCTTTGTTTGACTACTTGGAATCCTACTGCTAAGAATATGGTTAATGGTTTCCAGCCAGTTTCATCCACCCCTTGCGTGGGGCTATTTTCTCTCTTTCTTCTTGAAAAACAAACAGTTTATAAAGTGGAATGTAGAAGGACAAAGTCTCATTCACAGCCCGCTGAGCGCTATCACACAGCAGGCAGAGGCTTTTGTGAGCTTCCTCAACTCAACGCAATGAGCAGTGGGATACTCTCAATGAACACACACACGCACTTTAAGACATGAACACAGCGTATTGAACATCTCAATACACAAGCAAGTGATGACATCAAATGCTTCAATGTACCTTGATGTGGCACACACACAGGCATGCTGAGACACACACATAACGCACACACCTACACAATAGGAAGTAAATATGGCTGATAAATAAACGTCATGCAGTAAAGCGGTTTTGAGCCCGGACAAAGCGGCAGGCTGGGGAAGGGGATTGGGGCAGAGCCAGTTAGAGCCACAGGCTCCTTTGTCAGACTGAGCCGGGATTTAAGCCTGCTGGGAAGGCTGTTTGTGTATGTGTGTTTGCGTGTGTGTGTGTGTGCGGCAGGGGAGCACATATGGTAATATGGTAAAACAGCTGTGTTAAGTAAATGGTACATACAAAAAAACAGTAGCACGGAAATGTTTGCTGTTGACTACAGTCAGCTCTTTTTGTGCAGCATATATGATTGAATGCACACTCTCCTAAACACGCACACTTACTAACACACACACACACGCACAGTCACAAACACACAGAGCTATTTCTCAGCCGTATATCAAATCTGAGCTTATAGCTCTCTGGTGATGTCCATTTACTCCAGGGTCCATCTGGGAGAGCCCAAACTGATAGAAGCACACTATAATGGACTTTTTATAAGCTACTGGACAGACAGACCCACTCCATCTCTCTCTCTCTCATTCCTCTCTCACCTTTTTCTCTCTCAGCAGCAGATATGAGGGGTGAAGTTGAATCAGGTTGGTGCAGGACAGCGTCTGTCTGTATATGAGGGCCTCAAGGTCATTTGTGTGCCTTCAAAATGGATTCAAAATCGAGTTTTCTCAGCCCCACAGGCTGACTGGTGTTTTTGTCACACACCTACACACATCTCTTATATACAGACAGCTCAACACAAGCCTTGGTATACTTTCAAACTCCCAAATTGGCTTTGTTTTTTTTGTTTTTTTTTTCATTCTCAAATTGTCCTTTTTACCCCATCTCTTCTTTTTTCTCTTATTAGATATTTTCAAATCTTCAAACTCCCACACCACACAGTCATTTGGTCTATCGTTCCGCCCTCCACCCCCTCACCCTCTGTCTTCTACCTCAGCCCTTTTTGTGCTCTGTTCCATAACAAGATGAGACTTTGGATGGATTTGCAGTCTGGTGGACTCCAAGCAAAGCTACAGAGCTACAATCATAGTGCAATCAATGCAGGGATGGCCAAAACAATTAATTCCAAGCAGGGTAAGCAAGTATGTGGCATTGCATTGGCCTGATCAATTACTGACAATTACACCCATGGCTTAGCATGTTTGTGCAGCAGTGTCTGCACGGTGTGTTTACAACAAGCCAGTGTAACAGTGTTTACAATCATGGCTAGAAACATGTTAAACGGATCAATGTGAGATAAGCTTGAGCTCCTGCTGAACTTGTTGCACACACATCTTTGCCTCAGCCTGACACACACTGATCAAGGATACCCAAGTTTCATGAGTGAAAACCTTGTGTCCAGACTTTTGTCTGTGAATCTGGCATGGAACTGTTTTCACTGGCAACTAATTAAATAATTAAACTCCAGCTGACAAGAAAGCAGCACTAGTGGATATTAATTAACAAAACTGAGACTTGCTTTGTGTGGATGTACAAAGGCACAGTGGTGCTTTTAGCAACATGCCAATATCAGCATGACAACATGGTCACAATGACATATAAACAGACTGATAGCAGTTATACTGTATTCTATGTTAACAATCTTAGCTTAGCTTGTTGCCTTGCCAGTAGTTATTAATTAGCATCCAACAAGATACAGCTGAAGTTTATGGCAATTCCAGCTTTATCAGGTATAATAATGAACAAAAGCAATGGATAGATTTTTTTTCCTGATGATGGCACTAGATGGTAAGGTAAGGAATCACTAAAGTTAGAACAAAATATCCTGAGAGGAATATAGATGTCTGTAGGCCTACCAATTTTCACAGCAATCTATTAAACTGTTGGCAAGATATTTATTCAAAAACTACTCATTTAAAAGTCATAATGGTGCTTAAGAAAAATTTAGGGGAATTCTATAGTCCTCAGGAAATATTTTTTGGGTATTCCAAAAAGACTTTTGCACCAAATATAACGGCAATGGTAGCACTAAATGAAAAACTATGGGCCTGACAAACCTGGTACTCTCAAGCTTTGGAGACTGAATGTCGGTGCAGAATTTAATGGCTGTCCATCCAGTAGTGGCTGGTATATTTTAGTCTGGACTGAAGTGGTGGATTGACCGATGGACCAGCTGACATAGCAACCAACAAACAGCTCAAGATCTATAATGCTGGCATTGCTCAAAAAAAGCCAACAGTGCACAGTTCCTGAGATACTGTGACTCTTCATTTGTACATCCAAATATTAAAATATCTTCCTCTTTTCCTGAAAGGTGCATTAGACAAGCAGAAGGTTGCAACCTGTATAGAAACACTTTTAACATGAAATTTTGGACAAAAATGCTAAATCATACACTCTGCTAACAGTGCATTCTGTGATTTTTATCACATCTCATCTCCCTCCTTTGCTCTGCTTTTTACTGCTCTGATACAGATTTGCCAGAAATATAAACTAAAAATCTACCAAGCTGAATTCAGTCTCCTTTCAGAGGCTTTTAAAATGACATCTGCAGTATATGTTTGTACATGACACAGCCACATGGAAAGATCCATTACTGCTCACATTTGCCTCTGCAGTGACCACAGTTGCCATAGCAACACCATTACGCTGACGCCGTAAAGGAATAGAAGGGATGCGGGTGGGCAGGCTGGCAGGGGGAAGGAGGGAGGGAGGTGGATTATAAATCAGTGTCCATTCCGTTATGGGTCTGATGGACAAGTGAACGGAGAAGGCAGACGGCTGCTCTCAACTGTGGCGAGGGAAAGCTGCTGTGTTGTTGCTATGACTCCTGTGCTCCTTTAGTTTATTTTTTTTCACTTTTTCTTCATCTGTTTCTTACCTTTATGCTCAATTTATTTGTTTTTCCTGTCTTTTGTTTCAGTAATTCATTTCATTGTTTACTGAAGTCTCTTTTTTTTTAATATGGCTTTATATGTTTGTTCAGTTTTATTGCTGTTTTTTTATAATACCCTATGTTCTTTGATTGTATTCTTTTTTTTCACACTGATAAAGCAACAAGCAAGTTCTTTGGCACCCAATTATTGCTTGTTGTGTGAGTGTCTGTAGTATCTGCTCCTTGTTTATGAGCAAACATGCTAATGTTGGCCATGTATGTTCATTCATGGATGGCACTGATTGCTCCTTCTGGTAAACAACAATAAAAGCAGGCTGTGCCATCCTGCTAATACAAAAAAACTGTGTGCAATTAATGGCTGCCGTGGAAAATTAGCCACATCTGCCTCCACATTGGAATGCATTTGTGCAATTGTTGATTCATAAACCCACACACATACACACAAACTGCATTTGCATTGGCACTTAGCTGGCAGGCCAAAACAGCCCAGAGTACACTCTGGCAGGTGTTTTTCATGAATCATAACAGGGTAGCACGAGCAGAGTCAGACTTTGGTTCACCACTTGGGAGAAGGGGCAGAAGAAATGATACTCAGATGCTGACTCTCGCCCTCAACCTCCCTCTCGAGTATACAAACACTCACACACCACTTACCTCTACTCTGTCAACTACCACTCATCAGAGGGAAGGGTCAGCGTGGAAGGACAGGGGGGCAATCTTTGCGGCCAGGCATGCTCGTGGCACACAGACAAAAATGATAAGAAAAGCAAAAAAAATTGAAGTGAAACCCAGAAGTGGAAAATAAATAAATAAATAAATATAACAAATCAGCTCTGTGAGTTGGTGACACAACCAGGCGATGCGAACTCTCTCTTGTATCCTGAAAAGAAGACATTGTCCTAGATTTCTACATGGTTATCCTCTCCTGTCAGCTGTTTTAGCTTCAGTATATGTTGTCATGCATTATTGATGTTGCTGTGTTTCTATGAATGGCTGTTCTCTTTTTTTATTTATTGTAGGGCTGAGGAGACCGATTGCATTTTGTCAGCCGAATCTCTGCATTTTTGTTGTTTTAGCTGCTTTATTGAACAAAGTGCAGTTAAGAAGCAGCAGCATAAAAGGCTGTTAACTTCATAAACCGACATTCAGAATGACCACAAACTGTGGTTGCAATAATTAATAATAATTAATTGTGGTGTTGTTCATCAACATGTATCAATGTTAAGGACTCATGGAACATGAGCTTCTCTTTCCAAGCTTGCTTAAGTTAGAGTATTGCCAATGCTGCATGAGGAGTGACGTTCAATAATGGGCCTAAAAACATGGAATGTTTCCATGTAGCAGTTGTATCAGTTACTGAAAGAAGCCAACTTGATGAGACACAAAACTGACTGTGACGGAAGAATGTTGGTGATAAAAACAACTCAAGTCAATCTGCTTTCTCACGCTTTCTGTTCTAGTGATGAATATCTGTGAAGTTGGATAAACAACTTTACTACCAGATGGTGGTACATCCTCCTCTCCTGCCGTCCACTGTGATTGACTCATCAGCAGACAGCGCGGTCAGCAGCCGTGCAGGAGGGACCCTGTCTGGTCTTCCGGGACTTTAAAAACTGAACAATGATCAGGGATACACAGTTTTACTTTCTCTGTCTGTGTTTAAATCTCATGCTTTAACGGTACGGATGACAGAGGAACATGATGAAATGAGAGTCTTACAAGTAAAACATGAGACCCAAGCAGGCTGATACAGGAGATTACTGTTGCGATGAAATGAAAAAAAAGAAAAGTACATGTTGAACAACCAGATTTGCTTCAACTAAAAGAATTCTGATTTGGACTCCTCTGCACCAATATGTTTTGGTACAGTTTGACATGGTTCCAAATGCACAGCTTGTTCTGTTTATTTTTAATATCTGTGCTCTTTTTTTTTTTTTTGGGGGGGGGTTGCGATTTCATTACAGTATGTTCTGTTTTGTTCCAGATAATTTCCCTCTATTCTTATATGTAATAGTCTTTCATTGAACACTACTGGCTTCCATAATTCAACTGCAGGATGGAGTTATTTCTGACCGTCTGTAATTTGCTAGAAGCTGCTATCCCTTTAGAACAATATGTTCTACAAACCAATACACACTAATATGCTCTGAGTGCTCATTCACACAAATACACAGCCGTGACTTCATGCGCATGTAAAAAGCAGATGCTGGCTTATACAAACATGCTCACATCCACCCACACACGTTACCCACTGCTGCCTGGAGAGAGTGACCTCGATGGGTTGCGCAGAGGAATCAAAATATGGTTAGTGCATAGAGGGAGACTTGAGCAACCAGCAGTTCAGCTCCTCAGACTGGCTGTGAGCATCTACAAAGCCAATGCAAATATCCATGTACATAAACCGCTCAGTAAATAAGCTCCCACAAGTATATGAGGTGCATCCGGGAGAAGGTATACAGTGCTTATGCAACTAAAGCTCAGCATTAGTTGAGGTAAAGCACTGATGGCTGATTGGCATCTGCTGCGTCTTTCATTCAACAGAATCACTGGCTCATTCAGCCGCCTGGCTACCAGCTGATTAATATCATCCAGTTATTTCCACGCTGAAGCACAGCATGACCATTATAACATGATACTTCTTACCATTTCTGCAGTTTCTTGCTCTTGTTTTATATATTTATAAGTACATTTCAGATATCAACACATGTATTTTACCCTGCTGTATTTCTGTGCATTGAGACATGTTTTTTGCTTGGGATGCGCTTTGAGGCCTATTGCATATTATCATCATGCATGTCTGCTGGGTGAGGTCACAGTTCTACTGTGATGGGCAGCATTTATCACAGAGATCCTCATCCACAGTAACTTTCAGAGAGGATTAATACTTGACAATAACAAATTAGACTATGGCTATTCCAATTTTTTTCCCTGGTGTGACAGAAAAAAAAAAATCTCACAACACCTGCAGAGGATCACTTTCTGTAAAACTGCAATTGTAACTTTGAGCCCATAAAAGCTTTATAGGTGGTAAAAAAGAAGAGATGCCTCGCATTGAAGAGATAACCCTGACACAACAACCAGAGGGAAGTGCCATAGAGAAAAACAGAGGGGAGAGACATGCACTCAAAAGTGCTTGATAGATACAGCAGACAGACAGACAGAGAGACAGACAGATCAAGTGATTCATACCAAACTTCCAAATAAATTCTGGTGCATTCGCCTGTCTGGCTTAGTATGTTCAGGCTTTTATAAAAGCTGCCATGCAAATTAGAAATAAGTCAAGTTGTGCAAAGAATCTCTTCTCTGCATTTTCAGCACTGTTGAATTATACAACATTAGTTTTATCAAGGTGTACCTGATAAAGTGTCAACTGAGTGTGTAGCAGTGTATTTATTTATGCAGGATAATTTGGTACATACGTGCCTGAGCATCTGAGTGCAGGGATTTCCCTCGATACATCAGATAGTGAAAAGAACACAGCGAACGAACAGGAAGCAGTTTCTTGAATATTAATGCTCACAAAGAGTTATTTCTCTCAGTTCTTTTTTGACACCAGAGAACAAAATACACAGAGGAGAGGGTGAGGAGGAACATTACTTCCTGTCTGTCAACAGAATGTCATTCCTCCCTGTCACGTGTGTCCATGTACTGATAATGATGCAGGAATGCATCGCTGAAATTGTCCAACAAATGAGGCACCTGACAGGCCATTTGGCTTAACACATACATGTTGGTTCATTTGTAAAGAGCCAGTGTGAACATTAGAAGGACCAGATTTCAAAAACCACAATGTTTCAGCACTGACAGCTACTAAAACGCAACTATTGGCTCTACTGGCTTCCCATAATCCCTTTCTCTTCTTCTCTATGTCCTGTCCCCAAGTCCCCCATATTATATATCTCTCACTGTATGTCTCTTACTATCTAGTTTTGTCTCCCAGGAAAACAAAAAAGATGCAGAGGCAGGAGCATGGCCCTGACCTATGGCAAAATACTTCACTGTTCCTCAGGATGCACTCATCAGCCCAGCTAACACATATTCCCCTATATATATATATATTATATATATACATATATACTGTATGGTCCACAGTGAGAGCAGTCTTCCTCTTTTACAGGGCTCAAGGACTGCCAGGGCCTCATCAGTTCTTGAGATGAGGCCTCTCAGCTCGTCCTTTTCCTTCTCCTGCCCCGCTACAAAATGTCCCCGGCAATTTAGTCCAAGGAGAAAAAAGGTACTGAGTGCCCAGATAAATAACTGAGAGCAGTCACGCCACAAGGCTAATCGAGACAGCAGTGCAGTCGTGCAGTATTGAGGGAGCGTGATACTCAAGTGTTAATTTCAGCCACGGAGGTCAACGGGGCTTTGAGAGTTGAACCAGAGAGGAATGCTGTGTGATATATACAAGCTACCAGGCTGCTGTGGGATTTTTTTAACACCCCGACAGTTGAGGACACCATGCTTAGCTAAATGATACTGCCTTGAATCCTCAAAATGAGACTCTGTCCTAGATTTCTTGTGTGGTTACTCAAGCCGAGGAGAAGTCTGTGTAGGTGTGGGCGCGTACATATACATGCATGGAGCTTTTGAGTGTGCGTTAGTCACAGCGTGCGTGTTTGTCAGTATGAAAAAAAATGCCCCACAGCAACACATTACATAGAGCTATTTGTCTCCAGAGGAATGTTAGCGAGATGTGATTAAAATGAAATAAATGTTAAATTAATATTTTCTTTCAAAAGTTGGCTCCTTCATGTCCTCTTTTCACCTTCCCTAAAATCATTTTTTTATGATGCAGAGGTTTTTTTTCCCCGAGTTTTACTTAACTGCAAAGGAAAAAAACCCAAACTCGTTACACATTTTTATTTCATCTGATGTTTTTTGATGTTTCACCATCTGCCATTGTGAAAGCAAAAACCAGTTGTGTTTGTCGTTGCAGCATGAACGGTGTTTTCCTCACTTCAATATTTCCCTTAAATTTCCCTAAAGCAATAATTTTTGACATTAACATAAAATCAAAGTACTCTTCTAATGTGAAATTATTGCTCTGCTGCTGATCCCGCTGAGATTCAGTCTCCTTGTCTGATGCAGATTTAGGTTAACTGGTTGTTATAGGGTTCAATGTCAACAGCTCTCTCCCATCTAAAAACGTGGGCTGCTGCGTGAGCTCACATGGCTCCTCATCTTCTCAGAGATAATTGCAAACCATCCGCCCAGTGGAAGTGGCAGAGAGATGTGGTAAATGAGTGCTTCCTGAAGAAAGTCAAACACGTGGGGAGACAGCAGGACCCAGGAATTGATTTCACAGACTAAGGATGAAAAGGAATTTTTCGCAGGAATGTCGAGGTTGCTTTGTTTCTGCTTAAGGGAGTAACAAATTTACTTCTGACATGTTAACTGTATGAGTACATCATGAAGAAATATAACAAATTGTATGCAAACTCTAACTGGACTTGAAGCAGAGATAATAATAAAGTATTTATGCTGCAACAAAAACGGCGGACGTGATATACAGCAGCCCCTTGGGCTTCCATGCTACATAATTTAACAGAAAATGCAGAGAACTGCCATACAGTATGTCTGCCTTATACAGTTCATTTTAGTGGACACTTTGACATAAAGTACTTCACAGTATACAGTGAAAAAATATGAATGCATAGGATTCAGTGTTCCAGTGGGAATGAGGCTCAAAGCACAACACGAACATTCTGCTGACATATAAAATCCAAAAATTTATAGAGTTTTTCCTTTTCTTCAGTTTGCCTTTTTTGGTACAGCGAGACATTTCCAGTTTGTATCTTCGGTAGGCAAACCTGCAGCCTCCTCAGTGTGAGAGCAAAGTCACCAAGCTGATGGTTATTAACAATTTTTGTTTTGGTATGTTTCTTTTTTCTGTACATTCATTTTAACATACCTACATGTTAATTGATTTTTTGCCCCTATCTTCCCTTCAGTTTTAGTATATACTGAATATTCTCATTTGTAAACAAGCATTTCATTATCAAAGGGACCAAAAATACATTCCTATTACTTCTGCTGTGTCTTAATAATAATAATAATAATAATAGTAGTAATAAAATATGGAAGGAATTGGATATGACTTTGACATGATGTTGCCATCCTCCTTTGTTTTTGGGAAAACATATACCTATGACTTTTTTTTTCATGAATAAATATAATATTATGTAGTAAATAAATGAATCCACTGTTTGAAGGCAACAGTTTTGAATTTCCACTTTCTCTTTCCCCTTCCTGCTCCTTCATGACTTTTCAAAAAAAACAGAACAAGAATAAACTGTCAGCTATCACACTGCTGTCCCTTCTGGGCATAAATATGCCACCTCAAGAACAGTGTCTGTCTGTCAGTATCAGTCACTCTTGCACCTGCTTGCTACACATCCTGCACTTTCCTTTGCAATCATGGCTTTCTCACTTTCATGACTTTGGCTCCGGGCCCCCGTCAGCCCCCTTGACCCACTCCTTGTCGTCTTTACCCCATCACCTCTCAATCACACTCTCTTCTGCTGCCACACCTTCAGCAGTCATACCTTGAAATGAGAGACGAAATGTGAGGTGCCACAGAGTGAAATCATCACTTTCCCTGCCCTTTCCTCACCCTCTCCTCTCACCTCCTTCATCTCTGCCTCTACTTTCCTTGCCTCTTAAAAAAAAAACGAAACAATGAACTTCTGCAAAAGATTGTCATGAATATTTAAGTCAGACAAGTTTTTACCATGGCACAAATAAAGTCTTTAATGTCTCATCTATTTGGGCTAGATCAAAGTTAAAACTGCACTGAAAAATATCATAGTAAATTTCAAACCTGTCTAATATAGCAAGAGTTTTTAACAAGTCAAAGTGCACTACAGGCCGTCTTATACCCTTTCAAGTTTGAACAGAAACAGTGAAATTTGTGTGACTAAAGTCTTCCTTCTTTCTGGATCAAAAAAAAGGGATACCAGGGAATATAATAACCATTAAATTAGAAAGAAAAATCATACAGCAGCCACCTCTGACACAGCTTTCAGCTTCCACAGTTGGCAGCAAAATAAGCTTTTACTCCTGGTCTTCGTTCTCCAGACTCCGCAGATGGTGCATCACCTCTCGTGTAAATACAACGAGGTCAAAAATCAGGTGCAAAATTGAAGTTTTGAGCAGTACTTTCACGTGTTTACACATGATTACAAAGAATCAGAGAGAGATTTCTTCTCAAAGATGTCTTGAAGACAGCAGGGAGCAGGAGAGATGCAACTTACCATCAACACGTTGCATCATCTCATGAAATTCACACTAGTAGCTGAAGAAAATAAGGCTTTTCTTGCTTATCCCACTGCATTCTGTAGCCGTTGCTTCTCCTGCTTCAACAACCATCTTGAGATTGATGGGTAAGTGTGTGCACAATCAAGTTTGCTAACAAAAAAGGAGTGTTATTTTTTTTTATGCTCATCTTAGCTATGGACTAAGAAAAAAGCTTCCCTTATGGAACATTAGAAAAAAAGCATCTGTTTTTTGGTTGTAACCAAGGTATAATTTTTTCTTTTTGAACCATTTTCTTTCTAACCCATCATCAGACATACTGAATTACCTTTAAGCTGAGTTTATTCGTTGTCTATCGGTGAGTCAACCTCTCTGTTTCTCCCCATATTCCCCCTTCTCATCCCTCTTTTTCAGTATCCATAAGTCTTTCCCCAGAATTTCCTGCGTCAGCTGAATGTCCCGCTGATTAATCACTTGATTACTTCGAGCCAATTGTCTCATCGATTCGCTTGGCCACATGATGGCTTTCTGGTTGACTCCCCCAGAGAGTAAGGACTCACTTTTTTACAGACTTCTGATGGGAAGCAAGTGACCAGGGGACATCCGTGCAAAGCTCTCTGCTGTAGAAGGTCATCCACATCTGTGACATCTCGGAGAGATCACACACCACTGAGCGACTAAGAACACTGAGCTCCCTTCTCCACAAAAGGAAGAGAGAGCGAGCCTTCTGTTCAGACAGCTACTACATCCCTTTAGGGTGGCTGCCGATAAGTTATAGAGAAATAAAACCTCTTAAAGCTACACACATCTTGATAAAGACAAGGGTTTTTTTTTTTTTAGTTGCCCTCTTTGAACCTGAGCCGCTTCAATTTGTCGATACAACAAAGACGAGAGTGAGAAGCCACATGTCAAGCTCGTGTTTTGGGGCATCGAAGCAAACATTTCAATCTGCTGCATCTTTGGAAAACCTCTCAGGCTGTCGTGTGCTACCATACAGAAACATTCAAGGACCGATGTTGCCTTGTAACATTGCCTGATTCAACCCCAGCCACCGCGGCTTCACTTAAACGCTTCAAACAGCACTTGATATCATACACAGCGATAGGCACACACACAAGTCAACACAGGAAAGATAACACCGGGTCTATCTCCTGCTCCATGGGTGGTATCTGCTGGAGCAGGAGATCATAAGTGAAATGAAATCACAGAGACAAATGGAAAAGGAAGATGAGCTCGAAGACTAGACAAGTCACGCTTTATGTGCCCTCCCCCTTTTTTCCCGGGGGAGCTGCCCGTACGTGAGTGGTCACGTAGATGGCTAATTTACTTACTATATAAGGACTAATAAATTACAAGAGCACATGATGAAAAACATTAAGACATTGACAAAACTAGAAGAACAGAAAGAGAAAAAAGTCTCAATAGAAGGAGAAAACACTCTTTACTGAGCTCACCTTAAGCAGTGATTAAATGCTAGAGGTGGAGGGTTTAGAGAGCTCAAATAGCTGCATTTAAGTACTTGAAATAGTGAATGTAAAGTAATGACGCTCGCATAAAAAAAAAACACACACGTGCGCACACACTCACACACACATGTACACACACACACAAGCTCCTTTGAAATCATCCCGTGCAATTAACATGGCTGACTGAGTGCTCTTGAGAGATTTTTGCTCGTGCTTCTGTCAAAGGAAATGTGATATTATGTGATCAGCATTAAAAAGGCTTCGTTTTTCTGGAGTGCTGGTGTCAACCCTTGGGCTGTCCAAGCATCATTACCGTAGTAACGACCCCTCACGCCACAAGGCTGATAAGGGACAGGACAGCTGTCCGAGCAAACTATCACAAACTAGCGTCCAGCTCGGTTACACTTCATCAAAGCCAGCAGCTGCCTTGTGTGTGCATGTGTGCGAGCGCTTCTTGTCTTCTATCTGTGAGCGCTGCTGTGCATTCAAGACAGTGTGCGGCTGCATCTGTGTGCGTGCGTGTGCCCAGGGAAAGGGTAATGAGGACCACTGGGGCTCATTTAAACAACCAGGGTTCACTAGCAGAGAAGTGAGCTGGAGCTCCAACCCTCCCTGGAGCCGGGGGCGGCAGAGCAGCTCCGGTTCTCCCGGTCTTATAGTCTCCAACCTACATTGCATCAGAACTCAGCCACATGCTTCGGAAAAACCCTGCATCCTGACCTCTCACCTCCAACTGGCCCACCACCCTTAGCGAGCCAAAGAATCGAGCTGGGTCCTGTGGGTGTTAGAGGCGGGGAAGAGTTCTTCAGGTCAAAACTACTGTGACATCTGGATTGGAGTTTTCTCTGCTGATGAGCATCTGCAGGATGCTGCAACAAGAGGCTGCAAACGTGGCAAAGCAGAAAACAACAAGCTCTTATTTTATGATTATCTGTTTGTATTTGCACGCAGTGTCCCTAAAAAAAACTGTCAAATATAATCAATCTCTTAGTTTTTCCTATTTAGTTATTTTTTATCAATCAAATAGAAGGTTATGCATATAGACATACAAGAGCACAAGTGCACATAAAACACACTGAAAAACAGACACACACACACTCACACACACACACACAGAGTAGCCTCATCACCTTACATTGATTTCCCGCTGGCCAACCAACTGCTTAGCCATCTTTGTGGTGACAGGTTGACCCATGAGGCCTGTTAGATGCTCACACACAAACACACCAACAAACACACGTGCACACACACGCATATACACATACATACACGCACGCACACACAGAGGGAGCTATCCTGCAGCCTTTAGGGAACTCCCTGAAGCATTTATTGACCACAGAGAGAAAGTGGCTATTAATCTGACAAAGGCTTAAAAGCCTGTCACCGTCTGTTTGTGTGTGTGTGCGTGTGCTTGTATGACACATGAGAACATGCGTGCAGGTGCTTGTAGTCCTCAACTTTCAGCAGTAACAGATGTAATGCATGTCAGTCCTCACACACGCATCACTGTCTGTATTTCTTTTTGTTTGCACAGATAAATGAGTGCAACATTCCTGTGCAAAGATCCAATTAAGACAGAAATCCAGCTAGAAAAAAAAAAAGAGGGAAAACACCTCTACATGTGTTACATAATTAATCCTGCTGATCGTGGTGTCAAAGTGCTGCCGTATGGTCCTCATGACACCTTTTAAAAGCCAAGGTGAGCTCGTCTAAGCTTCCATTCCAGAAAATTACCATCATACTGTTACTTCTGCCATTTCGACACCCCAGAGGCGAACCTACAGGCCTGGCAGAGCAGGGAGATAATGAGATGACTGAGAGAGGGAGACGACGAGGCAGGGAGAGAGGGAGAAAAAAAGAGAGATTGAAGGACGTACAATGACTCAGAAATGGCTTTGTATTTGCGTGCATCTACATGTGCACTTTTGTCTGCATCTATCAATTAAAGTCTCGCTTTTTATTTTGGCAACAAAGAAACAACTTATTTGTTAAGCAGTAAAAATCCATGCTGTGGGAACAGAGGGATGCTGGGAGGTCAGAGATGGTGAGGGAGAAGAGAGATCCGTCTTTTGTCGCTGTGTTTCACTGCCAAGAACATCAACTTAGAGGAATTTGTCTCTGGAGCCTTGTTATTGTCGACTCAATGTTAGAGGCCATTGTGCTCTGAAGTGTCACATCAACAGAAGGGCGTAACAAACACACACACGCACAAACTTGTGTGCACTGATCAGCTTAAATAAACATTAGCAGATTTTTTTTTCTTTGCACTTTTTGCTAGCATAAAAAGTGGTTTGACGTGGCTGCTTCACAAGTCCTCAAGTTAGCATACCCTCTTTCTGTATGTATGCGTGCGTGTGTGTTCCCTGAGTGAGTGTGTGTGTGTGTGTGTGTGCCTTTGGCGTGTCCTTTGTGAATGATGGCTTTGCTAAAGTGCTGTGAAGAGAAACATTGGTCCGCTACGCCTTTGATTCATTGCTACTGTGAGGCAAATTTGCATAGCAGGCAGACTCAGGGCAGATCTGGGCTCTCGTTAGCCGGGTGGCTAGATACTTCATCATTATCATCAGGCTCTCGCTTCGGTTCCAGCCACCCTGCCCTTGCTCATAATCTTCAAGCAGGATTTGCACAGGATAAAAAACAGTAATAGTCTTGAACAAATTAGGATGCTTTGTGGGTACAGACACTGGTGACTACCTTTGGATGATGTTCTCAACCAGCTGACATTTATCTGCTAATCACAAGTCTCTCACATAGAGGAGGCCTGTTACTCTGTTTACACAGGTACACCTTCATTTTCCCCGTCTCCTTCTCCCACTATTTCTTTCGTGTCCCTCTCCCATGACAGGCCTGCTGCAGCGCTTTCGGGGACAGTGCTTGTTATAGAGGACATGCTGACGAGTGTCGATCGATACTGACTTCCAAACCGCAGAATCCGTCTGGGAGCTTTGGGTGTGTGTGTGTGTGGGAGAGTGTGCACACATGTGTTGTGTGTATTGGCATCTGTGTGTGCATCTTGTTGTTGTAAGAGCAAGATGTTTGGCACTCAGGATAGACACAAGCCGGTGCTGCTGTCATTCAATTCCTCGTGCCCTTGAGGGTGTCAGCTCTCGTTGCACGGGGATGTGGGTGAGATTGTGCATACATGTGTGTATGTGTGTGCGTGTGTGTGTGTGTGTGTGTGTGTGATGGATTTAGCTATCAGTTTATGGGGGATTATATGGACAGGTCCCACAGCTATTTTTCTCTATGAATATTTTACCATCATATAAACAAAACACAATTTCAAGGCAGCTGTGCTCATGCATGGGCCAGACAGAGGGGGCAGAAAAGAGCTGCGGCTCCGTGCCAATTGTGTTGCCATTAACAGAAATTATAGTTCGGGATTGGAGAGGCTGGCACAGATGCAAATGCTCCCATCGAAGAACTTTAACAAAATTTGCGTTTTAAAATGCCTATCCAGTTCCACTTGACCACAGATGAGCGAGAATCGGCCGCAGTGACATTAAACTACTTGCAGCAGGATGCGAAAGAAAAGGAAAACGAGACTGAGATGGAGACTAAGAGTGTTTCTTCTTCCCTGAGTCTTAAATCCGCCATGGGTAACTGCTGTAGTGTGACAGTAGGCTTATAACAGCCAGTGTGTCGATAAATCCCGAGCGCATTTATTTCCTGCAAGACCAAGGAAGCATACCTCGTTTTATGTCCCCTGCAGAACAAAAAAGGCAAGGTGATTTCTTTTCCTATCTACTTATTTGTCCCGTTATTTATATATTAATGGCTTCACATGCATCATAAACCTTTAAAGTATTTCCTTGTCTGAGCCTGGGCAGAGTCTGTGCATTATATATGAATTGTTTGTAGCCCCCTTAACTTTCAATCCACTTTCTGAATATCTCTCTTTATTGTGTATTTATGAGATGGAACTTCTCTTCATTTGCATGATAGCAAGCGCGCTTGGCTCACTGGAACATTAGGCTGAATTTTTAGTGATTAAGTTCGCTCCTCCAAACATCACATTAGATATGCAGATTACTGTATTGTCCAAAAAAAAAAAAAAAGCAATATCAGACTAATGGTTGACTCACGATAAATAAAAAAAAAAAATACCTAATGGGATCATTATTCAACGTTGCTCTGACAATTAAGCATAACATGTTTATTTGAAGTGCAAAAAGAGTCACAGAAACCTCTGAAGCACTACAACCTCTAATGAAATAGTCTGTATTTGAGGCAAACTGGTTATTGTGGAGACCTTTTTATTTCTTTCTTTTCATCTATTATTGCTTTTATACTGAGCAACCCATGCTGAATATTCAATCAAATCACATTAAAGTGTATATACACAGTATCATACAAAAGTTTGGACATACTTTCCTTTTGACACTAATGAGTGTGTCTAAACTTTCAATGTGATTACACTCAGAAGAGATATAATCATTAGTGATGGGAATTCAGGCTCTTTTTAGAGAGCCGGTTCTTTTGGCTCGGCTCACTAAAAAGAGCCGGCTCTTTTGGCTCCCAAGTGGCTCCT
>JAPZDV010000008.1:14897938-14934827 GCA_029814665.1 Acanthurus lineatus | reverse complement strand
GATAGATAGATAGATAGATAGATAGATAGATAGATAGATAGATAGATAGATAGATAGATAGATAGATAGATAGAGAGTAGACAGCAGAACCAGCAGGTAATTGTGAGGAAACAGGCCTGCATATATCAGATCACTAATTCCATTATTCATAAAACATGCACAGAAAAACATGCATAAAAAAAAATGTCAGCCTTACTCATAAAGACGCACACACACACATACACACTCACTCAGTGACCAGTCAAGGACATCAGTTAGGAGAATACGAAAAACCTGTTTGAGTGCCACTTAAAACACCACACCACAGCATCCATTTTTAGCTTTGTCGCACACACACACACACACACATATATACACATACACCAAATATGCAGTTGACCACGGCGTCCCCCCCCCCCACCGGTCTATTAGACTCCCATGCAGATGATATCATCTGTAGTGGGCATGCAGGGAAGGAGGCCAGGCAGGGATGAAGAGAGGGAGGGGAGGACTCACAGCACTGCTGGAGACCGTCTGAAGGGGAGAGTTATCTCGGAAGCAAAGAGCCATGGATGAGTGGAACAGAATGACGGATGGTGAAGGTAAGAAACACACACACAAGCACCCTCCAACACACACATACCCACTCCGACAGACACACAGAAGAAGCTTCCCATGTGTTTCTGCTAAACTCGTGGGACAAGATTTCCTTGTCTTGTAATGATTTCTAAATAGGGCCTCATTGCCCAGGGATATATTTAATTGCCACACACCGGCTGGTGATGCTAATGCATGCTGACAAAAAGAGAGGGAGAGGCATACAGCGAGAGACAGAGAGAGAGAGAGAGGGAAAAGCTAGTCACACTTGTTTTAAAATAACTTTGACTTAGCAAGGGCATGAGAGGCTGTCGCTCAGTGGTCAGAGTTACACATCCCTTTGTCTAGGACGCTTTGTGGAGGTTTCATTACAACTACTGGAAACGGCTGCTGTCACGTCTGCTCGCTCACCCACACCACCCTCTCTTCCACACAAACACACACACACACACATGCCCACCTCCATGCCAGGCTATTGTGTTCTTCCTGCGCCTGTGCTGCCAGATTCCCTCGCAGCAACCATTATATCCCCCCCTCTCTCTGTCGCGAGCTTGCCTGTGTTGTTTTTTGCTTACTTCAGGGTGTGTATTCATTTGTGTGTGTGCTGGCCCATGTGTGTCCGTGTATGATAATGTAGTATTTCACTGGGTGTCATCACTACCCACTGAGACCCAGCCTCAGGAGGAGGACCACAGTTCTTTTACTCCCTCTTACTGTCACTTTACACAATGGATGATGCATTGTTCACATACACACAAACACACACACTGTGGGCATATGTGCACACATAATGGCACCCATGTTCTTTCTCTGCTCTGTGTGTGTGTGTGTGTGTGTATGTGTGTATGTGTGTGCGGGGCAGTCTGCATTGTGTATTTGCTGCTTTTAGAATGAATGTGTGCGCTGCACTGACCACAATCAGCACACAACAAAACATCCTCATATTTCATGACTCCGGGTGATCTCATAATAAACTTAAAAATAGCTCATTGTGGCAGCCTGCATGGGTGAGCATATCTCTGAATGTGTGTCTGTGTGTGTGTGTGTGTGCTTGTGTGGGCTTTAGGTATATGTTTGCGTGCGTGTGTGTATGTGTGTTTGGGAAGCTTTACCTGTATTAGGATAAATAGCCTTGTCTGTCATGTGAGGCTGTGTCTGGCAAACAGATTCCCCTCACGTCAAGCCAGATGAACACAAATGAGCTCCCCAGAGGTAGAGTGTCCCTTTGACACTCATCGTGAAGGACATCTTACGGGTAAAGAGGAGGTGTGGGTGACAGCCAATGAGTAAGCATGGCTGTACCATGCATCAACATCATATTCCAACATGTAGAGCGCTAGAGGCAACGTTAGCATACAAGGCTTGTTCAATGTACCTGGAAGAAGCTGCAGCACAGCGTGCAGAGGATCTCAGTCTTGATACTGAAATGTAAAAAAAAAATGCATTTACATAATGGCAGGCTATCTGTCATAGCCTTCGCTGCTCGGCATCAATAACCTCTGTCTGTCTCGGTATGTCTCTCTTGGTGACAATACCATCAGCTCACTTCTGGAAATGGATGGAAGCTGCACCTTTAGCACCTTCAGGATTGCATTAGATAACCACTGCTGTGGCGCTTTCGGGATCATTCCACCTCACAGGTGACAGGTCCCACACGTACTAAATCACTATGCTCTACCAAGAGGTAATTATACTGCCACTGTCTATCTTTTTGAAGCCTGGTAGGTTAGATCATCTTCTCATGTGCATGCATGTGCACATGTGGTCAGGAATGTGTTATCATGTACATGCTGACAGAGGAGAGCTTACGCAAGCTGCAGAGTAACTGCTGTGGGCTCAGGTGGCCAGTTGTTGGCCACATGGGTCACAATGTTGCACTTTCCATGCACGACTGCATCATAAATGGACCACATGCACTCAGAACCATCAACAACAGTTACACTAGCATGCTATTCACTGTGACAGGAAGTTATTTAAAACATGTTGTCTGTCACTTTCTTTATATCAACAATCTTTTATGGATTTCGTACTGCATAAGTGAGCTCGTCTTTTCCACATCATTTAGACCATCACAGGTCTCTTCTTTGACGTCTTATAGGTTATTAATGGCTTTCTGCTGTGAGGACAATTTTTCAAGGTAGTCTATGGGGTTTAGGACCACTAGTGGAGCAACAGAGGGAGTATTTTCGGGTACTTGTTTTGTTTGTATCTCACCACTTTACCAACACACATGTAGATGTACAAGCACTAGGAAAATTCAAGTTCCTATAAAATTTTACACTGGCGCACTAACAGCAGTTGGTTTCTTGTTGCGCGGTATAACAATATCGTAGCAAAAGTCAGGGTAAGAGGAAGAAGACTGCCAGGAAATAAGACTGCTAGCTAGCAGATATGGACGCAACAAACATGGAAAAGAAAAACTATCTCATAATAAGTTTAAAGAGGAGGTTAGTCCAAAACAAGCTGTTTCAGTATCTTACTCAGGGAGACAGACTTAACATTGCAATTGGGTTATAGGGCTGGTTTGCTGAAAGGGGGAAGCCTTGTGAGCACATGCAAGGCCTTTAAATGGAACATTAACTATGTAAAGCCTTTCTAAAAACACAACATTGAGGTCATTTTTGATGCCTTACATGCGGATGAGGCAAAAAAAGCATAAAAACATTTTATTTCATGAGTTAAATTGTCCTCAGGTTGAGTTTCCATTAATTCAGATTGTTTTTGCCTCTTAATTTGTGGCCATTTTTCCAGTCACAGTCTGGACACAGCTGTTCGCCCTCCAAAAAGCATTGAGTTAAAAGGATCTTTTCATAATGGTGAACTGTTGCTCAGTCCTCACAAATAGCTGCCTATAAATCAAATGCTTTGCAACACAGTGCATGTGAACATTTTTTTTTCTCCACAGAAAATGTCATTGTTGCCAGAACAACAACACTTGGTTAGTGTTTAAAAAAACAGACAACACAAATCTATTTATTATAAAACTACAATGACTGATATTCACACGAAATGTCAGACCTCTCACTGAGATTTGCATGGATGGAGTTTGAAATTGCATCATTTTTAAACCATCACGCAACTGTAACTTCAGCAAACAGATACACACAGACACCACATGCAAGCACACACATTAAAACGCAGGCCTGTTGGGATTGTATCACATGACCGCGGGCACAGCTGCACTATGGGATGCCCCTCTACTTTCTGCAGTTAATCGATCACATGAAGCCACTGGAGCTTGACTGGGAGTCAGTGGGCCAGAGAGTGATATAGACTGTATGAGTGCGTGTGTGGGTTGGTGTGCGTGTGCGTATGTGGGCATGTGTGTGTGTGTGTGGTGTGGTGTGGTAATTCATCTCTGTACTCCACTATCATCAAATTGCTCTACGACCACTCTAGAGCTGTGTGAGCCTTCAGAGACAGTCTGTAGCTCTGAGGCTTTTTGTCATTCAGTCAGTCACACAAACACACACATAAAATACACTCAGTTCCTCTCCTATATTCGCATACACACATAAATGCACACTATCTCCCATGACAGGTTGGCAACGGGGGGCGGTGTGTCTCTAGAGGTTAGCTAATTTGGCCCACTGGTGCCTCAACCGCATCTCCCTCGCTTCACTTCAGCTCTTTATGCTCACATGCCACCCCAACTTTGTGCTCTCCAACTAAATTATCCTGCTCACAAATCTACTTTGCTCTCACCACTGCTCCTCTCTTAACATGATACAACTTTCATAAGGTACAGACAGAGTGATGGACCTAATTCAGAGCAAACCTTTTGCCCCCATCCTATTCCCTCTACCAGTCAAATCTCTTGGGGTCTGGAGAAGGTTTGGAGCAGGGAAATGGATACTATATGTGACTCTGCTGCAAATGTGAGGAGTTCGTATGCAGATGTTACATGTGCATTTACATGCATTTTGACGCATGAATGTGTTCCAATGTAAAGTATTTCTCTCTCTTACTGACAGCAACCTTAAAGTATTCACATCTATATACAGAGGTTACTCTAAAGGAACCTCAAGAAATACACTTTTTAAAAATTCAGTGGGGAAAACCTAAGCTTGTAGATTGGTATTCAAGGTTGTAACCAATGTCATTATATATAATCCATCTGTCAGTCATGTGACTTCACATTTGAGCTTTGTAAGAATAGTGTGCATAAGTGCATCATTTAGGGCTACTCTTCAATGCTAAGACATAAAGGTTATTTGAACATTACTAGAGCTTGTTAGACATTTTGCAGTAGAAAATGAAAATACCTCCAAAAGTTAAAATGTTAGCTATCTTCTCTAATAAAGTGCCGGGACAGATTTTTGCATTGTATTTCAGGTTGGCAACAACATTAATGTGAGTGTAGTTGTGGAACTGGACACTTGTGGATCATTCACAACATGTCCTCCTATAGAACATGAAGACAATATACCAATTAGACTTTGTCTCACATTCAAACAACATACATAAATGTTATTAGCTATCACTTATTTATAATGCTGCAATTTTAACTGAACTGAATCTGAGTTGTTGCTTACAATTCTATCTTAAAAACCGCATGCAGCATGTTGAATACTCTGCTCTGTGTGCAAATGGTTGCTGTGGAAGACATTCATATACAGTAGAACATACAGGTATCAAGTAAGCATGCCTAGACTGCAAATGCATTCACAACCGACAAGAAAAAACATCATTTTCCTAGAGCTGTGCTGCCAGTGCACGATGCAACAGGACAAAGAGGTCTGTTTATTGGAAGGTACACACTATCATTTTTCCTATATTTTTGATTTATGGCATTTTTAATAGCATCAACAGGAAGTTGGCCTGTGTTGCATTGCCTCTGAAATACAGCCAAGGCCAGACAGTGCACTGTATCCATACTGATCTGTTGAGAAAACGGGAAGGGATATAAATGACAAGGTGTGAATGTGTGTCTGCGTGCGTGCATGTGGGTGTGTGTGTGTGTGTGTGTGTGTGTAGGGGCCTTTGCCGGAGCATAAAGGGGCTCAGTGCTCTCAGAGAGAGAGCCATGGCTCATGAGCACAGAATACTAATCCTGTTTCCACAGTCACCCTGAGCAGACAGTCCTTCAAAAACACGCAGTTTTGCTTCATTCATTTCAGGAAAAATCACAGCAACTGCACTGCATGGCATGCAATTACTCTTTGTCATAAATAGTGGCAAGTGTGTTTTTTTATTGTGTGTGTGTGTGTATACAGGTTGTGTATGTTGCTAGAGCTAAGGGTTATTAAAACACCTGTATGTACAGCGCACCAGCACACTGTGAAAATAAACACCTGTCTTGACTGCTAAAGACACACACACACACAAAAATAAAAAAATATTTCTCTGCTCTAATTACCAGAAAGCTGATAGTATTCCATGAGGAGGGCTGAGCTGTGTGTGAGAGTGTGAGTATGCGTGTGTGTGTCTGTGTGTAAGTGATGGACCACTGGCTCCTGCTAAATGCAAGGGTGATCTGGTCCCAAGAGCCCTAGCCAAATCCCACTTCTCCCTCTAGATTTCTCTATTCCCCCACTCTCTATCTTTGTCACTCTCCCTCCTTTCACACATAAAACACAACCCATACCTTATCTCTGTGCTAACAAGAGTTCCTAATGACTACTGTGTGTGTGTGCGTGTGTGCGTGCATGCATGTCTGTGCATGTGTGTGTGCAAGGAACATGCTACAGGGAGGTGTGACTGACGAGAAACTGAGGCAGATGTCCGGCTGCAGGATGGAGTAATCTGATAATGGACCAAAAACCTAAATCAAGACAAGGACATGTTTTTCATAGTGATTTAAGCAGCAATATTTCAAATATGCAGACTTGCCATGAAGTAAGTTATTTATTGCTCTAATACAACATGGACCTATTTTACATAAAATGTCCAAGATGCATGGATGCTGCTTTTCCACTTCTTTTATAGAAGCAAATGTTTAATTTATAGTTTGGTGTTAAAATTTTGTCACAAAACCTGGTAAATGACAATTACATGAACATTCGGTAAGAAATGTCAAAGAAATAGAAAGAAAAACACTTTCCATGGTGCATCTGAAACACTGCTGGTGGACATTACATCTGTGGCCCGAATGAGTCATGACCAACACAGCCAGACTGCAAATGTGTTGGAGGCAGTGGACAATGCTTTCATCCACTTAACTCCTAACTCTTCAGGTTGCTCCTGCACGACAGGCCTTCACATTGCATCACAAAGTCCATTATTTTCTACACCAGGTCACCTCTCTGTATTTGCATGCTTGTACACCAAGCAAAACAAGCGTCTGCAATTGCTATAACTAAAAGAGAAGGTTTGTTCAATAGGGAGATCTAACTTTAAACATGGCATGAGGCAGAAAAACAATGTTGCTCTATAACTGCATAGAATAATAATAAAACTTTTATAGAACAATGAACAGCAGTGAATCTGTCAACCACAACTAATCAATCTTTTATTTTTTGGAGGGCAGAGGGGAGAGAATGTGCACAGAATGTTCAGAAACTTCTCATTCTGTCTCATGCAAGCTTGACTTGGTTTGTTATTGCTGAAATCTTTTCATTTTTCACTTAAAACTTTTTATATGTTCAATAAACATGCTGTCATTATGTGAAACAGCAACTGTAGTCAAATACTAACACCACAAATCACAACACAATTAGCTAAAGCTCATGAATGGAAACATACTGACAAAGAGCCCCTCTGACAAACTTAAAGGAAAGCCTTCACCTTCAGCCACACGTTAATGTGTGCAAGCCAACTAATTCAATTAAAGAACATCAATGGTGGCTACTGCAGCGTGATGGATGAGCCAACACAAAGAGGATGGTGTAATTTACACTGGTGTGAAAGATACTCCTTGAATAATTAAGACGTCTATATGTCTTAAAGCGCATAGAAGCTGATAACATTAAGAAGCCTATATTAACGCACTAAGACAAATTTGATCTGAGTTCAATTTTCAGATGAGTTAAAAAGCTGCTGGTTGTGAACGTGGTGAGGTGACACAATAAAGAGCTTCATATATATCGGTCCAGATCACAGCTCCAGCCCCTTTTGCCCTCTAGTTCTCAATCAACAGGAGAAAGCAGGCTGGGAGCCATCCATCATCAATCATGGTGACGTAATCACTGCCATGCTAATACTGCTGCGGATGGCACACATTCAGGTAGTGTGAGCACGTTCATGCCGTCATATGCATAAATGCTTAATCCTGCTATATGCCAGTGGATACATGACTTAAATCAAAGATCAAACTGAGTTAAAATAACATCAAAAGTGATAACATTTTGGATAAATATTTGATATAGACCAAACTTGGTTTCACCAGCATTACATCATTGTACATCAGTGATGTTTTGAAAGGAGAAACTAACACAACACTCCGACACAAGTGATTACACTGCATGATTGGGAAACATATGCAGTTGTTAGAAATAATAAGAGGAAATCATCATATATCTTTTTGATCTGATCATATTCTTCTGAAATTAGCTCTCTGAAATTGTGAGCATTCTCTTTCCTATCATGTGCTGATATACATATTACTCCCAAGGGAGCCAATCCATGAACATGTCCATTTCATTGGTGATGTACTGTCCAGTGTCACTGCTCTAGCCATCTTTTACATCAATGTATATCAACACACTATTAGTTCCGAGGCATACATCTTTAGGGACCTTGTCTCTCTGTCTCTACTGCTGGGTGGAGCAGTTGCCATTAGCATCTGACATTGAGTAACTTAGAAGCTTTGTGTGTCACACACTTTATCCCTACAGGGATAATTCATGTGTAAAACAGTGATGCAAGCCTCTGTATATTAAAGATTGGGAGTGAGAATGTGTTAAAAGGGTTTTATGATCACTTTAAGACTGTCTATCATGTCTGGAGACTTGTATTGTCACTCTTAATCGCACAAATGGTTGGGGGGGTTATTTCTGCCAAAATGCATGCATCTAAAGCAGAGAGGTTTGTCGTAAAATCGACCACCAGCGGAATTTCTAGTTGTTTGTTTCTTTGGGCTGAAGAAAATCAAGACCTTTGAGGCAAGGGGAGTGCGAAAGGTAGGACGGAGATCAATACGATGGAGAATGTTTCCATGGTGGGGTGAAGAAAATTAGTGAAAATGAGATGGTGATACACAAGAGTATGTTTGTTTGGCTTCGTGTCAGTTATGATGTGTGTCTGTGTTATGTGTGGCTGTTGCGGTGGGGGCGTTTGATTGACAGGAGAACCAGGGGATCTGAGTTTTTTTTTTCTTTCTTTTTTTCCATTTATTACAGACCTGACATTCACTAAGAGAGCATCTCAGGAGCTTCAAAACGCAAAGTTCGTGTGTGTGTTTGCAATTTTATCATGTGGCCCAGAAATACATATCAAGATTATGTTTAAGAGGCCTTACAGGTTGTATAACATTTGATAACCTCTGTCCATTGAATCTGACCCTGGACTTGTATAAGGAAAAAACTTCTCTAAGAAACCTTTTAATAGGGAATAATAGAAGTATCTCAAAGAGAGCAACAGAAATGGCATCTCTCTACAAGGATGGACAGACATGCGATAGATCCATTTGAGATACCTTGCTTTTGTGTTTTTCCTGCCTGTCTGATTGTCTCTCCAGTTCTGATTAGCTTCTCTTGTCCCTTATTTTCCTTCCCTCTCTAGTTTATTGAGTGTGTGGCCCTTTCTCAAACTACCCCCTGCACTCTCTCCCTTCCTTCACTCTGTTTGCGTGTCCAAGCATACTGAAGAGTCCACATATTAACCGCCACCCGAAACCCAATCAGCATGGAGTAGAAGTGGGTTGTAAAAACCACCCACTGCAAGTCAACAGTGCAGGTGACTTATTATGTTTTCATCTTGGAGGACTCTATGTGCAAATTAAGGCCCTGTGCAAGTACTAATACAGATGTGAACTGCTCAAACTAAGATATCATACAGATGTTAACAGCTTACAGACTACATTGTAATAAATAGATCAAACATACTCTTCTTTTGTCTAGAAAAGGGTAGAAATGTTTTTTTGATTTTCAAGTGTTGGTATATTAAGAGGGACTATTGCAAAAATCAATCAGCTTATAAAAATGCCATTAAAAGATGAGAACATTGTTACCAAAAAAGCAATGTCGTTTCAGATAGATGCTGATGTAAAACGATGGTTATTAAACTGTACAAAAGTTACTGTTTCTGTGGATGAATGACAAGTCAGTCCCAAAGCTTACTGTTACCCTTGATTACCTTAATAGCTTGAACATAATCTCCATGTTGAATGTTCTAGACGTTTGTGGTTTCATTCATACTAAAATTCAACCTCCCCAAAGGTCTGTTGTTCCAAGCACACACAACATTCATATAAGATGTATGATTAAAAAAAAACAGGCATGCCTTTTATTTTCTTGTTCTTCTTCCTTCAAAATGCAACTGCATGTGACCACCAACTGGACTATTGTGTGGACCATGAGCTCAAACTCAACATGCTTGCTAGGCACAGAGTTTGTGCAATTCCAACATATTGGTGCATGTTGATGTTTACACAGGGGTCCACGCTGACCCTCGCAGACTTGTTTGAATAATAACATTTAAATCATGCAGACTAATGTGAATGATTTGGACAAAATGAATAGCCCTTCATCCATCTATGACTGTGACCACAGAGAATTCTCTGTGACAGAGCAGTGGTGGGGAGGATTTCAGAAAGGCCCAGTGTGTTTCCCTCTCAGTGCCTACTTTCTAACCTGTGTCAAGTGCTCTGTTGTACTGTTTTGTTCTCCTGCTGTTTAGTTTTTCCTGGGCTTGCTTGTTTTTTGGACTTTTGACTCTTGCCTCCTCCTGGACCAATTTTTTTTTTGACTGCCTTTATCTGGTTTTGACCCTTGCCGGCCCCACCATCCTGTAAGCCCTATTGTACCTTTGGATTTAGTGCATTAGATCATTGAACTGCTTCAGCTCTGCCTCTTGCATTTGCATTTGGGTCGTATCTCTTGTTTTCCTATTACTCTGGCTTGCACCAACTTTGACAAATAATGCTGAATAAAAATAGCGATGGACACTTTCAGAAAATGAATAAGTAGGAAAGAAATGGCAAACTTGTGTTTATATAGCTCATTTTGGCTTGCATTGTCATATAATACCCAATTTATATGGAAATGCTACATTATTTGTTTAACCAAGTTTTACATAGATATGTGGTCCAAATCTGCTCAGTGTCATGAAGTAATACATTCATAGATTTGATGGCCCAAGACCCAGGATGTCACTCATTACAATGCACTTTTTAAAATGATCTCTTTGTCCTCTAAATGGGAGGATGAAGGACAAACATGCTTCTGCACTAAACACCCTTAATTATTGACAGATTTCCCTGGCACAGAGAAATGATGTACCTTCAGGTCACCAAATGCCATGCAATGTATAATTTAGTCACTGTACCTGTCAGACACATAATAAAGATACAGTATCCTCAAGAAAACCATCCTCAGCTTCAGGCAGGGGGCCCTTCTGAGGGTTTTGCAGATACAGGACTAATGCGATGAGCTTAGTGAAGGTCAGTTGGATAATAGACTAATGTCCATCGCAGCCTGAGTCACAACTGGAGGATAAAAACTGTCCACATAGTCCATAAAGTAAAGCCCTTGAGGGATATTGACATTTCAGAGAAAGACTGGGATTTAAGAATGTTAGAATGCACAGGCAAACAATGTAGATTTAATAGAGCATGTGTATTATTGTGTTAGTTTTACAATTACTGCACAAATATAGTACATGCAGAGGAATGGGCAGATTATTCTAATTAATCTTGTGCCCTTTGTAACTGGTACTTTTCCTGCTTAGTCAAAAAGATCAAAGTAAAAAAAAGATGTTCTCTGAATCTGGTGAAACAGTTTACTTCTAGTCAATGAAAAAACATTTATATAGTGCCTTAAAATAAATAGATCAATGAGTCCCTCAACCTTAAAGAAGTGCATGGATAGTAATCCACATCCATATATTTTGTAGAACACATTGGGACAATTTATTAAGTCTCCCTCTCACTATCTTTCACCATGTTTTATTTTTATTATTATTTCTGATATTTTTTTTAATAAAAAATATTTTTTTATAAATCGCCAAGCGTGAAAAAATAAATAGAAAATTTCTCCTATTTTATCCAAAGTGATTTTTAGTTTACCTTTCATTCACTATCAAAATGCAAACCCTGGGATTGGTGGAAAACTGACCTCCTGACCACAACCGTTCAGAGAAATCCTAAAATCTTTTCTGTTTGTTTTGCACCAAGAACAAACTAGAACATAGAGACACCTTGAAAAAAAGCATGCATTTTGTGGTCTGTTTTTTAATTATAGTGCATTTATATTTTATTTGGAAATTACCGTTACAAAAATGTGTCATTATTTAGGGTCAAAAAATACCTGAATATCTGAGTCAATCACTCTGCACATGCCACTGTTTTCTATCTTAGAAGTGGTGCAGTAAACTGTTATCTTACTGGCACCATTCAAAGAGGAACAAAAGGAAAAGGTGCAAAGTCAAAACATGAAGAAAAAAAATAGGTTCAGTGATGAGGGAAGAGATAGCAAGTATTTAAGCTTTGTTTTTAACTGTCTCCATCTCAGAAAGGGTGTTGTTATTTGTCTTTTAGCGGATGGAGAAGGGGGACAGGAGAGAAAAAGGACAGAGGCAAGATCCTGGATCTCACTCTGACAGTGCAGTGTTGGGTTTACAGTAGTTCTGATATTTTAGGGTAATTAGGACATAAGGGAATTGTTTGGACGAAAGCAGTATACCACACACAAACACTTGCTTACACTTCTGCAGGCTATCCTTTTCTTCAAGGGCTCTCTGCGGTTCACTGCAGTCTTTATGAGTGCTACGTGATCCCTCATTGAGTAACTAGCTGCTAACCAGTGTGCATGCAATAAGAGTGTCTTTGAGGTGAGATGCAGAAAAGCCAACAGAGCTTCCGGGCAATTGGCATAAATTTCGATTCACCCTGACACTTGGCATCAAATTACAGAGCATTTGGCTTTCGTCTGAAGCAACAGTGCATCAGTCCAAGCCTTACTGGAAAAAGACTAACCATCCCCTCCTACGCCATGTCCCTTCCTCTGTCCCTCCCTCCTTTCTCCCTCAGAGAGGGAGAAGGTAGAGAATAAAATAAATGATAAAGGGAGGCATGATAAAATAGATGATAAAATTTCCCCTCGCTGATTGAATCCAAAAATCCTCCCCATGCTGATTAAATCCAGAGAACGATAACCTTCCCATCAGCAAGGTAAGACTCTCCCTAGAGCTCCTGATATGTGTGTTAGTGTGTTGTTAAAGGCAGGCCAAGTCAAGCAATAAGAGTAAGTGAGTACTAATTAGCTCTGCAAACATGTCTGTAATCCACCCAAATGTAAATTATTAAGTAATTGAGAGAGCTATAACGTAAAGTGCAGTGTCTCTCAATAAATCTCTGTTCACTTTTACCATGAGTCTAATTCAGTTACAGTAAAGGAAATACTCTGGTGGCAATGATTAGCTGAAATGATTGTGAAATCATAAGCGTAAGCACTTGTCCGGCTCTATTTGGATGAAGCACTGATCTACAGTATGTTGCTTACATATATAAATACACACACACATGTTCATGCACACACAGAGTCAAACACACTTATTCATATGAATGCACACAAGCGTACAAATCCCCTTGTGCTACTGTGCAAAAGGATTGTCAGCTTCCTTTTCAGTTCATTGGTGTTTAAATGACCAGTGACCTCACAAATTTATGTTTCGCTGTAAAATCTGATCTTATGCTATGAACACTATCAACAGATGGTTTCACACATGTACACACACAACAATGTGCCACATAAAAACTCAGAGGAGTCCCACCTCTCAGCCACAGGGGGGAATCTCTAAAATATAGATCAGAGGGCTGAATTTTTGATAGCCAGTTACAAATCTTTTGATGGAAGGTTTAAAGGGCCTCTTTGAACTGCTTCGTTTTTTAATTAAAGGCCAACAAACAAAATTCAAATAATAAATTCTCTGTCAAGCGGAGGCATGCGACCTCCCTGAAGTGGTATGAAAAGGCAAGATAACAAGGCAAACTTTCCTTGTTTATTTGTTGCTGCAAGCTGGGTACACCAGTAAGCAACTGTTTATATGTGGTTGAATTCTTAAAAGGTTTTAAGAATGTATGAGCCACCAACAAAAGATAATGCTGGCCTTGTAAATTTGTGTTATAGAGTGTCATGTTACAGGGCCAAAATATAAATAATCTTCTTCTCATGCATAAGTCAATCCTACCTTGTCGGACATCTCTGGGTGCTATGGCGATTGCTTCATTGGAATGCAGTTCGGTGACGCAACAGCCGTCAGGAACCAGGGAACCATTGCTGAAACTGTGGGGTGTCTCCGGGAGCAGCGGGATAGGTGGTGCCATGATGTTGTGGTTTGGACAGACACATCCTGTCTGGGTCATCCCACAACCGTCTCCATCAGAAACTTCCTGTTCTCCATTGTAACCTGTGCGCAAACACTCCTCAAACCATCTGCAGAGCACGCCGCAGGTGAACTGACTGGAGTTCTCGTTGTTAATGAGCAACACCTCTACTAGTCTGAGCTCCAATAGTTCCTTAGTTACCTGAGGCTTTTCTGCAGCTGGATGTCTCGTTAGACAAAGTTGGACAAAGTTCTTATCAAACTGTAAGAAGGAGTACGGTCCATCTGAGCTGGATTGGCTGCCACAAAGATCAATAACTTCCTGATCCCTGGCAGCGACTGTCTGTAGTTGAAGGGGACAGCTTTGATTGGCCTGGTGGTGGTCAAGGGAGAGAAGCATGGGGGAGTGTGTCCGGCAGATGATGGGGTGGCGGGTGAAGCGGAGGTAGAGGGAATACTTGGTGGGATCGGGATTTTCCAGGGACCAGGAGCAGCCTGGCGCCCTGGAGGGAAAGAGCTCCCTTAGGGAGAAAGAGCCATAGAGCACCCCAGCTACAAGGCTGGAGCATGGTGTGGAGATGGGCGAGGGGGCCCCTTCTGCCCCGGTGCTGGGGATGCCATCGGCAGCCCCATAGGCAGCCTCAGCCAGGGCAGAGAGAGGAGCTAGAGCGAGGGCAGACACGGCAGCCAGGGCCCCAGCCACAGCCAGGAGAGAGGACAGCACAGACAGACACACCCCACCAGCAGTGTTCATCCTATGACATTCGTCCTGCAGGAAACAAGGGAAGAGGATTGGGTGGAGAGAGAGGAGGCTGTAGGTTAGACCAAAGAAAGATCTTCAAAGAACCAGACAAAACCAACATGACGCAGACAAAAGAAAAAAGCTGTCAATATTCCTGTCGAGACCAAAGATTCACGTCTGGTTAGGAATATTTCTCGACAGGTTTTTTACCTTGCCTTAGAGTATAACATAACCAAGTTGATGGCAGCAGTTCTCATAAAGTTCTTCTTCAAACGTGTGCAAACACACATATAAACACACACAAACACACTACACTGTCAAAAACACAAACACATCCCTGCTGGGCTGGATTAAAAAGGGTTGATGACTTGGCTGTTGAGACATGCACTGTGGGGCCTGCTCTACCCTTTCCTGCTGATATGTGCACACAAACAAGGAGGCACATGCATACACACCCACACGTACACACACCATCACCTGCTGAGCAGCTCCCCCAAGGCTCTGGCAAACTATTACCATCACCGACACAGTAAGGGTCCGCCAACAGCTTGATTTTGACTCACACAATACACACACACACTGCTGACAAAGAGCCCATAGTATGCAGCATACAGTGTTTTAGTCTTTCACTTGAAACTACTTCAATAAGCACAGCTTTCTGTATGCACCGTGTGTCTGCTCCATTACCTGAAATTTTGAGTGGTTTTGCATAAATGCAGTTTGAGGAGAATGTGTGGGAGACCCAGACAGTATCTCTAAAATATCTCTACAATATGAAATTCAACAAATACCTGCATTGTGATTAACAGAGACACTGATTTATACTGTGATATAAGGAAATATAATTGCAAAACGTTACAAAACTACTGCTAAGCAGCACAAAATTAAGAAGCTGATTGATGCAAAAGACTGCAAATAAAAAGAGACTAAAAAACTGCACAGTATTTTACATAGTTAACGCTACTGGATGACATAAACCCAAAACCCTACTTATGAACAGCATTTCCAATATGTCTGCATGCATTTGTAATCTCTATAATGTGACTAATTTGGTTTTAGATTAGCAAATTAGGGTGATGCAATGCTAACCTACTAGCATAATGAGGACAAGTCCTGCAAGCATTTTTTTTGAACAAGCAGCTTTGAGAAATTGAGAAAAACACCCTTTAAAAAACATGAAATATACTTAAAAACAACAGTAGTTCAGATGAATTAAAACAGTGATGCTAATGCATCTATTTTAGCATATTATACATGAGCTAGTAGGCCTTTAACATGTTTGAGAGAGGGCTTAGCGAACATTTAGCTAGTTAAGCTAATATCAATTTGCAACCACCGGCTAGCACTGCAGTTAACTATTGTTAAAAACATTAACTATTTTTGAAAAATACTTTACCGTTCAGTTGGCATTTCCTCATTCTACCACTTCTGCTGGCATGACTGACTGTGTATTTAGCATGAAATATAAGTTTCAATAGCTGAAAGCTAACTTCAGTGGGGCTAGCATTAGCGGTGAATTGTACCTTGTACCAAACTGTGTGGCCACTTAGCTGAAGTGGCCACACAGTATGGTACAAAAAACCAAAAAAAAAACCAAACAACAGGGGGGGGGGGGGGGGGGGGGGGGGGGGGGGGGGGGGGGGGGGCGGCGGGGGGGGGGGCGCGGGGGGGCGCGCGGCAGAGAGAGCGNNNCCAATTTGCTTATGTGGCAAAAATTTTTGTTAAAAAAAAAAAAAAAAAAACAAACAAAAGGACCCCCCCCCCCCCCCAAAAAAAAACCAAAACAAAACAACAAACAACAACAACAACAAAAGAAAAAAACCCACAAATACACTAACAGAAGAGAAGCAACCTTTTTGTAATGTGTCTTCACACTAACAGACAGCTGTGGATTTGAATGCATAGCTCAGGTTCAAGAGAACATACGCAGTTTTTTGCTCCATTACCAAATAAAAAAATAGCAGGAATTCCACATTTTCTTAAAAACTTACCCACATCAAGTGAAACCACACAGAGTCCCAATTTCCTTGCATTATTCTGTCAAGCTTGTCCTTCTTAGGTTACTAAATGTGTGACATAACTGAAATAAGTCTCCGTATGAAGCATGTGTGAAAGCGCTCTGCCTCCCTAAGGCCAAGGTTTATGACACACAGCAGTAGCCTGCACTTCACGGGATTTAACTAAGTCTGTAAAGGCTCTTCAGCACTGGGCAGATTGTCCACAGGGCCTTGGTAAGAGGCTACAAACTGTGCTAACTTCATCATGTCAAGAGGTGGCCCCCACAGTGGCTGGACAGTAAGAGGCACTTGAGCTTACAGAAGGGAGCTGTTAATGAGAGCCAGAAACACATGAAAGTCTGACTGATGATGTGAGGGGATACAAAGGAGAGACAGAAGAGGAGACGCTGGAGGGAGAAAAGCATAAGAGTGATCGTAATTATACAAGAACTGTGAAAATGTGCAAAATTTGCATCATTTTTCAAGAAAATAGAGCACTGAGCACTCTCTTAAGATTTGAGAATAAAAGCATACTGCTGTCTATTTAGGCTTTGATTTGAATACAAAGAAAAAAACTTTATTCAAAGCAGCACACGTATGTTTCACAAAGAAGATTTTAAAGTTAGATTTTTTTTTGGATGCACCTGAACACAGTGCTACTACTTCACATAAGACAGCAGACCTCAAAACATAATGTCGCTCTATATTCTTCTCACTCATCAGACGGTGTTTGCTTTGGAAGGAGCTGGTAGTAGTGTGTGAGACAAGTTACCATAGCAACATCCTATGTCCTGACCTGAAAATGTGGTTCGGATATTTTCTCCTGCTTTTTTCTTTATCTCCCTGTTTTGTCACTGTTCGGAATGGGATTTCCCCCTGCGGAATTTTCACCTGTGATTTTTCACACAGAACATGTGACATAAAGGGTTTTTTAAAAGCGCGCTGGCTCCGGCTGCGCTGACACTTTGACAAATGCATGGCACAGTTGGGCTGAGGGAAGGCTAATGTAGCATGTTGTGAAAAATGCTCAGGGACATCATGCTGTCTGCCATATGATGGGGTTATAGACTCTGACACTTGAATGCACTCTTATACTTTCCAACAAATATGCGAATGATATAGCATTCACACAGACTGCACTGCATCTGGTGACACATATCCCGCAAACAATGTGTCAACAATGTAATGCCAATATTTCTCTACAAAAGAATACAAGAAATAGCCTATATGGTTTCCCACTAGAACTATAGAACTATATTGGAAGATGTGTATCTATGATTTAAAAAATATATGACACTTTTTTTATTTTGTTATACAAGGAAAAACTGTTTATCTTGTCATAGACCTATCATATGTAGAGACAGCAATATAGGCCAAACCATGCATAGGTAAAGTCTTACGCACATTTCACGGATGAAAAGAAGTCACAGGCGTTAAGCAAATTGTTTTTGGGACAATGAACAATGAATATTCATAGACTCACAGTCTGTACAAGAGTAGACCCTAAAGTGCTGTCTTCATGAGGCCTTTCTGTCCCACTTCACTCTAAAACAGCACTTTACTGTGGGCATCCATAAATATTCATTAGCTTTGATGTCTTCCTTTCCCCTTCCACCTTGACATTAATGTTATCACCAAGGATGGCAAAATATGTATATCCCTCACTGCCTGTCTCTCTCTGCCTCCCCCTCTCTCTCTCTCCCCTCTCAGCTTCCCTCTTCATTCTTTAATGCAGTGAAGTGAAAATATGACTCATCCGCATTTTTGTCATCGCTATGAAACTCATGCAACAGAGGACACTACAGTTTTAATGCAATATCGCAGCACTGAAAGTATCACTGTCCCCAAATAAGGGATTAATTCAGCAAATATTAATGATACATTACAAAAGCATCAAGTTTTAATGCCTGCTCAAAGTTTTACCTCGTGTCATGAGTAGAAACTTTGTAAAACTTTGCTGCAAGACAAGACATTTATTTTAAAGAGAGGTCCTCTTGCAAACTTTAAAAAAAATGCGACTCCACTCTGCTCTACATTTATTAAGCATTTTGAAAAGACTCTGAGACAAAAGAGTGTTTTTATTTGTCACTCCTACACAGAGAGGCACTCCACGTTCCTCCTGATGGTAAAACGGGAACAATCACCAATTATATGATGATCCATATTCCTGTCTCTGCCACAGTCTTGGCACAGATGCTGAGAGGCTTAAACAGCCTCAGTTCTAGCTGCACTGAAATGTCACTGTATCGTGCAGTGAAACCACAAAGAGCTGCACTTGCAGTGATTGAATTCTAAAGTACCCACAGACACTGTTTAAGGAGCTCATCCTGTTGAGAAAACAAATGCTCGCCTGAACTCCTGCTGCTGCCGTTCAATGGATGGTAGAAATCTGATACTTGTGTTTTAATTGTTCAGTACAATCATAGTTATCCCCAGGGAATAAATTTAAGCAAAAAATTATTTTGTTTGTTTATTTTTGCATTGACAGTTAAGGAGTTCTTAACTCTGCCATCAATAAGGCCAGAAAACATTTGTTATAACTGGGCCTTTCAAAATTAAAAAAATACCAACGTATAATTGAAAAAAGTTGGGATGCATGATAAAGAGTTTTTCAGCCTGTAAAGCTGACTGCTGCTAATAACATGCTAATCTATTACGAAGATCACTGACGATTTCACATTTTTTGTAAATTAAAAGGAAGCTTAATTATAACCTGTGGTGTTTGCACAACCGAGCATAGGAACTGCTATTATGTGTGCAAAGATGGATGATTAGCTGTGTGATTAAACATATCTGACTGTCATCTCTATGAAAAGGAAAATGTTCATTTATTTCTCTTACAAAATACATAAAAAAGAATTCAACAAAAGTCATTAAACTGTTTCTCCACAGAATTTTCCCTGCTCACATTAATGGATCTGAAATATTCTTTGGCTAAAATTACAGTATTACTCATTGAATTGGTAGTTAGTTTACATTTAAAGTAATGCAGCAGGCATTTGTACTTGTCAATTACACACAATAAAGGTGTATGATTGTAAAAGATTTATCTTATCTAAAGCTTTATTCAGTCCAATATAAGCAATTCATTTTCTCCTATTTTCTCTCAGCTCTCCTCTGTATTTTCTAATTGAGCAGCTTTGCTGAACAGACACGGTGGGTTTTTCATTAATTACAGGGTTGTTGGTTTGATCCCCAGCTCCTCCTGTTCTCATGTCAAAGTGCCCTTGAGCAAGACAGTGAACCACAAATACTTCTGATGGTCAGGCCAGCATCCTGCGTTATAGCTCGCCACCATCTGTCGTGAACAAGAGGCAAACTGTACAGCACTCTGGATAAAGGCGGTGTATTAATGCGGTGCATTTACTATTTAATTAAAAAGAATATAATGCCAACCTTAACAAAGAACATTAAAGCATGAAAAATCTGGCTCCTGGCTGCTTGAATGCAACGCAACATCATCCGCCAACTTTTGAAACTTTAGCCAACTGACTCATATCCACTGTTTATCTGGGAATCATCAGAGCGCATTAAATGATAAAGCAGATATCATTTAGAACTGTAGGATCCTGCCTCAAACTAAAAAACTAACTATCACTTTTGACTCTGAAATAACGTAACCGAACCAAAACTTGCACTTTTTCATTCAGAGCAGCTAACCTGGCAGTTGTGTTTTAGTTTTTATTCATTTCTAGCTTGATTTCATAGTTTCTCTCATCACATGCCGTGATTTGTGGAACTTCCAGTCTATGTGTGTTTTAGTCTGTTTCTCCCTTTGTCAGTTTGTTAGCATCAGTTCCCAAGTCCAGAGTCAAACTGTTTCTGTTCCCAGCTGTGTGTTTGCCTCCCAGTGTCTCGCCAGCATCCCTGCTTGTGTTTCACATGTCATCAAAGTTTGCATTTGTTCAGTTTTTGTGTTTTCCACTCAGTTCTAGTTATCTGCTCAGCATCCTACCTGCTTGCCATCTTTTGTGTTGTTTCAAAGTTATGTTATCTGAAATCAGCTTTTGTTATTAAAGCTTGCTGTTTGTTTCTTCAACCTGCCGGCTTTGGTGTTTCACTTTTGGGTCCTTTTTTTGAGCTCTTAAATCCTGACAGCAGTCTTTTTTGGGCTGTACATCCCAGTAGGATTTATTTTTTTCATAAGCTGTACAGAACAGACGGACGTGCACTTGTTATCATGTAGACAAATGCGGACTCGCTGGTCAATTTGGCTGAATTAAATGCCAGCAGCGAGAGAACATTGGCAAGTGCTGTGTACTTTATTCATATTAGTAATTAAATTCTTATGGAATGAAAATGTGTAACTTGAACAGTTATTTATCCAGTGAAGCACAAATATCCTCCATTAAACCTTCATGTCTTGGGGAAATAATAAAATGGAAAAAGCTTCTGGGCACTAGACTTAATAATATCCCTGAGTAGGGTGATTTTATTTTAGGAATACATTTCGGAGGGGCTTGCGATGGAGAACCATGACACCCCCCTTATCTGCTCTTCCCCCTCAGTCTCCACTCTAATGTCCCATTCTTAGTGCAGACGTCTAAGTGCACTGTGGTAGAGAATGGCATTTTCTAATTTATTGATGTGGAGTATTTCTCTTATTTGCTGCCCTTATGGGAGATCTGCAAGTGGTTTTTGTATGAGCAAAACACACACATACACACCAAATAATGAACATTTCATTAGTATGCATTCTACACACAGGCACACATGCTACACCCGTTCGTAAGCTACCTCCATAATTTAGAAAATTCAAACTGGATTATGATGCAAAATGTTCAGAGTTTTTCTCCGCTGCTGATTAGCAAGTCACGAAACGTTCCTCTTTCTCTCTCTGCCTTCCAGCATCGAATCCTCATCTCTGCCCCGTTCTCATCTTTAGCTTCACCCCTTCAGAAACATCAGCCTTCCTCAAAGTCAAGCTCGATTTATTTACCCACATCTACACACATCCTTGTCTGTTTCATTTTAAGTCTTTTATCTCGATAAGATCTGTTGGCTGTAAAGCAATATGGAGAACCAGTGTTGTTCGACTGATTTAGCTCAGCTGACATTTTAGAAGTCAGTATTTTGTTTGTCCTTTTATCAAGCTCACTCCAGCACACCAGTGTTTTTCACTTTGGCTTATCAGTTTTTAACAAATGGCAGGCAAGCTGAGAGGATCTCATGCTGTGAAAGGAGACAGCAGTACTAAACCCCTCAATCACAGCAAAGGGCATTTTGCCTTCAGGCCATGGCATACACCACACACACACATACACACAGACACACAAACAAACACACAAACACACCCACGCATCCATGCATATTCATACATTCACATGTGACATGTGTGCTGACAGAAGAAGGCATCACTCACAAGTAGGTGATGAAACTAAGGAAGGAATTAATTACACGTTATTCAATTAGGCATAAGAGATGATTAACAGATGACACATAGGAGTTAAGATGAAACATTAAATCCACCTTTATCACAATTAATTAGAAGTTTTCCCACAGGTTGGGATACCAGTGTGCTAAAGCTATGACTGCATTAGAGAAGGAGAAACATTCCTCTCCATATTTAGAAAGCTTATTTGTTTCCCATGATAACGAGCTGAAAGTAAAAGAAGACTTTTATTTTGACAGTTAGAATACCAGTCGTAGATGCAACAACGCCTCGGGTGAAGTAGGTGGATACATACTGAAGTAGGCAGCATGCAACCTTCAGGTAATGGTTGCAATCTGCCTTAAAAAAGTAGCAACAACGAACAGTTCATAACCTTGGAGGTGTCAGCAGGGAAAAGGAGGAGAAGGTCTGTTAAAAGAGCACATTCCTTAAAAAGTCTAAAAGCCTAGTATGTTGTGAGTTGAGACGGCAGCCAATGAGCTGCAAGGTTCATTTTTTAAGTACCATTTTTGCCTCACGGGAAACTCTAAGAGTAGTGAGAGTGATTTCTTGTGATTGACACTCATTGCATGCATGTAGATTTAAAATTTGTAGCCTAAGGTTTAGTTCCCAGAACTTTGACAAGGTGTTATTCTCAATTATATCTAAAAAAAGTATCTGCTTTTTAATTGAATATAACAAAAACGAGTTGTATGCTTGTTCTCTGCTATTTGAGATGTACATGATCTCTAAAAATAAATTAAAAGGATATATACATGCAGGATATGTTTTGATTGTTAGGAATGTTTTGAACATGAGCAGAAATCCTACCGAGATGCACATAAAAGCTACTTAAGTTTATAAATTACTTAAAATGGATGGATTTATCATTGATGTGAATAGGCACCACATGAACATTTAAAAAGGTGTCTTCAACAAAAGACACAAAGAAGGCTGGAGGAGTAAATCATGTCTGCATGTGTAATTTAGCAACATAAGCGGACTAGACTAGACTAGAATGCAATGTGACCACTGTTTACATTGTTGTGGTCTTTGCCTTTAAAATAACCTGAACATTTTGAAATTCACGATCACTGTAATGAGACTCTGAACCTGAATTAAACAGACTCTGAACAAAATATAATAATTTAACATCTTAGCAATTAAGTAAGAACCTGCAACTTATTTTTTTTTATCTAATTCATAAATCAAATTGTGACACCAACACAAGACACTGAATCTTTTTGTGTAAATCAATTATTACCGCCCCCTACTGACCCAACAGGTGCAAGTACAGTGGAGCGCAGATGCTTTTCTACGAGCATAGCCTTACATTTCTCTTAATATATTGCTAAGAAGAGGTATGTTAATGTAGCTGTAGTGTAGTGTAATGTAGTGGGACAAATTACCATAATTTGTCTTTAATATTACTCTTATAATGAAAAAGATGTCTCTGCATCTTTGAGCGATCCAAATGACACATTTTCTTTAGTGTTTTTGGCTTTTGAATGCAAGGAATTGTCAGACAAGTTGTTAAGAAGGTGTAAAGAAGTAAAGTGAGAGGAGAGAAAATGATGCGAGAAAAACCAGCAGTGAGACAAGAGATGCTGAACATTGAAAGCGTGCAACAAAAGAGAGTGGCCTCGAATAAAGTGCAGCATAGCAGAGACAGAGGGAAAATATGTGTTCTGCAGTGTCAATGGAAAGTGACTTCTCATGATTACTGACTTCACCAGTGCAATTTCCACCCAGATGAGATCCATAACATCTGTAATCAGCGGCAAAACAGAAACAGACAGTATAGGCTATGAATATGAGCACTGATTAAACAGCAGTGAAATGACCACGACTGCTGCCAACACTATCAGGAAGCTATTTCCTGGGAGATTATAAAACCCAGTAGCAACAATTAGCTCGGTGCATCTCATTTTCCACATCAGCCCTGCGTTATACGGTGCAGTTTGTGTCATTATCCATTGTAAATTAACAAACAAAAGAAATGACAATGCCATTAGTAATGCGATATTATTGTTGAAATTTACTGACATATCATCTCACAACACTCCAAGAAAAAAAAACACACACCTCATTTATCAGGCTGAACATTAATATATTTCCACTTGGAGGAAAAAGCATTTTTCAATACCCTTGATGGGAAAACAGTTAAGCTAATTATTAGATGGTCTCATTGGCCTTTAAAAACAATTTGCTGGCATGTAGCATTTATTCAATATGCTCCAAACCTGAGTTTTAGTATTGATCAGTGTTGCATTCAAAGGGAGATATTGATAATGACTCCTATTAATTTCACATGAGTGAATAAACGATTGTTGAGGTTGAGATGAGGATAAGCAAGATGAAGTGGAATGTGTTTTGCTGGGTGTGATTATGTTGAGCTTGTTTTTTCTACTTATGTGTTTGTAGCTATTGGAATTACAACTAAAATTAGCTAACCCAACAGTGTTTTGAGTATGAGGTGCGAATTAATACAATAAGTGGCAATGCTACTCTGAGTTTTTAAGTTTGTGAGGCTATAAGACTGTTAAACTCCTAACCTCTTAAGGTAGCCCTATGTCATTTTTAGTCACAATAAATCCCACTTTAATAATTCATACTGGTATACTGTTGTATTACACTACTAGTATACATACATTACACTAGTTCCACTTGCTTACTTTCCTGTTTACTTGCTGTTCACAAGCTTCTTACCCCTGAGCATATTTAGTACATCTTATACCTGTTCCTATCTTAGTATCAATCACAGTATACTTATTCATATCCGTGTCTACGTCCAACCTGGTCTCATTATGCATATGCATTAACTATATTACAGCACAACCAATTTACACAACAGCTTACACATTTTAGTATCAGTTACATTAGGATACCATGTAACTGCATTTCTATTATTATAAAGTTCAATGTAATATCTCTGTATTCTAGGTGCAACAGTATTTTATGTCTTAGATTCTGAATACATTTCGTTGCACTTGTGTTATTTTTTTCTATCTGCAATTGCACAGTTGAAGGAAGTTTGAGATCTACCAATTTAATTGACAACAGCTGCTTCACTGAAACTATTATGCATGTGGTAATAAAGAATATGAACTAAAACCTTTCATATAGAATATGTTATACAAAACTGCTCAGAATTTTTTTTCCCAAACAAAAAAGTTTGCGTTTACATAGAAAGTTAAAGAAAATTTAATCAATATCTTACAATGTCTTACCAATATCTTATTCTTGTTCTTTTTTCATAAGGTGAACTACGGTAAAAAAGTTTTTGGGGTCCCTTTGCATCACATAATTTGTAATTACATGGTTTGGACACAATGTAAAATTGGCTTCAAGGCCTGGTGCACTTTCTTCCTACAGTAAATTCAAGTAGCCTAAGTAGAACAAACGAAAATTTAATGTAGACAGCAGCCCAAATAAGGTTATATTAAAGAACATAATGGACAGCTTACATGGCCAAATATTTTGTCAAATTATTCTTTCCTATAGTAACTTGAAGACAGTAACATGCTGCAAATCACTTATATCTGTGTATTGGTTCACATACACACTACTCTGCTACTAATTAGCAGGCTGAAGAACGGCAGCCATGTCCCTTGTTGCAGCTCCTCCCCTGTGATTCCAAGTAATAAAACATTCAGAGGCAAAATTAAACAAAAACTTGTCCGTCCTAATTTTTGTTTATTAATTAATGAAGAGTTTTAGCAGCACTCGATTTAATGGAATCAGAAGCATGTGTCAGGTTTGACCCTACACACCCCCAACACACACACACTACAGCATCTTCACACCCTTAACCTTGTTGTCATGGTGGGGAAAAAAACTAAATGTCACCATCTGTTGAGTGTTTGGACAGAATCTGATGTGACACACATGCGCACACAGTAATATTCCACCGAACCGAAAGTGAAAGCAGACCATCCTTTTGTGTAGAGAACACACTGGCATGTGTACCCATGTATATATCTGCATAAATCTGTGTGTGAGTGTGGGGAGGGGGGGCACAGTCCAATAAGGAGTTGGAAAGGAACCTTGTAGTATTGTGGTGGGCCTGGGGGGAATTTGGTTTTCATTGTGAAATAGAGAATCGCAGACTGAGGGAAAGGGCGATCGGCTTTCCTCTGCAGCGTATTCCTGCCAACAGATAAGCTTACACAAGCTATTTTTTTTCCTCAAGACAACACAGATATATGGTGCGAAGGAGCGGCAGAGACAGAAGAAATAAAATGGATAAAGGAGGAAGAGAACAGACAGAATATAGATGAGTAACTTTGTTCCTAACTACTCTTCTTTGAACTGAGTTACATAAATTTGAAAGCTTGGTGTAAGAGGGAAAAAAAAGTACAGCTGTCAAGATTGCAACTCACTCGATGTGGAATTATCTTTTTTTTTTAATGACAAATTTGTCAGAGACAGAAGCTGAAACCAGTTTCTAATAAGTAACAATGATTGAAAGTTACTGGCCCAGAAAATAGTTTTATCTCATTTAAAGAAAAAAAAATATGGTCATTAATTTATTGCCAAGATTTGCTTGACAGTCAAAATAAATTTAATGGTTAAAAAAATAAATCCACTTTCGAAAACTTTTTTTTTTTTTTAAAGTACTCATGAATGTGATTTATTCAGACATTCAACAAACTTGTTCATTAGCCTGTCAGACTGATATGCATCTATAATCGTTCTTGGTTCTTGGAGTAATTGTTCTTCTCATTGTTCTCGGGGATTTTAACAGAGCAAACTTCAACAATAAACTGCCAAAATACAGACAGCACATTAAGTTTTCCAGCAGGGATGAAAATACACTGAACAATGGCTGCTCTGTTTGCCAGCACACCTATCATTCTCTCTCCTTTGCGGCGTTGGGGCTCTCTGATCACTGTCTGTCTGGTTGATCTGCTTATGACTTACAGGCTGAAATTAAAATCTGCTAAGCTTGAGGTCAAGACTGCGAAAAGATGGACCCAGGAGATATGGCTGGAATTACAGCCTTGCCCTGCATTGCACTGATTGGAGAGGTTTTTTGGGGGGGCTGCGGCTGCAGACCTGGATGAACTCGCTGACTTTGTGACATCTTACATCAGCTTCAGTGAGGACATGTGCGCCGAGTTAAAACCTCCCGCACATACAGCAGCAACAACCCACGGTTCACGGCTAATCTCAGGCAGCTTTGTCAGGTCACGGAGGAGGCCTGCAGAAACAGTGACAGAATCCCGTGCAACCAGAAACATACTGATGAGGGGACCGGAGAAGCAAAAAAAGGGGGCAACACTGAAATGATTAAAAAAAACGGGGGGTTTTCAGGCAAGAATCCTGCATCAGTGTGAAAACACCTACAGGACATCATCTGCCAACACTTCAAGTGTGTTTCACTGCAGGTTTGCCAACATACCACTTCTGCTATCACGCAACTAACTGCACCCCTCGCTTCTCCTTCTACCCGCCCCACCCCAACTGAGCCCCCACCTGCACACAGGATCTGTGAAGAGGATGCGTGTCGGCTCTTTCAGAGACAGGGGATCAGGGAGGCACCTGGCCAAGATGGCATATCACCCTCCTGTCTGAAAGTCTGTGCTGACCAGCTGGCTCCCATCTCTACACGGATCTTCTACAGATCACTGGAGCTGTGTGAAGTCAACTCCTGTTTCAGACACTCCGCAATCATCCCAGTCCCACAGAAAGCCCTCTATTACAGGACTGCAGGCGTGTTGCCCTGACATCTGTGGTCATGAAATCCTTCAAATTAAATAAATAAATAGATATTTCTGACCTACTTGAAGGACATCACAGGACCCCTGCTGGACCCCCCACAGTTTGCCCCTAAGGCAAATAGGTCAGTGGGACATGCAGCCACCATGGGACACATTGCTGCAACATCTCAACTCCCCAAGGTGACATGCAAACATCACATTTGTGGACACGAGTTTGGCTTTCAGCACTATTATTCCTGGAAATCATCCACTCCAAAGTTAACCAGCTTACTGTGCCAGCCCCCACAGTCAGTGAGTCACAAACTCCAGGACAGACAGAGGGCAGCAGGTGAGACTAGGAAATCACATCACGCACCCAGACAATCAGTCCTGGCACCACAACAGTCACGTTTAATCCTGAAATGTCTGCATATAGTTGGTCAATTGAACAGTTGGCCCTCTGCTGTGGTCAGAACAACCTGCAGCTGAACACGCTCACAACTATGGAGATGAGAGTTGAATTTAGGAGAACGCTTCCTCCCAGAACCTCTGCAAACAACACTGCTGCTGCTGCTGCTGTGGAAGCTGTCTGGTTTGTGGGATCTATCATGTTCCTGTACCTAAAGTGGCCTTCCAACACAGCTCCAATCATCAAGAAGACCCAAAAGTGGATGTACTTCCTGCACCAGCTCAGAAAAGTGCACCTGCTTCAAGAGCTGGTGCTTCAGTTCTACACTGCAGTAATCCAGTATGTTCTCTGCACATCCATCACTGTCTGGTTTGTAATGGCCACCCGACAGAACAGGAACAGACCACAATGGACAGTCAAGGCTGCAGAGAAAAAGCCTGGTGCAAACACTGGTGCCAACCTTCACTCCACTCTGGACATAAACAGCTCCAGGGTCAGTAAATTGAGCAGGAGAGCATCACTGCAGACACATCACACCCTGAGCACAACCAGGTCTAACCTCTGGTTGGCGATATAGAGCACTGAATGCTGAAACATGCAGACACAAGAACAGTTTTCTCCCAGAGGTCAAACTTACATGAACTCGAATGAGCTCTGATGAGCAGTTAGATCAGTCATATAGTATTGTTAACAAGAACACTGAAGTATTCACTTATCTACATATTATATATTATTTATTTCATTTTTTAAAATCACACTGTGATCTTATATAAATGCATCAAATAATCTGTGCATTCTGCACAATGTATGTAGTGTATATAGTCATATATATAGTCATTTGATGCCTGTATTTTACACAGTCATCCATATTGTGTTTATAAAGTACCTTTACCTGAACCATTAAATATGTGTTTGTTTGCTGTATTTGTATTAATTTAGAATTTACAGAATCAACCAACTTGCATAGAGACATGGTTACTGTTGCTTTTCACATTTATTTATACACATTTTTGTCTACTTGTATGTATGTAAAAGTTTTTTTTCCCTTTGTTTTGTTGTCCAATTCCTGTAGGTGTACATGTACTTGGCCAATTAAGCTGATTCTGATTCTAATATACTGGTCTCTGTTAGCAGAGCCAGAGTCTCGAAGCAGCCAAAGAGCTCTGCTAGCACAACACATTGCCAACTGTGTTGTGTATGAACAGCAACTCAAAATGAAATTGAAAGAAGACTGAAAGAAGCGAAGACTGAGAGAGGAGCTGCTGAAGTACAGTAAACAAGAGAAGGTGTGCACATTTTATTATGTTCCTAGTTTGAATATTTAATCTGTCAAAGACCTTTAAATTTCTAGTTTCACTCAGTAAATATTTTATATTAGAATAGTATAGCAGTTTTTTCAAACAGAAAATAATTTTTAAAAAAGGTTTAATAACATAATGCTCTCCTGTTCTTTTATCACTGTGATGTGTTCCCCATGAGCCTGACTGTCTTCAAGCAGCAACTACAGATTCTTACATCTAGAACTGTCACTTAAAGTGACCTGGTCTTTGTTGTGTTTAGTAAGAAAACTCAGGGTGTTTTTCCACCACAATATCTCCATAACTGTTTCCATTTAACATTCTTTAAACCTTGTTGCTATTCAGTAAACCAGCTTGTGTTTCCACTGGTTTTGATTGGAACCATTGCAATCAGAGATACAGCTTCAACAGTGGGCCTTGCACAAACCACAACAACCCACTTCAGTTCCTGAGGAAAAAACTGCCATTTTTGGTTCCAGTGTGTAACCAATTTTACAGAATCTAAAGCAATTATTTTTTGTTTGTTTGTTTATTTTTGGTCAAAGTGCCAAAGAAACAGTTAAAATTTCTCTGTGGGAATTTCAATGTAAGTGGTTCCATTTTTATGGAGAGGATTATTTGTATCCTCTTTTAAATGACACCTTACAACCTAAGTTCCTTTTCTTTGCCAAAGGTTTTGTTGTAATAACATACATTTTTACATCTTGTTTTGTTTTGTTTTGATTCTTAAAACTTTTATTTATTCTTTTTTAAAAAAATTGAAAATCAAGCCATAATTTTGTCTTCAACGGTACCGTATGAATAGAGTTATCTTGTTTTTTGTTGGACTGTTTTAAGAATGCAGAAAAAGAAAAAAGAAAAAAGGCAGAAAACTGAGGATAAAAATGCATTAAGTTGACACCGATGCTCTTTAATTCAGGTGAAAATAAGCAGGCATTTACTGTGTATATATGTTCCATCAGAATGAATAATAAGAGATGAATTGATTGAAGAGCATGAACATGCAACAAAGCCAACCAAATTACATTTTCATTTCCTCTGTGTCAGCGTCAGAGGGATATCTTGCAGGCAAATGATTAGTTTTCAAGGCAAAATATGTGCAGCAATTGATTCCCGCCAATGTAAACAGGGACAGCTGCGCATCACTGCTCTGATTTCCCTCCAGCCAAGCCGATCCTGAATTTGATTAGGAGCTAAAATATTAAAGTATCTGTACACCACTTTACATGAAAAGCCAAGTCATCTTAATGTGAAATAGCAGGCATTAAAGCAGGTTTTAAGTTCCAGAGCTCATTGATTGAGCAGCAGGTGGGCTGCGTGGAGAGCCATTCATTAAAAAAGACAATATGTCACACAAAGCAATAGAGCAGCAGTGTACTTAATGTAATTGTGGCCTCAGGATGAGGAATGAAAACCCGCCAAAGCAGAATTTATTGTCTGCTTCAACAGAAGTGTTACAGTAAAAGAGAGAAATGGAGTGAAAAGGGGAAGGTGTGTGTTATTTTTTGTATACTACAATAGATCACATTTAGTATACTTGTCAGAGGGTATTCCCATGTGTGTGTGTGTGCATGAATGATGCTGTTTGATTTGATGGGAATAAAAACGCCCGTAAGGCATTTTTTTTCCCATCAAATTTTCTCTTAATGAAGAACATGAATTCATGCTTAAATGTACTTTTGATTGGGTGTGTATGCATGTGCGTAGATTGTGTATTTATATATAAAGCTTGTGTGAATGTATATGATGACCAAACGATAAGGACAACGTTAAAGGCATCTACATATATTCACACGCCACAACACACACAACACATACACACACTTACGCTCCTGTGGACACTGGAGAATATTTTAGAATGGGCATATCCTGTGTCCGCCTGCATGCACATATTACATGAATATATGAATAATAAATGCAATGACATGAGAGCATAATGCGAGAGAAAGCTCATGCTTGTTCAACACCAGAAGTAAACATGAATCACAGTTTGCTCAGCTCTGACAGCTTTTTCATTCGCCATACACCGCCGGAATGGGGCAATAACTTGCTCGTGTTAGGGTTAATGAAAACCCTACAAAACGTAACTAACCAGGGCTGATCTGTGCTTCAAAACAAAGCAATAACACAGACTATGATTCTTAACTAACCCTCTGAGAAGCAGTCAAACTTCATTAATGTGATCCTATGTTTGAATCTCTTTGTGTGTGTGTGTGTGATTGTGGGGGTTATCTCCCAATCTTTTTCTCTCACTATGTTACATCTCTTCCCTCTCTAGCTGCAGTAGAGCACATCAGACTCTCCCTCTCTCTTTGAAGTGTTGCCAGGCAGGGTATTATTTCATTATCTCCTCTCCCTCTCTATTTCCTCTCCTTGTTTTTAGGGCTCGGTATCAAGGGGGAGACGGCAGTCGGCAGACAGGGAAAGCTGACGCTGCAGGTATAGGCCTACAACTCCTAACTGTGTGTTTCTGTTAGTGTGCTGTTCACGTCTTTATGTGGACCGATGTCCTCACAAGGAAAGGAAAATGGAAAATCTTGCACAATGAGGACATACTAGCTAGTCCTCTCGTCTACTATAGCCTTTGTTATTGTGGGAATTCAGGGTTTTTATTGTTCCTTTTTGTGTCAGAGTAAAAATATCATAAATATTCCAATAATTTTGTGTGTGTGTGCGTGTGCGTGTATTAATTTCTTGAGCGTATTTGAAGTGACACACACACACAGTCTAAGATGGTGGTATGCAGGTGACATATTGATTGGGCAAACACAGGTTCATCTACTGAGCATGCTCCATGCCTGCTGGTATCTATCATGTCATTGGGGAATACACCTTAAACCTTGAAAGGGACATAAATTTAACAAGAACCTACACGTGTGTGTGAGTGTGTGTGAGAGCGAGTGAGACCTTTTCCCCTGAGTCCGTCTGACACGTGTCACACAGTGCTCAGGGTTAAAGTTGGACATGTTCACAGTAAAATTGTGCCACCCACAGGGTCACAGAGGGGAGCTGACCTTTCACACACAGCTATTGACCAGGTGCAAGATGTGTGTGGATGGTGCAGTATTGCAGTTTTGCTGTAGTTTCAAGTAAATATCAACCATTTCAGACTATATAACTTCATATCAAAATGCTAGGCAGTATGTAGAATATAAGTATGTAGTACATAACTATTTATATCTAATTAATTTTTGTTATGATGTGCTCTGACCTGAGTTTATAGTGACCTAAGTCTCATAATTTTAATTTAATTTAATATCTACCTTCTATCGCCAGTTACCACATTCATGTTACATCCATGTATGCAATAACCTTTAAATTATATTATTATATTTTCACACATATGTTTATTCACATAGCTTGAAGCTACAATCTAATTGCAGGCTCAGGAGCTAAATTACATGATCTGCATGCCGATGTGGACCATATGGATCTGACCATGAGGTGGGTGGCTGATCACATGCTGTGCATTGATCTCACACTGGGCTTCAAAGGCTTAGCCTGGAGAGCATCATGACATTTCTATAGAAAAACAAGAAATATGAGGAAAAATGCTTGGCCATATTAGTTACATTTGTCTTAAAAATCAAGTAAAATTAAGTTTGGTTTCAAATGTTCTGTTGATTTAAGTTTCAAAAAAAAAAAAAAACAGCTGCCAGCAAAGTAAACAAGGAGGTTTGGTACAACACCGGCTTTTATAAGCTAAATGTCATGTTGTTAAATCACAGCTGCGCTTAACTGGTTACTGTCTTAAAAATGTGTGCTCTAAGTAAAACCGAGCAACCCTGACTTCAACCTTGAGTGCTTACTGGAGAGTAGTTTGGCTGTTTTGCTTGGAAAATGGAAAAGCTCTCCATTTTTGCTGTGCCTTAGTAAGTGCAATTTAGCAACCACGATAAACAAATACTAAATGGAACATTGACCGCAAAAAAGCCAACACAAACACCCCATAATGCAATTTTTCAAGAAACTAACATGAAAGCAACAGTTAACAGAAACATTACTGTTCCCCCTCAGCATGACCAGCCACACTGGAAGATTACTAGTCCCAAAAATTGCTTGTATGTTGTACACAGTGCTATATATGTTACAGAATGGAGTTTAATGTTGTATAATGAATCTGCAGATGACTAATGATTTTCAGTTTTTGGGATAATATTTCACATTTTTAATTAAAACAGATCCAAACTCCTCCAGCTGATGCATAGCCAAAAGTGCTGATTAAAAAGATTTACCAAAAAGCATTTAATAAACACTGAGATTGTAAGTCTACAGCACTGTTAGAGCTGCTGTGCTGCATTGCTGCAGACTTACAGAGGTATGGACAAGTGGATAGCATAAGTGTTGCAAAAGCTAACTAATGCAAGTAAGAGACTTTCACTAACATCAGCAGGCTTCCTTGCCTTTCTACTAACAATGCCTGTGGATGAAACAGCACTGCAGTGTGCATCTCCGGCTCTGTGCTGAATGCCACAGAAGAAGAAGAAATCAGGAGGAAATCCTGGAATAAACCAGAGGCTGTGCTGTGTTTGCTAGAAAAAAAAATAATCCCATACTAGAGGAAACTGGATTCTAAAACACTGGAGTTGCCAAGTGCATTCTTTCAAAGACAATTATGCACAAATACGGATGACAGCCAATACTCATGTTAGAAACAAAAAATGACCGAGTTGAAGGCTTGAAGAGGTTTCAGAATTCCTCCAACTGGTCTGCCATTGTTAAACATGCTGTTGTATTAAATAAATAAGCAGATAGAGAAAAGTTACAAAGTTACAATTAGGTGAAGAAACCATAATTGGTGTAGTGATATAACATAAACAGTTCATCAACATTATTATGACTCCATTCTGGGCCCTCCTATACACTGGACACATTCTATGGTCACTTGAATCATGCTTACCTATTTTTTACACATCTAACATATATCATTATCCACTACATATCTCTGCTGATGGATACATGCATTTTGGAGTAGAGGAATGTGCCTTTAGCTTTCCTTCAAATGTCAAAGTGGCTGGATTGAAGCAATGAAGCAACTTATGAAAAACACTTTCTCCTGTGGGAGGAAGCCACGGAAAATAAAAAGCTTTAATTTTAGCAGGAACTGTCATGCTCGTCGTAAGGAGTTACTGAAATTAAGTCAGATCAAGACCAAGTACCGATACGTGCATCAGTGCACCCAGATTTAATTCCCATTTTCAAGGTTTCAAATTTGAGCGCAGTTAGGGCTAAAGTGGATCTACTTTAAAGTCCTGACAGTGTGGCTGTAAACGAGGTCCCATTAAAATATTACAAATTTGACATATCTTAGCAGTCAGGTGAAAGAACTTGTTATTGCAATTCCTGCGTTCGTGTTTTCACTTTTGCTAAAAGGATTCTGTGCTTCTCTAGGGGTTGAAGAAATAGCCGTTGGGTTTAAGACACCTTTTCAAAATTAATTAATACAAATGAAAAAAAAAACGTTTTTCCTCAGCACTTGATAAGCTGACATTTTGGGGTTATGTGGTTTTCTTCTTTGACATTCAAATCTGTTTTAAAAGTATATATCTGCAGTCATTTATGGAATTTGGCTACACTCATATTTTGTCCTTATTCTGATTCTTTTACTATCCTGCACAAAGACTCCGTGTCTCCAGTTATGCCTGTACATGCCTTGCTGCATCCATCCTCGTCTCCTTTACTAACACTGACATCGGCCCTGTCTCTCATTATCACCCATCCAGCCCACATCTCCCCCGTCCTAAACACTGCTCACCTCAACTTTTCCTCCTTTTTTTGCCTCTTTTCTCCTCTGTTCATCTTCCTCTTGAAATCTGACAGCTGCCTTAAGAAAAAAAGGGGAAAAAACAAACCCCCCCTTCATCTCCCTGCAGCCTTCTCTCTCGGGTAGGGTTGAGTATACCTCCTCTTTATTTATCCAGACCTGTCTTTCACCTGGATATATTTCTTGTCTGCTTCACTTCTTCTCCTTGCCTCATGCACTGACAGATATGTAGAGAGAGCACTGGGGAGGAGATGGAGGAGGGGGGTAAAGTAAAAAGTAAAGGTATAAAAAAGGGAAAAAAGAAAGAATAAGCCAAAGAAAGGGAAGAAAAGAGGTTGATTTGCATGAAAGGTGAACTCTAAATCAGGGGCACTGACACTGGAGTCAAAAGGAAAAAAAGGTTAATTTTGATATAATGATCCCATATAATGACACCCGGATAAGACACAGCGGCCATAGCACTCGATAATGTGGGGGGGCAGGAAGAAAAGGGCAGCCAGACTGATGTCAAACACTCCTCTGTTCTTACACACACACACACACACACACACACACACACACACACACACACACACACTCATCTGACCATGACAACCTCTGAACATAAAATCTGCCCTTGCATTGGCTGGAGTCTGGCACCATTTTCTCACCATGATGGCGGTGTGCAGAAAGACGACATGTGAGGTCTATCTGCCGCATGATCTCTGTTGGAAGGCATACATTCATGCATGTGCGTGCTTGTGGAGGATGAAAAGATCAGACGTGTCACCTTTTGTGAAGGCTGACACCGTTCTCTGTGAAGTGCAAGAGTGTGAGCGCTGTCACAGTCGTTTCAAACAACTGTAACCCCGTCACGCATCCAAAAGAAAAAGATGTAAAAGATGTAGAGGGGGAAAAAAAAGCTAATGGTGTGGTAAACTGGAGGAGTCTATTAAGGCACAGCAGCGCTTGGAGCTAAATACTAACTAGGTGTGCTAGCATGCTTACATGGTAATAAAGTTGCTGATTTTTAACAGCTTCGTATGATTACTTGTCAAACATCCTTCCATGTTACCAAATGATACATTTCTTGTCAGCTGACATTTGCTGCCTCTCAGGCTGTTGTTCAGATTGCCAATTTTACTTCTGCATTTTTGTATTCCCACTTGCACAGACATCTAGAGTATAGAATTTAGATGAAAACATAGGGCCCTAATGTAGACTTTCCACCATGCGCTAGTGGCACATTGGGTGGAGTAAGTTTCAAATTAATTCAGGGGAGTTTCCAGGTCAACCTTTGCCACCTTGTTCCCGGAGCAGCTGCTCTGCCCCGCCCAATGCGCCACTGGTGCACAGCCAGTAGTCCAATCAGTTGTGTAGAATCATCTCATCAATTCATAGGTGTTCCATGGGTGTTTCTCTGGCCAAAAATGCATGAACCAATCGGAGAATCCGCTCTCATTCCCTTTAAAGACTGGTTCCGCCATGTGCCACTGGCGCACAGCGTATTGCTATCATACATCCGCATTTACACCAGGTGTACGATAGGGCCCTGTTGGGATCTCAACATGTGAAAGGACAAAGAAAGGATTTGCAGGCCACATCTCAGTGGGAAGTCTGGCCTGTATC
>JAPZDV010000008.1:14883907-14897838 GCA_029814665.1 Acanthurus lineatus | reverse complement strand
CTTTACTTTTAGTTATTTTAGATAGCCAATCCCAAATTATCAAGCCCAATATAGTCGGCGCCCTCTGTGACCCAACAGCCCATAGACTCTGTTCCCACCTGGTTTTTAAAATCCGTCTAAAGTGATATGATCACAAGTGGACAGCATTAAGTACAGGTGGGAATGCACAGGTGGCCACATTATTCAGCAGTAAGAACAGCAATTCATCCTGGGCCACACTAAAGGACCGCCCACTCAACTGACATCTTTTGTGTAAGTGGATGTACTTACTCGCGCCACAATGGCCTTATAAAAATGTGATACAGCAAGCAGCAGCCATAACAACCGGTAACAACACTGCAAACAACATTAATATGTGGATATCTTCATGGTGTACCATGGAGATATCCACAAGACAAATGTAAATGATGACTGATCAATAGAACCTCCTCAAGTGTTAGAGGAATGGTCTCAAAACGTGATTGTTTGCTCAAAATTTTTCTCCCATTAATTGCAATATTTCACTGGATAATTAAAAACATTGACCCATCTGCGATGCCAATGAAAAGGTCAAAGAATCACTAAAGTCATTGAAAATCATCTCATGGGGACCATTAACAGTTGTAGAAAATGTCATGGTAATCCATTACTTTTTGAAATATTTCAATGATGGCAGAAGAGGGGGAAAGACCAACACACAGACTGATGGGAACCGCCAACCCTACAGGCAGACTGCCAGTGTTGCTTATATCTAATTCTGTTGTTTAAAAAAGCAACCAGATGATGAAAAATCTTAGTATCAAAGATACAAAATGGAATGAAAAAGCAAATATAAAGGAAAGATAAGATATGGAAGCCAAAATCCAGATGAAATATGTTCCAGCAGACAAAATGAAAGCCGCAGACAGTCTGTATGAGTCTTGTTTCTGATGAAGAGACACATCAATAAGTATGGATGTTTGTTTTGAAGCAAAAAGGAAATTGCTCTGCCAAACCACTTATGCTGCTGTTGGTGTTCAATCAAGCAAGGACTATTGAAATGCTAATGTTAATGACAGTGGCAGAGGACAATCATTCTCACACAGACACAAAGAGACGCAATAAATTTGGCTCACAAATCAAACTAAACATCCCACTAGATCTGACATTGTATCCGGGTCTGGATGCATTAATATCTAATATGTCCTAGATTAGCCTAAACTATCCAGAGAGTTAAGGCTAATCTATGCTATTTGCTATGGTAGGATGGAACAGGATGCAAGAGGGGCCATTCCGAATGTACATAACCTTTGAAAAACCTTAAGCCAGGTTAGCTGCATGTTGCTATCTGCGATTCATCAAACTGAAGACACTGCCAATAACTAGAGAGCTGATTTTATTGCAGCTTTCTATCTTCTACAAATGACACAATTATAAGATTCCTGTCGACTATGTTAGAGGCAACAATTGGTTTAATACCATAAGGTGGACTCAAAAAATACACTACAATTACTTGAGATATATATGGCACACTGAACAAGTTAGCTTTACTAATGGCATTATTGAGCAGTAAAGAAGTTGTGCACAAATTCCTCCTTGGAGATGCAATTAAAAAAATCCCTCATATCTGATATTTGACTGATTGGTGCAATCAAGCTTTGCATTTAAAAGATATGTTGTCAAGAAGTCAAGAGAGCAGCCATGGGCCCTGGGAGAAGATGTGTGCGTTCTTGCATTGCAATAGGATGGTTTTTGACATGTGCCTCCCAAATCTAAGATAACAGAGATGTTTCTTGCTTTCTCACTTAGACTAAAAAAAAAAGTAAACCTGATGTGCACCTAAAGTCTCCTCAAGTTGATTTTTTCATTTTGGTGAATGAATACGAACTAATGCTGGTCTGAAGAGTAGAAAATCAATCTAAACACTAATAGCAGTGCTTGTGGAAATGGAGGTCTTTACCTAGCAGGCAAGAGCAGTGCCTTTTTTTTTCTATTTGTCAATGCAATGAATGCATTCCAAAATGTCTGTGATATCTAAAATGTTCCTGTGTGATCTTAAAGGTTGTTTTAATGCTTTTAGCTTTGCATATTATGACAATGTCTCTATCCCTGCAGGGTTGAAACAGGTTTTTAGTACAAAAAAAATTGCACAGAAAGAGTGAATCTAATTGATGTGCCTTACTTCTAATGTCATATATCTGAGGATGTATGTCGTTGCCATTAAAACAAAGGGCACTATCGACGTTCTTGATGTCATGCAGTGTCATACTCTCTAGTAGTTAAAGTGAAAAGCAATATCCATTTTGTGCCTGAGACGTATTGATTCTCTGCATTTTCTTTGCATAGCATCCCACACATGACAGCCATTTTTTTTTTCTCAAAGAGAGCTGCTGTTTTTCTGTTGATGACATGTTGAAATATTCTTTCTTACAACGCTGAAGGCTTTGAATATTTCAAGGGCTAAAAGTTAAAAATATACCAGCTGTGCGAACGTGCAATGCATGTAAAACAGTTTCAGTACAGGAAGAGTTACAGCTAAAGCACAACTCAACCTTTTTTCCAACGTCTTCTTATTGGTAAATCAAAGAACTCTGCAGTAAGTAGGAGCAGGATTTCATCATTGAGACATAAAATTCTCTTTTTTAATGTTGAACCTCTCCTTTAATTTTAATTTTATTTTTCTTTTGTGTATTGATTAATGAGCAAGAGTGTATGTTCAGTCATTTTCAGCTACTCCTTGATGAAATTTCAGGGTTTTGTGCAGATTAACAACATTAAGAGCAAAAGCAGAGTAAAAAGAAAAGTGAGCTTACATCAGTTAGACTCTGCACAAACAGAATAATATCAAAAAATAGAAAAGACTCTACATGGAGAAGGAGGATGAAACAAAATTGCTTTGACAGTGCAGATGGAGAGTAAAAATAAAAAATAAAATGCAGTAAGACAGCAAAAGAAGGGAGGAGCAGGAGGAAAGTAAAAAGACAGGAGGGGGGGAAGGATGAGAGAGAGTGTGGTGTATTGAAGGACACAGGTCTGAGAGGTGGTAAGCAAGGGGAGAGATAGTGAGATGGAGAGAGGGGATGAGAGGAGGCGAGGGCGGATTAAGTAGAGAGAGGGTGGATGTGGTCTGCCTTTCCTCCTTTAGGCCAGAACTTTATCTCGCACTGCAGACTGGCAGCAGCACGCCAAAGAGGCCCGGCGACCCAGCGAGCGCAATTCAGGCGCCAGGCGGAGCACATAAACACAAACACAAACCCACCCACACACTCACATATACACACACCGCTGATCGCGAGGGGCTGATAGCATGAGCGCTAGCACACAAACATACAGATTCAAAAACACAAGCACACGAGGGAGCAGCCACGTTCCGTATTCATGTGCTGTTCAAACCAGATGTGAAATGAAACCCGCAAACTCACACCTACAGTTGTTTATGTGAATGTCAAGACATACGATTTAGTGACAATACAGAAGAAATACATAAAAAAAATACAAGATATTAGCCTGCCAAAACACACACACACACACATACGCAGAGGTTGATATTCATAATAGCACTTCATATTTGGCAGTGATGGAGTTTTGAAAAGCATTTTTACACCAAATTCCACCATAATCAGTTTATTTCAATGCAAAATTATGCTGAAACAGCCTCCATAACACTCAATATCCCCATTAGCATATGAAATAAGATTATTATTGTAATAGTAGGTTGTAAACCTGTAAGAAACGCAGTGTGCTATGACTGATTTTACCTTTTCATAATTTTCATACAGCTTTTACAGATATATGCATGTCCAGAATATCTTATAGTCTACTGCATGTTACAGTATTTATGAAGGTTACAAAGCAAGCTTCTATGAATCTATTTCTTAGTTTAAACAGGCCCCCTGACATTGGTTCACCTGCTGATCACCAGACACAAAGAGGAAAAAGAGGGGATAACAGAAAGTGGAAGGCTAAATCAATGAGGCATTATTTCACCTGGATGACCCGCTTAGCATCAGCACTGCTTTCCAGACAACATGAAAAGAAACTTCTTATACAGTCATTCAGTCTGCTGATCAAATGCTCTTGTCTCTGAAATTTAGATTACATTTGGACTCCTCTTTATTGTTATTTTTTCTGTTTTTTGTATTGTTATGCCCCTGAATGCACCACTGACCAAATTAATTTCCTCTTTTGGATAATAGGGTTAAATGTGTTTCGATTCCATGCTTTGATTGAATATGATTAACCACATCACCATAATGCCTCTTGAATGCAGCATTTCTGGCTGCAGGAATTTCCAGGAGATGATGGTCAAACATCTCAGAGGTCCCTGTTGCTGACTTAAGTTCCTTTCCTTCATGCACTGCGAACCCTAACCTCTAAAACTGACCAGATATTACCTAGAGGAATTGTATGTGTGAAACCAAATATCTCAATCGGTTGGCTCAGAAATCAAATGGGCTTCACCCTGCCAGCTCCCTTGTGCAAAGTCTGTATTATCCAATAGAGCCTGTAAATAGAACAGATCATTTTCAGAAGAATTCATATGGAGCAAAAGAGTATTTTGATAGTTTTGTGCAGAATTTAGCCGCTTCATATACTCTTCTGTCTGCCCGTAAATATTACTTTCCACTTGTGGTACTGCAAATGAACTTTTGTGACCTATAGTAAACCCATCTAAACTGTTCTGTCAGGTATGAAACAATTTGATGAGTTTCAGATTTTAATTAAAAGCTGCATTTTCTCTGATTACAACAAAGGAAATCATGGAATGCAGTTTAATTTAATTTAGGCCCTTTACTTAATTGATTTTTGTTTCAGAGCTGATGTCATAACCAATTTCAGTCTAGTGCTTTGAAGCTGTGACAGCCACTTTCACACGGACGACCTATCCATTAGCTGTCAGCTGCGATCCATCCAGGCATCAATGCTTACACAGTGAGATAAAATGAATTCCGTTCATCTACAGAACAAGGGATGATTGAAAAGTTCATAGCCTAAGGTAGGAGGAGTGGTGTTACACAGTTCTTGTTAACTGTACATGCAGTTCAACAGATAAAGTGATTATGCATAGATTCTGAAGTTAATTATTTCTATGCTATTTATGTTTTGGGCTATTTGAAAATTGCAAATTTGCCACAGTCTGGCGAAATGGACAACATGGCCCTTGATGCAGCCATCCAGCAGTGTGGATTTGAACTCTTTAAACAACCCCCCTATTCTATTTTCACTATGATAATGACATCACTACTTTGGATCACTTTCTTGAGGTCCAAGGCCCAATTTTTACAGAGAAGTTATCCATGTGCTTAGGGACTGATGGATTAAGTGTTTTAATGTATGAGACAAACCATAATGAATAAAATAATAAATGTCTGAGGTTTTTTAAAATTGACTCCTACCCTTGGCAATGAACTTTTTAATTCATTAATCAGTCGGAACATTATTCAGATGGACATTAAAACTGTTTGGACTCCCTGAGCATTTATGCAGGTGAGGTAATTGAATTATCTTCATTTCTGTGGGTCAAACAGGTAACAATAAATAATATTTGCAGTGTTGCATAGAGGGAATATAAAGAGCAGCACGATAAACGCCCTCCTCCCAGGAAGTGATAACTTAAACTATATTAATTTGAACCAAGTAATGACTTTCACAGCTGTAAAGCAATAAACCCAACACAGTCAGGGTGCCCGATAACAGGCCTGAGAATGACACCCTGTGGTAACAGCCAAAAGACCCGTCATAGGTTCAGAGGTCTGCCAGGTCGACATCAATACCCCCCCGCCCTTGGTGCATGAGTTCTATTCATTGGTTTGGAGGGCTCTCTTGTTGGTGACAGGCAGCATGTCGATACCGCACGCTGGTCAAAGCGGGTGGCTAATCCAGCAGCCAATCAATGATGAGATAAGGAGGCGCTGACTAGTGGGGTTCAGTAAGATAAAGAAAATGGCTTTTTCTTCTATTTTGCTTCATCTCCCCTCCATATCAACAATGCAGGCGATGGATGAAAATGCTCTGTGTGAATGACGGTGCGAAAGGCGGAAGTACAGGAGGGTGTCCTTTGTTGTTGCTGAATATGAAAGGATGAAACGTTTCCATGAGAACACTTCACCGCATGAAGTGTTCGTAAGCGTTACAGTCGCCGAGCTCTACAGTTTTTCAACCGCTGCAGCTCTTTCACTGCGAGCCAAATGACCTGGTGTTGTCAGCTCTTTGTCTGTTCCTCTGGTCGCCATATAGCCTGAGTCAGCATTGGCCAGAGGAAGAGAATAGAGAGAAAGTGTGTGTGTGTGTGTGTGTGTGTGTGTGTGTGTGCGTGTGCAGAAGTGCGTAATTGCTGTGTGTGAGGATCGGAAGAGAATGAGTGGATATTACAGTAGTGCTGAGCAGAGCAGTCTGTGACAGGCAGGCAACAGACAGAGTTAGGACCGAGTCTAGACACACACATCGTCGCATACACACACAGAAACAAACCTTCACATTTTAAAGCAATCCTTCTCTCTTCCCTTGATTTTTTCTAACACCTTTAAACTTTTCCAGGTGTTGAAAATCTCAGGAAATAAGAAAATTCACCTCAAGTAACAAGTTCTTTGTGGTTTTCTGTGGATTCGAGTGAGTGTCAGCACATCTCGTTCCATGTCACGAGAGAGAAAATCATTTCTTTTTTCAAAACTCCTCTTGAATACATACGCATCTCCATTTTCGCTTTGGAAAAAAAAACAGACTTTTACTACACCTTCATGTCAGCGTCCTGCTGATCTGAAAGCTAATGCTAATCAACAGCACACTCTGACTGAATAAGTTATTCTTGCAGCCCTGGCATTAAGATGTTGGTGTGTCAATCTTTGTCAAATTGACCTTAATGAAAACAAACATTTTCTGCATATTGAGCAAATCATCTTACACTTACTGTTCTCTGAACAAATTCTCTTCACTCCAATAATCTGTAAACGCACCTTGTTTTTCTCCGTCACTTAAAACGTACAATCATTGCTCCATTTCTGCAACAGTTCTTTACTCGACTCCATGGCAATTTAGTCCCTGTGAATTCTAGACAGGCTCTCACTTTTGTTCATTATGTTCTTTCTGCTTTAGACAACATAACCTTTCAGAATTGCAATGAAAATGACTATGTTTATGCTTGAATCTCAAATTGCACCCTTAATGACCAAAATCAACGGTTCAGATCTGTGGCTGACAATTTTAAGGGGGAGTCAAGGGCTTGGGGATGGTTTCATCTCTTTGGCCCTGCACCTGTAGCCCTGTTGGAATGTACCAACTGAGACAGGAGGGCCAAGGATGAAAACAACTGCTGCAGCGACTCATAGCCTGAAAAGAAAAAAACAAAATTCAATTTTCTTTCTGTTGCTATCTCTCCAACATGTTTATTAATTTTTGCATGCAAGCACATGTGCACAAAGATATGGCTGCAGAGCATTGAGCTTAATCAAAGAAGTGCTGGTACATACTTCTTCTATATATATATATATATATATATATATATACACATACACACTATTATGCTTCACCGCCTGAGACCTCCATAACTACAAACTGCAGATGCGATATAAAAATTCCATGCCTCAAGCCACTGTAGTGTATTTTATGCAAACAAAATATAAACAAAACCTCATAACTCTTAAATCATCAAAAACAGCCCAACTGAATGCTCGGTTGTACGCCGCCAGTGATGGCTGCATGGCTTACATAATCATCTAGTTCTGATGGTCATCCAGCGTGAGACTTAAATTGCAGTGTAATGCTGTGGGCGAACCCCTGCCAATCAAGTTCTGTGGGTAGCAGCGAGGAGGGCAGCGGGATGTCAGAATGACAGCAGGGGAAAAGCAAGGCGGTGTTGAAGGCTGCATACATTTTGTGAAAGGAAAAGAAAAGATGGGAAAAAAAAGTGGCACTGCTAACTCAAGCTCAGCTCAAGGCTGTATGCATCATGTTGGGAAAATTTAAATAAGTTTGAATCAGTACCTCAATTCGATCTATGTTGCCTTAGCTTGAGGCTAAAAGCTGCACAGTCAGGAGGGAAGCCGCTTAGCGATGTTTGTGAGTCGGTAGCTTGACTGATAGCGGTTGAAAGAGATACTGCAGGCGCTGAATTGTGCAATGGGTCCATAAATTAATGTTTGCTGTTGATTGTCAGTGGATGAAGTGCAATTTAATACCGAGACTATTATATGGAACTTTAATGTATGATGTTTAAAACTCCTAGTGTCAGGTAGCTCTGCCCTGGCTATAATATCATGCAGTGCACAGAATGTGAGACATTTTGGAGAATAGGTTTGTGTTTCCTCTTTGCTTTAAATCTTTTTAATTTCACAAGATTTTACCCTTTTTCCCCCCAGTCTCTGGCCTCCTGCTTGAATCTGTTTTTTAATGACTCTCTTTTTAATGACTCTTATTATTTTTTGCAGGTTAAATCTGGGGTGTTATGATGAAATCTCGTACTTGATTATTAAATATTTTAATATTCTTTGGTATTTTTTTAAACATTGTGTTTACAATGCAAACTCAGTCCTAGTAAGTTAAAAGTTCTACCAAAACTTCACCGTATTCATTTTTTTCTTTACGCCTCATTTTGTTGCACTGATGACATTATCCCATTAAATTCTGTTTCCCCATATATGGTTTCTTTTGCACTCTGCTGCTTTCCAAGTGGTATTTAGTGGGACTTTATGGAAATCAGATGAACTGCCGCTCGGCTAATTTACATCTTTAGCCTTGGAAAAAAAAAGGCTTCTATTTTGCAGCCCTGAAAGAAATTTGCAGATAATTTCGTTAAATCTCCCGCTTTGATGTTTCTGGCAACATTTTATTTCATTTCATTTTTATTTGTTTCGCACATGGTAATGCACAACTCTGGGTTTGAAAGGAGAATAAATAAGTAAAAAGCATTTCACAATCAATGTGCATATTACATGGCTAAAAAGGAGCAGAGGGAAAAAATAAAATCTTATTTTGCCTGCACCTTACTCAATACATAAACAAAGAATAAAAATAAAATTAAATGGTGTGTGACAATAACTCAAAGGTCCAGTGTGGGAGATTTAGAGGAATCCATTGACAAAAATGGAATATAATCATTATAGAAATGCCTTATTTGTGTATAATTACCTGAAAATAAGAATCATGGGGTTTTTATTACCTTAGAATGAGTCTTTTATATCTACAGAGGGAGACTGTCCTCTTCATTGGAGGCCACAGTGGTGCATCGCCTTGTTTCTACAGTAGCCCAGAATGGACAAACCAGACAGTGGCTCCAGAGAGGGTCATTCATGTTTACCAGATTTTTATAGATCACTGTAAGCTTTCACAAAGCGAGCTTTTATCTTCCACCTCTTCACCAGACTGCACTAAACCAACATTTAAACTACCAAAAAAAGACGACATTGAAGAAGATTGTTTAGTACCAACAAAGGATCTTAAACATGAGAAGAACTTTAAACACTGTACAGGACAGGATGTAAATCTCTCTGAATATATGTTTGGTTTTTTTTTTTTTTTTTTAAAGTATCACATTATAAGTATTTGATTGTCAAGGGAGTTTGTGTGAAACATTCCTTTAAATGTTGACCAGCATTTTAACAGAAAAATAAAAGAGAAAAGTGGAATTTTGTAAAATTCAAAATGTGCTGTGCTGCTTTAACATGGTCGTGCCATTGGATATGGACAACCATCGTGTCAAAAACAGTATCTCACCACGCGATTCCTATTTCCTTGTCAGTAGCATACTAAAAGGAAAAGGTGAAAACCATTATTGTGACCCCTACGGCCCCTCTTCTTCTCACACACACTGTCCTCTCCCCTCCTTGATGAAAATGTGGCATCGTACAAAGAAGTTGACCTTCAAAGTACCAGCGGGCCTTGGGAGGGTCGTTAGCCCCATCTCCCACTATCTCCTCCCCCCCTTTTTTTTTCTCTCTCTGCCTCAAACAGCAGCGTGTGGGTCCCAGCAGGCTCGGCCCCTGCCACTGCAGCTGCCTGTCATCGGTCCATGAAGGCGCCACGCTAATAGACTTCCCCGCTCTTTTCCTGTCAAACAAATGGCCTGACCATGGTTCCCTCTGCGAGCAAGGCCATGTCATAATCAATGCGGCCTCTCACGTATTTCATCCCCTCCTCCTCCTCCTCATCCTCCTCCTCCTCTCTCCCCCGTGCCTCAGTCTCGCTGTTGAACCGATATGCTCAAATGAACGCAAGGTGAAAACACTGGTGTTGAATAAAATAACTTAAAGCCTGTATACAACTGCTTCCGTCCCCCTTGTGTAGGACTCAGAGTAATTGTAAACTGACAAATACCCATATTACTAATTAACTTTGCCCACTTTTCCCAAATCGCTTATCACCACGCTGCCTTACTTTGGGCTCCATGTCAGTCTTTCCCTCTTTTGGACTGTCTCGCTTCCCTTTGCGCTAGCACTTAGTCCTCAGTGGCAGGGTCCCCTAATTAAACACAGGGAGAGAGCAGAGAATGTGAAATCAAATCCAATTACAGCCGTGATGAACCACATGTGTCCCCCTGGCTACCAAGGCTGGCCAGGTCCCCCAAAAGACAACAACAGCTGAACAAAAACCCTGATTGAAATGGCAGGCCTTCAAACAACATCCACTCCCATTGGAGCAGAGCTAAACAAACCTCGCTCCCATTGGGCTGTCAGTAATGGGCAGAGCGGAGTGTTATTTAGAAAGTTGAGGAGACGGGTGTTTCACATACTAATGCAGACTGCCTGCTTCACTGCCGGGTGTGTGAGAAGGAAGACGGCGGTTCACATACATCAAGTGGACGTGCATCACCTCACACTCTTCCTTAACTTAGACAAATTCAGTGGTGGAATGTAAGTAAGGACATTTTCTCAAAATGTTTTTATGTTTCTATTTTATGCAACTTTATACTTGTGCTCCATTGAATTTAAGAGGGAAATAATAACTACATAAAAAAAATAGCTTTTATAAACGTATGAAACACAAAGTTTGGAGTGGATCCCAGCCTCTTTGCTTTATGAGCCTTGTATGAGTTGAATAAGCAGGAGAGATTTTTCCTTCAAACTTCTCAGACAGTTTCATTTAAATGATCATCTGAGGGCCAAAGAGGCCAAAGTATTTAATGTTTCATGAAAGACAAGAGAAAACTTCAAATGATTATACATTTATTTTTACTTTTTTCTCCAAAACAGTACAAATATTCTCATACAACCTGGATTTTATCTTAGGATCCTTCAGAGGAGGCTTGACCCACAGGACTGACCCAACCCACTTCAAACAACTAGACAATTCACTGAACTGTTTTTAAATTTATTTTTTTTAAAGTCTAGTCTGGCTGCAATTGTAAGATACTTATTATGCAGATTCTAATGATTTTGCAAATAATGATAAAAACCGTAAATGAGCAATTTTTCTGCAGAATAAGTACTTAGAGTACATGTTGCTGGTGGTATTTCTGCACTAAAACATAATTTTTGATGCAGAACTTTGACTTTCAATCGAGCATTTATAATTGATTTTTCTGTCAAACTGGAAACATTAGTAGAAATATTATTTCATTCATAGCCCCAAATGTATTAAAAAGAATAAATGAGATGTGCTTTACCATCAAGCAATCTTCACATCTCAACCCATCATACTCCATCACCAAGGAAAAGAAAAAAAAAAGGAAATAGGCTCTGGCTCATGATTAGGTGTTGATTGTGAAAAATGTGCTTCCTAACAGTAAAGGCCTGATGGTGACAGGGAAAAAATCTGCTTCTTCCACATTTAGCTGATCTTATAACAATTTTGGAACCATATTACTTCCTGGAGTCTGTTGGTGGGAATATTGAGTGCATGTGTGCCGAGCACTTCAGGAGACACTGTGCAAACTCACCGGGGGGTGTGTGGAAAGCCTGCTTCCTTAATTTAATTGCCAATTATATTAGTGCCTCGGTTCTTCTGAGTGCAACACAGCTACCGAGTCAAAATAATCACAGGCTCAAACTTAATGTGTAAATACTCCCAGAGGGACAGGACGCATTCGCATAGACACAGAGGTTTGAATGCAAACACCGGCACACACACACACACACACACACACACACACACACACGTAAACACCGCAAGATCATTACACTTGCTGAGTTAATCACTCACAGAAAAAGTGAAAATATGATGGAGGTGGTGTCGCCAGTCCTAAAGTTTTTCATCCCTGTGTCACTGTGTGGTGGTATGTTGAAGAGAGGGGCAAAAACTGAGAGAGTCTGACATGAGAGGGAAGTATAGAAGGGCAATAAAAGAGGCAGAGAACAAAGGAAATGCAAATAAGCTGTGGATCAAGTGCTGCTATGTACACTATATGAATAACCCAAAAGGGATCCAGAGTCTGTGTGTGTGTGTGTGTGTGTGTGTGTGTGCGTGTGTACCAATGCACATAACGCTCAGCTCCCTCCTATGCCCAGGAAAGGATAAAAAAAAGAGCGAAACGCTGTATTTATAATTCATAGGCAAAGTTGTGAAAAGAGAGGACAAGCGAATGACAGGTGCGCTCAACTCTCACCTGCCCTCAGGGAATCCAAAAACAGTCCCCTGCAAGTTTTTTAGGGACTGAAGAAGTTTCTTTCTTTTTCTTTTTTAACAAAGCGAGGAAAGCGACAGGGAGCCAGCGTCAAAACAAAAAAAAAAAAAACCAAAAAAAAAAGTGTCCCTCGGGGTCAGGAAAGACACAAAGATGAAAAAAGAACTGTGATTGTTAAATATAAACTCTGCTAGAGTCTTGGCAACCTTCGGGTCGCTGTGCACCAACTCCTTCAAAAGGGGACAAGCAGAGAGGAAGGCAGGTATGGCTGGCAGGCACACTTATTAAATACACACTGAGCATTCAGGAATTCAACAAAAAAAAAAAAAAAGTTCAAACCCACTTTTCCCTTAGGAATGACGGAGAAAAAAAAGAATAAAAGGAGGTCTTTTGTGAGAAAGGGCAGGCACACAAGAGTGGCACCTGAAGCAAACAGATTAGACATAAGGCTGCATAAAAGGAAGCTAAAAAAAGGTAAAAAATAAAAGGAGCCTGATGGGCTGGATATATATTTTCGGATGGAAAATGACATCAGCCTTTTTGTCATTGTCGTTTCTTCCCCCCCGACATGGTTCCTTAAGCAGAGAAAAGAGAGAAGGCGAGGGGAGAGGTCACTAGCTTTCATGCCAATTTGGCTTTATTAGCAGGGAGAAGAAGAGAGAGAGAGAGAGAGGAAGGGGGGAGAGGATGGAGAGAGAGAGAAAAAAAGGGGGGAAGGGGGAAAGCGAGGGAGTTCTTGGAATTAAAAGGAAGCTATTGATGTCTCTCGCTCCGAGGCCCTCTCTTTTTTGCCCGTCTTCTAATTTAGCATTTCACACACAGCACACAGAGAAAATAAATTAGAGGGGCAGGGAGAGGAGAGAGGGCTGGAAAAGCATGAGAGAGAATATACTGTATATGCCGAGAGGAGAGTAAAAAAAGTGGAGGTAAAGGAATGCAAAAGAAAAAAAAAGGAGAAAAAATATAAAGAGACACTGCAGATAGAGCGTGAGGACTAAAACGCGAGAAATGTGAGAGGATGAAGCAAAGAGAAAAGAGGGGAATTATCTTTTATCAAGGCGTCCTTATCGGTGAAAGGATTGGGGAGCAACCCAATTAAATCAGCTTTTTCACTAAAGAGAATTCATCAACCGGAGGGCTCTTTTAACTAGTGTCTCAAAGCAGGCTAATCCGCACTCACACATGAGAATGTGCACACACACACTCACACACACACACACACACACACACACACACACACACAGGAACATATTTGCTAATTGATGCAGCGGTTGAGGTGTGGTGTCCAAAGGGCGAAGAGGAACACTGGACAAACAGAGCACAGGATCCTGCTATCTACTACTGAGAGTGTGTGTGTGTGTGTGTGTGTGTGTGTGTGTGAGTGTGTGTGTGTGTGTGTGTGTGTGAGAGTAGAGTGTCT
>JAPZDV010000008.1:14856532-14876203 GCA_029814665.1 Acanthurus lineatus | reverse complement strand
TTTTGTGCTGTTTGTGTAACGTCGTTATTTTTGTGTCCTTAACCCACCACGGGTAACGTTTACTTTGACCCCCCCCCCCTTGTTAAAACTCACTCTGCATTTTTTTTTCCTCTCCTCTTAGCTCACGGCATAATCCCAACACGGAGGCCCTTACAAAGCGAGATTAAACCGAAATAGCAGCTGTGGCAAAAACATCCAATGACATCCTGCTGGGGCATGTTGCTCGCACGTTTGCTAATGGAGCATATGGTTAGATCACACGTCTCACTCCCAATACTGTCTCGCTGCCTTTAAAGAAGGCAAAAAAGACTCTATTTGCAATAAACAGTCAGATGATTGATCCACCAGATGCTTAAATCGCAGAGAGTGGGAGGGGATGGATACGGAGCAATGATGGTTTGAAAAGATGTGATCAGAATGGAGAGCAGTATGTGTGTGTGTGTGTGTGTGTATGTGTTTTTGTTTAATATGAATCCCCTTTCAGGTAAATAGAAACTCACATAGACAACCAGATCTCATTATGCCGGGCTGTCATAGACTCTTTCTGTCTCCTCTCTTCCAGTTGGGTTGGTTTTATCCTCCCCTTTTCTCTCTCCATCTCTGTTTTTGTACCCCCTCCTCCCTCTCTCCCTCCCTCTCCATATTCAATTTCTGGCTTTAAATAACTTGTTTCTGCATGGATGGACTGAAATCATATCCAGGGTGACACATCGCAGATTTGTCTTCCGGAATTAATTTCCATGACAGAACATAGAATGCTTTAATGAGTTTTTATTGCATATTGATCACACATTGATACCACGGGCAAAGCATTTGGTACACATTATGCAGAGACTTGTCCTGTATGACAGCTGCTGTCTGCGTTGAGGTCTGCTATTGCTACAAGAGCATGCTATCTGGAGCTGAGACATTCATTTGGCTAAATTGAATTGAACAGCACAAGATAGGCTCTGGCATGTTAGCCTTTAATGGGTACAGGCAGCTGAAACTCAGTATTTGGGATAAAGCTACAAGCTGAGGTTTCAAGTTCCAGTGGTGCTTGGGGAATTACAATTAGAAGCCAGTTTATTCTTTTTTTCCTCTTTTTTCTCATTTGCTACATGGCAAAAGCTCAAGTGTGAGTTCATCATCCACCATTTTTGTGACCTTATTTTATAATTGCAGCTTGAAAAGCTCTTGATAGGAAAAAATGAATAAGACTGAGAAGTGAGAATGAGAAATGTACTGAAGAGTAAATGTCTAAAGAGACTCAAAAGCACTTTTAAATGAGTAAATACCAATCTGCAATGACGGTAATATTCATGGTGTGTACTCATGTCACATCTTTCAGTAAATATTATCAAAATATTCAAATCTGAAATACTAAAGTTGGCACGCAATCGCACTCACTATGCTGACTCGCTTAAGTATAAAGTTTACCATGTTCATTATCATAATTTAGCTTATTGGTATGGAAACTTATGCTAATTTGTGCCAAACAAACTAAATTAAAACTTTCGTCTGCTCATGGCTTTGCAGGTAACCCCTCGGGTTTCATCCATAGGGCAGCCTAAATATCTGCAGCTGACCAAATGTCATGGTGATCCATCTAACAGCTGTTAATATGTCACTAAAAAAACAGAAAGGTCAACCTCATGGTAGCTCTCAAGAAAATGGCAGTTGGTTATCAAAATTAGCAAGCTTTAAATTGTTTTAGTCCAGACCAAAGTAATGATAACAGATGGACTGACTGACTTCAGAGATGTGACACTAGCATTGGCCTTTTAATGATAACAGAATGGTGGTCATGGGTGACTAACTTTTTTTTTAACTGGAACATCACAGGCAAAAATATCCACTTAAATATGAATCATCCTGGTTCAAAAAGAAATCAGTGTGCAGAATGACAGGGATTCACGGATGTAAAAAACGCCCTCGAGTATGAGCTGGTTCCACACTCGGGACTTACAACACTTTTCGCCCCGAGGCAGTGAGGACCCTCCAAGAGGAGAGGGATTAGTTAGAGGGGGATTAAAGGCACATCCCTCACTTCAGAGGCTAATCAAACATGTAGCCTCTCATCTCACTCATCCCTTCCTCCTCTCTCTTACTTTGTTTATTCAGTCAGGACAAGCTGTTAACTGACATCCACTGACATTGGTTGAAGCGCCTCGATTGCTTTGTGTCCATTTGCATACTAAAAAGCATAGTGCCACCTAGTTTCACATTAGCATAAAAGCTAGCTGTCCTAGCATTGAAGATAAACAAATATTTGTACTGTGGTGGTGTAGCAAAGCTGCAAAAGCAAGGACATTGGAGTATTAAGGCAGTAATGCAATTAACAGCAGTCTGCTTGTCTGCATTAATCTGTGTCCTGTTTACTGAACTTAACTGCATTTTGCAAAAAACATTTTTATGGCAAACCTGCTATAAGCTTTAAACACATGGGTGTTGACAGAATGCAAACAAAGGCCGTTCAAAAGTTATCCAAAGGAAGTGAACATAATGTATTACAGAAAGCCTCCACAGCTCAAAGCTCATTCTAGCTCTTTGTTGCTTAAGTAATGACTTTCCCTCACTAAGCAGGAACTGTCTTACTGTACATTAGTTATGTATGTTTAAAGACAAATCGAAAACAATTCATTAGTTAGCAATTAGCAATAAACAGGGGTGGAAATTAGATGGAACACACAAATAGAGTTTGGAGGGAACAATTTGAAGCGGGAGTGTGTTTGCTGAGAAGACTTTCATATGCTGAATAAGAAAGCATTGCCTGCACTCTTCAAGTAAAACCTCTTTGTGTAAAAGGGCCATAAATTAGAGTTAAAACTCTTTCTTTAATGTGTTGTAGCAAGTTTGGATTACTTGGAAAGCTAGGAATACCCTAGCTCTGGTCTGTCACTTGGTCCTGGTTTCACTAGAAATGTCCAAAAATAACCAAATATATATATATTATTCAAAGAATTCAAAGTGTGTGTTTAAAGTTAACGTGTTTTAAACATGCTGCAAAGAGGCTAAAACACTATGTAGCGCTCCAAGGTACAACATTAATGCTCTGATATTGCTTATACTGGGAAATTCTGCTCTTTAAGGGATCCCTTTCACATTACACAGAACCTTTTGACTCAGTATGATCAAAAATTCTCATTAATGAAGGTCTAAAGCTCTGCCAATGAGCCATCCTTTTTAAAAAAGGAAGTTCTACAACACAGTATTCTAGTCCAAAGATTTTAAATGGCTGCTTTGCTCATCGAGCCTACCTAAGAGTCATTTATGTAATGGGGGGCTTAAATGGTCCATACATCCTGATGATAAGCCCGCCCTCATCACTGAACTATTACACCTCATCTCACATGCAGCACAGGAGACTGTAAACTAGTCTCTGAGTTCAAGCATGTGCATCACGATGCTGAGAGCAAATGAATTACATTGAGAATCATTTAACTCCTGTCTGATGAACAAAGGTAAATGGATCTATTTGAAAAAAAAAAATCCCCTTAATAGCTTGGCCTTTAAGCAGAGCTGAAATATTGTTTGAGTACGGACCCTAATGGCTTTGAATGAGGAGACGGTGATATGTTCTGCATGGTAAATATCCATCTCTCCATAACCATATTCACATCCCATTCACATGTGGCTGGTCAATGCAATTCCACAGGGCAATGAAGATGGAGAGTGCATGTATGGCGGCACACTGAAGGCAGGACAATATATCAGTGGGAGCTGCTGGAGACTTGTCATGAATAACTGTTAAGGAATATTCTGCATTATTTTCAGTGCAGGGACCTCTAACAGACACATGAATAGTATGCATCTATTAGTACATACAGATAGACAGTATGCATTTATTTAAAGTTCAGGGCTGAGCTTGAATGCTTTTAAGTGCCACTGATCAAAAATAAAAGCTTTGCTGGAATCTGAGCTTTTTTTAAAAAAAAAAGAAATTAACATAGAAATGCAGTTATTTAGGTTATTTAGTCGTCAGATCAGCAAACAGAAAAATTGTGTGGTTAGCCACTGATGCTTCCTCTCTTTAGCCCAAAACAGAGGCAGATCCATTTATATTTGAGCCAGCATGGTAATCAAGGGACAATTGTGCTAATCAAATATGAAACAGTCATAAATAGAAGCAGCTTTAGGCTCCTATGAATACCATCAGGGTGCAGTGTGACAGAATTGTGTCTTTTTTTTTCTATATTTCTGCCCCTTCCACTAAACCCATGACTGTGATTTGCTATTTTGGCACTGTGATGAGGTGGTATTATTAGTGGCATGATATTAAGTCGTCTCATTTTGGGGAGGCGGGCGCGAGTGACAGCTCTGAAACAAGCGTTTGACACTAAAACCGTCACTAATGCTAATTCCTCCGGTGCTGGTAAAAACATTAATCTTTAATAATGACACAAAGGCCTCCTGTCAAGGGGAGGGGCTACTTTCTGTGCCCTCAAAACCCTTGACAACCTCTCAGTCACAAAAATTTTCAATTTGGTCTGCATAAAGACGAAATGTTAATTTTAGACTGAATTGGATAAAAGGACTTGGGACAGGCAATGTGACCCATATGTAAAGGAATCACTGTTGAGTGTGTAAATGTGTGTGTGTTCATAGTGAAAATCCACGGAGGGTATCCTTCTTCTTCTTGTCATGAAAAGCCGAAAAAAGCTGAGAAACAAGAAAACATTCAATATAAGCTGAAAGAAAACAAAAAAAAAAATTTAGTAATGGAGGTCATGGGTGGCGGGCGCCCACGCACTTATAATTAAACACAAAATCACAAAATGGATTTGCAGGGTCTACTTGTGTCTCCGCCTGTGCCTGTGTGCGAGCATTTGGCTAAAGATATTTCTCACAGTCCAATTTACCGGTCCAGCGAGACATTTCCATTTCAACTGAAGGGTTTTGTTATTCAGAGACTCTGGCATATGTGTGTGTGCGTGTACGCGCCTGTAAGTGTGTCTGTGTTTAGGCGCGGGCAAGTGAACGGCAGCATGTGAACAAGAGATTTGAAGAGAGCTTCAAACTGCAGTGAAATGAGTCAGAAGGGGGGATTAGCGAGGGGTTATAAGCCTGTTGTAGGAGTTAGGGCCTTTTTAGCTGAAGATCAGACAGAAGGCAGCACTACAGCCAAATCAGACGCTATGTTCTTCCCACACTCTGCTTCTCCTTATCATTGTTGCAGTACAATGAGCGCTGCGCATGCCCTTGGTTAGAGCGCCAGACTCTTAGTGTAACTGGAAAAATGTGTTTTCATTTTTAAGCAGCAACCCGGATGCAAATGCAGAGGGAAGAAAAAAAAAAGAGGAATCATTGGAGTAGGACTGTGACTATTGCACACATGTGAACAAAACTCATATGATTACAAACTAAAAGGTGCAAATTTACACTAACCAGAGCACACATTACAGGAACAAAACCCTGTGGACTGTGTCAGTTTGTTGTATGTACACATGAATGACACTCAAGTCACAATCATTAACCCAGTGGAGACATGTGTCTGGCACATAATTGACAGGATAAACGACACCGTTGTCAGTGTTTATTCATGTTTAAAACCCTGCGTAGAATATCTATGAGGAAAACATAATGAATCTGTCTTGTTCCCTCATTAGCTCACACAAGTAAGATCCAGTTGGTTGCTTTTTCTACACAAACATGTGCATACGTGCTCTCACGCGCATGCTTTCATGCATGCATTCTTACATGAAAAAATGCATAAATGCAGAGCGCAAACTCGCACCTCCTGTTCCAGTAAGTAAGTGAAATGATGCAAGTGTGACAGATGAAAGCAGGGAACATCATAGCCCTCTCCGGCCAAACACTTTGCATGTCTTCAGGTCCAGCGCCGAATGACTTAAGTACCCACTGTGGGGTTGTCCTTTTCCCTCCAATTAGGCTTAGTTATTTTAGACATCTGCCAAAAAGAGCAGCAGCCCAGCACATATTTTACACTGTATATGAGCCCGCCTGGTTGCCAAGATGATTTGCTTGGTTTATGATGGTTATAAAGAATTGAAGTCAGCTAAGAGAGTCAGGGTCTTGTCACAAAAGTAGACACTTAGATTGGTTGAGACACTCTGAGGGTTATGAATTTGAGCCTAGATCCTAATCTAAAGCAATTTTACTCCCTGTGATCACAAGATGAACCTAGTTAGGTGTGTGAACCATATTTAACACAATCTCATCTGTCTCTTTCACTTAAATGTGAGGACAATTTAAAGATATCTGCCTTCAGTTTAGCCCTCTGAGATGCATGAGATTGAAATTTGGGTGGGGGGGGTTATGATCATGGCTGTGCAAATGACAGGAACATGACAGTGCATTTTCTATTGAAAATGTGCACGCCTATGATGGAACATCCTTCCGGGAAGAAGACAGGGATGGTGATGACAGATAATTCCACTTAAACAGCACACACACACATACACACAAACACATACACACACACACACCTTTAAAAGTGTACAGAGATGAGATTTGGCTGTCAGCCAGTGGAGGATATTACAGCTATAATTCATTACTTGCTGGCCTGAGCTGATCCTGGATTTTACTGGCAGGAATAAATATAAAAATAAATAAATAAGTAAATAAATTGTGACTTTCAAACAGAAAGAGACTAGAGTGAAAAGATGTTGGAAATAAATTTCGAAAAACAAGATAGCATGATGGTGTGTTGGAAAAATATAATAAAACATAAGAAATCACACAGAAATAAAGAATAATTGATTAGAAAAATAAAGATGTCACAGTCATGTGAAAACGAGGAGGAAGTATTCAAACAAGTACAATAAAGTACAGTTTACAATTTTAAAGTACAGTGACAGAAATACACACTCAAACCCAAGAGTCATAAGGACTGAACTCAAGGGAAATCAAGAATACACACACGGACTTTGAGAAAAAAGGTAAATAAGGAGAGAGACACTGCTAACTGCCCCCGCACGGCTTGTGTGATCTATTTACGGGGCAAGTGCTGGGCTAGTGCTTTTTAAATAAGCTCAGGATGAGATTTTAAGACTTGTTTTCTTTCCAGTTCCCTTTCATTAGGCAGATTAATCCCTCTCTTAGTCAACAGCGGAGAGGATCTCCTTCTCCTTGAAAGATACACACAGACACATGCACCCAAACACAGAAAACATAAATACAGAGACATTTGTGTTCTTAACAGTAAAAAAGATAGACAAAGTTAAAGCTAATGGTTGGCTGCTATGCGCCTTAATGTTTTTTTTTTAAAAAACATTTCAGCCTTTAATAAAAAGGATTATGTTTTCATTGACTACTGCTTAAATCCAAAGATTTACAGTTTTGTTTTTTTAATGATTCGGATGTTGAAACTAATTCCTACTGATAAGCTTAGGATAACAGCTGCTAATGCGAAGAGCACATTCGTCTTACTGTAATCCATATCCACTCTACTCCATTTTCTTGTAAGCAGGGGCTCATGGACACCACACCAAATTATGCCTCGTTCACACATGGTTGTCCTTTATTGGCAAAGTGTTATTACTATATAGTGCTTGACAGACACGGATCTTTAAGAATTTGTGGCCATGTGTATATTGGCTATGTATCTCAATAAATTGACATTTTCTGCTTTAAAGGGGCCCATTACCCTGACGAATTGAATCTCCGGCATTCAAGCACGCCAGAGGAATTAAAAAAAAAAAAAAAAAAAAAAAAAAAAAAGGGTAGTATCATTTTGTGACAACAGATAAAAAGGATTCATCACAACAATTTTGATCATAACCATAACTGGCATTTATGATTCATTATGTGCTGAAAGAGAGCAACAATCTGTTCCTGCAAATGACGGCTACAAATCCGTTTAATGTGGGCTTGTTTTTACACTCGGCATATGAGGTGGTGTCAATCAACCTTCCTATCGAGCAGCAGAGGGGTTGCATTTGTAAGTCTATCAGAGCTCGGCCTTGATTGGGTTCATGCTTCAGTCGTGTCATCGGTTTCCCTGGAGAAAGCTCAGTGGAATATAAGTCTGAGGGAAATGAGACGGAGAGGATGAGTGCCAACAAAGATAAAAACCGTAGAAAGGGTGAGTGGGATAGAAAAAACAATCTCTTTCACCACCACGCCTTCAGAACTGGAGTGCATTTAAGGGCTTCTCATAAATACGTGATGATTGAATCCACAAATCCACCACTGAGTCACTAGGCAAAATAAAAAATGTAAAGTTAGGGAGCACATGAGGAGGAGGAAGGAGGGAGAGGCTTTCATGACAGAGCTGGAGGTGGACAGGGGGAGGAAAAATTGACAGACATCAGCATGGTGTTCTGGACAATAGCTTTGTCTTTATAGCTCTTTTAGTTTATCTAAGCTAAAAGCCTTAAATTTAAGCTTCTCCGTCCATTGCTGACTAACCAAAAGCTCTGTCAGATGAGCTCAAGTTTCCCACCTGTTATGTCCCAAAAATGGTTGTATGAGTGAATTATAAATTGGACGTTATTTTACACTATTAACCATGAGCCATAAATAACAACAGACTAAAATGGACATATATTTGAAGTATTGATATGATATTTTCATTAGTGTATAATCAACTTTAAATAAGAATCTTTGCTTTTCATTGACTCAGGACAAGCCCTACATTATCAACAAAGGGATCCGGTCCTCCTCCACAGAGTCCATCATGTCATGCTGCAGTGTTTTTACAGCAGCCCAGAGTGGACAAACAAAACACAGACTTAAAGAGGGCTTTTTTAAAAGTTTTTATGAGTTTTCACAGCCACAATCTGTAAACTCAGTTAGATGCCACCAAATCCTACACAGTGGACTGTTAGTTTGCACTTGGAGTGTTAGAAATGGATCATTTATTAATATATATATTACTTCAGGTCAAATATTTGAATTTTATACCTTTCACATTAGTTATACTGCTGACCTGTAACATTTAGCTAGTTTCAGTGTCAACAGTATCAACTCATTTTAGCTTACTATTTCAAATGCTTGGCCTATTTTATTTTTTTTTAGTTACTATTATTTTTATTTCAGTTAAGAAGACTGCTGACATAGATAGTGCAGTTTTTTTAGATTTAAATTTTTATGTAATCTTTAAGCTTACATTTTCCACCAATATTCATAACAGTTCGACCATATATCCTTTATTTACAACTAGGTCAACTTCTCTTCTTGCCTGCAAACAAGTTTTCATGCACTTTTAATAAAATTAATTCCTGTTAAAGTGCAAAAAAAGACTCAGGTGGAGGAGCAACTTAAAAGGTAAGCATTACCCCAATTTATAATCCTGTTTGCTTGTTTATTTTCTGCCTTAACACATAATATGTGGATGTGGTTTTTTTTCAGTTAAATTAATTTATTTGATCTTTTTATGGCCAATTAGTTTGGTTTTCCACGTACCTCTTGACAACTGCAGAGGATATCAGTTTCCTGGTCGATGAACATATTTAATTAAAAGGTATGTGAGATGTGTGAAACAGGCACCTTATTGTCCTCTGATCAAAATTTTGTTTTCACAGATTTTACATGGAAGAGAAGTTTCAAGACAGAAAGAGAGGAGACAAGAAAACTGCATGTGTGCGTGTGTGTGTGTGTGTGTGTGTGTTCACAGCCTCACAGGAGATTCTGAAAACCACACAAAAAACAGGCAGCATGTAACCATAGCAGCAGATCTGCAAAAATGAATATACTAAAAGGAAAAAAAAAGGAAAAGATAAGCCAGGTAAGAAAAAAAAAGGAAAACAAACCTCTTATGCAAGCAAGCTTCAGAAAGGGAACGCAGCTTTTAAGTGAGTGCACAGCGTAGGATGAGCTCTATGAGGGGACTGACATGGGTAAGAATGATGGGAATGGACAGCTATACACAGAGGTAGGTGTGTGTGAAGACGGAGTACGTGAAGACTCTTTAGATGTTGATAAAAGAGTAAAAACAAAGGCAGCAAACATCCACACATACGCTCACATCATGTTGGCTTACTGGCTGAGTCATGAATGGTTAAGTTGTGTGTGAGTGTGAGTGTGTTCAGACTACTGTGAAGGGATCAGCTGCACTAATGAAACACCGCTGCTCCTTACATTTTAAACTAACAGGACCCGAGACAGCACAAAGGCACTAAACGTAGCTGATGCAAAAAAAAAAAAAAAGCAGCGAGATGACAGAAAATGAGGGAAAAGGGGAAGGAATCTGAGCAGCTACGAAGCAAACTGACCCCCACTGAGAGCAAGTCGTTCTGTATCATACTCTTCACCTAGATAATAATAACCTTCTTCCACAGTGAGATAGGGAGATATAATCATCTGGGGGAGTGAGGAAACGCTCATTGAACAGGACAAAAAAAGATTAAGCTCTCAAGACAGAAATAAATTTTGCACACACCGTAGCTTCAAGTGAGGCAGAGAGAAGAATGGAAACCAAAGACAACGCGGATAAAAAATGAACAGAGAGGGGAGAAAAGACGCTTGTGAGAAAATACGGGCATCTGACAGACAAAAACTGGCGAAGGCAAACATGGAAAAATGGCTGACATGTTTTGGGTTGTTTAGATGGGTGTCATAATACTTCTCAATCTGTTCACTTATTGGCCCCATGAGGTGCTCAGAGGGGAAGTGAGGGGAAGGCGGGATGGAGGAGTTACATCACATTACACACGAGTCGAGTTAGCTTGGATTCGAGTCCGCTAAGCGTGCTACACTGATGAATCCGTTAACACCTTATGGGCCGCAGCATGACGGGGCCCTCTCACTGATCCTACTCCCCCTCACACCAATCTATCTATTGCACACAGACGAGACAGACCACAGTGGATGTGTCTCCTTCTAATCATCCTGTCATGGCTAGCTGCAGTCAGAAACAAGGAGGAAGCACGGGAAAAAAAAAAGTGTGAAGGAGCTGAAATAGGTATCGACTTGATCAGATATAGCGCCGTGAGTCGCTTTAGCCGTGCTCAGCAGCTCAGCACCCTGAAATAGAACGTGAGAAGGAGAGCGCCGGTGTGGGTAGAGAGTCTATGAGCAGTTGTTGAGTTTTTAATTTTAAAACAGGAGGAATTGCCCAAAGGGAGCATCCCCTGCCCTTACACCACCCACCAACACACACTCTTTCACATATACCTCCAGGAGGATACTGATGCAGGATATGATACACCAAATATCTATAGTAAAAATTACTATCTGTATTCTTGAATCACTGAAAATACTCTTTAAAGAGGTGGCTTGGTCTGAGGGTGTATTTTCAGCAGCACAAAGGCTACTGAATGATCATTAAATTATTATGGGAATACAGGCAACAATGTGTCTCCACGTCCCTCTTGCTCTTCTACAACTACATGTTGCTACATGTCACTTATATAATGAAGGTGACACTACTCTGTAGAATATACAAGCTTTAACATAGTATAGAACTGATGATTTGCAGTCAACAGCTTGAAAAATATATTACAGACCCAAGCTTGAACTGAAAACAACCACAGCACCACAGACAATGCCATGGATTTATCAAGACACAGCACAGTGAGGCTGCTGATATTTCAGAGACGGGGACGGAGCCAAAGCTTCTAACTAGCACCAACATCAGTCAGATAAAAGATCAAAGAGTCAGACAGACGAGACTGACACATTCAACTAAACAAGCCCTCTGCCACTGCACTGTCTCTGCTGCCATTGTGATATGGAGGAGGCAGGTTAACAAGGGGGATGCATTTTTGGTCATTTTTGCTTCCGAAGGGGGATTGCATTCCTTTTCCAAATCCCCTGCTGCTCAAGACAATAAATGCAATGAAGAATGAGTGGAGCATTTGTGCTGCTAACAGATGGCATGTAAAGGGAAAAACTCTTAAGAAACCTGTTTGTGAATAGAGTGCTGAAACGTGACTGGCTAAGTAATTGCAGAGATCTTGGAACATGGCAACATCACTACAAAACACAGTCCATTGAGGCAAGTAACAATTTAGCCATAAAGTATTATGCTGTAAGTGCACATGAAAGTACTTGTTATTGTTATTATTTCCCTCCTCCAAAAAGAGTTTGCCTAAAATTTGTCAGACTGATCATGTTTTTATGAACAATCTGAGCTCTTTTGAGTGATAATACTGAGTGCTTAGACATTAGCAATTAACTGCGTGAATGCAGTGTTCCAGTGAGAATAATAGCACAAAATGATTTCATATTATCCTTCAATTATCCTTTAAGTAATGGATCTGATATTTCCTATATGAATGTGTGTGTGTGTGTGAGAGAAAGAGAGAGAGACTGTGTGTTTTAACTGTTTCCCTCTGGCAATGTGACAGCCATGTGACTGCTTCTAATTGCCTGCTCCACTCAAATCAGTAAGGGGTTAATAATGCTGGTAGCCTCGTGTACCTGCCGTCACCTTCTGCTGTCCAGTTCTGACAGTGGCTCTCACTCCGGACGGCCCTTGAGCACACCAAGTACATCCACACCCATACATGAACACACACACACACAGGCACGCACACAAACACACATACACATTGTTAAATTTAATCCTGTACCTGTGTGAAGCAGTGTAGATAGGGGATATGGCCGACAAAGAGCAAGTCCTATCACTGCACCACCAGACGCTTGCATACACGCTCAGGTAGGCAAATCCTCACACTGAACCACACATACACACATGCATACACACACTTCTACAATGACTCCCGTACTTGGACCTTCACTCTCGTTCGCTCGATAGGTATTTACAGCCAGTTAACTTTGTCTTGAGGGAGATTAAAAACAACATGCTAAGCACAGGGCTAGTTGAGAATAGCACCCCACATTATAGCAGGGTGTGTCTGTACATCCCATGACTTTAAAGAATAAAAAATAACTGAAAGGCTAAGGGCTTCACAGGTTAATTTTTCAGCAGCAGGTTGCAAATAGTGATTCATATTTCAGTGTATTTGCCAAATCATAAACACCCTGAAAAGCCTTAATGGCAGCACAAAGCACTGGAATGACTTCTAAAATAAATTTGGTTGAGGCGAGAGTCCCACAAGCTACGTTCTTAAGTTCTATAGGATTTAATCCACATTTATAACACAGTTTAAAACACTATAAGCGACTGTAATTTACACATAATCATTTTGACCATCAAATCTGTGGAGGAAGTATAACATAACTCATTTGAAGCTGAGATACTTTTCATATTATCCCTTAAGAGGTCAAACGCCGAACTATGTGATGGTAATTCACAAATTTGGAGAAAAAGAGAGATGTTTAATGACCCTCCCTTGCCAATGTTTCGAAACAAAGCAACACTTTTGTTATGATATCAAGCAAATGACCCATGCTTTCCTAGTAATAGAGAGTCAGGCTGTGCTGCGAAGGTTCTGAATTTGTTTTTACGAGACGTGCAAGTTTTACAAAGCGTCATTTAGGAAATGAGATCAGATCTAACAGGGGACGTTCATAACAATGAGCATTTTAACAAGATACTTTGATGTTTAACATGCTAGTTTGAGAGCGAGTTCTGCTCTACTTGAGAGGGATATGTGCACGCAGAAACCATCCCCGTAAAGAGACCCGCTAGCCTCCGTTCCCAAGCGATCCGGAGAGATTGGCAGCATCTAATTACATTCCGAGGCGGTCTGTTCCTTTAAGGTAATAGGGTGCTGTTCCACGAAGAGCACTGTTTTGAATCTCCGGGGTCTCCTGCGTGCTAGTTTTGGGATCACCGGCTAAATTGGGTCCGGGAGAAAAGGTGCTGATGGTGTGGTGAGAGGAGATTGTGCTGCTATGATACTGGAACCGCAAGGGGAATTAAATCGCTGTCAGACTGCGAGCAGCGAAACCTATCTAAGCATCACCGGGGATTTTCCTCTTCACCGGAGCACATATGGAGTCATGAAGTATTAATGACTGATTTTAATGTTCATGTGTAGTGACCGACTGCAAGTGGGCTAAAACTACACATGTAAGAGGAGATTATGTCTGCGATCATGCTGGGTAAGTCGGAAATATACATGTACAAAAACAAGGTTAAAATGTTTTACTCTCAAGTTAAAGTGAATAACACATTTAATATGGGAACAGCAGGCACTTACCAGCTTATGCACCCTCTTTCCTCTGTACTACTTGTGCTTCTAGCCCCTCTTAAAGGCAGAATTATTTAAATATAGATACATATATGCATACAAGTGTGGTGAAAGCCCTTCCACTGTCGTGTAGGCTGTCCTGGCCAAACTTACTAGTTCTGTGTTGGGAGAAGTATTTAAATTCTTTAAGTAAAAGTAGGATTAACATAGCATAAAAAATGTTCTATTGAAAATAAAAATCCTAAACCAAAAATGCTACATCAGTACAGATGAATCATCAGAAAAATGTAATAACAGGGATATACCAGTGTTTTAAACCTGGACCCTATCTTTGCATGTTCTGGTGTGCTAATGACAGGTACTTATCAACAATCCTAAAAGACAGCCAACACTACTTTAATATGTCCACTGAAATTGCTTTTTGACACCCACAAGCTGCTGGTGTTAATCTAAGTGTTTGAAACATTTTCAGACATGTCTTTACAGAGATAGAAATCTTAGGAAAAGCTAAACCATTTTTGTTAAATCAGAAATTCTGTGTGACTGTCAAAATATTGTGAGACGTGTGTCCAGTTATACAAAAAGGTGTTAACACCGCATTACATGATACAGGCATCAAATATTTTAATGTTTAAAGTGTCAAATAAATGTAAAGGAGTAAAAAGTCTATTGTTTCCTTCTGAAATGTAAAGAAGTGGATATACAAAGTTGCATGAAATCGAACAAATAAAATACAAGCATTTCAAATTTATACAAGTAAACAATAGGTCTGGTCGAATAAAAGTACTTGATTACATTCCACAACTACAAACGGCTAGTTGTACTCACCTAGGTCCCTCTTGAGTGACAGTATATAAGCCAGCCTCCTCCTTCTTACAGCTGACATCCACTCTATATCACTTTCTATAGGTTTGCACCTATTTTGCTCCATAGCACATCACCCAAACATACATGCCTTGCTGCATAGCTGACACTGCTGATCTACTATCTAATTTAAATGAACCTTAGTTTTAGTTTACAAGTATAAAGCTGAATCTTTGCATTGATCCCCTGCTTGACGCAGAACCCGAGCCAATTTGGGAAAGCATCACGTTAAGAAACCTTCCAATTTTAGACAATGCATTGTATAACACAGTATATCGTATTCATTTCATACTCAGAACAACAGGGTAACACTGTATGCTTCTGCTAGTCCAAACCAGCAGGAAGTCAGACAAAGCAACAAAGAGCCCCTCTGGAGAAAAGTATAGCACAGGAAATATTCTTGGAAAAGAGCGTCTGCTGAGCGGTAATTGTAACATAATAAGATTTCATGTGTCACAGTTTGACAGTGCGTATGTACTATGTGTGCGGCTGTCACAGCTGAGTGGGGGGACCATGGCAGGCGTGTGTGTTTGTGTGACTATGCACACAGCACGAGGCTCAGAGGGAAAGTTCAAAATCAACAGAGGAAGAGCAGAAGAGATGCAGTAAAAATGCATGCAGTTATATTCCTGCAGAGCGTAGATCCCCACTGTGGAGCTGATATGGGGTCGCTATGTAAAGAGCGAGCTTTTCTCAGTTAACATCAGCAACAGGATGTGATGTTAAATAAAATGAAAAGCCAGAGGTGCCGTGCTTTGCATCTGACAATGTATAGAATGCATAAATACATACAGTAAAATTATCATAAAAAGAAGTGTAATATTTGCACAGTAGATAGCCACTGAGGATAAAAAATAAGCTTTAAAGAAAAACGCTGCGGTGCAACCTTAAAGAAAAAAGATCAAGCACAGTTTGGATCTGAAATAAAAAATAATATAAAAGAAGGAATGGATGCATTACTGATTAAATTAAAATTATTTGATAAGATAACTACAACCATGAGCCATGTTCTTAAATGGATGAAACAGTATTCTAATCCCCCTGACACATGAAAACCTTTTAACTCTAACTGTGCCATCTGCTGTTTAAGAAGATGATTCATAATCCTGCATCCAAGCTTCACTGCAATAATGCATCAAAAAGATAGGGCCTGGTTCAATCACAGTTTTTTTCTGAATGCCAGGAAACTCTTAGGACATATGAGGTTTCTTTAAGACCCCGAGGCAAACTCATTATAATGGGAGAAAGGAAACGCAGGCTGATTATAAACTCAAATCACACTGTGTGGTCATGTTTAGTCTCCAGTGGGGATTAGCAAAATTTGGCCAAGCAGTACATCACAACGCTTTAGCTTTACACTCAGCCAACAAACTACTCAATTTGGTCTCTCGCAGGCTCTGTTTACTACAAACCAAACCACCTCCGTGTCAGCAGAGCACACTCGTGGGAGGGGTTTCAGCACAGTTCAGATATGATGAAACAAATCAGAGATTCAACTATCATTTTCGGTGCCCTGTGAATAACCCCCGTGACCCATCAGTTAGGATTTTTTTCTGGCTTAGTTTATCTCTCTGACTGGTTTGTGAGAACATTAGATGCTTTAATGTGAACAGGAAGCATGCATGCTGCACAGCATTGCATAATGCACCACTGATTTGTCCCTGATCATTTCTTATAGCATATGCTGCTTGCAAATTTTAATGTATTATGTTGAAACTGAGCTACAGCTTCATTTGTTTTGAATTTTCAAACTTTTTTTATATTAACTAACAAATATGCAGCAGTTTAGTCTGTTAATTTGAAAATGACCCAAAATGTGCCTTTTTCTTAGGCACATTTTAACTTAAATTACTTCCACATATACTTCTGAATCCATAGATGGTGCAAAGAAAATGTTTTTGTCAAGAATGTTCAACATGCAATTCCATCTTAAATAAGAAATGTGTTTTTTTTAAAACATGTTGCCATGTTTCTGTTTATGTGTGCATTACCCAAACAAGATATGTGGTGCCTACAAGACAGCTTTAGAGATGTTGGTAGGAAAAATGTAATAACCTTGAGCAGCAGCAGTCTATCTGCTCTGATTTAAACCACGCTAAGCTAAGCTAAACTAGCTGAGATTAGCATAAATGCACAGTCATGAGTTTGATACTGATCTTTTCATCTTCAGTTCAGAGATAAAGCTAATGAGAATATTTCTAAAAATGTGGAGCCATTCCTTTAACCTTCTGTTGCACTTTTAACACACTGCCTGCAAATGATAAGAGTTATTTTTCACTTGCAAAATATCAAATTTAACCTCCATGTCAACAGTGCAGTTCATGTACATGGAGTGTAAGTGTTCAGGCCTTTGGTTTCTATTGCAGCTGCTCACAATGCAGGTATTGTGAATTATAGATGAGTTGCAAGTATAAAAGGCAAACTTTTTTAAATATAATAATGCAGTTGATTGTAACATGCTGGCCTTCTAACCCAATTGAAATTCAGTGTCTCCCTCTCATGTCCACACATTTCATTCTGTGTGCATCTCTCTGCTACTTTAATACACATGCAACATGTAGGCAGAAGAGCTTAACCATATTGATGAGGGGGGGCACACTCGGGCCATTGTGTAAATGCCTGCGTGCGGTCTATGAGCGAGCTGGGTATCACTTATAGGAGCCCAGTGACCCCTCGCTCCAAGCTTAATTACATTGCTGGCCTCTGCGGCACTCATTTCATCTACCTGTCTAATTGCTGTGAAGGTAGCGGGAGGGCCACATGATGACACAGCCTCTGGTCATGATGGTTAGTGGGGAGACACTAAATTACATACCACATCTGTGAAAGGGAAAAGAAACCACAGTCTGCCTCCAAAAGACCTGAATTTCCCTTGTGGTACTTGATAAAAATCTGACTCATGTTATTAACTGCATTAACTCATTTTTAGACATTTAATGCTGCAAGGCTCCTTTTGTTTTGCTTTGCTTTGTTTGCTTGGTTCAACCTTATTGGTTTCCATGTCCATATATTTGCTCAATTTCCCTTGAGAAGGTTAATTGTTAACACTGGAACTACAAAGGAATGAATAATTACATCACTTGGCAATTTATATGTGCCATAATTAAAGTTTAAAGTTTTAAAACATTCAATATCATGTCCATGAGACTTGGCGAGCACATTAGCTGGTGTGTACCTGCTTCAGAAATTCACCATAAAACCTGTGGACCAATGGTTTTGAACTTTGGGACCATTATTTTTTAAGTCCTTATACTGTTATTAAAACTTTTCAGACACGATTCCTTTCAGAAGCCAAATACAGCTCATGCCTTGACTTTGCAATTACTTTAAATTATTAACAACAGTTGTGGAAGCAACGGATAAAAATAATAATTTTAAAGGTACTTTTCTTTGTCTCTTTTCTCTACATAAATCATATTTATTCCCATCCACCTGTGTGGGAACCACTTTATTAAATGAACACCATAGAAAATCAAAATTACACCAATAATGACAATACAACACCTAAATAAATACATTTCTCATAAAAGGTCAGTGTGTTCAGCACATATAATCCCATGGCTGATGAGCAGGCTGAAATAGGAGCAGTTTCACCTTGTTCAAAACATTCTGTATTTATTCTCTCCTCAGCTGCTGTGGCTTTAATGTTTGCAGCTACACAATCGGTTTCTGTTCACGCTGAGAGAAACCTGCTTCAGTCTGATGCATAGCAAAGACAAGATACAAGATTCATTTATTATCGTGTACAAGATGAGCACATGATTATGCTGTGTGTAGCTGCAACTGTTCAAACAGAAACAAATATAAAGGGATTTATGTTCAATATACATCTTAAAATGGATTTTTTTATTTTAAGATATCTTAGTGAGATTATTATAACAAAGAAAAAACATAAAGATGGTGTTTAAGAATTCATAGTGTTAACGGATGTGAAAAGAGGCACACATGTGCCAAAAACCGAGAGAAATATTTGTCAACTAAGGGTAAATTGTTTCAACCTGAGCAGAACTTTGCAATTACCCCAAGCCGTTAAGGACTGTAAAACTCCACTTGATGAGTGTACGAAGCCGGCAACAAACATGTCTGTCCAAAGGGAAATAAGAGAAAGAACTAGAGCTCTTTGTGAGTTCTGAAATCAGTCAGAACTGTCACACACTTAAAGCAGCAACCACAGAGGCTTGTGTGTAGTTAAAGCCAACATTTGTACTGTCATGCAGGGAAACATACGCTTGATGCTAGTGGAAAAGAGACACAAACTGCACGAGCAAAAGAGCAGACAAAAGCCTTAGAGGGAGCAAGAGAGAGCACCACAACCATATCTCTCAAAAAAAGCTACTCCACACAAAAACACATCACTCCACTTGCTGCCACTCACTTTACAACACACACACACACATACTCTGCAAGGGCCAGGCACCAATACGAGTTAAAAATTGAAGTTCTGGTGAAGTAGATGGGAGCTGGCATGTGCCATTACACATATTTTGTGCATTATTTGACTCCATTCATCACATCTGAAGTAAATCTTAGGCTGTGCACCATTTTGACTTGACTTACCAATGGAGAAAGATTTATACACAGCCTGAGAGGTGGTGCAGCCTCTGAGGCCTTTTAGGGACAACGGATGCAGAATTTTCTCTGCAAAACATTCGAGTAGTTCAGTATCAAGTTTAATACTCTTAAAACAAAATCAAACTGCCAAACTCTGCCCAATTAGTATTAGCTCATTAGCATCTGTAACAGAAAATATATGAGCTTGAATGCAAAAAATGATGTGAAAGCCTAATATATTAGAGTTTAAAATAAAACGTGCAACTTTCTT
>JAPZDV010000008.1:14797375-14842577 GCA_029814665.1 Acanthurus lineatus | reverse complement strand
TTCAGCACCATGGAGAGTTCATTGAAGCTTAGAGATCATGCTTTTAGTGACACACATACACAAACCCACGCACACACACACACACAGAGGAGTGTTCATATTCACAAAACCCCACTGGAAGATTTCAGCACCATGGAGAGCTCCGTCAGTAGCTCTTTGGAGCCTCCTTACACACATTTGAGTATAAATAGACAGTCATGCATTCAGGCTTGCAGGCGCGCACACACACTCACCACAAATGCACACACTTACAAACACACACACACACACAAACTCACACACACACATACATACACAAATGCACTAAAGCTGATCCAGCAAGTTTCAGGACAACGCAGAGATTGAAAGCTTCTTTGTGAAAGATATTTATGTGATTCCATTAAACCAATGGGCATTTTCCTAAACATAAATTCTGCACTCTATTTTTTTCACTTAAAAACAGAGTGATTTAAGAAACAAAGCTTTTTAAAATATCCACTGGATATCAATATCCTTTACTATGGTGTCTGCAGCATTGTACAAATATAAGCTGTTATGCACAACCAAAGCATCTCTTCTCCCAGCTCTAATTAACGGATTACATTGACCTTCATGTGCAGGTATATTTTTTGGACTTTATAAGTCATATCTTATGGAATAAAAATCCCTCAGCATTTGTGGAAAAAAATACATTCCCTTTTCTTTCTTCGGTTTTGCATTCATGATTACAAAGAAACAACCTTCATGCAGAGCTCAGGACTAAATTAAATGACTTGAATAAATGGTTTCCCTTTTCAATTTCATACATTCAGTTACCAGAATAACCCTGAAAAATACCTATAATTTCACCGCACCAAAGCTGACCTGCACCTCTGGTGGCCATGCTTCAGGAAGCAGCTAGGTCAACCTTTTTTATTGTCCATGCGACTGCATAACATATATGTACCGTACCACGTATGTACATATGAGCACAAGTAAAAGGGGCCCCTTGACCTGATTAGCAGACATCTGCTGTGGCCAGAGGGAATGTTCCTGTTCCTGTTCCTGTTCCCGCACAATAAGAAGAACTGGTAGAAGAAATCCTCAAAGCAGGATGAAAACATCAGGCAGCTAATCAGAGCAGGATAAAGTGATAAAGTGTGAGGATCATGGCTTTATCCACTGTGTGCCTGTATGTTTATGGAGGCTGCAAATCTTTTTGTGCAAATAAACACATTTTATTGCTATTTACCTCATTTGCTGCTCCCAAAAGAGAAAAAAAAAACCTTACTCATATGATGCTGCTATCTTTTAAGAAATTGCGAGGAACAATAAGCACTTTCCTTAGTGACAGCTATTAAGTCTTAATGTCTGCATGTGCATAGCTCTCACTTTTTGTGTGCGACCTTAATACTCACATTAAATGAAAGAGCCGAAAGGCATGCAGATACCCACAACTCCACTGCTGGGCCCCTAATCAAAACAGCCGCAATTTTCTACTCTTACTCTCTGTAATTTTAAAATGTCTGCCTAGTCAGAAAATTGTATTGCCCCTCTTTTGATTAATTTTCTTGAGGATAAATAGCTCCTGAACAATGGCTTGTTTGATTTGCTCCCCATGAATCAAGGAAAGCAAGAACAAGCCAAAGCCTGGGGTTCAACTCACATTGTCACTATTGTTTTTCACTTTCCTCTATTTTTTTTCCCACTCTGCGAGTTTGAGGGAAAGGAGCAAGCCCAATTCAATCACAGCTGCTCTGACACCCTGCTAAACATACACGGACAGATGCATTTTTTCAAACTGGCATTTCACTTGAGTTGTATTTTCCCTGAAGGACCTCCAGATAGTCTGTGAATCATCAGCTGTTTGAATGTCCATACGTATTACTTGCCTTTAGGATTTATTCTCCCCCTTTTCTGATCCCCGTTTGCAGTAATCGCTTTGAAGTTTGCCAGTGCAACTTCGATCTATAAAATCGCGCTGAAACCACACTTTCACTCTGCCACTTTTTCATTCACACTTAACAGAGATACACTTCAGTAATCCTCTCTTCTCCGTGTCAATGCATCTCTTCTCTGCTTAAATTTCACATCAAGAAAAAGCAGAGTGTTGTGCTTAGGGGGAGATGTTAATGTTGAGGTAAATCCAAGCACAGAAACACCTAAATAAAACACCCAAAACTCCTTCAGAACTTGTTATTGCTACCTTTTTATTTCCTCTATTTTTTTCTATAAATGTGTATATATGCACGTCTGTATAAGTGTATGGCAACATGTTTGCATTTTTTGTGCAGCTGTACACATGAATGCTAACAAAAAAGGGGTGTATACATGCCTGTTTGTGTGTGTGTGTGTGTGTGTGTGTGTGCGTGTGTGTGTGTGTGTGTGTGTGGGTGTGTGTCTCATGCTCAGCCTACTGCGTCCTCAGCAGGGTGGGAGCTTGGAAAAAAGCAGTGGTCCATGAAGCTAACTAGAGTTCCTCCCTGATGAAATGTGACAATTATGATAGTGCTTCTCCGTACAAAACTCCTCTCTGGTTCCCCCATCCATTCCTTCCTCCTCCCTCCCAATGCCACCTTCACTTTACCTCCTTTAGTTTTCTGCCCTTTTCTCTAACATGCGATCAGTACTCTTTATTTTTCAAATTGATGTTTTTTTCCGGCGCACTCAAAACTAATATTTCTCCCCCCTCTGCAAACACAAGCAATTCATTCACACAGATAAAATCTGATAACATATGGAAGGAGTTGAAATAAAGGATGAAGGCAGTGGACAATCCATAGCTGGCCACCAATATCCAGCACCTGCATATTATGTCAAAAAGTGCAAGAGGTGCAAGTGCAATAATTGATCTAAAAACAAGGCAAACTCATGGGTGGGTAGATTGCAAGTAACACAAGTAAAAAAGTAGTTTTTTAGAAGAATAAGTACTTTTCGTGTTCTTTTTAAAAACTGTTCTTCTTTGTTCCAACTTGAGAAAAATTTTGAGCTCATTATCTATTTTTACTTTACCACATTTGCCAAATACCTCTACTGCAGAGCCCAATTTGCCAGCTGCCTGGAAGAAAGTGAAGCACCAGCTGTCTTTTGACCATGATGTGATGATGATAGAGCAAACCCTGCAACAAGAGGCTGCTTTCAGCCACAATCCCTGTCCACAAATGGTCCAACTTTTGAATCAATTACATGATAAAAGGCTTCCTGTACCTCTTGTAAAACAAGATGATCACACTGTCAAGAACTACTTCTCTAACCTCTTCTAGCGTGCTAAAGTAAGCTGCTCATGCTGTAGATGAACATGAAGTTAGCATAAGCATACATTACCTATGTTAATTTTTCATGTGTAATGTTAATATTTAATGTAAAGATAATAATACTAAATGACCTTGTAGCTATATTTTTGATGGGATTTTAAATCAAACTTATTAAATATAAATTAAAATTGAGATAAATAATAACTATTTAATAATCTTATAGTAATATTAAATGCAAAGTAACTTGCAAGTCATTTTTATGGGAGTAATTGTACATTTATATAAGTATAAATATTCATTACTCTATCATCTATCGCTGGCCATCTTTGTAGCAATGGCAAAGGTCTAATGGAATGAAAACAAAACTTGTCTATCTTTGTTTTAAATGTAGCTGATCTAAAACACTTTCCTTATTGTTTAAGCTTGCTCATGAGGGGGCATTGTAAGTAAGTAATAATATCAGTGTTTTGATTTTAAATTTTATAGCAGAGGTTAACGACTCGTTGTTGTTTTTTTCTTGTCCATTTGAAATAGGGCAATAAACTGGCAATTAAATGCATAACAGCAGAGTCTGTACAGCCATGTTAATGGGTCTGTGAGGCTGGACATAGGCAAAAAGGTGCTTTAAGCTAATTGTCATTGTCAGCATGCTAACATGCTCACACTGAGCATGCTAGTGCTAAGCAAAAAATGCAAGTGTAGAATATACATCCTTTTTGTTAATCATTTTAACATATTTTACATATTGGCATGCTAACATTTGCCAACTAGCACAGAACAGAAAATAGTGTTCAGACTCCTGGTGGTGTCATCAACAAACTTTAGCCCTATTGCCTTAGATTTTTTTTCTTTCACTTTTTGCTTTACTTTTCCCTTCAAACTCTGTTCAATCTCATCTTTATGAGGATGTGAAGTTCTGATTGTGTGTCAACAAAGTCAGGCTCATCAAAGAGCAACAAGCTTTCAATTTCCTCCATGCTATAAATCATACAGGGAAACATGTAGCGGTGGTCCACATACCTGCACACAACCAACCATACCTCAGCCCTTGGTGTTAAATTTCAAGATTATCTGAGAGAGAAATCCTTTCCTTTATCTGACAGTGACAGATCACAGGCTGACCATGACCCCCTCCTTAGCCCACCCACAATATAACTTCTCCGTGGTCATCTCAGCACGTCTACCCCTTTCCTTTTCTCTTCTCTTGGTAGGCATCTATCACCTCTCCCCGGCCTTCTTCTCATATATCTCCCCTGGTCCCTCCATCTTATCTCTCTGTCTGTTCCATTCATCCCATCTCTCCAGCCCCCTGCCCATACATTTAAGAGCAGCTGAAGCCCATAGCAGACCATACTTTGTTGGCCCATCCATCATGACTGACTGTAGGCCAAACAGGTCCAAAAAAAAAAAAAAAAAGCTATGATTTAAGTCTGCCTCGCTCTTGGCTGGGCAGGCGGCTCTGTGGTGACACAGCTGGTTCTTAGATCCAGTTTGAAGTTTAGCTATCAACGCCAAATTATCATTCTTTCACCATGATCATAACTGTTTACATAATCTTGATTTTCTGCATTGATTGGGAAGAACAATCAATTGAGACAAACATGTTCAAGGCCCTTTTTCTGAAAATGTTAATCAGAATCATGAACTGAGAGTACGCTCGTTTATTCAGTTCCCCCTTAAATAAACAATCCAGTCCATGTTCTGCATTATACGAGGAGAGCAGCATCAAAAGTAACAATCACACAGTGAAAAAGCTGACTGTACAGTGTTGGAGGACATCATCTGTGCATGACATATTCACAGACGAGGAATAAATGTGTTTAATCATTATGTATCTAGTTAGTATGGCTTGTAAAAATCAATTCTGACTGGCCTGATGATACAATCAATGGCATGAATATATAAAATGTCTTGTCAAGTGGCCCTCCATGTGGTCAAGCTGTATGTTAAGCACTAAAAACACTTCAGGTTCTTGAAAACGCAGCTACTAAATGACCATTTAAGAGCAACTTAACACCAGGCTTCATCTTTCTGCAGGCTTCATTTGCATAAAGTTTGAAAAGCAAATTTAGAGATAAATTCACCAGGAGACTTGGAAGTAATTTTCTGCAAAACTGACTGAAATTAGTGACGCAGTTGCAAAACAGGAACTTTCATCTTTACCAAACTTTTTAGTTTGTCCCCTACACAAACAGGAATAAATTGTCATGAGCCTCTTCTCCTGTCGTCTAAAGGTCAAACCAACCAGACTTTCCACCAAAAGAATAAATCAGAATCAAAAAAGTGGCTTAAAACATTAGATCTTGCTGCCTTTTAAACAGTAATGATCCCTCACAGAAAAGTCTACATTGTCAAGAAATTCTGCACCATGATGGAGGAATATACCTGTGACCGCTCTCCTTGCCAGACATGGTCCTAATTGAGCATTTACAGCGCTTGAAATAGTAGGGCCTTGTTGCACTCCATCTCCACAAGGTGGACAGAGCAAGGCCATGAATTAAACCCAGCGTGACAGTAGTGATGACGGTTGATCCTGCCATCCGGGAGATGAGTTAGCAATTTCATGGCAGCAGAAAACACCCATCAACATTAGAGAGCTACAGTCACTGAAGAATTGCTGCTATTTCCATCATTTTGACAATACCAAAGGGAATCAAGATGAGAGGGAGATTGCTCCGATGGAGAGAGTTGGACTTTCAAGGGGAGGAAATGACAAACGCTGGATTCATGAGAGGCAGTAGATCGACAGTGTTAAGTGACTAATGTCGTGTGTGTGTGCATGTGTGTGTGTGTGGTAGCGAGGAAGTGGGAAGGTAGATTCTAATTTACAGGAGAAAGAGGTTTGGTACAAGGCCAAAGAGGATGGCTTCACAACAAGAAGTGGCGCAGATTTCAAGAAACCAATAAACAATAAGCGCCCAACACGTATTATCAATTACTCATCTCTGTCTGCCGCCGCTCTGCACTCACTCTCAACTACTTTGCTCTTCCGTTCCTGCCGCGTTTCTCTGTGTTTAGCCTCAAGACAGGTCTTCTGTAGGCTCTTAACTAAATGGGATCTTTGCTGAGGCCATTGTTGAGAGCTGGGCCATGGCATAGACAGCACGCTCCAATAACCACTGCAAACACTAAAAGGTAAAGGCCTTGGCCCTTAGTCCCACGGCTGTTTGTGTGTGTGTGTGTGTGAGAGAGAGAGAGGGGAAGAAAGTACGAGAAAAAGAGATGGACAGGCAGAAGCCATTATCAATAATGCTTCATATGTGATGCATTTTGACGTTTTTAAATGTATTCTACAGCATGAACATGAATTTATGACCTTGGATACCCTTGACTGCTGTTTTCACTGTGCTAGACTCAGTTACTAGACAAGTAATGAGCGCACACTGTGTCGACAGCGCGTTGGCACTTTCTCTCTATAAAAGAACACAACTTAAACACTCCGGCTGCATGCACTATTCTTAAAAGAAACTTCCCTTTGGCTCAGATTTAGCCTCTAACAGGCCATCCATAATTCATACATGTGGTATCTTTTAATAGCCGGGCTCAAAAAGAGTCACAGCATGTGCTCAGTGACACAGAAAAAAACCTACTGCACACACTGAATGCAATTTATACTCAGTGTTCAGTGGGTCATAAAATATTTAAACAAATATGTTTCATGTTTTTGTTGGTCAGACGGATGAGTTCCATGAGGACGGCGTAGAGCCGCGGCAGAAGTAGGACTTTCATGACCTCACAAGCACAAGGAAAACGGATAAGAAAACCTGTCCAAACAGCACTGTCACATGGCGGTTGACTGCAGTAAAAATTAAATATTTACAACCTGCTTCTCTTTTTTCCTTTGGAAAGCAGTTTTAAGGCTGAAAGCTTTTGAAGGCCACTTGCTGCCTGTTTGTGTTTTTTTCTCTGGCTTTAAGAAACTGACTTCAGGACACCACAGTAGCTATTTCTGACCATCCCACAGTGTGTTTTGAGGAGTCCATTGTAACTTTTCTGTCAGTGTGGGTATCATTAGTCTGGTTTTCATCCGAAAGCAAAAAGATTGAGTTGATTGATTGTCAAAACACCTGCAAGAAAAAGAGTGCAAATTTCTGTGTGCTTCCATCCACTGTACTGTAATTTGAACATGAGGAGCTCAGCGTATTTAGATAAACAGTTGGTAGCGCTAACTCTCCGGTGGGTTCCCATTAAATCACAGCAGAAGGAGAGGCCACAACGGGATGGTGTAATTAAAAGAGAGCCAGTGAAACCTCAAACAGTGGAAAACTGTTAATTTAAGGAAGGTTACAGTTGTGTAATTGGTCCACACAGATCTGAAATTTTTTGGCTGCCGTTATTTTTAGTCTTTCGAGTGGAGCGGAAGCATGAGTGGATGTTTAAGTTGCATTTGTCATGTGCGTCACGATTCATTCACCACCATCCATTTTGTTTTTATTAACATCAGTGTAGATGTGGATAGAATTTTACTCAACATTTAAGCCAATAGCTGCCAGAAAAAGGTCACTTTTTAGTCATTAAAATCTAGCCTTCACAACAGAAAAAGAGGTTCTCTTTCACATGGTCACTGACATACGTAGGTATTTGTAAAGTCTAATACTGCAAGAAAAGGAGGCATTTGACATGCTGTGGAAGCAAGTTGGCTCCATGGATTAGTGAGCGCATTGTGTGTGAAAACCCTTTGAAGCCCTGGGTGCCATGATCACACTTTTTTTTTTTTTTTTTTTAAATAAGATTAGCTTCCAAAGCGGCATCCATGTCAAGTGTCCTCTGGAGATTACATCACGTTTTTGAGCTGAGTTTTTCCTTATTCTGACACTTTTTTTTATTATCATGGTGTTAGACGTGGGAGGAGCAAGCATCAAGCTTCACCACCAGGAACAGACCTCACAGTAAGTCTCTGTCTTACAGGTCAATAACTCATAACACGGTGGCTCCCACTAGTTCCCCGCCACACACCAGTGAATAAGCGCCCTCAGTCTGCTGCTGATACCAACGCACAGACAGGAACAGTGCATCCCTTAAAAATAAAAATTGCAGATCTTGTACATTTACACTAAAAAATTTGTGAAATCTACACCATTGTGCATCACTTAAGTTATGATTTATAGAAGAAATTTAAATTTATTACATATTAGTTCATTCAGCCATGTCATGACTTCCAAAGACCTGTTTAGTCAGACTTTGCTAGTTTGTAACTAACTTTTCAAGCTGCTGGAGCTTAAACTTGAGGAGCTTGTTACTGTGTTTTTACACTTTTTTGTGTGCTTTATTTGTTCCATAAGTGCAACAGACAGACTTTTCAATGAGCAGATCTCCACCTGTTTGCCTCAGTCACGCACGTTTTGTTTACTTGTTGATGTAGAAAAAGCATCTGTTTTCTGACATTAAGTGGCATTTTATGACTTTACATCATGTATTTATTAACCTTGCAGAGGGCTGCTGATGCAGCAGAGGCAACTGTTTTATGCGCTGAGAAAAAAAAAGGAGATTCATGTATTTTTAATACTTACAAATGTCAGAATACAGAAAAGCAAACATAAATCTTTTTTTTTCTTTTTTTTTTTTTTTTACCGAGGCATGTGTTGCTGTCTGTGGTGCTGACTGTGGGATTTCTGCCGATATGTACACAACGGCAAAATGAAAGAAACAGCTGAGTAAACGAAAGATATAAAATAAATAGAAATGGGAAAGAAGTTTGTTTTTTTTTCATGCGTTGGTCTCCTTTTGGTCCACTCAACCTATTAAAGCTAACTTTGACAGCAGTAAATACACACTGTCTGAGCGTTATCACTGTGACGGCTGTAATCTCATCCTCCCAGTGGAGCCTCAGCAACTTGAGGAGTCTGTGCCAGGCCACACTGACTGTAGCAGTTTGTGGCTGCCCAACGCTTTAATTACAGTCTTCATTATGCAGTGCTTCTCAAACTGTGGGGCAGACTCCATGGTGGGGGGCGCAGAGAGCCACTGCAGTTGGGGCGTGAATGTCCAGGGAAAAATATGGAGTAAAATGAGTACAATAAATGAGTGATATTTATGAAGGGAAAAAAGAAGAATGTTCTGATTCTCTCTTTTCCTAAACTTTACAACAAAAAAATAACAATAATAATCCTTATACTTTTCCTAATTTTCAGAATTCTTATACAAAAACTTCTACGTCTTTTGTTTGTGTCCCTAATGATCTACCTGATGTCTAAATAAATGTCCAAACTAAATATAATGTTCTACTTACCTTGTCTGTTTCCTTCAGAGCAGCGGTATCCTTTTTACATCAAACAGCACTGCTGAGCTGAAGCTCATTTGTCTTTTTTATCTCTGTACAAGAGCACAATTCAGCTGGGCGTTGTTGTTAACCAAAGCCCTGTTTTCTTTGTTTTCTTTGTTACTGCTCTTTTGCTCTTCTGTTTTTATAAAACTAATATAATAACTGATAGTTGTCATGACCTAACATTTCATACCTGCTCCCCACAGTCACGCCTGCAGCTTATCGCACACTTTAAGGTTTGTACCATAAATACAATGTAGACGGCAGTCAAAAAGCTTTTAGAGCATCACAGAGGCCTACAGCTACGAGACTTGGCCACAGCAATGCAATTAAATGATCTGCTCACCATCTTTGTTGAGTAAGTAGCACAGTAACATTTGCTAATTAGCAAATACAGCAATAGGATTTGCACATTTTTGGTCACAGACCAAAGTATTGGAAAAAATTGACATTTCACCCTGATGATGGCGCTAGATAAAAGTTCAGAAATCACCATGGTTATTACAGATTTATCCTGAGGGGGAAAAAGAGTGTGTGAACCAAATTTCATGGCAATCCATTCAATAGCTGGAAAGACATTTTACTAAATTTCACAAATGTCAGCCTTCTCCTTATGAAAAGTCAGGGGATCACTGACGGCATTAGATCCATCCTCAGGCCGCCACGGATATGAAATTTAATGGCAATAAATCCAATAGTTAGTAAAAACATTTCACTAAAAGCCAAAAATGAGAGAGACAGTAAGCTTTGTCGTCCAGGGACCAAGAGTGTCTGTCCCAAATTTAATGGAAATCCTTTTAGTAGCTGTTGAGATATTTTCAGCCTGAACCAAAGAGGTGGACTGACAGAAAAAACCAAGGCAGCATAGAGGCTCTGTCCTCTGCTCCTCTGTTTTTACTTGCAGTCAGCATGGAGAGCAAAGAGCTGGAGGCAGCTACATTATTTGATATTACACAGGTGGAGAAGCTGTACCTGATAGATGATTTTGTAAGAAACAAAATGTCAAAAGGTACACTGACCATTTTAAAGGAAAAGCACACTCGAACCATAACTCCAAAAAAAAATTGTAAAATAGAGTCTTATATAATATAAACTGTGTGAGTCCATTTTACCTAACCCTTGTCCAAGTGAAAACAACCAATAATTGAGTTTTGATGTTTTCAATGCTCTTCCGTTGACACAGCAGAGCAAAGGACAAGCAAAAATGAAGAGCAGCCAGAAATGGATGGAGGGTTGGGGGGGTCATACTGAATGAGTTTCACTGGGTGGGAAAAACACAGCATGAATAAATGAACAGGCAGGTTGGAAAAAGCCAACCTGAGCAATGCTTCCTGCTAGTGCAGCTGAAGCCGTGCTGCACTCATTAGTGCCCACACTCCTCTTTGATGACTGTCAGCATCATTCATATCAAAGTACACAGCGTATTCTTTAAGACTTGTCCATGCTAATTCGCCACATCGCCAAAAAAGAACTGATAGGGAAATGGAACAGATTGCTATAGTTTATTTTCAATATCTGTAAATGTTCACAACACAAAAGCTGGTACCCGTGAGGGCCATAAATGGCGTCTCTGCATAATTTAAATGTGTTTTTGCTACAAATAATCTGCAGCTGTTAAAAACAGAACATGCAATGAGAACGTGCACACCTTGTGCCGATTGTAGACCGTGTCACAATTTTTTATTTAATAGCCATTATTTTTGGTTTTAGTCTGTTAGCCAGTTTAACTGTGAATATATCATTAGTTCCATTCTTGCCACTTTTGAATAAAATGCCAAACAGACAGACATTTATGTTACTTTTGATGTTTTCAATTACAAATCAATTTATTCACAGGTGTTGATGTTGTTATGTTCAATCATTCTTACAAATATCTTTGTGAATTCTTGGAATATAAATGCTATTAGCGAATAATTACAGATTACTTTTCTTACAGTTAAAAACTGTGATTAAAAAGGCTGTTACTATTAAAAGAGGCTAACATTTTTACATTTGATTTACTGTCATTATCTGATCACAAATTTACACTTTTACATTCGGCACAGTTGCTCTGCTGTTGTTGGACTTTCACAATGCCACCATGTCCAGTGAATGTCCCTAAGATTCTCAGATCAGGCAAGTTCATGTAAAACCAATTTCCGGCTATGCAAAACAGAACTGTGCGTACACAAGCTTTACGAATGTGAAAGAGAGAGCATGTATATTTCCTCAGCTGTGTGTATGCAGGTTATTTGTGTCGAACCTACACAGACTTCATGCATCTGGCTCCTGGTGTGAGGCGGTGGTTTCCTCCTCTCTGTCTCCCTGTCTGCTTGGCAGCTTGCTCAGTTGGATATGCTATCTGGCTAATGTATGATTGATTGTTGGAATAAGAGACACTCCACTGCCCCTGACTTTCCTCCCTCTCAACATAGTTAATGGGCCAGTCAAAGGCAGGTGCAGCTGCGTGTCTGTATGCATGCATGTGTGTATGTATGCGTGTGCATGCACACGTTTGAGGGTGCCACAGAGAGAAATCAGCGCGAGCGTTTTTAGTCCTATTGCATTATATTGATGGATATTTATGCCATTGGCGCCAATGAGTGTACTCATGTGAACACATGTAAGCGGGCGCTCCCCGGCTCAGAACGTATCAGCGTGTCCCATGAGAAGTGGGAGTCACAAAGTCTGGCCTCGGCTGAGCTAAATGAAGCAGAATAAAACACGTGTTTTGCGTGGAACGGCCCACTTATCGCATTACCCCCTCCACCACCGCCGCATCATCATACCCGCCAACCCCTGCTTATTATAACGCCCCCCCTCCCCCACCACCACCGCCCCCACGCACACACTCCTCACCCATCTCTTCCACTTCAACCTGTCCTTGAACACGCAGTCCATCAAAGGTCTTCCCCTCCATGAGTCTGCCTTCATAGATTACTTAAGCATCCACTCTCCTCCATCCATCTCTGCCCCCCCCCTCGATCTGTACCCCTGTTATATGTTTCCTATAATCCTGTCTTCCATCCTTACTATAAACACTGGGGTCAGTGCAAAGCTAAGTGCTTCCTGGCAATCATCATCTGTTTAGTAGTGGAATGCATGTGTGTGATTTGTGTGTGTGTGTGTGAGTGTGTGTGTGTGTAGAGGGGGACAAGCAGTTTCCTGTTCAAACAGCCACCTAATCATTTTATCCCTGTTTTATAAAGGGGAACATTAAGTGATTTACAAAGGATTATCGGTGCATTATATACATGAGTTCTATTTTTTTCAAGAATCTTAGCCCCCCTATTTTTTTTTTTAATGTGTCCTCTCCCATCTCTCTTTCTCTCTTGCTCTTCTTCAGGCACTTATGTAATGCTGTTAACAAAAGCAGGCCGCTTCACCCTGGCCAGGAGAGGGGAGAGGGTTGGGAGCATAGAGGCAAAGTGAGGGAGAAAGGGGGAGAGACGAGCAGAATTTCAACGAGCTGTCCTTGATGACTGACCGCTGTAGCGTCATGGTAACACTGTCATTCTGTTCTGCAGGGAAGTCCAGAAATGCAGCATATACGAGTGTGTGTGTGTGTGTGAGAGAGAGTTTAACGTGTAGGAGGCAGAGCGTGGGAACGAGAAAACAGGTTGATGGGATTAGAAAATTTTAGCATTTAATTCAGGTTTAATTTAGCAAAGGCAGGCTTCCTACATCGTGTGCTGGGATGATAAAGATCTCGTTGCCCACCTCTTTTTTCTATTTCTCTCGTTTCATTTCCTGACATTGCACATCAAACGTCATGTGCTAATCAGATGTTTCTCCAACATCAGCACTTGGATGTAATGAAAGCATCAACCTCCCTGTAGATCATTTAGCATTACCTCCTTCATTATACTCTATAATCTGATGCCACACACTCACGGCCTCCTGTCACCTAATCAGTCATTTCGATGCATCCAATAACAGCCTCGGCCTGCGTGCGTTTTCACCGAGCCGCCTGTATGTCGATAAACTCAAATGTTTTATGATTCATCACTCGCTGTTCTTTGAAGCGACAACATAAATTCCGACAGAGATTTATCATCGGCGCCATTTACCAAGCGATAATGTGATGCTTTTTACGAGATAGTCGAGCAGACTTAAATCAGCGAAGCAGGTCAAACGCTTGACATTGACGTTGACCATCCCGCTCACCCAGTCTCACGTCCCCCCCCATGGGAGCCAGTTGGCAACACCCCTCTGGGAGCGAATGGGAGTACCAGCCAGTAGATTTATGAGGCCTCATTACCCTTTTATTACTCTAAGTAACAATGAATAATTGTTTGTAATCAGGACATTGGGTTGGTGAGAACAGTATTAGGTTCACCTCATATATCACTAAACAAATACTAGTGGTGGGGACAGTGAGAAATGAGGACAATATTGGGGAGAGACCTCTCTTGTTTGTAATTGTTTAACCCCCAAGTGAATATGATCATGTACAAAAGCATGGAGGCACAAAGGCTTGGCACAGATATGCATGTGTGCGTGTGTGTGTGCACGTTTGGATATACCTCTTTCACCAACACACACACACAGATACTGTATACTCAGATTGTTCCAGCAGACAGTTGTTGCAGCAAGTGCTTATTAACAAAGTGCAATTAATCACAGCCATGTACTAGTCACCTGGGCAACTGAAAACCGGAGTGCATTGGGAGCAGTGGGGAGTGGGCTCCAGCGGGCTCTCTAAATGGCTCTAATAGAACACGCTGTGTTGCGAAGAACGCCTGCTGCACGCAAATACCAGGCATTAGATGAGAAACCCACTGTTTCATCATGCTGACGGGACTGCAAGCGCAAATAAATAACCCCGCTCTGTTGTTCATTCCTCTTTTGTCTATCCACTTCTGGCCACATCGCTTTGCATTTTGACAAATCGCACTCGCGCTCTCAGCTAATGTATTTAGAGGCATATTCTCTCCGCCGTGGCACTTCTTTCAATTTACCTTCATGACACAATTGTCGGCCGAACCATCACATTTCAGAAGAATAACAATGAGTTTTTACTGCACACAATAAAAACTGCAATTCCCATACCAGATGCTCCCTAAGGGGTGTTAGCAGGTTGGATGATGAAGGCTGGTGAAACGACACTTCCCAGGAGGCAAAGCTTCATTGCAAGTGCTCCTTCTGGGGGTAATAAACTTCCATTGATCCGGTGACAGCTCTGATTAAAATCAATCCTGGGTTCCATAGTGACCCAGTGTGGCAAACTACAGGGACCATCAAATGAGGAGCGATGGCGTGTTCAGGTAGAGGGTGGGGGGGGGGTTTTGCTTGCAAGCGTTTGCTCAATTGATGCCACAGGAAAACAATGACTTTTTAATGATCCTTCCCCGATTGCCTATGACATCCTTTTGCTTTCTCCCTTCTTTTTATTTTACCTCAATCTCACTATACGCCAATGAAATACAGAAGTTGTCAACCAGCATGAAAGAGTTTCACTTCATGTCTCATCTAATATTTTGGAGGAGCCGATGCTCGTCTCATACCAACTGCTTTTCTTCAAAGCTAGTTTGAATCAGAGCTATTCTGTAGAAAAGTCCTTCAGGGAAACATAAATCAGCAGGTTTCCTACAGCATATTAGCAACGTACAGGTCATTTTTATAAGCAACATCAGAGGAAATCCAGACAGGCAAGTTATTTGGTACATATCAGCCATTGTTAATCACATTTCACATTCAGTTTATGGTTTACTGGACTGACACAAACAAACACTGAGCTTTCATATAACACCACAGGAATTTCTTTGATCGCTCTTTCGTGAAGTAAACACTTGCACGGTGAAGTTGTAGACAAGGAAAAATGTGAGTAAACACTGACTTTCAATGAGGGCAGGAAAAAGGACAATTAAATATCGATGTTTCTGTGACACTGTAGGTATTTATTTACTTATTCAATGACTAAAACACCTTGAAAAGCTACAGACTTTTTGCTGTGAGTTGAATCTGATCTTTTTCCCAACTTAATGGTTACAATTCGCTTACTAGAGTTTCATGTCATGTAATTTTCCTTGATTTTTGTTTTTTTTATTTGTTGTCAAAGAGCGACAAACGCAATAAGAGTTTGTAACTGAGATGATGATAGTGTAAGAGAAAACATTAGCAGCCAATCACAGCTTTTTCAATGAGAAGGCACGTTCCAGTATCTGCTTTTTTAACTTTAGTTGGATTTTTTGGATGCAATACTTTCTGCACAAGAAGTAAGTATCATGAGCTTGTTTGTTTGTTTTTTTAAATGAGTCCTACATATGGTAAATAGCCTTTTTCTGTCTGGCAAACAGGCTACAGACCAGACAACAAAAGCATAATTCTCCAGCCAAGTTTCAAATTTTTGAATATAATTGCTAATAGGTAGGAGGGTAGGCCCTTATTATTGCTCAAAGGCAAATTTCTTTGTTAAAACAGCAAGGGACATAACATTATACAAAATCTGAAAATATAGTAATGCTTAAATCACAGAAGTCTGACAAATTTAATTCAGATGAATGACAGTGTCATCAAAAATAAAGAACTACAAAAAGAACTACTTTTGATGCATTTTGGCCACGTATGACTCAGACTTTGCAAAAAAAAAAGAGAGAGACACAGGCACCACAAAAAAGCAAAATACTACAAGATGTGTGTCCATCTTACAGTATTTTCTGCTCATTTTCTTTTCCCATGCTTTTTTTCCCCCCTTCCACATACATATTATGCACTTTCCTCTCACCTTTCTCTTCACGCACCATCACTTTCCCTGGTGGAGTGATAATGCATTGTGGCCTCTAAACATGTGGCCGTATGTGGATTGCATACTAAGGGAGGGAAGAAAAACACAGAGGAGCATACCCAGTATTTCCTGGACACCCCAAGGTAAAATCAATATGTAAACATATGCAGTATGTGACAAACACATGACATAACACAGCCTCATAAAATGTTATTGAAGGGAACAAGCTGTGGAACATAAAACGGTGAAGACATATGTTATGTGGATTGCACATTTCTCCTGTTTAGTGTGGCACTGTAAGTGGAGCACACCGTTCTGCTTATCATAAGGAATGATTAGCTTGAACATAAGGAACATTATATCTTCAGTTGGGGATAAACTATAAATACTACTGGATTAAGATTAAGTTACTTTAAATATCAATATGGAAAAATAAGAAACTTAAACATCATGACTTGATCTTACAGTGTTATTATTATTATGGTGAAAAATGTTTTTTTACTCAAATTTTTCATAATATAGAGCGTTTGGTACTCTAACTTGAGAGGAGGTGTGGTGTGGTGATGCGTCTTAATACATCACTGTTGGACCTTTGCAGGCCCTGTTATTGATTGGACCGCACATAAGTAAGCCTTGTAAGCTCTCTGAGGCTGAAGGCTCAGCGCCGGCGACAGCGCTGTGTCATAGCTGCAGAGTGAGCTGCTGATGTTTACAGTGTGATTCCTCCGTCCATATAGTGAGCATTTTTGTTTATGATGTTTTGCTGCAGTTCATGTGTCAATTAGACTAAGCCACAACCATGCTGATGACAAATGGGATGGATTTATTATTTAATTTTTCTCATTTGGAATGATAAATGTGCAGTCTGAACCTATTTTATTAAGCTACATCCTCTAAATATTACATTATGTGTCTCAAGTGAGTATTTCCACTTATAAATGTGTTTGTAAGTCTTGACCATAAATATGTATTTTTGTATTTGCATTTTAGGTATGAATTGGGGCATTGTCAAGGCTATTCTATGTTAATATTACCATGCCTCTATAACAAATGGCATACTATAAGTACTATAATGTAAATGTTCTGTACAATGTCAATTGAAAAAGACTTTCTGTCCCCCTGAAGCTTCAAAACAGCAACCTTAAAGACCTTACACCTCTTTAAAGCAGTAAGGATGAAAGAATAACTTTAGTCCTCAGCTTTTAAAGACAGTATCAACAAGAAGTCATTAAAGCTCTCAAAAAAACTCTGAAGTATGAATGTTTTAAAATTCCATGATAAAAGGGAACTCTCCATCTAGTGATGAAGGTCATCTGATATCATCAGAAGCTTACAGCGTTGAGTCACTGAGGACGTTGGGTAATATGAAACTGTGTGTGCTTAAGTTGGTAATAGTAGTGTTGCAATTACACTATGGCAGTGGTATTGACAGGTGCCTTTACTAACTTAATTTTCCACTTTCAAAACATTTTGTGTTGCCAAATTTATCTATTCCTCTTCTATACTTGGATGACTTATTAATGTAACGCCTTTGTTAATTGCTGATTTCCAACATCCGTCATGCCTCTGACGTCAGGGAAACTGGGTTGCAGAAGATGTAAAAGAAGGTTGAAAAAGTGACGCAGATTAACAGGAGGAGAATCCTTGATATCTAACATTCACCCGGACGGATCGAATGTTTCCAGAACGGATTCCGTACTGCTGATCGTCAGCAAAATGTTCAGAATGAGCATTACATAAGGCAGACAATAACTCTTTTTAGAGCAGCCTTGTTCAGGCCTCGAGGACACCGTTTTGATTAAAAATAAAAGTGAATCTCTCTATTATTCCACTGACCCTAATCTCTTAAGGCCAAACCCTGCTGCTTTCCTTATGCAAATTATCCAACCACGCGACAAAGCCCACTTTGGTGCCACCCCCATGGCCAGTGACTCACCATCCAGTCTGGATCCAATATGGCCTCTGAACTGAGGTTGTGAAACCTGATGATAATTAGCACAGTACCAGCTGCTAAATGATGCCATTGGCTGCTGAATGGCACAGTGAAAAGGGGCTGTTTGAACTTGGAAGAGTTATAGGTGTTTGCGGCTGGGGAAAAGGGAGTTTTAGAGATGAGGAGAGGAGCAGCAGTGACTCATGAATAGACATAACCTATCTCCCAGTCTCCACAGACGGACAGGGTTCCTTGAGGTGGGAAACCAGTTGGATGTGCACCTGATTGGTTTCTGAGATCCCTTTGAGAACTGACATGAGTGAAGATTCTGTATCTCCGTGATCGATAGGAGAGCACATTATTCGCTTTAGACAAGGCAGTGGAGCATGCGCTTTCCAAACTGATTGATTTTGCACCTGACAAAATGAGCATATGAAAAAAGAAAAAAAAAAAACGTGTTTCAATTTGCTTGGAATTCTGCTCCAGCGCCTCATTTTGCAAGATCAATATCACTACACGGTTTACAACCCCAAACTCCAGCATTATCTTTCAGGGAAAATAAAAAATGTTGTCATTAAAATGAAGCTGCCTGCGACTCACTGGAGGATCAGGGTGGATGTGGAGGTTTTTAAATAGTATTTTTTTTTTTTTGAGGAATGGGGGATGATATACTGACACAGGTACATGTCAGATTAAATCTAAAACTGGACAAACACTGTGATGAAATCCAATACTAACCATCGCTGTCAGAAAGCCACTACAGCCTTGACTGAGACGACACATAACCATGTTTACAGCTAACCAGGCAGACCATGTTTTTTCTTGCTTTTATCCTTTATATTCTTCCTTTTTATTGTTTTACATCTAAAGACAATTTGCAAAAAGTCAAGATGGCTGAGGCTTCTTCTTTTTATCTTTAATGATACAACAATTTGTGTAGGTAACACTTTATTAACAGCGGACAAAGCTGGTCAAGACTTCCATGTTTGCAATTGTATATTTTTACTTGTGCAAAAAACATGTAAAGTAAATTAACACAGGATGAGAGATTTAAAATAACTGCTTTATGCCCAGTAAGAGGTTGATAGTTAATGCAGCTTGATGCATTTAGATTCTATGACCACAAATCAATAGTGATAAATATCTGCCATGGTTTACATTCTGAGTTTACTTCTTCCCTCTTTTATTTTGATGGGTTTTCTGTCAAGCTTTCATTACTTCCTGTCTCTGTAGCTTTTCTGACTTTTCTGATTATAATTACTTTCATCTGTGTTGATGACCCTCCCTCAGTTCTGCTGCCTCCTCTCTGCCCTACCTGATCTCCATGTACCACTCAGTTTCTTGTTTTATCCAGTTTTGTATTTTTTCTTTGTATAGTATTTGGATTCCATTTTGCTGTTTCTGCCACCTTGGTTTTTGTTAGTATATCAGCTTTTTTGTCATTAAAGCTCCCCCTGGGTCTCCTATACCAGTTGTGTTGGTATTTTTGCTTTTTGGTTTATTTTTGTTCTAACCATAACCGAGTATCTTTATAGCTACTCTTGGAATTAAAACAGCTTAAATACTAATGTGTGTATGTGTGTATGTATATCAGAATACACTAAGGTGATTGGGGATAAGTTACTGAAACTATGTCACATGCACAAAAATCAAAGCAATGGTGAAGGAACTCTGTTTAGACCCACTGAAACCTGCACGCAGCACACCTGAATGAAAATTTAGTGATGATATAACGCTGACTGTGAGGTGCATGTGTAACTGATGCCATTGCACCCTGCATTGTCCCTCAATGTGAGCCTCCTGCGATCCTTATAACATGCATGCTGCATGCACTTGTAGCTAAATGTGTTGTTTGTATTTGTGCACCAATTTCAACCCAGACAAGCTCTAGTATTTTTATTCTGGAAGATGAATAAAAGGATTAAGATTCTGGCCAAAGGCTCAGTGTGGACATGTGTGAGAACACACACAATATGGAATAAGGAACGGCAGCTAGAATTAAACGAAAAAGAAAATGTGTTATCCTTCGACACCATATGACACACTTACGAACACACACACACACACACACACATTCTGTACAATATGTTTTTTTTACATTACACACCTGTAGCTGGAAAGCTGCTAAATCCATGCAGCTATTTTCAGCAGACTGACACAATACAGGGTCTGCAGTCAGCATTGTCAGAAAGAAATCCCCAGTCACAGTGCGTCTATTTAGTGCTCTGAGGACAACTGATAAGCACACAGACACACTGGAATGGTTTGAGCACTGATATACCACTCTCCCTGCCACTGTGTGCATCAATGTGTGTGTATGTGTGTGTGTTTTTTGATGGGAAGGAGTGAGTGTATGAGAGAGAGAGAGAGAGACAAGAAACAAACAAATCCCTTTCAGCACCATCTGCAGTTGGTAACAAAACTATTTTAATCCTATAATACTTCACAGATGACTAGACTTTAATTTAGGACTCACAATAAGCAAACACATGCACCTCTAACATGGCTTAATCTGCCCATATGTTAACCATAGAAGCTGAGATATAGAAAATTCTGCACGTATATCATATGTATACAAAACAAGACATCAAATTACCTGCGGGTGACAGAAATAGGAGGCCGTTTTTAGAACAGCTGAGGAGAATCGGGTTCTTTTCTTTCTTCTTTTTTTTAGCATTAGTTGCTGTTCTTTGTGTCACAATGCAGGGTGTCGCCCAGGGCAACAAGCCTGTAAGCCAAGCAGGATTGATGTTTAATGAGGATGACTCTCACTGGCTCCTTATCACAGCCGTGTCACCCAACACTGACACTTTTAATACCGCACGTCACTCAAGGTGCTCGGCACAAAGCCAGGAGGACTGTCAACAGCCACTTAGCTGCACTAGCACACATATTTACACACATAAACACAAACGCGGTTGCATCTACGGAGACATGGAAGTGTTGCGCTCTGGATTGCATGTGCACACACATAGGCACCCCGAGGCATGAGGAAGGGTGTGTAGTTCGTCACTGGCGGTTGCATGACTGCAGTGGAAGCCGACGGAAGATAAGGGGTCCAAGATCCGTTTAGAGTTTTAATGGAAAGACGTGGCATCAAAGGGGATCAGAGGCCAGACAGGCTGATAGAGGGGAGCTGTTTGGTTTTGAGCCACTCCCCAGGACACCTTGTATTGTTGACATTTTGCTTGGGAAATACAAAGAGAGACAGAGCGCCTGAATCCATCTTATCTCGGCTTTGTGTTCAACAGGTGGGAGGCTGGTCCAAGTGGTCTTGGCAAACGGCAGAATGCCTTCGTATGTGTGTGACTGAACACATGTGGGCCGGGAACAGTGTGAGTGCTTTTTTTTTTTTTTCCTCTGAGTGCTGCAGGAGAGAATTGTCAACTGTGCATCATCTTGTGACACATCAGATCAAAAGCATTTTCAGGTGGAGAGGCAGTCAAGGCCCTTGTCCCTGCTGCTGATTCATAGCAGTTTCTCTTTCATTCATGTCCCACTGATTGCTTTTACTCTCACTTTAGTGCCTGAATAAAACATTTTTGCATTGCAAAAAAGCAGGGGGGGAAAAAAAACAGTAACTCCAATTTGTCATCACAGACAATTCAGACCGACAAACTTATAAAATGTAATGGAAGGCAGGCAGCTTGATGGTTTCCTGCAGCAATGGAAGAAAATGGAAGGTGACATTATCCATAAAACAAAGACTTTTGTGACATGAAATAGGACTGACCTGAAAAAGTTTGAGGTTCGTGGCGTAAAACACAGACACCTGACATTTCCTGGTGTCAGTAGAGAAGCGAGATTGCAGGAAAAATGATGATATTTGAGGAGATCATTATACCTTAAATTAGCTTAAAGGCTGGTGGCAGCAGGTCTGGCAGCAGAGGCAGACACGTGCTGTGTTTAATGTAGAGTGTAAAAAAACAAAGATGTCCCCACCTTCTTAATTTGTTTATTCAGTGAGGCAAAAAACTAACAAAAAAATAACAATACAAAGTGTCTATTTTAAGCAGTTTTATCAAATTCCACATTAGTAAATGTATTTTTTTCTTTGGCTAATTTGGGTCAGATACTCTCACTGATTCCCTCGAGTGCTTTCAAGTTTTATCCCTCGGATGACTTTCAAGGCCTTGTGCTGGTTTCACTGGAACCATTGTTGGATGCCCGGTGATTATAGAATTCCATTACTTTTGTTTGCTAATTAGAGGGAAAATGTAACCAATACTGTCCTGAGCAAATAAGATATTTTACTCTTTGGATGTGGCCCTATTTTTTATGTCAGTGGTACTAAAATAAAATATTGTACAATTATCTTAATACATCCTTTTGATCCTTGAGTAAGACTCATCTCTTCTTCTATTCTAATACTACCATAATCCCTAAATGAAAGTACTGATTTCTAATACCAATCATATAACTGGGATTGCTTCAGTGTAATGTGCATTTAATCCACCTATTATGTGCTAGTCGAGCATTTCTAAATTGAAGAGATGGCTCCCAAATTGGGTTGTTGGCCGGTTTTTATTCGATCATCAGTTTGCAGAATAGGATGCATAAGAAAACTGGTATATGATTTTTTTTTTCCTGATTTAAAATGAAAAAAAGGCATTAATTTTTGCTACTCTGGTATGTTTACATCACACTTTTTTAGTACTTATTACTAGTTTGACTTCTATAAAGGGACAGTACTGTAATTGGAGCTAAAATTTTTAATATAACACCTTTAAAGAGGTAAATCTTTGCTAAAATCCGACAAAAAATGTGTAAGATGATAAGATGAAATAAATCCGGTCTTAAAAATCAAGTTCAACACTTAAATGGTCCAACAAAAAGGTCAGACATGTCTTTTTGATGAACTTACTGTTTCCCTGTATTAAAATGACAGAAGGTAGAAGGATTTTACTGTAAAAGCAGCTAAAGTCATGTTGGCACTGTGTTTAAATCATTCACCTTACTAATTCTTTTATACATATATATTTAAAAAGCTGCCTGAATGAATGAGGAGTAGCAAGGTGACTTTTAATGGCTCAAATGATTCTTAGTGTGTTTTTTTCTTTATTTTTTTTGATTCACCGGAGAAAGTGGGACCATCTTGACTGTTTAAAATAGATTTTTTTTTTTTACTGAATTACAAAATCCTAATAATTCCCATTTTTTCATTTAATTTTGTCAGAAAATCTATCAAGAAATTTAATCTCCCTCTCTCTTCACATCCTGTCATTCCTATTCTGATGTCTCTTCATTTTCTTCTTTAATTTTCTCCCAGTCCTTCTCACAGATCTCCCGCTGTGTTTCCTCCTCCTCTCCTGCTCAGTTTGTTAAACATCTTGGCTAATGAAGCTGCTATTCCCCCTTTTTTCTAAACACACTGCGATTAGCATCCACACATACCTGCAGGCTGCTAGCTCATGTGTTGATGGTTCTGTCTTCCACTGATCAAATAAATCTGTCCACAATTTGTATAACTGCTTAACAGCCAAAGATTCATAATTCATTCTTCATTGGCTGCTGTCCTGAGGCGGAGGGGTGGGGTGGAGGAGAGACCAGCAGACGGCAGGGCTCATCTGCTGATGCGATGCTACAGTTAAAGGTTGCTCCAATCTATGATGCATGGATTTTTTTTATTCTTTTCCCCACAAACACATAAATTAACTTCAAATTTTAAAACAAATGGGCCGAGAAGCCACATTTGTTTTTGTATTCTGAAGACAAAACCATTCCTCAGCGGGCCGATCGAAAAACTGTGAGCCGCTCTGTGACTGAACTAAAACTGTTGCTAAGTATAGCTAACTGCTCTCTTTACTCTTGTTTTGCTCCCAAACATATCGGGCACCAATTAGGCAACATTATTCAAACATTTTTCTGATGGTGTACTGTAGTTCTCACTGTAGTCCCCTGTCACTTTGCTTATTATGCACACTCCTCGAAAAATGAAACATCCACAAACGCAAACCTCCCTCTCTGGGCACGCCGAGTGAGGGGGAAGTGTACACATGGATCAGACTTGAGTCAACATCATTACTGTGCGCGTCGCTCCTCTCCGGAGTGGAATGGAGCTGATTTTTTTTTTTTTTTTTTTTTTTTTAAGTAAAAACTGGGGGGTTTGATCGCAAGGTCTACATATAATGGACCCCCCACCACCCAACAGCACCCCCCCTAACATTTGGTAATGAGACATCCTGGTCGAAAGCAGTTTAAACATTCAGCTGCACGCAAACATGCATGTACAAGATGTAGACATGCATATTTATGAGATCTTATTCTCAAATACATGAGAACTGCAGGCACTACCGCAGGAGTTCGTGCTCTCTGTCTTCATCCTACTGTTTTTCTGTCAGAACGTTGGGAAGTCGTCAGCTCCTAGCCCCTAACCCCTCTCTTCTTACATTATGAAATTGTTTCTTGGCCAAGTGTATTTCCGCTTTCCCGAGTCACCACCTCCCTGTCTCGCTGTTCCCTCTCCTCGAGTCCTCCTCTCCCAACGACTCTGACCCTCAGTCAGCCTCCCTCCTATCTCTTTCCTGCCCTTTCAGTCATAGCATGCTCTCTTGGCATTTTCACAAGAGAGAAAGGGATTGAGAGTGTGGGGGAGAGCTTTAGCCAGCTGTAGCTTTCTCTGACAATTCATTCTGTTGTTCGACCCTGGGGTTGGGAAGCGTTTCAGAAGGGTTTATGCAACACTACGAATCCATGCTGCTTGTTTTTAGGTCTATGTATCAGAGGCGATATATTATTTATTGGTCATTCTTGATGCACAAACGTACATGTGTAGTTTATGATGTGTCACTGTGACATCACTTTTGGGCGTGGTAACAGAGCAACCATCAGGTTGACTCCAACCATCAGGGATGCTGAGTGTGGTCAGAGGTGAAACAAACTTTTGATCAGAAAGGATGTGAAACACTGATTTTTATCTGCTCATTTGGTTACTGTAACTACAAGCTGGTCATTAAAACTGCTAAAATGAAATAGTTCATTGTTTAAAAATATCAGCACAGCTAAAGACAGAGATATCAATGACCAGCATTGTGCATGAATGGGCTTTTGGTGAGAGATGAACTGAGTGTATGTGCTTACAACTAATGAACGTGTGTACACTCATGGACGCTCGTGTTCATGCAAAACAATGTTTTTTCTTCCAAGATAGGGAAAAGCTTGACTCCTCTTTCTTTAATTTAATATAATTAAAGATAATAAATTAATAATAATTAAGGTCGGCTAATCTTCTCCTCATCGCAAAGTTGCTCTGCCCTCTTAGTTGCAGTCTCTTTCTCAGCCAATCAGTATTCAATCTGCGCTCACTTAGGTTCATTCTTTGTGTTGTTTTCTTTTGCCTCTCAATAACCCTTTATTCTCCTGTGCCTTGGGTCACCAGTGTCAGCTCATCAATTGGCTACATCACTCAGGCCAGCCTCCATCGTTCTCTTCTCCCAAGCATTTAAACAGGCTTAGCAAGTATCTGCATGTTCATAATGATCACAAGAAATCATTAACAAAGAGGAAGACCACGATCCAACGACCCAAAGTTCCTCCACCTCCAATTAAGAGAATAAAAAAGAAAAAGAACATTAACCAACTAAACTATTTTAATTTGTGTGTTATGAAGCATGAATTGGCACAACACTGTCACTGACACCAGTCAACAAGGTGAAAGCTTTGTAGCATAAAAAAAAATAGAGAAAACAAGAGCTAATGTGTTGCCTCTCATCTGGGTCCTTTCACTTATTGTCTAATAGGGTGAAGCAACAATGTCAGTGCTCATCATGGCGATTCATTTGCTGCAGAAATTAAGCCAGTTTTATGAGAAACCAGCGAGAATCCTCATGTGATAAACTTAATTTACTTATCCTGTTATCCACTTCATCCGGCTAATGTGCTTGACTGAGGGCGTCTGTGCTGAAATCAGGATTCTGGTGGCAATGAGGGGAAATTTAATCATCTCTTGTTGTCTTAATTGGAAACACTCTGGACACAGGACTGTTACCTGGGGCTCGAATCAGTCCTTTTACAGTGACTTATGCTATATTTACTGGCGACTATAATCAGAGGGGGTATGAATGCAGTTTTTTGTATTGTTTATATAACAGCAGGACATCAAGAGCAATATACTGCAGACAAAACAGGTCAATAATTTAATATATTATAACCTAAATGGTACATTGCAAACAATGCTGGTGCAGTGCAAGTCCAGTGTAGTCAAGGAAGATATTTGGTATTTGCAGTCTGCTCAGATGTTGTGTTTAAGGGCTTGTCACTCTTTCCATCTCCCCCTTGCCCTCCTTCAGCTCCTCCTTTTCTTCTCTCCTCCTTCTCTTCATTTCTGCCATTTCTCAAATTTTCTGCTATAATAATTCAAACAGTCTCATTTGACATTTAAATTGAGTCTCATTTGGGGCCTACTGATCGAACGAGAAGCAAAATGTGAAGAGGGAGCAACTGTCATCCTCGCACTTTTTTCTAAAAGCTTTCTCTTTATTTTAAATAATAATAATATAATGCCAGAGAGAGTAGTGTGTGTGTGCATCTGTGTCTGTTTATGTCCTCTGGCAGAAAAATATGTGTGTATATTGAGGTGACTGTCTAGTGTAATGTGTGTGAGAGGCATGCCTCCAGCGCAGGGCAATGACAGGCGGCCTAATGAAAAGCTGGGCTCTGATTGACTGGCTGACAAAGGGGCCCACTGCATAATTATGTCTTGAATAATAGATGCCCATACTTACACCTCTATGGCCACAGTGGCCTAGCCAAGTCATTCTCTCCATCAGGTCAGCAAAGCTCATGAAGCACAGCTCAGTCGTGCTCCACCCTCACAGATTGCACACATTTCTGTATTAACATTGTTCCAAAACCAGTTGGCCATGTGCGGTTAATTATAGCCATACACATGCTGCAATATGACTCGTATTATCTCGGAGCATAAGAATTATGTATTATGGTTGTGCTAGTGGATACGTAGGTCAAACAGTCGTGCCCCGAGCAAAAAACTCCATCTTTAGCAACGCAGCCTTAAAAGCAGCAGCAATGTCAGCTCTTGACAACTGGCTCTAATTTCATTAGCCCTTGCCATAAGCAGCCCTAACTGCTGCTCCAGTTGTAACTGTGTCATATAACGCTCGTTTTGGTCCTTTGAGCAGAGTTCTGTGTTTAATCTACATACTATACATTTTAGAGCGATTTCAGATACCCATTTACAGTAGCCTGATATCTAAGCCGCTAGTTATTGATCCTAAAACAATCTATGCATTATTACTGCTTGACCTGAGCAAAGCTTTTAATAAGGTCAACCCCCTTGAAGGCACTACTGGTATTTGCCTCTGTGGTTTAAACCTACATTAACTGATTCAACTGTAAACACAACACTGACAACAACATATGGCAACATATCACATTTTCAGTTTGTTTCAATCAACATTCAAACTTAGAGAAACATGTAACTTCATTCAATGTAACTGTGTGTTTCTTTTCATTGCCTTTCCTTTTGCACAGTATTTTTCTGGCAGACTTTGGACAAAGATAACAAGATTCCCCAACTATACAACAAAAACCCGCAACATTTTTCATTATCTGACTCCCGTTCAGATAACTTCAATATGCTTCAGCTTACACATATGACAAAGACCAACAGCCTTTTCATTCTCAGTATTTGATCTTCAATACATATACTACCAACCACCTCCAAACACTAGACGCAGGCTTTTTCATCCATCACAGCAGTGAATAAGGGAACTGTGGGAAGCAGAGCTTTCTCTACACTGTGCTCCTCTTTTTATGAAGCAGTCTCCCTGCTGCGAACAGAGAAGAAATGGCACATATGTCAGAGAAGGCTTAAAAACCAATGAATTTTTCTCTATTGATGATACTTCAAACTTAAGCCTGCACAATTACCAGAAGCCAGTGAAGCTCTATGTACATTAAGTTGAGCCTGGAGGGTTATTACAAGTCCAAGATGTTGCTTTTGGGAATATTTCCGCACTCTGTGTGGTCTTTTTCTGCTCTCCTTTTTTGTGTGTGTCTGCTAACCTTTAGTTGTGTGTAATGTGATGCAATAATGGTGGACGTCATTACAACAACAAAATATACTGACATTACTGCACTGATGTTTTCAGGCATTAAATCCATCTAAATCTCACAGTTTTATAAAAGCAAGATAGTAATTTCAGACTCAAAGCCAACACATCGCCAGTAAATGGACTCATGTGTGAGTCCATGCACTGTCTGTGTGGTCATTTTTATATTTTGAATAGTGGATCTTATCACTCGATGTCAGCAGGTTGGACAGGAAATTTGAGCACAGGAAGAAGTGCACATTTCCCACAGGGACAGAGCTCAGAGGTGGATGATGGAAAATTCATGCAGGTCAGTGACTGAAGAGCAGTGCTGGCAGGAAAATGGCATCAGCAGAATGAGCAGGTAAGCAGAGGGAAAAGCCAGACCATCACAGAATATGACTCGCATGAAAAGCATCACCAGACGGGAACATATCACTCACGTTGTCTGCCATTACTCAGTCACAAAGACAGAAACAGCAGACAATGAAAAATATATATCATCTGGAGCACTTACACTCTCTTTTTTTATTCTGTTCATTTATTTTCAACTCATAATTACTTTCAACAACCACCTGAAGGCAGCATAATGCAGATTTGTCAGGTTGATTTAGTCAAAATTTATGCACAGCATTTTCAGTCTGTCATTGTCAGTTCAGCACATAAAAGTGGGATGTACCAAAATAAGGTTGGAAGTGTCAGAAAGATTTATGATTTGACAACACACATACACACACAAGCACACACACACACACACAGACAGGTTGGCCACTAGATCTAAAGCAGGAGGACCAAACAGTCAGCCAACTCCCACTTCCCCAGATGGCTGGTCCATCCCTGCTGGCACTGTAAACCTATACAGAATACTATCCATACTCAGCCATGTAAAACTCACACCAAAGGCAGAATAAGGTTTCTATAAATCATTGTCTTATTTTACTATGTGGCGTGTTGGCGTCTCTCTCGTTCCTTTTTACTGGGTCCTGTCTGATCTTGTCACAACCCTCATAATTCGTGCTCAAGTCCCACATTCTCCAGTTTTGACTCCAGGTGTAGCTTAAGAAGAGATATCAGTGTGTGTGAATGTTACTCAATGTTACTGTTAAAAGCTTTAATGCTGAATTAATGCATTGATTCAAACTGTTTAAACTGAGTCATACCTGGGGGAGAATGTCAGTTGTATCTTTTGTGTATCAGAAACACCTGACAGTCACATCTTATATAGTTTTTCCTGCCAAATTATAAGTGTGTTGCTTCTGCTCACTCATCTCTGAAACCGTCGTCATCCCAGTCAATAGTGATGTCAAACGTTTCAATAGCTTTTTTCCCCCTCAAATAAACAATGTCTCTGTCTGCCTCTCTCAAGTTCACCACTTTGCTCAATCTATCCTGCAAATCGAGTTCCAATCTCAGCTACAAGTCTGGTCTGACTGCAGTGGTGTTCGAGCTACGAGCCAAGCCACTTAATATCAAATCAAACTTCAACCAAAATCTGCCTGTTTTCAGACTGCAGTTACAAATCAAACTCTGGTCTCCTGTGCACTGGTGTTACTGATAAATGCACCAAAAGAGCTGTTTCACTGAAATTTAAGCTTTTTGCAAGTTGTGAACTGAACATGAGCGATGTTAACTTCAGCAAGAGCCAACAATGCCACACACTGCTTTTTTTTACAGCACCTGGCATGCAGGCATGGCTATTTGATGTTGCAGCTAGTGCTGCTGAATAATGAGGTAGTTTTTTGAACAAATCAGTACTGATTTTACTTGAAAAATCTCATGTTTTTATGCAAATGGTGCCTGCTGGGTCTAATAGAACAATTCAAAATTGGATCCATGTCGGCAACAAGTTTCAAACAACTCATCAAGTCAAAGCCTCCAGACAGTCTTAAGAAAAATCCATGAGCAATCATTAACAAATGGTAAGACCACAAGCCAACAGCTGCCGAGTTCCTTTACCTCCATTAAAAAAACAAGAGAACTAACATAGTAGAAAAAGTTCAACTTTTGGGACTGTGAACTCAAAATTTTTAATTATAAATTATGAACATGAAAAACTTTGTTATAATCTGTGTGAAAAGAACTTTGAGGTAACTTTTATGAAGTTTGTTCTTTCAAAACACCTGCTGTCACCCCCCTCCCGATAACATAATCAAGTCTTCAGCTTTAGTTTTCTGTTCAAAAGAGGGTGGTAATGTAAGAATTAAATGTTGAGCCAACATCCGCCCCTCTTTTCAGGATGATAACAGCCCAATTAAGATTATTTCAATATATAGTCAAGTAACATCTCTGTTGCAAAGCTCTCTTTAGTATATTTGCTCTGCTAGCCAAATAAATGGTCAGCTGCTGTAACTCAAAACAGTTCCATAACTGCAACAAAAGCTCATCCTGTGTTGGACAATATATCTATCAGCACCCACGTGTCAGCAGAGGAGCAGAGTTTAAAAAACAGCAGCACTATATGGTAGAATGAAGCCCTGAATTTTGCTCCTTAGTGATTTTTTTGGGGTTCTAAACTGAAACTATGTGAAGTGAAGTCAACAAATTTTGAATTCAACATGCAATGATGTTTAGATACATTTAAAAAATAATTAAAGGCAACACAGGTGCATTTGCTTCCAATGCAACCCTATTTGTTTTAAGATGTATTTAATATTAAACTGTAGAAAGACACTTTTTTGGTCTGTTGAGCTATTTATACATCTTATTTACTAAGGATCCTTCAGATGTATTGCAAATTAGTCTAATTATTTCACATCTTCAAGATTGGAACGTGTGATGCCTCACATAATCAATGGTGACGTATCAACTTGGCTTTCTGCAAAGCGTGACTTGTGACCTTTACCAGCATTCACCAGCAAACGCGACAATACAAGCGAGACTCAACTCTCCCAACACAAGCCTCTGGCACTGCTTCAACCTCCCGCCCCTGTCGTCTGCGTGCGCTTCACTGACCTGTAGCAAGCAATAAAGTCACAACAGAGACGAGCGAGCTGGCTAATCAGAGAACAAAACGTCTTCATTCAAACAGAAACTCTCAGTCATGTGAGGAAGCGATCAGGATGCACAACACTGCTGCTTTGTCCTTTGAGGCTTTATATGCTGCCTCTCTGAAATGTCCTACAACACCTTTTGTTTTCCTGAAGCTCACTTGAGGAGCAGAAAATGGAAGTAGTTTGGTTGCAAGCAGGGTTTGCTCAACATTAGAGGCTGTAGAATGAGTCTGAAGGCCAGAAATCTGAGTCAGAGTCTGTGACATGTAGTGCTTAGTTTGTTATTTTTTTGGCTTCAAGGCAGTGAAAATTGTCCTCCATGGTGGGCATTTTCTTTAAGGCTACTTTTCCAGTTTCACCCCTCAGCTCGCCCTCTGTCCCTGCCCGAGTTTCATCCTTGTTATGTCCGAGACATGACACCAAGGGGCTTGTTTATCCTGGTCCGGTCGGTTACTCATGGGTGACTACACGTGAATGGGAGTGTAATTAGGACTGCAGAGGTGATTACTCACCGCTTTATGATTATTTGCTCCTGTATGCTTCCATGAGTGCGTCTCTGCACCGATGCTCTGCTGCTCATGTGCGCCCATCCGCTGCCACAAACGCAGTTGCATGAAGTGCAAAAAGGAGCGTCTTTCAGTTGTCTCCTTGTTTGCTCTCTGTCTTCTTGTTTACGCCGCGTGTTTTTGCGTGAGCGTACATCAGTCTGACAAAGTGTCTCTACGTGTGAGGATGAAAGACCCAGCGAGACAAACAGAAAGAAAGGGAAAGAGACAGACAGAGAGAGGAGGAAAAAAAACAGGAAGTTACTCATGTCTGCCTGTTTGCCTGCATTTGTTTCTCTTATTTCTGTCTGTATGTAGCCCACACAGCAGGCGGAGCACATTAGTGACAGTTTTTTGGTGATGGAAATGACAGGAAAGGTGAGATAATGTAGTGTATTTGCATAATAGTTTTCCACAAGTTGGCTCAAAGGTCCCTGTAAATCTTCGCTGTGTGACACGACGTTATTAGTCCAGCCCTTTTGCAGGTCTGCCTGATGAACAGTATTGGGTCAGACACTTGTGATATATGTAGCCTACTTTGAGCAGCCGCTGCACTTTTTTCTCATTTTTATTGTATTTATTTTTCACAACTGTTCCACTCCGGTTGCCTAAATAAAGTCAGTCTCATTACGAGTGTTGAAATTGAAGCTGTTTATTGGCCAAAAACTGCATCTACAAGCACTGTAATTCACTACCTGCAGCTAAACTGATCGCACTGCCAGCCAATCGGCAGGAGGTAAATCAACTGGTTTGCCATCACCATGGAAACAATGCAATATAATTATCTTTCCTCCTTTAACACTCTTGGGTATGAAAAAAAAAACAGCTAAATAAAATATTTGAGGTAATACTTCATGTCCTCACAATATGTAAATATACAGACGCACCTACGAGGCTCTGTAGTTTGGAAGAGAGTGCTTGATGTTTGTTTTTCCTGGGAAGGCTTTATGAATGATTTAACTTCACTTGTTCTTATTCATTTCACACAAACACAGCCATACACACGCCTTTCCCTCTTATTAAAGATAAAGGAAGGAGAGAGGAGAAACATTTGTTCCATAACAAACAAACGCACTTATCAAGAGTTTCGGGTGCTGCACTTAAACTTTGAAACTAGTTTCATTGTTTACACATTAGTTGGCTCTTAGTGTGTCATATGCAACATGAATCAGGCTTTTATTAATGTTCTGTATGTTATTCTTACTATTGAATTATATATAAAACCAAGACACACTTACTGCAAATGTTCAAACAACACGAACTGTGATCACACCACAATGCAGACAAGCCACAAGCAATTTATAAACACAGTTTTTGATCCTACTAATAGATTCTAATAATGTGACATTTTTCACACACTAGTTTTAAACAGAACACACAGCACTGCATCCTCAAATTAACTTGAATGTTTATGGGGAACAATGTTCACCGTGGCCCCGTCGTGACAGAGGGAGTTTTTCTCCCTCAGGGACAAAAAGCACTGATGCAAGAAAGTCCACAGAGATTTCTCCACAATATGGTTTTGTGTGTGTGTGTGTGTGTGTGCATAAGCCCATGTTGGACATCACTTTCCTTAAGGAGTTTCTGCCTTCTGCCATTACGAGCGGAGCTGTGCCCACAGAAAGGCACGACACGCATGTGCAAGTGTGTGCACATGCACCGGGTGTTTATCTGCGTGTGTGTGCATGCGAGATACCGGGTAAGGTCGGGAGGTTAGTTGCCGAGCTGTGCCACGCATGGAGCAAAGGGGGGTGGGGGCCACGACACTTGAACCTTATGAGAGGCGAAAAGGTGAACAGGGAACAGAGATTTATCACTAGCTCATTCAGGCGAGTGGATGCGAAGGTTAGCTGGGGGGTACGGAGAAGTCAAAAACAAAGTACAGGCGGAGGTTGTTCAAAGATGCTCCTCATCTATATGTACCTCCTCATTTTTCTACCTGCAACAAAAAAAAAACACATTGCAGGATGTAGACGTTCAGAAGTGAAAGCTCTACTGGGAGGCACAGTTGTTGTGACGAGTAAAGGTAAAAGACAGCAGAGCAACCACAGTGTAGTTTACTCTGCTCTGCAGACAACAAAGAACCAGCCAAGTGTTTTCCCTCTCTTCCTTTCTGCTCACTAAAAGGCTTTGACTTCCTTTTTTTCCCCCTGCCTTAGTCATCCGCTGCTCTCATGCAACACGCTGTGATTCTTTTGGCAAGTGGAGCTATGTTTATGTTTTCTCCATGTGTGGGCTGTGATCAGGTGCACCCAGGCCAAGATGGTGTGTGAGTGTCTATGTATGTGTGTTTATGTGTTCATGTTCCTGCAGTGCATGCTGGCAGTGGCTTTAACAGGTGGGTGTTACAGTGTGTGTGTGTGTGACAGAGGAAGAGAGATCAATCTGCCGTTCCCTCTTTCATTCCGTTGTGTCAGAGACGTTTACTTTACTACTCATTCATTCATCACAACAATTATTTCTACACTGCAAAGAAAATGAGAGCATGTCAAATAAATATCTGTAAGACATAAAGTTAAGAATTTTGTCATTGACAAATAAAAACGTTTGTTCAGGGTAACATATTTTTTACTTGGAATTATCTTAGTGAAAGTAGTGTTAGCACATAGAGACTTCTATTGCAGTTTATTGGCCAGCAGCAGTTCTGCAGGGATGTAACACTGCAGTTGGCCATGTCCACACCAGCCAGCTGTAAATGGGAAATACCATTTATCATAAAGGTATATCTACTTTTGCTATTAAAATAAGTATCATCACCATCTGGATTTGTTTTAAGAGGTCAGTGAATCTTCTACAGAGCACAAAGTCTTGCAGGGGCGTTAATAATAATGTAACATTTGCATTCTTACCTGAATAGCATTCTTTCACAGAGCAGCAGTAGCTAGCTCTTTATCATCAGTATCTGGGTTGATATTTCATGCACAGAAATAAATATCTGTAAGACGAATGACCTTCAGTGTCAGTGAGCTGCTACTGTGGCAAAGCACAGCGACAAAAATGACTGTAGCTCCCTGAATATAATGAGAAAACATTATGAACCAGCTGGGCTTCTATATTTTTTTTTTAGGCTCAGACCTCCAAAGCAACACACTCAATCTAGCAAGTGTAATGTAATCTTGCATGCACATGTCAAAAGGAAACAAAATGTTGCTCTACTTTAATTTCATATCTTTTGGTCTGGATCCCTGAGCAATGTGGCCAAAAATGGGAAGGTATTCATAATAACTTGAGGATTAAAAAGTTGAATCATTAGGAAAACTAACTGCTAATTTAAAGAAAAAAACATCATATTGAATGGTTGCAAAATAAAAGATTAATTTAACAGAGTTTGGTTTGGCAATATTTGTTTGTTTGTTTGTTTTTTTTTACAACACGCACTACATCTCCTCACTGTGAGATAAGGAAGAAAAAGGAAATTCATGCGGTAAGAATCTCATCTACTGTAATAATTGCTGCCTTTTGGGCCACATAAAGTGAAATCTGTGGATGGTTTCATTTTATCCGTTCATTCAATCAAAGGCACACACTCAGCGCTGCACGTAGTAACAAAGCCCATTCAGGAGACTTTAACTAGGTCAGGTTGCTCCGTGCTGGGCAATCTATTAATACCGTGAAAAAATGCATTGTGCTACCCCGAGACCTGCGCTCCTGACACTCTGCCTCATCTCCCTCATGACTTTCCAATGCACAAAAATATATAAATAAAAATCCATTTCTACGCTTGCTTAATTCCCCATGGATGTCCCCTAATCAGAGGTAGAGAGCAGCTACACGGTCCTCGTTGTATCCCGGAGGGCTTTAAAACTGGGAGAGCGCAGAAGGAAGTGTCAAACGTTCTCTTCTCCTCCGTGACATAACCAATCCAGGAAGTCAGTTTCCCTTTTCCTTCCTCTGCTTCTTTGAGAGTTTCTGCATCATCTCAACGTGGGACTTTTGATGTCGGTGAGAGACGTGACCCAATGATTAGAACATGTGTCATCATCGAAAGGAGCGCTCGGATAGGGAGAGGGATGCTGCTGGATGTTTGAATCAACAGTGAGGCTTTCATCTGAGACTGATGCTTCCTTTTATAATGCTGCAGCCTTTGAAATGCACATTCAGACAGTTCTTTATTCAGCAAGGCTGTGGGGCATAGATCACGACTGAGGAATACTGTACATGTATGGGAAAATAAAAACATTCATCAAAAAATGCAGCAGGAGTTTGAACTGTGGACGTGAGAGAAAGGGGAAGTCATAGAGGAGAAGGGGCCTCACTGCATTTACATTTATACATAAATCTTCACCAGTATGTGTAAATGGATGCACAAGTCATAGTATTTTGAACACTAAGGATTAAATCACTCAGAAAATGAGGATCACACATGCACTAGTAGCCAGGACATGCCCGTGTAGGATAAGGACTATGCTTTAATACAACAGACATGATAAATCATCGATATAATGCAGCTCAGACTCATTTCAGGGTTGTCAAACAGCCTTTTCAAGCTTTTTCTTGCCCCTCTGAGTCACAAGATACCCCTCTGTATGAGATAAACCATGATTTCAAACTCCAGTGAAAACCCATCTGCCTCAATATAAGACGATGTAGCAACTGTTCCACCCAGCGTAGTAGAAAAGTATCAAAATCCTGGAGTAGTTTTGTGGGTCACACACACACACACACACACACAGGACCTTTACAAAGAAGACTGTTTGAGTCTCCTGCAAAACAAAAAAAAGAGGAAACCAACCATCATTTTCTAATCCTAATTAAAATTTTTACCCTTTTTTGTGTTCAAATGTAACCAAACTGAGCTTTTAATCCAACATTAACCATGTGTTAAAAAGGTTTTTGGTAAGACGTCATCCCGTATCACACTCGGAGTGCCTTGTGTGTCTGTAGAAAAATGTCGTAGGGAGACGACAAAAAAGTGCATTGAACTCCATCAAATGACTGAATAAGAACCACATTATGAGATGCATTTTGTGCACCAAGTGGTAACAGTCCTAAAATATTTTCTTTGTTAAATATCTATGAATGAAAGCTTAAGGGTTATGGGAATACTAAAGTTATGGCAAATAAGTTGCAGTTATGGGTACGATTAGGCAACTTAACCCTGTGGTCAATGTTAGGAGAAAACTTTGCTTGTTGTTAATCAAGGCAAACACAAATGACAGACTATAAAACAACATATAACTGGGATTGGTTACATCTGGGTTATGTCCAATCTGATTAAAGTCAGTATTATGGCAGACAGCGATACAGAGTATGAGACTCATGCATCCTGTCATTGTCACTGAGAATCATGTTTTCCATCAATTTCCTCAGTTAAAAAAATGACATAGATGGCTGCAATCAGCTAAAATTTACAGAGATGAACAAAGTGGAGCTCTGTATCTGTGCACTGGGAGTGCAGGAAAGGATTTGTTTCCTGTTAAGACTCCAAAGAACTTTACAGGATCGGAAATTGCAGTTAAATCCTTACAAACTGCATTAAAATTAAATGCATATCATGAAAAACAGTGGTGCATTTTACAGTGGTCCCTAACCCTGCCAAAAGCTCTTGGAAGTATGTTTAATACATTTCAAAGAATGTTTAATGAAGGCACATGGGGGTGGGGGGTGGAGGGGTATTTGTGAATGTGCTGTAATTAATTTGTGGTGTAGCGACTTAAGCATTTAGACAGTAATGAAAAAAAGGAGGACACAAGCTCAGAAGATTTGTTTATGAGTCTAAACAAACCAAATTAAACATTGAGCAGTAAATTAACACTAGACACAAACAGTGACACAGTGTTGCCGTTCATTGTCTTACTGATATTATTAACCCCAATTTGAATATTTAAATATTAAACAAAAAAAAACAGAGAGAGTAAAACTGCAGCCAGTAAGTAAACATGACAAAGTTCTGTGGTCTTTCTGCTCTTGTTTCACCATAATAGAGAGATTTAATAAGAGGATTCAGTTGGAAAATATATCAAGACATATTGTGCAGCCACAGGAGAGTTTGGGGTCACACAATCTAAGAGAAACATTATAGTTTAATCACGAGTATTGACCGATATGTCAGAAGTGACAACAACATGCAGCAGGTCAACAAATATGCAGTAAACTACAGTGATCGCAGCGAGCAGGAAAGTCCCTCGACCTCAGACGGCTGCAGTTGTAAACAAAACTCATTTCCAACCAAACTAGAGGAGCACAGTGTGTAGCAAATGCAAAAGAAAAAAAAAAGTTGCAGACAATGCACCTTCTGCTGGATTCAGATGTGATCTATCATAGGCTGACAGGAGTTATTGAATAATCAATTGTCCTTGCCAAATGTCAGCACAGTGTGTCCAGTCCAATCAAACTGGCAAATCTGAGCAGTATCTGGCATTGCACTCATGTCTTCAGCTTCTGTCTGTGTTTTTAGGACAACTTTGTTCATCGCTGAAACTTTTTCTGTGTCAAGTCAAGATTGATGAGTGCAAACATGTGAGTGGACTGGAACATTTACAGAAGATCGAATAAAAAGCAACAGGAGTAAAAGATACACTAAACTTGTTATTTTCAAACTAAACACACTCTTACTGATACAGTGATGCTAAAAAAGGGGTCAACAATCAGTCATTTAGCAAACAGCTGGTAAATAGAGACTCAGGAACATACGAATGGTAGCTAAGTGGAAGTTTGTAGCTTGAAACAAACCAAACAGTCACAAATGCATTCTGTCAAACTCTCAGGAAGTAAAATTATTGCAAAGTCAAACTTTCTTTGGCAAAGGACCCTTTTAAATCCCACTTAACCAACTTCTGCCAAATTGGCAACTTTTTTTCCATTAATCATAAATCAAGAAATGTTTATAGTTTCCTTAGATGTCTTTATTCTCAAAGCAACCAGTGACTGAAAACTTTATCTTTGAAGATGATACAACTCTCAAAGTTTTCACGGCAAACAGCTACAACTGATGCCAATTTCAACTTGCTTATCTAATCCAATGATAGTTAATGATTACTTCACTTCCTGTTGATGGTTGAGTTTGTACTGTGACGCTGTTTGAATGCCTGTCAGCATAATATTCCTAAAACTGGTGACATCTGTGGACTTCTTAAAAAGGGAAGTTTGTGACATTTTTTTTAAATAAACAAATAATAACAATGTCAATCTATAGGTTAAAATAGGTACATTTCAGCTGGCCAGGTACAGGATGCTGTTTTTTTTGTGATTTGAACAGTATTTTTTCTGTACAGTCTAAAGTACAGTATAATACTACTTCAAGGCATATTTAATTGACGAATGCTCATGAGTAAGTGTGATTTCTTGAATAAAAATAGCTGTTTTCTAAAGAAATATACAGCTAGTAAGTTCTCCATTAAATTCCAGTAACTCTGTAAACATAAAAATAACAAAATACTATAAACGCTCAGCCAGTAAGTTACTGTAAAAGTTGGAACAACCTTAGAAAACTGCTGACACGGAGGTCACCATTGGTATGCAACTGAGAAGAGTCTTAAAGTTAAAAGAAGCAAAGAATAAAAAAAATGCCTGAGCATCTGCTTAATATAGAGTTACTATCAACAACACTTATAATGAAAATGCTTTGAAACAAGGTGAGTTTTACATCTTATCAATCAGTCAAGAATCTGAGTCACGTCCCGTCTTATCAGCAGCAGACTGAAAACACAGAGGGTAATAAAAAGACTGTCCTCCTCCTCGCAAACAAACAAATAGCACGGAGCAGCTACAGGCTACTTCTATTCTGTACACACACACGCAAAAACCCTCAGAAGTGTTTTTTTTTTTTTTTTAATAATGGAGGATGTACAACAGGTGAGGACTTCCTGCCTCAACATAGCAACCCAAAAGTGGACACGAGACTGTGTTCAATGGCTGGACATAAGAGGCCAAAGGGTAACTGAAATTTCAAAAGCACCTCAGAGTGAATTTTAAAGTAACTTCTTGAGTCCCCTTGAGTCTGGCGTGCAGTCTGCTAACCTCAGGCTACACAATCACTTCTCTCATCTGCTGAACCAGAGGGCCAGCAGCTAGCACAGGCTGATAAACCCCAGCCATCACAGGCTGGCCGTAAATAGGATGAGAAGCCTTTGAGAGTCAACCAGCGTACTTGAAAATTCCACTCAGCTGTAGAAAAAACAAAAGAAAACAAAGCATGAAGTGGGAAAGTAGAGGCCATTAAAATTGGGGCCAGTGGGGAAGAATTTTTCTTGAATAATGTTAAATCAGGGCACACAGACACACTATGACCAGTGACGGTTCATATTTGTTAAACCTGATAAAGACTGTAATGTATTACTTCTAATTATTAATGCCAATTTCCATGAAAAGACCAGAACTAATAGAAATAATAATTACTAGTATTTTTAGTGTTGCTAAGGTGATGCAGTATATTTCTGAGACACAGAACACAAGATGTAACAAAAATATCTGTCACCCATTATAAGAGTTTGACTTTGTTGTGTTTGTTCTGTTTCTTGTGAAAAGCTGTATTTTTAAGCACTGACAGAGTGATAATTAAAGCGAGAACTGATTAAGTCAACACTTTGCAAGCTACATGTGCCAAATAATATTGCAGCAATACAGCTAGTTGACAAGTAAGCTAGCAAGCTGACAGACACATTTTATTGAAGGACACCAGTCTTTTCATCTTTAGAGGTTTTTCAGTTCAATTTTGTGCTAATTTTATATAATTTCACGAAATAATCACATTAGCCTCACATTTAGGCAAATAGCAATGCAGATTTTTTCAACGCTATCACCTCAACTGTAAATGTTTTGTCAGAATGCTACTGAATGCACCACGTATATTTTTAGCAGCGCCTCAAAGACCCTCAGTTTACCTTGTCTCGCCTGCTTGCCTCCTACACATATCGAAACACACACACACACACACACACACACACACATACATGCACAAGCAAACAAACAAACAAACACACACCTATTGTGATTGCTGTCCTGGTTTTCCCCCTAATTGGCAATTAAACAGTGCCCACAAAGCAATCAGGCAATGGCCAGGACAGATGTGACGCGGAGAGAGGAGGGCTTGTTTATAATTTTCCCAGCAATAACTTTCAGCTCACTTGTAGAGGGGAGGAATCATAATGAGGTGGATCGCACACAAGTTGTGTTTGTTGTTCGCTGTAGACAATTGAGCTTGTTAGATTGCATCCTATAGATGGTGATAATTACACAGAGCAATATCTAAACGGTCATAAAACATTGTAGGCTTTGTGTTAGCCTTGGTCGGAGTTGAAATGTCAGGAATAATGGGATCGAAGATACAAATGTCTGAAATGCTTATCTTATTAAACACCACTCATGGCTGTGGCTGTGGTGATGGAGCCATATAGAAATGTGTGTTTATGTGTGTGTGTTATCTCATAGAGAGACAGGAAAAGAGAGAGAGAGAAGTTTATTTTAAATCCCTGCGCTGCTTAATATTTTTAGAGCTTACGTTTTTCTTTGAAGTTATTTTTAATTGTGTTGCCCGGATGGGTGTTAATTAGGAAACAGTCATTAATCGTGGGCTGTGCATTAGCAAGACTGGAGCTTAGTCACAAAGCCGCTGTTGAGGAATGGAAACTTCACACAGCTGCACTCCACTTTAAAACTGGTTTTTTTTTTTTTTTTTGGGGAGGGAGAGGCAGCAGGGAATTTCTGCTGTCAGTTGGGTTCAATCCTAGTTTCTTCCCTTATATAATGAAGAAATGAAAATAACAACAGGCAGGCTGGTTTGAGACTTTTGAAAATGAATACAGACCTTTAAGATAACTTAAAACCCAACTGAAATCATCTTTTTTTTTTTTACTGCGAGACATTTAAGGCAGAAATGTTATATGTTTTACATTTAAAGGTTGCTTCCAGTTTATTACAATGAGGGTCAGCTTTTAAAAGTTTTGTATGTCATTTCTATGGCTGTGATAATTCAACTTAAGTAATTGCTAAGTTTCGGAAACATGGCGTCATTGTTAAAAGGACTATGAAGGGTCAAGAAACACAAGAGGACAACAGTGAGACAGGTTGAAAATAAGTTAGCAATTAAAGAACTGTGGATTATTGTGGATAAACTGCTGTATTTGGAGGGAACAATTAAAAGAAATGCACCAAAAATGTTCAACATCTCCAGTGTTTTGGGTTTTCTTCTCTCTATTTTGTTTCTATTACAAGATTCTGTCTATGCACGACTTTGAGGATTATTTTGTGGTAGGTCCATGTTGAATCAAGCAGTTTTTCTGTCATGGTTTGCAGTTTTTCACCACTGGTTTCTCTGTGTCACCCTGAACGCATCACCACTCACTTACTCTCTCCCTCAGCCAATCCTCTCTGCCAATCAGTCTCAACCACCTGCAGCTGTCCCCAGGTTATATAGGCCTCACGCTCCCTTTGTTTCCTGCCAGATAGTTAATGCATTCATGCCAGACTCTCCAGCAAAATCTTTTGGACTGACTTCCCGGCTTCAACCCTGCTTGCTTTGACCACCCCCTCCTCGCCTCTGTCCTCTTTTTGTTTCTAACCTCAAGTGGCCTCTGTTTTTCCCTGTTTTTTTTGTCTGCCAGAGGCTGTGGGTTTTGTTCACTGGAAAGGAGCATCAGTTCAATTGTCTGTCCTGAAGCCCCCCCCCCCAAATAGTCCGGTTGCCATACCAGAGACTCTAAACCACCTGTTCATTCCCTCAACTCAAACCATTTTTTGGTGCTTTGGAGAAAGAATTCTGATGACTGACATAACCTGTTTTTGCCGTGAGTTGAATTCCCGTCATTAAAGGTCATTACTAATTAAACTTCTGTTAAATGTGTTTGCATTTGGGTCCATACACCCCCGTTTCATTTTCTTAAGGTTGTGTTTTTTTTTTTGTGTAAGACAGTTTGGACAGTTTGGTTTTCTCTTGCAAATAAAACACAAGTTTGACAGACCTTGGGTTTTACTGCAGTGCCTTCGTGCACATAGCTCTGAGCACTTGGTGAGCAGAACATTTTTTATTGATTGTAATGTTGGTCAAACCTAAAGAAAAAAAAAAGCCTGAGTTATAATAAAAGTTGGGTCAAATAATGGAAGTAAAAATATTTGGTTTGAGTCAGATAAAGATTGTTTTAGATCAAAGGATAGTTTGCCGCTCACGCAGATACATCTGAAGTAACAGAAAGGCAAGAGAGTGAAAGAGTATCTACCAGTCCATGACAACGTGTTGCTTTGAGAGTTATTACTGGCTCAGTTGTTGGAGTTGTCAGCCTCTCAAGAACACCAGGAGAGTCATCATCATTCATCACTGATGTTTTTCATCAGTCATTTTTCATTACTTTGCAATCAGATGCTTTTTCTCTCTGCTGAGTATCTCCCTACGATGTATCACTCGCTTTTAAGTCAGAGAAGAAGTGCAAGAGAGAGAATTTCTCCCACTTCTAGGGATATTTCATTAAATTCAGCTTGCAATGCACCAGAATTTAAAGATTCTCTCACTCAACAAGTACTGAAAGTAGAACTCTACTGTAAAATAACAAAACGCTTTCAGAGGAGACTTTTTGTCCCTTTTCATCCAAAAAATCTATTGGCAAATACACCGACATTCTGCACACAGGTCTGACATCTCGTTTGGTGATATTTATGACATTTCTTTATACCCATGGCAGGAAATTTAAGCTAAATCTCACAGTAAAAAGACTAAGACCAAACTACTTTATGTTATAAATGTCACCAAAGCCCAGTGGGGGCAGGTTTGCATAACTGTCTGGAGTCTCAGCTCTCCGCTGGTTTTCTGCTGCTATTGGATGTCCTTTAAAGCCTCTGCTGCCTTGAATTAGACGAGGGAATATTGATATTAAAAATACCAGGCAGTGTCAAGAATGCAGAGCAAAGTTGAGGCCAACTTGCCGCCACAATCAGGCGGAACCCTTGGAGAGGCCACAAATCTCATTTCCTATTTTCCACCTCCGTGGCAAGATACCAATTCCGACATCAAACAGTGCCCTCTTGGGCTCAGCAACACCGGTGGAAGGATAATAGTGGAAAAACAACATCACACAGGAGGAGCACGGAAACTGCTGTGTTCTTGTAGAATAAACACCTCACTCTTGCAATCTTCATCATGAGGCTGAGAGCAGATATATTTCTGTCATATTGAAGAATCTACATTTCCTGGGCCTTCACTGAATAGCAGGTCATACAGAACACCTCCTTGAAATAACAAACCTAATTAAATACATGAATAGTCTAAGTGCGTGGAAAAACTGAGATATTTAAAGGGTGGATAGGTTCTGTTTAGCCTTCCTCGGGTGCAAAGAATAATACAGGACTATTATTGCCCTCCTCTATAAGCAAACATGTGGGAGTTGCGAGCATGATGGGGCTAAATGTGTAGCATTTACCTGCTAATGAACATGCAAAAATGGGCAATCAACTGACTGAAGCAGAGGAGAAGCGTTCTGATGAAACTGTTGCTGATGAAAGATTATAGCTACACACTGATAATGGAGGTCACTCAGACTTCAGTATCTAAGAGGGGGGGAAAGGAAAGGGAGAGGAAATATAAAAACAGTATTGCTTCTCTCTGGGATATAACAGGGGAGAGAGGTCATGTTATAGCTGGCTCTGTAGCAGGTTTTTTCCTTTTGTAAAAAGCTGATGATAGTATAGGATAGTAAAAACAAGGAGGTGCTTCATTTGTCACCAGTAAGAAGAAAAAGATTTGATGCTGAACCAGTTAATGCAACAAAGAATAGATCTTTAAGGTAACAGAATACATTGAGCAGAAAAGGTACATCTTCTCTAAAGGCATTTGTAACTTGTTTTCCTAGTAGCTCATCTTTTTAATGGGCAGGGACGTGTGCAGTTATTGGTATTATTGGCTGAGAAATCGTCCCTAAGCACTTATGACTGTTAGTTTTGTCTCTGTCACAGTTTGGGGTTTCAGTTTTTCTTTTTTTCTTGCTGTATTTTGTAAGTTTTTCTCCTCATGAGATGTGTTTTGTTGTACTTCCTGTCTTTGTGGCTGTCTGGTTAGATTCACCTGACCCTGACTGTCATCCTGTGTGTTTAGTCATGTGTTGAGTCTTTGAGTTTTCTGCATTTGCTTGTCAGTATTCTTGCTTGTTCCTCACATTATTCCAGTTTGTACTTGTATTTTGTTTTTCACCTTAGTTCTTGAATTTTCTTCCGCCTATTTTTTTCAATTTTTGTTGCCTGTCAGTTTTTTAGGATTCAGCTTTGTGTCATTAAAGCTTGCTTCATGTTTTCTTCAACATGCCTTCCTGTCTGGTATTTTGCACTTGGGTCCTCTTTTGAACTGCCAAAAACTTCTACTAATGCCAGCTCCCATTTTAACAAGCAATGGCACTATTGACGTCAACGTTAGCATTCTTTTCCGGCACTCTGACTAAGTTGAGAGGGAACTTCACATTTTTTAACTACACTAGTGAATCGCACTGTGTTGTGTTTTTCCCCTCTGTTCCCTCGTTTATTTTCTATGCAGTAATGAACATGATTTATGCTATTTTTAAAGGTGATTTACTTTAGTTAATGCATGC
>JAPZDV010000008.1:14766197-14797275 GCA_029814665.1 Acanthurus lineatus | reverse complement strand
ATGACCAATAACACAACGATAATCTGGTATGTTAACAGACATACAATCAGTGAGAAAACAACAACGAAGGGCTTTTCAAAATGCAGTTGACTGAGTGAGAGAAACTCGGATCATCTGTTAGCCAGCTACATTGAACACTGAAAGGGTTTAATCATCTCCATTTAAAATGCTGGTTGTTTGAGCTGTGACTCAAATGTTTAGCAATTTCCTCGTGTTAACTGTGAGTAATCTAATTGATTAGTGATCCTTGCATTGGTCTCTGTGGCTAATTAACTCACTGGGGGCGGGGTTACGTTACTAAGTTAATACAATATACCTAATACTATAAATATCTTAACACTTGTAGTCGTGCATAATTAAAGGCATAGCTGCTTTGAGTTACAGCTAATGGTAACTTGTCTGCAGCTGTTTTCCTTCAAAGTATTTCTGGTGCTTGAACTGGTTTTGTTCAGTATTCTTCAAACTTGATGCTATCAAGTGAAAAGGTCTGTGTTTCTACCAGTTTTTGGTGAAATCTTCCTGGTCAAGGACAGATCAGTTTGACACCCTCCACTTCAATTCACACTTACAAGTCAAGAAAAACATTTTTACGGACATAAAGCATGACTATCTGCATGGTTAATTCTACAAACAGACTAGGGTCACACCTGAGTCTCATATCTGATGACATAACTTGACTTTACATAATAAGAAACTTGCCATTCCACTTGAACTTAAACACAGAGGACACTTGACTTTACATTGACTTAAAGCTTTTAACCTGAAAAAAACATGATAGTTTCTCCCAAGCCCAGAGATAAAAAAGATTATATTTAAAAAGTATTTTACAAATCACTTTATTTCCATGGTTCTAATTAGCTAATCATCATTCCCCTGCTGCTCTCACTGAACCATCTTGTTTTTTGGGAGGGGATTCTTAGCTACATGTCACAATGCCAGACTCTGTAGATTCGGTCAACTGAACTCTGTGGAGTCAGCAGATTTAAAAGTCTGGACCAGGACAACAGATGCTGTGTTGAGTCTCAAAAAGAGTATTTTTGTTTTGCTCCTGAGATCCAAGTGGGGTTTTTTGTTAATAAAAGGACTTTATTTATCAGTATTTGAACTGTGGGTTTAGTATTGAGCACTGACCGCCTCCTTGGCAGAGGTCCGAGAGCAGTTCCTGTTGAAGTATGTATTTAGTTATTATGGATTTCCTGTTTTTTAAGGAGTCCGTTAACACTGATAGTGGCTGATAGATACAACATTAATTTTGTAAGAGACTAAAAACATTACGATAATAGACAAATGGCTCTATTTTTTTCTTGTTTAATTTCTCGCAGGAACCCGTGAAGCAGGAGGTGCAACAAATTTACTCTCTTTCAGATTTCGAGGGATCAGATGATGTGTGTGGTCAAATACATGTATTGGGAAGGGAGGCATGTAGGCATGTAATTGCAGCAGGATTCCCTTCCGCAATTACATGTGTGTAGCTACTTCACATTTTATGTGTATAAACGAATCGTTGTGGTTGGCTGAGGTGAATGCATTTTTCAAATGGTTGGGTCATATCATCACTCACAACAAATGGGTAATGATAGGTTTGCCCACTCATGGTAAAGGGGTGGTAAATTGAATGGTAAATTTACAAATAGCTCAATTGCTGTGCTTGATAGATTAATTTAAACACAAACACACACATCATACAAACACACATACATGTTATCTACTGACCTGACTATTTTCTCTAATCTGATTATTTGACCCAGAATGCATCAAAATGTGCAGACCCATACATTTACACGTCTAAATGCCTGTACGAGTGCACCAGGCATGTGAGAGTGCACCCAGTGGCTGGGGGAGGGGTTTACCCTTTTTTATTATTCAGCCTTACTGTCCATCAAAATGTCAGAGCAAATCCCAACTGACAAGAGGACTATACATTAATGAGAAACACGAGGGCTATAATTTACTAGGTCTTGGCTTGACTCCCAAATGGACACATAGATTTTTTAACCCCTGTTGGCTTGTTTGAGGTTCAGTAGATGCAGTTATTTAAAAAAAAATTAAGTGGCCAAGATACAAAGAAATGCACATTTTCACCCTTTCATTTTCTTATGATTCATCTGATATTTAGGCAGAAAAGCACATTAGAGGAGAGAATCATTAATATTTTTTTCTCCTTTTCTGCACTGCCTTTTACTAGATTTACTTTTATCTAAAAGGCAATTTAATCGAACAAGGGAAGCTACTTTTATACCCAGTGCCCCTCCTCTATTTGTCTCTCTCCCTTTTTTCTCCTCCTGCTTTGTTATTACACATGACGCTTTGTTCTGCTAGTCCTTTGCACACAGAGAGAAAAAAAAAAGTTCTGGGAAGTTGGTTTTGCGAGTGTGTCGCCTGACAGACTCCTCCTGATGTGACATTAAATTAATAAAACAAATGTGGTTTGCAGAGATAGAGCACTTTAAAGGGAGTTAAGAGGACGGAAGCTAAATCCTCCTTCCTCCACCTCAATTGCTTCGCCGTTGTCCTTTTTTCTTTCTCTTTGGAGTGTGTGCGGTTTAAGGTGTGCGTGAAAGTGTGCGAGAATGTGTGTTTGAGTGCCTCACCTTCACAGAGTTTAAATCCTCCAAATCCTTCTCTGTTGGATGGTGGCCTGTCTGGCTGTTCTACGGTTCTACTGAGATGATTCTACCCAGCAGCAGCTGCCTGCTTTAGTTTGTGGAAGACTTCCAACACACGCACACCCACATACACACACATAATAGTTTGCAGGGTGTGTGTCAGAAGCACAAAACAGGTCCTATTTTTTCAGATTATTTGCTGGAATACAAAAGGTGTTGCTGGATTTAAAAGGACTTCTAGCCTCTTTTCTAACTTACCTGCACATCTGCAGACATGCCTTTGGGGGCAAACTTGCTCACTGACCTTTACAGACCCTCATTAGGAAGCCACAACATTCCGCACACATCTATCACTTGTTGATCGGAGAGCTGAGAACCCCCCCCTTACACACAAACGCACACGAACACACACACACACACACTCACATCGCCCACAGCAATCAACCCCCTGCCTGCTTCACATCCATCTATCATACCTGACCACACACAATCACATATAATGACACAGCATGCCTCTATGTGACTCTGTACTCCCTCATCATATAGTGAACAAACACTCCTTCCGTTAGAATATTTTCTGTCATTTCACGCAGATTATGGCCCTTGTCAACCCCCCCCCCCCCCCCACGCTCCACTCACAGCTGGAGACCACCCTGACACAAAATGGCTGATGCTCATCCATGATGAAAGCTGCAAATTGATGCAACACTTTCACCCAACACTTCACAGAGAGGGCACGACAACGCTGACGAGAACAGCTCGCTGTAACTGAGCGTCCTTTATAAAAGCTTTCAAATCTTTTGAGTCTGATGCGCTTTACTGATGCACATGAAAGCCGCAATAATGGAGAAATAAATGTGAGCAATTAGTGTAAATGTTATCACACATTATGTAAAGGTCATATTGAATAGTCAAAGGAATAAGTGTCCATGGGTTTATTACATTCTTCATCCCATGAGTTAGTAAATAAACATGTTGCATTTTTTCGTCTTTTTTCTCATTCCCTTCCTACCTTGCAGCCATTACTCATGCACATTTGCATATGGAGTAGTTGGGAGGCACTGCTGGGCTTTTTTTTGTGTGTGTGTGTGTGTGCATGCACTTTGTGTGTGAACCGGCTTTCATTTATGTCCAACAAAGGCTGACTGAAGAGCTCCCTGTTTCTACACTTCGTATTGATCCGTTAATTGTGCCGCTTAGGTGTAAACATGAATCAATGCTACGGTGCTGCAACAAACAAGGCGCACAGGCTCTAAATTAATTACCCAAAAATAACAAGCTGGGCCCCTGGTGGAACAAACAAAAGGGAGAAGTGGTCCACAGTTATGATGTTAGAATCAGCTGGGATGTTTGAGCTACGGGAGAGTTCTGTAATGGAATAGTCTTTCATGTGGGGATCTGAAATTATCTGCTAAAATAGCCTGGAAAAGTGAATGTCGGCGGGAGAGAGCAGGCATTTTAATTTCTGGTATATGCCATAAGGGACTGAATTTGTATTCTACATTACTGGAGAGGAAATTTTATGCATGCTTTCCAAGTGCTAATATTCAATAATCTGTATGCTGGAAGAATAAGAATTATTAGACATATATGCACACATATATCTTCAGTATTGTTTTAAAATGTAGAGGCAGTATATCTTCATTTATACATTAACATCTGGTAATAAAGGAATCAATCTCCTGCCTGCAGAGGGGGGAATAATATGTCTTTGTGGCTCCAAAGGAGGTCACGGCAAAAATATCTGGTCATAGGCACGAGACGGAGTGATGCATCTTTCCTCGCTGCCTCACTTTTTCATGTTTATAAAACAGCTTTATCATTTGGTGACATCATTATGGCAAGCTGTGATCCTTTTTTTTTTTTTCCGAGCACGGCGACTCAGTATTGAAGTGTTTCATGTAGATGCAGACGTCTGAAGTAACACAAAAGCTCACAATCCCAGATCTTCACTTTTGCCTTATCAAACAACGTCACCATTCTGAAGGAAACATCTATTAGCACGAATCCTTTTCATTTTCCTGACACAAGCTCCCCTTCAGGAGCTGTCAAGCCTTTATGCACTTTTTAAAAAGATGAAAAGCTTGGTGTATTTTAACTAAAGACATTTTTTTTTTCATTTTAATATACTCATTGTATGATTTTTTGCCCACTGTCCTGTGTTTTTAGTCTTTCCAGCGAATGGCTTTTAAAGTCTTCATCTCTTTGTTCTCTACCACTGCCGTCCTAATCCACACTCGCAATTAGTGAAATGCATAGTGAACATCCTCGTGCTCTTGATGCTTCCTGTCAGTGGTATTTTTTTTTTGAAAGATCATACGGTGCCTAAAAATGTACAAAAAGTGGCAAAACTTTGAATCACAGTGAGATTTTTTTTTACCTTTTTGACAGCAATCATCAGAAAAATACTCTCTAATTAAAATGAAGATAAAAGACTACAAATTGATCCAAATAAAAAATAAAAAAGCATAAAAATTGTCATTTTGTATGTGATTAAACAGGAATCTTCCTCTTATTGCAGGGCTTGCATGACGGCAATTTTTCCACTGCTGACAAACTGAAGCTTCCCAGACTGCAGCATGTTGACCTTCTTCCACGTCCCTTAAGGATGGTGCTGGAGAATAAAGGCAACCTTGACTGCGGTAATTACAGGCTACACATCACTACCCACCAATTACAGTGCAATATTTTGATTAGTTTGTCACTGCAAACAGGAGCAGAGGCGGTTCAGAGCCAGAACAAGAAGGAGTCTTTGAGAGTACACACAAAAGTAACCCCAAGAATTTAAAGCCCCAATTAGGAAAAGTGAGGCCATAACAACAATAATCCCACCAATACTGATTTTACTTTTTCCCCATGCTAATGAGGACATTTTCAGCATAATTCTGATTTGATTTTCTCTTAAAGTCTCAAAGGATTCTATTTATGCGCTTATAGATTCCATAAGACCACCCGAGGCCCAAATTGTTAAGTTCAACAGGTTTATTAAGTGCTGCCACAAGTGTCAGGCCTGAGCAACATATAGCCAATATCCTCATAGTCCTGATTACAAAGTGTATTAATCACAGCACTGTGCATGTGCTTTTTGATGTGAGACAGTTGAAGTAGAATTATCCTTCTATTAGTCATGTTTCCTTTTTAATTATGATTTGGTAAAAAAAAAACAAAACAAAACAAAAAAAAAACAAGGAAAAAGCAGTGTTGCCGCCTCCTGAACATGACCAGGTTGGAGAATGAAGTGCTGGACACAAGTGGTTCGGCTGAGCAATAAAAACACTTTGGTTGTGTTTAGGAAAAGATTGTGGTTTTGGTCAAATGTCAAAACAGTAAACATTCAGTGTGACATGCTGCTGGTCACTGCAGACTTTTTGTCTATGGAGAAAGATAGATCTCCAACCATGTTGTTTATGCATAACCAGCAGAAACTTTATCATGCTCAGGTGCTAAAAGTGGATACTGTGATGCAGGAGCTTTTTGTAGAACCAAGTAAACACATTTTTTCTGTCCAGATTTTTTTAACTTGTTAGACATGTTGTTTGTTTCAAAGTTTTCACATTATTATGATAAAAACAAAAATAATCTCTGGAACTTTTTATTTCGTAACTCTCGTTAAGTTGATTATAAATAACTCATATTTGCTGTTTCAAATTAGTCCTTAATTGACTTCACATCTAGGAGACATTGGTTGATTTTGTAAATGGAGGGTAAAATGCACTGTTACTGCCGTTCTATTTAACTGCAACTGCTTGTAAATCACTATGTTTTCTTTCAAAAAAGGTATGTTTGAGTCAAGCAAATTTCTTATCAGCTCCACTTTTGGGTTTGCTTTAGTTTCAGGTTTGCAAAAGGTCAGCTTCAATTTGTTACACAAATAAAGTGGCACCCGGGTTCATTGGAGGTGACTGAAATTGCGTTTGTGGCAAAAGTCAGTCTCTCTGTTAGTTGGAATAATCCATAAAATGTGCTCTCCACAATTTATGGGGTATTATCTGAGGTAATATTTGATCAGGAGAAAGTAGCTCCAGTGTAAACTCTGAGGGCTGCAGAGTTCTGCAACCGTGAACAAATTAAAGCAAAATTACAGTTTTTTAATTTATGCGGCCAATAAGCAATAGTAGAAAGCAAACATATGCATTTAAAGCATTAATGGAAATTATGCACAAAATCTACATTTTAAAATCAGAGCATAGACATATGCAAGTGAATCTGTATGCCTCCCATGCTCACAAATGCACACATACACACACAAATGCAAGGAAACACACACACACAGACACACAGACACCCACGTGTGTCTGTCAAGGACAGTGTGTGAAGGGTTGGGGAGTAGAACTGTGATTGGGGTTGGGAAGGGAGGCAGAGGGTAAGGCTCTCCTCAGTGAGGAGAATTGGTTTGACCATTTTACACCCCTTCCTACACACAGGCCCTCGCATACACAAACACACGCACACAACACACACACGCAGCATTCAAATACGTCACAGGAAAGACACAAGGGACTGCGGCTCAACCCTGAGAGGAAAAGCTTAAATGCTGGTTGTTGGGCCAAGAGAGCAGATGAAAACAACATCCCTCTAAATCAGTTGCTTTTCTTTCTGTCAGCCCTCCTATCAATCCATCTTTCCCCTCATGAATTGTTACTCCTGTTCTGCTCTCAATCCTTCACTCTGTCAGCTTTTCCAGCCATCCATTCTGCTGCTGTGGTTTACTCTCCTCCTCTCTCTTCCTTTCTCTCTCTTTCTCTGCATGCAATTCCTGGCATATTGTCCTCTTTTCCAGATGGCAGCTGATCTAGGAGACATCTCACTCCTCTCCCCACATATGGAGCCCCTTCCCTGGGCAGAGAGACTCTTGATCCCTCCTCCCTCCAATGCAGCGCTCTTTGGTTGGCTTGGGTAAAGCCAAAGCCCAGATCAGGTTCTCTGTTGGGGACACATCCCTCTCAGCGGGTGTTCAGGTACCCCAGCGCCAGGAGGCTGGGCTGGAACAACACACACAAACACACAGCTGACACATTCAAAATCCCATTCATTCCTCGGTAGAGTAAGGACTACACATGCTAGCAAGATCTGTCCCATGTGGCCTTCTGCCACGGTGTGAAACGCCAATTAACAATGTTCATTTTCCCTCATCGGCTCCTAAAGCCATCTGATTACGGTTATATCATTCCATTAGAATATATATATGACTTTAATAGATTCAATTTCATGATCACACAGATAAATAGGAGACAATCTCTCGAGTGTTCATAGAACAGTTATCAGCTGGGATGCATGATACATATTAACATTTTCCACACTATGCATATGCAGAAGACGTGATTCCCGTACAAGATTGAATGTATGGCTTGTTGCTCTGGGAGTTCAAGGGAACGTGCCAGCAATGCCATTTCTCTCAGCCTATTAAAATGCAGATATGCACGGGCTGACTTAAATGGATAACTAACATGCTTGGTGCAGAGGGAGAGAATGAATATGATTTGAGACTGTGAACAAACACGAGAAGGAGAGAGAGCTGCCGCAAAGCCGGAGACTTTGTGACAGCGAGGGAGGCGGGGACGTGAAGTCAGCCATGTTCATAAAGTTTTAGTGGGATGTAAAATTTTCTGATTGTTTATTATCCAAGCGAGAGTTGGGGGTGGGGGGAGAAATTGGCCAACAAAGCCATTGTGAAGAGCGGTTATTAATTGCTGTGCGCTGTGTTACCGCCATGGGTGTTATGATCAAGTGTGGATTGTTTTAATGAGGCTTGGCATGATCTGATGAGCTCTGAAAAGTTGATGTTACACACTGATGGCTTTCGGTAGGCATTAGCACTCGAGAGGGATAACAATTAATAAAGGAGATGGCAAGTAGGGAGGAAAAAGAGAAATTTGAAAAGAGAGGATGCAGGGAAAAAAAAAGTTTAACTGGAAGGATTACGGAGGCAGGAAGTTGCAGGGAATTGAAAATGTGGCACACTGATTGAAAAAAAAAGGCATACATGGATGAGAGCATGGTTCATACTGTCACTCCGCCTCACACTCACACACTCGCACACACATGCCGACTGAGTGAGCAGCAGGGCTGTGGAGTGTAAGCAGGTGTCCTATGGGAGAGAGTGTACCATTAGCAGATCATTTCCCTCTCCGCTCCAGCAGGCCCTCCTCTATCATACCTCCGCTGTCAGCACTGCCTCGGAGGATTACTGGGAAAGAGAGAAAGGGGATACTGAGAGAGGGAGAGACTGAGCAAACGGGTGGGAAAGGAGAGCAGAGTGTGAAATTGAAACTTGCATAGCCCCTATGAGCCCTCCAAACTGTGATTATTACCCGGAAGGCTTTTTTTTTTATTCTTCCAATTCATTTTCCCCCTGAGAAAACACAACAAGAACATAATGTCCATTATGGAACTAAATGTCCATATTTACTGTATGGTTTCTTGACCAGCTTCGATTATAAAGAAAAAAACAGTTAACACACACACACACACACACACACAGCAGAGACATGGCTGCAAAAAGAGTTGTACTGAACTTGAAATGCTTGTCCCCAGCCGTGCAGCAGACACCGCCAGAAAATGATTCTGTGGTTTGTTTTGGCGGAGTGGGTCAGTCTGTGACACCCTCCCCCGATCCCTGACCCTCTGTCCCTCTTGAGAGCTGCGCTAGCTGGGGGCAAAGTGGTGGCCTGGCTGGAAACAAGCCCACTGTCATCAGAGATAAGGACACCTCTTCGAAGCCAAAAGCCCGGGGACAGAGGGAGGGGAGGCTGCGAGGATGGAAGGTCAAACAGGAGTAGGCGGATGGACAAGGGGTGAGAGGGGTGACAGCAGGGGTAATAAAGTGGGAGGAGAGAGAGCGAAATAAAGGGGTGTTAGAGCGAAGTCAAAATCTAACACAGCCCTCAGTTGCTGGATGTTAAAGATGTGTACATGCGTGTATAGAGGTATCCCACGGGAAGCTTTACTGTGACATTAAAGCTGGCTGCAAAACAGTGGCAAGCTATAAATAACTGCGATAAACAGAGTTGCTACAGGCCACATTAACAAGCTAGGACACGGATGGAATCATACACATGCAAGTGCACATATTGTACACAAGCATTCATGCATGTAGTCTCACTGGAAGAAATAGTATTGTATGTAAGAACGTGCTATTTTCTCTGAATCAAACACACAGACTCTGACATGCAGTTTGCAAGTAAGAAATTATTGGATGGATGGATAAACAGCAAAGAACAAGTTACATTCAAAGTTTAGTGTCAGTGCAGGAGGCAGTGTTTTAAATTTGAATTTCCTATTAGTGAAGGCCGCTCTGTCTTTCCATAATCTGTGCTTCAACAAAAGTAGGTGTGGTCATACATACAGCAGACCACGCCCACAGAGACAGTGATCTTTGCTGTGATCAGAGGTATGATAATGAGATAATGTACCAACACAACTTATGTATTTTCATACAGATCAAAACAGCAATACTTTACTCAAAAAAGGATCTAGTGTAAAGTTAAAGGGAAAATTCACAAATGTTATTAATCTAAATCACAAACAGTTTTGGGGGAAACTACTGTTTATTTGGAACAGCATTTATAGTTTCAGGGGTAGCTGTATAAAACCAATAAAAACTGACTTAAGTGATGTCACATTGCAGGCAAAATATTCAGCAACTCTCTATTAATGTTTGCAAACACAACCTTTAGACTTGGCTCCCCCTCTGCGGCTTAACGATCAAAGGGCAGTGAGGGCCAAGGGAGCTAAAGGGTGAATGTAGAGAGCAAGAGGTGTTATATAGAATATAGCATTAAAACAGAGAGTTGTATTGCTGGTGCATTTTGTAAGAGTGTGTTTGTGGCTCAGGTTGATGCAAAGACTTTCAGCTCAAGACAAGAGACAAGAAAGAGATTTTAAATTGTCGCTGCATTTTTTAAAAAATCCTTGGCCCCAAAGGCTGAAGCCCAGAAACGTCTTAGACACGGCAAAATAAGTGAAAAGTAAGAAAATACAGGCAGGAGGCAAGTTCTCTGCAGACAAATATATCACCACACACTTTAAGTGAGTCACAAGTGATAATTGAGATTTTACTTTGATTTGGGATATTCCCTCATATTATGCACTTAAATCAGCATTGATGCTGAGACTACATGTTTGGAAAATAAATTATCTGTCGAGGTCATCTCTGCTTGCTAATGCCACAATGCTTCATTAGCCGCCACTTGCAGAACATGTACAAATGTTGAGATAAACCGTTGATTGTCAAGCTTTATTGTGCGTGACATACCAGATTTTAACAGGAGGGAGAACGCACGAAATAAAAAAGACAATATCCATCGAGAGATTTTATAGAAGTGCTGGGTTAAAATGGTGTTGTGCTCTTTTAAGAGCAACAAAGGATGTGTGCCACCTGCCAAAAAAAAGAAACAAAAAACATAAAACCTCTTCATAAAAAACACTTGCAATTTTATTATATTGCATGATATGGTGTGTGGTAATGATATGCAAGTTAAATGCTGCATCCTGAACATTGTAGACATACATTTGAAACTTTGCGTCACACAATCTGGAGTTTTGTATAGTTGGTAAATACCAGTATCCGGCAATGTGTTTATTTAGTCAAACAGATGAACATGATGTAACACTGTTTGCTTTGTCCACATGGAGAGAATCTTGTGATGCATTTACAGGCGTCTGAATGACTAAGCAGCAGGCTGCAAATACACAGTTACCACAAAAAGAAATAAAGCTTCCCTGTATACACAGTCTTTGACCTTGGCGAGCGTTTTATCAGGAGATAAAAAGAATAATGGCTTTCAGACAAGTAGCCTGTATAACATTTTGACAAGTGGTTCCAAAATACCCAATAATACATCACATCTTCAGCGCTCATCCTCTGACAAAGCCCTCTCTGTCAGAACATCAATGATATGATGAATTAATGATTTGTGGGTTGTCAGACAACAACGTCTCTTTCACAGTCAGCTATTGATGAGCCATCTTGCAATGAAGGTAAATGATCAGAGGTGGAAACCGCTTTGTGTGGCGTCCCTGAAATATATCACTTAAAGCGTGAGCAATGCATCTTTATCCCAGGCTTGTTTTTAAGTGTTTGAAACATGCACCAAAGGAGATTTCATAATATTTTGTGCTGGAACAAAATATAAAAAAAAATCATTATGGGTGGAGGAAAAAATTAATTTGTTATTCACATAAGCCCCTCAAAGCAAACAGCTTCAGAAACTAAGCAGCAATACAATGAACGAACATTAATCATTATGGAGCAATGGGGCTAAAATGTAATTTAGTTGAAAATCCCTCCACGCTGCGTTCTGGTTGGTGTAATCTGACAACTGTCTGCAAAGAGGTTAGCCAATCAGAAGTTGTTTTTGGACAGCCCCTCTTTGATATGGATGCTATTCTGGGTTTTTCTCATTTAGGGAAATTTCCCTCGCAGCTCTGACTGGTGCCTAAGGCCTAGCTTGAAGCCTGCTGTAACTATAGCAGACTATTTCCGCCCTGGTGAAACAGACAGAGGGGATTGCAGCAGCACCTTGATCTCATATTCACCGTATGATTCATGGATAACAAGGAATCACAGCATTGGATTTTCTTTAACCTATGTAAATGTCCAGGGATGGATCAAAATGTGATATGACACTAAATTACAAAGTTCATGGCAAAGGGAACTTCAATTTTTGACTTTTTTTTTTTTTGTCTTTCAACATTCAGAAATAACGCAGACAGGACTGCAGATGAACAGCCACACCTGCAAGTCCAGGTGCTGGATGCCACGTAGGGTCAGTGCTGTCAAGGCTGACCTGACAGACAGGGTGGCTGTCCATTGAGGGGATGCAGAAATAAAAGCTTGGACCCGGATCAGTGAAGCATCCGACACCCATAGTCTGAGCTCTTTGGGTCTCTGAGGCAGAAGCTGCCTTACTGTCACTCACTGTTTGGACACACACAGAAACACAAGTATCTGTATATGCAACTGACACAAAGAAAGCAGATCTGAAGACCCTTCTTCTTTATCAGCTTCTTACTATAAGTGATGGGGTTATAAACATGTTATTTACTGCTTATGTTGGAGTGGTTTTGCAAGTTTGACATTTCAGATTGTTGTATTTCACCGTGCACCACAAATTTATTATTAGATCTAGAATGTTAAAATACTAGACACAAGATCAAAACAAAGACATTTTAAAATCAATTTACACTGTCTACGGCAAAATACAAATCTGTTTGATTGTAAATGAGGGAAAAAAAAAATGAAACTAAGCTGAGGATCAGCAGTGAGAATGAAGGGAACATTTTACAAGACACATGTGAAACATGACAGAAACACAGCGCACTATTAAAGTCAGCACTTTCTATTTTTCTCCATCCCTTCATCTTTACTCTCTCCTCCATGTGTGCCCCCGAGCTCTCCTGGTTAGCATGTTACCAGCCTCCCCCCTCCACCCAGAAGAAACACTTGTGGCTCTGCTGGGAGATAAAAGCTCGCAGCCTCCTCCTTTAATCTTTCCCTTCCATTTCTAAACATTTTCCCTTCTTTTCAGCCTCCCTGCTTCACCTGATTTACTGCAATTTTATCAGTGTGTTGTATTTGTTTGTAATTTTTTTTCCCTAGTGCTTTAATATATTGTCAGTATAAATCAATGTATACTGTACATTATGTATTTAGACACGTATGCACAGACATACTGTACACAATCATCCTTTCCAGGTGCATATTTTCAATATTGGTTCCTTTGCTCTGTATGTATCAATTACAGCTACGAATACTTGACTTGTGTATGCACATATTATATTGTTGGTCATTGATGATGACAGTGGTTTGTCTATTATATGTGTTTTTATTCTTGGTCTAATCATCCTGATATATCATTTGTTTCTGCCAGTTCATGTTTGAGTTCTCAAATATGTTGCTCAGTCTCCATGTCTTTTGATGTCTGTCACTCTTTTCCATTTATTCTCCCTTTTTCATATATATCTCCTCCCATCTTGTCCCTCAGATGCGTTTATGTAATTTTAAGAGTGAGTAGGATGACCCTGGGCGATGTCTTACTCAGCAAGACTTATATATAACTCCCTCAGAAATCAATCCACTGTTTCTTCTGTTTTTTATCCAAAAGAGACCGCTTGAGTCAAAGTATATTTTTATTTTTAAAATAAATTTGCTCTTCTTGGCCAAGGTGAAGTGCCAGCAATAAGGTGTGCATGTCAGTGTACCAAATACACTTTTTGACTCTGGAAGATTCCACAAGGTGGCCAAATCTATTTACCAACCTATTTTTTAACCTTAAATAAATATCTTAAAAATAATCCTGATAGTACACAGACTTGTAAAAGGGTAGGGCATGTCACTGTGCCACTGAGCGTTCCCAAGGCCAAATATAGTGAGACACTTTACTGCACCTGACTCACAAACTAAAACTGAAACTAGACCATATCTTGTAGGTGAAATGTTACCTGTTTTCACCCTGATGGTCTCTGGCTACACTTAGATGTCTGGAGTCTGAAGTAACCTGAAATGATGCTAGCGTAGCTGCTAGTTAGCTCTGTTAGCTATGCAGCTGGCTGACTGCACAGGGCACCTGAGAGTCTTTGCTTTTAGCTTCACTGTATCACAGGAGCTTTGGACCACTGATGGGAACCCAGTAGGGGATTATTTTGGGGAGTGGAACTGAATGGACAAAAAAACAAAGTGAGCAAGCCTGGGAATGCAAATAAGGCCAGAAGCCTCTAGATGACAGGCAAAGACACTGAAGAGGGTAGTAAAGATGATGAAGAAGAAAGATAAGATCCCCCTTTTTACACAGGAACTGATTAGAGATGATGCAGTGTAAGAGTAAATATGAAACCAGATGACATTTCTGTCACGTATAAGGCAATAAAATAGTTTTTAAAGATATTTTAGTCTGATCAGTGATGCTCTGAGCGACTAAAGGACAGACCTGCATTGCCTTCCATAGAAACCTGCTGCCAGAATGGTTAAAAACAGCCCCAGATCTGTTACAGTTTCTGAATTCTAAATCACCTGAACATGAAAACTTACAAGGATGTGAATGGCACCACTGTGTCTCATTCAGATTAACATGGCTAACTTGCGTATATCTTTTGAATTTGTGTAGTTTTCAGACTCACAGCATGTTGTTAAGATCTGCAATTTGATAAGCATGTTGTGTCGGTCCACTCAGTCCACAGTAAAGATTCAGCTGTAAAAAAGAATTAAGACCTGCCATCAGCAGAAAGCTCCAGCCTGTCCAGCTTTAAATCTTCCATCTAACATGATTTGCGGGCAACATGCTAAATTCAATAAAAGATCTTACTCTTCTTTATGCTATGGAATTTGTTGAATGATTGCAGAAAGAAGAGAAAGGGCTTTAAAGCACAAAGAAGAAAAATCCATATTTTTATTGAGGAATTAGACTTATAAGGCCTCGCTTGTTGTTGTCCTTTCATTCTTCTAGACAGGCCTGACTAACTTTTTTGTGATAAGGCCGAGATAAAATGAGGGTTGACTTTTATTCATCCACTCGATTTGAGAATGATTGCTGAATCCTTATTTCACATTCAATACATCACCGGCCCTTACATTCAAAGACTCCATACATCAAAATTCTAACTGAGATGCTGGTTTTCAGTAACTTTAATTTGGTTCCTTTGAATGCAAATTTAAAACTTAATAAGAAACACGAACAAGGCTTTAAATATTTTAAATAGTATTAAATCTGTTTAAATAATGAAGGAAAAGCATTTTGAATGATCAATGTGTTCTTTAATTTTCTAAAGCAGATTCAATATTTATATACAAATTATATACAGTATATTTATTTAAAGGTTTTGAATTCATTTAAAGTGCAGGAATCAAACTTTGCTCTAGTAGATACATTTTTCCCACTATTTAAGTTAGATACATACTGGGTCTGACATTGTACAGGCGCCTCTTTTATGATGTAACAAGTCTGAACGAGGCTCAGAGCATCCCAGCCACAGCATTTACTATGTTAACAGGAAGGAAGATGGTGGAAACTCACTAGCAGCTAATATTGATGGCAAACATCAGAAAAGAGAAGGTTCACATTGATTGCTGAGGTGTGGGGGCTGTTGTGCAAAATAATAATCAAGCAGGGAAAATTGCACATGTGTGTGTGTGTGTGTGTGTGTCTGATTGGAATGTGTGGGATGAAGAACAGCAGACAGACATTGTGGCTAACAAGCATAGGCACTCCTAATCAAAGCTCTCAGTGGCAGCATAAGGTCATCGGTGATTGATTCAAATGTGGAGCGATTCCTTGCATGTCTTTAAGGCATAAAGGGGCTAAAGCTTAAAGGATACTTGTAAATCGCAGCGGTGAAGTTTGCAGTAGGATTCATCAAAGATTTGACCAAAAAAAAAGCCAGTGTGTTACATGTTCATGCTTTGTACTCCTCAAGAGGGCAGCTGCACTGAGGAGTGTGTGCGAACAGCTGCACAAGTGTTTATGAACATCCTGAAATGTGTTGGTGTTTTGCAATCAACAAGTCCTCCAAACCCAAGTATTTAATGAACCTGAACCACTGGTGTGATGCGACTTTTTTTCTGTTAATCCACAGCTTTAGTTTAAAGCAGTTCCACTTTTTCTAATAACTAGTGCAGTAAGAGCAGACATTTACTCCAAGAAGACTTTGAATCTTTGAATTTAGTGTGTTCTTTACTTTTCAGTTTTGATTTATTTTTATACAAACTTGCACAGTCTTGCTGTTGTCATAGTCTTATGAAATGGGAAGAGCTGCTGATTACAAAATCCTTTTTTTCTCCTCTCTGTAATCTCATGTCAAATTTAGCATTATGTTACAGCAATAATGCATTTTAGGAGACGCAATTGACTTCTCCTATAGAAGTTTTTATATCTTCACATTTACACCATAAAATGATTATTTTGGAGCCAGTTTTTTCACAAATGCAGTTGTTATGCAGAACTTTTGATTTAACTGGGAGAGTTTTATTCATTTCTTAACCATGTGGGTGCTCCAGCTGTTCAAGTTACTAATATTGTCAGTGGAGAAAATGACCAAGGCTTTTTCTTCCAGTACCAAAGGCGCAAGAAATGGCTCCCTTCACTTTGCAACTCAATTAACAATAAGTTCCCTGTCCCTGCCTGATGGGGAGCCTAATTAGATACTGTATCACAGCTTGGTCTGGTAGACTGTCTGTGCAAATGAATTGCAAACTTGTCCAACCATTGACCGTCTAAAGAGCCCAACTCATGCAGACTTCATGGAAGATATGGCATAAGACAGCGTCCAACCCTGCAGTCTACCTACCAAGAGGCTGATCCAAGGCAAGCCAAAGAGATAATTACCTACCAATCCCATGTGCTACACACTGAGTACCGGCTGCCTTCATCAGGGATGAAGCTTTAAGTACCACATTGCTGTTTTAGTGGATTTTGAAACTATATTCACCCAACTCCAATTAAAAGTTTCAAATGCTGGCAGATGAAATAAGGATGAAATTGATATGGAAACAGAGCTGTATTTGTCTTTAGAACTGTTTGGCTTATTATTATGTTCTTAAGATATGTTATTTGTCCCCTGTAGCTACATTACTGTACGCATGCAGCAATGGTTCAAGGTGATCTACGTTCCTAACAATAAGGGACAATAAAGCAAATCCTGAGTCTGAATATCCTCAAGTGCACAAAAGTACTATTCATGTGTAAACCTCATCACACTAGCAATGCTCATCCTCACAAAAATGTACCTCTACAAAATCAAACTTTGGTTTGGACTTAAAATCAATTTACACTGTCTTTGCCTTCTTAATACATCATTCATATAAAGTTCTAAAAAGGGAAACCGGTCGCAGGAAAACATTGACAAAAGGTTAAAGGGAACCCTCAAATATTTAGCTGTATAAGGCTGATTTTCAAGGTATGTTTCTTACTTTCATCTCTTTCCATTGGCTACATTAAGATATCTGTGCAGTCTCCCAAGTACAGGACAAGCAAATTTAAAAACCTAATCCATAAGAGGATAAAGCAGCTTTAATGGAAAAAAGGTATATCTTTGCCAAACCAAATACTTTTGTGAGAGGATTAACTTTCTGAATGGATTGAAAACTGTTTTGGGGGGCTTTTGGGCTCAGTCGGACTCAAAGCCTCAGGATGTAACTGATTCTCGATCAACAGCGGTTCAGTCAATAAAGGAGCCTCAAATGAGACACTAGGTCAGTATTGTTGTTGGAGTTCACCCAACCGATGGTAATACATCAGCAGATATAAATTGTGCAGCACAGCCTGAGCTTCAAGCAGAAATCTTACAACTGAAGTAAATTCCACAAATGCATGTAAAGTATAACAGAAGCACAACATGCCCAGAAACGGAAATAAGATAAGCTAGGTGTGACTCGTCTTCATATGAGCTACTTAAAACTGACACAGGAGTCACAGGTTCGCAGCAGAGGTGAGGACCCGCAATCACTGGTCATTTAATTAGAGAAGAAGGGAGTACATATCAATATCAGGTTCTGCTCAGAACAATTACCATTTTAATGACATCCACCTTTCCTTAGCGCTTTTTTTTTTTTTTTGAACCAGTGTAGTAAGCATGTCAGGGATTTTGGAGCCCCACTCTGCATGCCAGGTAATTGCAGCGCCTACAACCTTTTTCATGTAGCAAGATTGAAGTCTAAATGAAGCTCTGACCTTCAATTTGCTCCCTCTTCATCAGTTCATGTTTTTCTCTAAGTGGCTTGATTTCCTCAAGGTCCCTCCTTTTTTTTCTTCCTCTTCTTTTCATTGTCCCCCCCTCCCTTTTATTTAATCAAAGCCTCTGTCTCTTTGTTTCCTCATTCAGCAACACATGCTTCACATCATTGTCTTTGATAAGATGTGCTCACACTCCCCATGGTGTCTGAACTTTGGCTTGTGATTTTTACTTGAAATACACAAACACAAAATGCCCAATTAGCCTTCATGATACATTTTAACCTATTTTATAATTATGTGTGTCCTTAAAAGGGAAACAGTCTCTTGAATTTAAACAAGGGTTTTAAAACACAAATATGAGGGCTGTGCAAGAGAGTTTCAAATATAATGCCGCTGCAAGTGTTAGTGCTACTGTATACACATTTAGGGATGCACAAAAACACACACCCAAACACAATGGGCAGCAGGCGTCCATTAGGCCTCCCTCGACTAATCTCTCATCTCTTAGTTGAGATTTATAATGGGCGCAGTGCATAATAGGGTCTCTAATAGACTCTAATGTTAGCTCTATAGTAAAGAAAACACAGAGTACATAATGGAGGAGCTGGAACTGATCAAACACACTGGTCTGTTGGCCCTAAGCTTGACAATTCGAGCTGTTTGAAAATTAGGTGATTTAATCAGAACCTCATTTCGCACTGCATTCAAACACACATTGTGTTTTAATGAGCTTTAATTAAGGCTTTACAGTGTATTTTTCATCTTCCCCCCTATGATAAACGCTCGCTTTCAAGTTGTTAAAACTCTGCCTAGTGTGTTTTTTACTGATCTGTCATACACACACAACACGCGATTTCTAACTAACTATTTTGACCAACCCTCTCGCTGTAGGCTAGGGTAAACAACATTAAGGGAGAATGAAGAGTAAAGAAAGGAAACAGCTCATTATTACAGCTAAGCTCTCGAGTCACTTATCACTAAGTAACAGCCCAGGTGCAGGCGAGCTGTTATAAACAGTAGCAAAGAGTGTTGGGATAATGAACGTGCCCCTACAGACCTCCTTTACTTTCTGGGGATCTGGAAACACCTGCAAAGGCAATTACAGACAAGAAGCAACAATGCAAAAGATTCAAGAGTATTCACTGTGTGATTTCTAATTAAACTGTGTGGCAGAGGAATTTGGGGAAAAAATCCACATATATCGTGTTACTGGTCGAACAAAACAAGGACAAATGGACTGTGGGTACAGTTAGCAGTTGGATGAGGAGCCTACCAACTCCCACTTTGGGGAATGATTAAAAAAAGCACATTTTTAGGATGTACATGTACAGCTTCCTACTCTTGTGCTGTAAGCTATCTCATTGGCTTATAGCTGCTGCAGTGCTTCTTTTAATGTACCTGCATAAAATGCAATTAACAAAATTTATTCTAAACCTTGGAAATTAGGTCAAGTGTATGTATTCATAGTTCATGCATGATTAAATGTATATTTATGTATCAGTTAGAACATGCTTTCTCTGATTCAGAGCTCAATGTACAGATGTGGCACAAACATAGGCCTGTTTAAAGCAGGTCACGGAGGTGGATTTTTACACAACTTGAGTCTTATGGTCAGCTGGGAACTGAAAAAAGAACATTAAGACAATCTTTAGGTTTAAAAATAATAGTTTGACACTTAAAGAAACATTTTTTTTTTGCTCTGTTGAAGAGAGTTGGATTCATTTCATGTCATGTCTGTAAAGTCAAGAATAAATTGGCAAAAAACAGCCAGTTAGCTTAATAAAAGTACTGGAAAGATACGAGAACAGACAGCTACCAAATCTCTGTTTAATGGCTATAAGAACCCCATAATATTAAAAATAATTATAATCCAAGGCCACCAAATTATTCACACAGAATGTAACTTTTGCTGGAAGGCATCTCTTGATCAAAACAATAACAAAAGCTGACATTTGATGCGTCACGAAATGGCGAGGGATCATGGAAGTTGTTGACTTCCTTGGTAAACAACCAGTGCTGCCAATGAAAAAAACCTCTGAAGTAACTCAGGCAGAAATGATAAGTGACAAGGTAATGTATTAGATCTACGCAAGTGTTATTTTTGGAAAAGTTTGCTACGCCTTTTAAATCTGATGTTTCTCCAGAAGTTTTACTGACTACACAACACACAGTGTTGCCAGCCCAAAAGCTGTTCAAAAACCTCCAAATCCACAGAAAACAAGCCAAGAAATCTGATCGATATAAAGTTCTGTAGCATTATTTTAACTACCATGATTACTCACTGTACCATAATTAGGAGCAATGCACACTGGCAGCTGAAGTAAACATAAAAAACTCCTACAGCATCAAACAGCAGCCAACAACACTTAGAGAGATTAACAAAACAACAAACCATGTAAAAGCAACCTAATGAGATTACAATCTGTTCAGATCTATGCACCTCTTTGCAGAAGCATAAACACAATGGAAGGAATAAACACAAAGCACCTTTAAGCAAAAAGTGGAAACTAAAATTACTCTACAGATTAAAGATAATTCAGACAGACAGGTGTGTTTGTGTAACATGTCTTTACAGTAAATATAGAACAAACTGTGGATCCTGACTTGAACAGGCTGGTGAAGACCACACCTGAATATCTGAACATTACTTTGAAGAAATTTGTCAAGTCTGTGCTTTCTAGTGCATGGATGCATCAAATCTCCGTAACAACCGTTGGGGAGGTGAGAAAGTGGCATACATCCATTTTTTCTAAGTTAGAGCGATTTCCACCAAGAGGTGAGTGGTCAAAAGAGGTGTCTTGGATCGTCTCTGAGAAATGTCACTTTGGACTATGCTCCCTCTTCATGAGCATCAGATACAGAGGGGATGAAAAAATCTAATGGTTAAGTCCGGGAAGCACCAAAGTCCTCCAGCATTTTTGAAAGCTTCCACCACCAGCCGAAACAGATCGATGGGCTGATTATGAGAGAAACCTGCTGATGCCACATTTCTCACCGGGTCACTTTGAGTGTGTCAAGAGGGCATGAGAAAAAACTCCACTGGTAAGTCCTTGAGCTGTTTCTGGACCTATTTCTGCGGTATCTTCATGAATGGAGACAGTGGCACCTGATCCTGCATCAGAAACTCCATGCAGCATATTGTAATGATATGCTTTTATTTAAATGATGGGGCACTGACTCCTTTGTACAGCCCTGACCGACTCTTTGTGCCATAGTTCTGCACATACAGTTTTCTTTGGTTTATACTACATCTTCTGCAGTCTTTTTATTACTTGTCTAACTGTCAGACCCCTTACAAGTCTTTCCTCAATCCAAGAGAACCACAATTACTTAAGAAAAGATGACAAAACTATCCAAACAGGACATAATTTATACCTAACAGGGAGTTATTCAACCAAGCAGCACGTATAATAGTGTAATTTTTGTAGACTTAGATAAAGATCAGCACAATATTTAAATTCTGACAGTTCTCTGCAAGAGTCGAAATGTCATGTGATGATGATGTGTGTGTGTGTATAAGTGTGTGTATTTGCGGGGACAAGGCCGACCCTCCTCAGCTCGGTGTGTAGACAGCCGAGTACCTGAGGAGCAGCAGGTGATTACCGGACTTAATGGGCTTAACAAGCATGACAGCGGGAGGTCTGCTGTCCGTCAGCACAAAAGCCATTAGAGGCAAACAGAGCAAGAAAAAGAAAGAGATGTGGACAGAGGTGGAGTGACTGAAGGAATGAAGAGAGGGAAAAAAAAGGAACAGATGAAGGGTAAAAAGGTGCAATGAAGGAAATGGCTGTAATGAGCTGTCCGGTCAAAAACAAGAGGGTCATTTAAAGCTCTTTAACTGTGGATACTTTAGGTGAAATTCTTCTCTATGGTCAAAGCATTCAGGCTCTTCCTGTTTCTCTACAATTTATTTCCCTCTCAAACACTCCTCTTCAGTCCTCTCCAGGGTTTATATAATATCCATCTCCTTGTATTTATTTCACTAGTGCTAAACTGAAGGAAGGACAGATCAACAGATCTGAAATACATCCGTCATGTAGTGTTTATCATAGCTTTCTGTTTGTGTTAAAGCTTGGCACATTGGGCCTGTTGCACAACCCCCCCCCCCCCCCGAAAAAAAAAACAAAACAAAAACAAAAACAAAAAAAACTATGCCATGTTGACCCACATCTGACAGAGTCATTAGACATAATGTAATTGTGGACTCAGCAGAAGGAAAAACAGTACGGAACTGCAAGATAAATTATGACCAACAAGGTTAAACGTGCTGCACAAAGAGTTTGGAAAGATGACATTGGCTAAATGGGGACTAAATGAGGAGACATCAAGCTTGGAAATGGAAGAAAGACATGCAGAGGGAGGAAGAAAAAAGTAAATAAATAAAAAAGGCGTAAGGCTCTGTGCAACATTCCCAACCATATACACCACACTGTCGTTTAGCTGAAGAAAATCAAGATGGGGCTGCAGTCAGTTTCCTCAGAGCTCTCAGAGAGTTCTTAAAATTTTTCATGGTGAGTGTTATTAAATCTCATGCAGAATTGAGAGAGAATACTATTGTCTAATGCATGATGATGTATGATAATGTACATAAGTTGAAGTGGCTCTGTTATAATAGAAAAAACACCATAACCAATAGCTTTGCTCCAAATTTAACATTAATTTCAACTGCTCTAAAACACCTAAAACACATCTTATACACACATTAATTGTCATTTTTTTTAGGATTTGTCTGTTTAGCTCCTTACAAAGTAATTGGATGAGAGCAGAGCCTGTACAGAGGATGTTGTGTGGGCGTGGATGAGAATAGAGCTGGATGGATGTTAATGTGCTACACTGTGATGAAGAGAGCGATAACATCTGTGTCTCTCTGCTGCTGTTCGCAGAGCTTCAGATCGGCAGATGAAATATGAAATTGTCTGAGGTGCTGGCATCAAAGCCCGGAAGTATCAAACCTGATTTCATGTGAGGAAAAAGGCACGGCTGACAAAAAAGTTATGAACTCAAGATGAACAATTCCACCGAGGCTGCATTCATTTCTTGGTCCTTCCTGCGTCATTAGCAATGCTGGCAGCATCTTAGGATGTCAGTCAGTCGGTCAAACCCTTTAAACCAGACTGATGTTTCTAAAAAACTATTACTTGCCATGAAATTTGATTTAGAAATCTAGATTTCCAGCACAATGTTTTCAACTTGACTTTTATTATCCTTTAACTTTTCCTCTAGCGGAACCATTAGATTGGCATTTGTCTTTTTAAAAGACATATCTTAACAGTGACTCAACTGGATGCTAATAAATTTGCAGCACACATTCAGTTCCCATTGTGATCACTTTCATGATCTTCTAAATACACAAAATCATCAAACATCATCATCAGGTCAAAATTGCAGTTCATCCAATCCTTTAGTTGATGACCAAACACCTACAAAACCAGTCAGTATTTTAAAAACAACACTTTGTGTTTAACACTAGAGAGCACAAGTAAGCTCAGATGGTGAACATGATTAACAAATGTTTCTGCTATATATAAAACACACATAACCCCCCTTATTTTCAGTATGCAGCTGATGGCATGGAGTCTGTAGACAGTCATGTTTTAAAGACTTTGAGGAGAAACTTACAAAACCATTTGCATGACCTTCCTTCTTAAAGATCTCATGTTATGTGTTTTTTTGATGAGAGTTTTTGTTACTTTGCAAGTGCAATGCAAGAATCTGAAACATTTTTCACTTTAAGTGAACAAACAATATCCATTTTCTCTCTCTGCATGGTGCGAACGAACCCTTGTTACTTCTTCATGACTTTGAAACAACCAAATTTAATTTCTTTTCTGCCTTTATGTCTCAAATTACTGAAAAAAAACCTCATTGCAACCAGATTGGTGTCGTTAGCATTTTGTGACTTCTGTCTAATCGAATTTTAATGATCATGCAATAGTATGACAGTCATGATAGGTCTGTGGGTAAATATTCACACCATAAACTTGCACAGTAAAAGCATTCCTCCCATCTGTCTCACCACAGAAAAAGTAAAATCATAATGGAGGAAACATTATTGTTGAATTTCTATTTGCAAGCAAGGACAAATTCAAAAGAGTGAACATAGAAAAGTGTTTGCATGCTGGAACAACTTGCTTCGCCAAGTTTTAGGCGTCATTTGTGGACATTTAAAGGACATGTCAAAAATAAGGATTTCAAAAGAAAAAGCATTTTCCTGCTCAGATTAAGGATTCACAATACTGACTAAATTGCACTCTCTGAGTCTATTCAAAGTGCCATTAATGTTGGTTGTTGTTTAGAAATGCAGAACCTTTTATTGAGCTGAAATTCGTCTCTGTGTGCTGATTAATCTGCACCTCCTTTATGGGCACTCACATTATATCAGCTCGTCTCTGATCAGATCTTTCTCTGTTAAGCTGCTGTTTAGTTCACATTTCCTAATGAAGTCCCGTCCTGATGGAGCCATTGAACCTTGCAGATTAGAGTGAGATTCTCACAGTTTATCTTTCAAGTTGATTATTTCTGTGTGTGTGTGTGTGTTTGTTTGTGTTTTTGTGTTGGTGTGAGTTCGGCTTTATTTTCTAGAAAGCTTTTATTCCATAAAGTATCTTTTGGTATTTTTGTACTTGCTTTTTCTTTCAGCTAAGGTCATTTTTTGCAATTCTGATTGCTCCTGTAGATTCACTGTAAACAGATACCCTTAATATAACGCTTTTTGTGTTAAGATTTTGTGAAAGTGAAATTAGTTTCTGTATGAAAACCTTTGATTACAGTGAGGGGGTAAACCAGCTTAAACCTACTTAATTCAGATTCACCTTTAAGGTGTTAGCGTAGCTTTTTACATCAATAATGTCCTGTCTCACAGTTTAAGCCTTAGTAGCTCTAAAATTGAGGGTCATCTGTGTTAATCACCATACCCAAAGTCTAATAATAAATAAAACGAATGCAACCCAGTTCTTTTTTTAATGGAGATGGCAGGATTTAACTTGTTCCTTAGTTTAACCTTACATCCACAACAGGCTTAAACCATTTTGCAGACTAAGGGTGTCAGGTGTTAGCATTACAATCTCATTAAAATAAAAGTAAATTGAGGAAAATAAAAACACATTTATGATTGAAGATACCTTTAAAAAAAAGCCTAGGGATCCTCACTGAGAGAATAATGCAGATTCCAAGAGATGCCAGGGCGAGGAATCAGCTAGAAAACCCTCTTCCTTCTGTGTTACCCCCCTCCCCCTCACTCCCTCAGCTCTGTTCAAACGCTCTGGGCATGCCCCACCAGCTTCTTGATAAAGACCACTGAAACATGAACATGTCGGCCAAATTACCCACAGAGCCCGTCGGACATGACGGCGGGGCCAACAAAGCTTAAAGCTGCCATGTGCAACACGTGTGTTTGGTGACTAATTGGTATGAGAGTCATAAGCTTCCCTTCTACATGTAAATGACTGCACATAAGCGTTGGGGAGGGGGGGGGGGGGGGTTCCGCTTTATAATTTAGAGAGCAATTAACAAGTAACGGCACCGGTAAGTATGATGGTTATGACTCATTTACATTATTTGTAAATGGAGAGTGAAAAATGAAGCATGACTGCAGACTGAAAGCAGGTTGTAATTGTGCTGGCGTTTGCCGTGCGCTCGTTCCCAGTCCAGCTCCCAGTCATGAGATCCAGCCATTCGGATGAGTGCAGCTTTCAAAACCAAGCAATGTTCCTCATCAACACTCCTCTTCCATCACTGCAATTAGCAGTGATTTAAAAAAACCCAAGAACTTTAAATTATGCATGCATTCCCTAGATTAATTTTCTATTCTATTCTAAATAGATTATTAGAACAGATGTAACTGATTAAGTTATTGGCGATTGATTCACTAAACTAGACTTCCTGATTTTTTTTTCTTGAGAACTTATTTTTTAACTTAAGCAATCTAAATGCTTCTACATTGCAGAACTGTGACAGTTCCTGTTGTGCTAACTCCCTGCTAACTCTAAGCCATCACTTTCTGCTGCTGTCGTTCCACAAAAGCTTTGCATAGAAGCATCACATTAAAGCCTTTGTGCAGCAACTATGTGAAGAGACTTGAAATAATCATTCACAACTGGGAATACTGTAACTGAGCACACTTTGAAACTCTCTCGTGGAAGGCATTTATAGGATTGCAACCAGCTGTTTATATGAAAGCCATGTAAAGAAGGAATAATGAAAGCCTTAAACTCTGTGTACTTTCTCACCACAGAACAGCAAAGGAGTCACTGCATAAAGTCAGTATTTATGTCTTATTGTTGTTTGAAGAAAGTTATTGAGCACAGCTCTCACCAGAAAGTTAAGATGGTGAGAAGCTGTGCAAAACTATATGACACACAAATGGTCACGTTTCATGTTTCTGGTCAAATCTGAATTTCTTATTACTCAGTATTCACTGTATGTATTTGGTTAAAAAAACATTTGACTTTTATTTGAAGTTGTGTTTCCTGCACTCCTCCCTGCACTCATGGTATAAGATGTCAAACACACAGTTATTAGTCACCCAAAATAATGGATTGGATGTTGTGATTACAATCATATTCCTTTAATGAAGGAGCAGTCTTAATGATGATGTGTAATTTAGTGTCCATTGGTCACAAAAGAACAAGAAGATAACCTGAAACTGTCTGCTTTCAGCTTGCCTCCAGTAATATCTTTCGGGATAGAAAAAAGAGTTAAACGGACCTCATACAAAGGATTAAGCCACCATTATTTACTTGTATGGTCTTGACTGTTTAAATCCAGCAGCATTTATTTTTAATCTTGGCTCTTTTTGCTCTGGAAAGTCTTGATGGAGAATGCTGCAGGTGTCTGAGTGTGCTGGTTTAGTTTTATGACAAATTAGGCACTGCAGGCTTCTGTAGGTGGCTTCATCCGTCCACAGCAAACATCTGAGCTGTCCTGAGATGACATCACTTCATCTCATGTACCCCTTCTCTATCTCTCTCATCTCGGGTGTCTGCTGGGATGAAAGAAGCAGACAGAGAGCTGTCCTGATGGTGTTCATCACAGTGGGCTAACTTCGTACAGGGAGGGAAAAAGCTGGACATCAGTATTTTTTTCTACCCCTCATTCACTTTTGTCAGGCAGGATCCACGTCAAAGCTAATACGACGGTCACTCCCTGCCCTCCTCAAACGCTTCATGACATAACACAGCTCTGAGTCCCACCAGGCCCGCCTGGGTGGTCACCAAACATGCACAAATACAGAGAGAGAAAGAGAGAGAGAGAGAGAAAGCACGCAATCCATTGGACCAAAGTCATCTGTTATTTGGCTGGAGAGCAGGAGACTGAAGTGAAAGAAAGGTTAGCTAAAGGTCTGTCCCGCTGAGTAAAAGAGAGAGACATCAAAAATAAATTAGCGCAAGACAAAGCCTTCTGGTCTCAATCAGGCTGGTAACTGGTTGAGTGTAATACCTCTTTTTAAATTAGTCACTGATAGGAGCACAATGACAGGACAGCCTCTTCACTGCAGGAGAGAATGCAGGAGCCTAATGGAAGTGTGATTGCCTTTCTTGCCAGCTGAGCCCCGTGGCATTGTCTTCTTTTGTCCAAAATTAGCAATTTACATGTCTTCACTCAATCCTGGTGCTAGAAAACCATTTTTTTCCTCTTTCTTTTCATTTTTCTTTTTCTTTTTTTGGGTTTTTTTATTAAAACATGTCTGTTTTTTAGTCGAGGCAACAGGATCTGCGAGGGGTAAAAAGGAACAGAGCAAAATTGAATCATGCATGAATGGTAACCTTGAAAACAATCAGGCTACAATCACACCAAGAGTCTGAGGAGGGGATTAGGGGTAAATGAGTGGGACACGCTCGTCGGCACTGTGGCACATAACCGTTTTAACTCAAAGAGACACCGTCACATGGGAATCCGTTTGTGCATGTGTAATGGTCAAACGGCAAACGACCAGCAAAATGCCTAACAGGCCATTTCTAGTCCATTTGGCAGAACATTGCTTCATAATTCAATTTACCCCCCCCCCCCCCCCTTCTGTTTATAAAAAAAGCTTGTCGGAATAAAAATAAGCTGCTTTGAATATTGATAAGTCATGGATGCCTGGATGCGTGCCTGCTGTGCTCGAGACCTCTTTAACAGACGGACATGCATCATCATGCACATCCGCTCTCCTTCACACCCACACTGCCACGTACATCACAAGCTGAGCAACTTGTCACAGTGAAATGTGTGTGTGTGTATGTGTGTGAGACGAGGAAGGAAGGGAAGTTTATCAGACGCAGCAATTCGCTTCTCTTGTGTTTTTCCACTCGGCCCCTTCATCCCACACTCTCATCCCCCCTCTCTCTCCCGTGTCTATATATCTTTAGCCATTTAATTAGCCGGACAGGTAATAAATTCCATGTCTTATGTACTACTCGCTAGTTTATTTATTTATCTATCAGCCTTTTAGAGCAGTACAGAATCCAAGGGCCACACTCCATTAAATGGCAAGTAGCATCTCCAGCCTTTTAAGGTTTGAGTCATTAGTTAATCGAGCTGACAGCGTGAAAACATGATGGCTGTTTTGTCAACTTCTGCTGCCGTCGTACGCAACATTTACACAAAGAGTTCTCATGTTTTTATATATATATTTATAGAGCGTGTTGACTTTTGTGTGACAATAAAAAGAAAATAATCATCTGAGGCCTAAAGTGAGTGTGTGTATATGTGTGTGTATGGGTTGGTCGGTGTGTGTTCCTGTGTGTGTCTGGCTAGTCAGATAAGAGCATGTGCAGCCAGGTCCTGCCACATCGTGCCACATCATTTAGGACTCAATGAGCTGTCAGTGATCTCATTGCCGGAGGACATATGTGTCAACCAATGGGACGCCAGCGAGGTCAGGGCGCCGGGCTTTTTCCCTTCTGCTCGCTGGTGCTGTGCGATGCTCCGTCAGCACCTCCACCACTGACGATCGCACGCCTTCACATCAGAAGCTCGGCTTATTATTTCCCTAATTGAATCAGGCTGGATTTCGCAGGGCTTGTTAACTGTTCGACTTTGGTGACAGTAGAGTGTGAATGAGTCTCCGTGTATGGGAATAAGCAAGTGTTAATATCATTAGCTCTCATCTCTCACCATTAGTCAGATTGGCAGAGCTAAAGTGTGGTGGACCCGTTGAGGATGCTCTAATTAAATGCTTACAGTGCGGTAAAGTTTAACATGTATCCTGTCAGCGTAATTGGCCACTCTGGCAAATATCAGCTTTCACTGAGTACAAGAGGTTACTTTTATCTGCAACAACAGGTACACTGATCTGTATCTGATTAATGTGTCACTTGATGAAACTGTGATTATAACTTGTTTCACAGATTCACAGAATGTAAATTGGATCTTCTTTCCTATTTTTTGTTTTTTGTTTTAGTATTATAAGCGGTTTGTGCGTGTGGATAATGTCTACAAGAGATTTAAAGTGGGCTGCTAATATCCCACTGTTAAAATATTCCGCTACAGGTAAAAGTCCTCTATTCAAATCTTTAGTGACTAAAAGTACCTCAGTATAATCATAAAAAATGTGCTCAAAAGTATTAAAGTAAAAGTACCCTTTAAGCAGTAAAATGGCCCCTGCAAGTGTTTTACTGTTGATTTGTCACTGCTGCATTAATATGTATGTTAAATTTTACTGCTGTAGATGTTTAAGGGTGAGATCGTTTTAGCTGCTTTGCATGCCGTTGGGTAGTTTAATCGACAGCAATGCATCACATTTGATGAGATCATCATGTTTTTAAAGCGTTGCAGTCCTGAGAGCACCACGCATTTCCTAAGAGTCAACTTTCCATACGCACAAAAAGACGCCCTATTTTCAGCTGTGTGACAGTGAATTCTCCTGATGATCAAAGAGGGTTTTTAAGTGGTTTTTTTTGGATTAAATACCCCCAATAAAACATAAAGATCTACTAAATCTTTTGGTTTATTAAATATTTATAAAGAATTACTAAACTTGAGAAGCACAAGTCCTTATTTTATATAACAGACTTTTCTGTATCAATTTGGATCTTAATTTGTATGTAGGACTAAAGCAGAAACCCACAAATGTATTGTTATTTCAAAAAACATTACTTTGATATGGAAATTATCTTGTCTAGACTCGATGCAAGTAATTTATGCGGAGGTATTGTGGTTTTGGACACACATTTCTCCGAGCATGTGGCAAACTTTGCAGGAGCTTTATGAACAAAATGCCAGGAATTATTAAGTAAAGTTGAGAAGAATTAGCAGCAGACTGTTGTGATTATGTCTGGCTTTTCTTTTTCTTTTTTTTACCTTTGTTATTTAAGGTTACACTGTTTGTTTTTTTTTTAAAATCAGTCACAGTTCTGTCTTTCTGCTCCATCTTGTGCTTTCACTCACTGCTGAGGTGACACACTCCTGAACTGTGTGTTTGGCCTTGTTTGTCAGCTCTCTGTAAAGAATCATATATTATTTGTTTTGCATGACTTCAATCTCCTCTGCCATTGATCTTGTATTCCATAATGTTCATTAAATAACAAAAAAACAAGAGGTTGCATGAAATGTGCAAATATTTAAGTACAGTACATGATTTCAAGTACTTAGTTACAATTCACCGCTATATTCATGTGTGTGACAGTATATGTGTAGGTGTATCAAAGTCCAAAGTAAGTTTTTCATCCACAAACATCAGTGTCTTTCAACAGAGAACAATATCTGACCCAGAGTCAGGTCCAACCATTACAACTAAGACTTTCTGGCAATGAAACTTACATGTGATGTTTAATCCAAATCCATATCTACCTGTCCAGCATTAAAGAGCCATACATTCAATATAAT
>JAPZDV010000008.1:14664200-14759079 GCA_029814665.1 Acanthurus lineatus | reverse complement strand
AAGATAAAAAAGAAACCTTTAAGATGTTGCAAATCTGAAAAGCTGTTTAATAAACATATGCTTAAAGGCATTTAAACGAGGTTAAGTGTTGGAGTTTGTATTATTCAAAATTTTGACGCTAATATTTTCACTTTTGCAAAACTGCAAATGAATATCGGCTCCAAATATCGGTTATCGGCCTCCTTGACTACTAATAATTGTAACGGTATCAGCCCTGAAAAAAACATATTGGTCTATCTCTAATCTAAATCCACAGCCCTCCTTTTTGCTTGTTGTAAGCTTAACCATGACTTTCAGTACACTGTTAAGCTGTCAGACCTGCAACTTTAATGTTTGCTCTCATCACCCTCATGGTGTGACTTTCATCTGCAGGAGGCAGATGTTTTTAGTATAAAAGCTCTTGAAAAAAAAAACTGTATGGCTACCAAATTGCAGAGAGACACAGTTAATGATCATGGTGAAGCATTTAGAGGCTAAAGAGCTACATATTTCCCTCAGGAGTTGGTAAAGATAAATGTTAGATTAAAAAGAAGAAAAAGGTCTCTTTCCCTGCTGGACGTGTAAATAAGAAACTGTTTGATAACAAGTTTGCTATATCAGCCACACATTAAGATAAATGATATGTCAGTATTTTGACAATAACTGTTCGCTGCCCCCAGGTGGACAAAAAGTTGTAGACATGGGGTAACATAAATAATGAATTTTTTTTCCGTATGAACTTTAATTCCCACATATGAACTTTAATTTAGATTGAGTAAATACCAAATTAAGTACATAACCTCTGATCAGTCGTGTTATTCTCTACATAACTACTTTATAAGAATCTATAGTTTACCCTCATTAGTTTCATTTTTTCATTATTTTTCCATAAAATTCATGATTGCTTTTCAGCATTAGTGACAAGTGTACTGTACAATGACTGCTATTTTCACAACAGTTTAAGGGAAAACAATATATTGCGCTGTTTTTAGAAAAAAAAAATAAAAAATTGAGTGTTCTAACAGATCTGAGCCTTTTTAAGGGAAATATAATGAGGCAAAATAACAATTTTAATTTTTTAAGTTCACTGATTCATCATTTGTTTGGAAAAAGTCCCATTAATGGCTTCACTGTTTGATTGTATCACGGATGGCAAAAACACAACAACAATCATTCTTGAATATCAAGGTTTCTACAGTTTTAAAAAGTACAAGTATTTTACAGATTATCATTTTAGAAGAAAATTATTGAATTTACTACAAACAAAATAATTTCCTGACACCCACTGATCAAAAACTGAGTCATTTTAGAACTTGAAAGCTTTGTGTAACTCTCCCCGCATGTAAAGTGTTCATCAGAAAAGAGGGAAAAATATCAAAAAAATCACATGCAATTGTGTCAGTGGTGCGTCTGATCCGACAAGGTCTGAGCTAAATAGGCAAATAGGGCAGACTTTTATTAAAGCATCGCAGCCTCACCTCTGTTTTGACAGAAAATTTCTGAAACATTCACATTGAATTCATGAATATAAAGAGAGAGGATGACAGTTGGCGAGGAATTTCGAGTTGGAACAGAAAACATCTGTGAGAGGAAATGAAATGCAGCCTCGACTCTCATGTTTCCTCTCACACTGAGCATGAGCACAGACAAATTCTGGCACCAGGCCTCCCCTCCCCTCTCCCAGCGTCTTTCCTGCTGCTGTTACTACAGTATGTTCACAGCCAAATGATGGCATCTGTCAAATAAAGACACTGGAAAGTAGGAGACTTTTTTTTTACCGTCACAGCTGTTCTTGTGTCAGCTTGAATCTCACACATCTACAAACCAGCGGTGAAAAAAAAATGAATGGTCTGACAGGTAACATTCATAAACTGGCTATTAAATGGAGCCATTGTGACGTCATCTGTTGTGTTATGTATTACTGCTTTAAAACCTGAAGTTTGAGGTTATCAGCCTTAATTTGGAGTCAGAAGTGATCAATTGTGGATGAGGAGGAGGAACTGGGGGATACACTGCATGCTACTAATGACTGCATGAGGATTCTCAGTTAGCTAGAGGCTGCTGTCACTCAAAATGGCCAAGCACTTAATTTTATACAACTATAAACCATTAAAAAATTATATGAATGAGACATGGAAGGTAAAATGAGCTCTGAACTGGCTGTAAACATAAGGCTGTCTGGCTGTTTACACCTGCTGAAAAGTTGAGAATTTTAATATTTGGGTCTACTGGCACATTGGAGCCACCCTCAAGTGGCCATTAAAGGCACTGCAGGTTTTAGCACTCCCATGTAGACTTCATTTTTCAGCCCTGGAGGATGCTGCCTGGTCACATGACATATATTTTGTCAAACCGCGCACAAGTCAATGAGAATCTTTGTGTGTCTGAGTTGGATTCTATGCTCTGCCATGTGTGTGTTTTCTCTGGGAGTCACAATCACACACACAGATCAATGGAGAGAGATAGTAAAACTATGACTCTGCACCCTGGGGAGATGATATCGATTCATGACTGCATTGTGAGCATGAGACCTTTTACTGAGATTCTAACAGCAGAGATGCACATGCATTCACTTTCACACACACGCACACATCCTCACAGACACTGTATTGTGCAACTGCTTGGTCACCACAGTCAGTGTATCATCTGTTCATTAATCGAATTCTCTCTAGGAGGAAAAATGAACCATTCCCTGTGAGGATCAGAAATGGAACTGAGTGGTTGTGTATTTTTTTAAACCTTGGGAGTGCATTTGAGTCATTTAACAGACCACAGAATTAATCAGTGTGTTGTCCATGTACTTTTAATTGTCTGTCCCTGAATGAGAGGAGCACTAATTACAGGACAGATTTGTTTGGGAAACATTTCAGAGTCACAAAATGAAAACATAACTAGAATATTTTAATATTCAACTGAACACCAGAAGACTTTTTAATGTGACTCAAGCACAGCACACACTAGTTACGCTACACATAGCATCACATAAATATGAACTGATGTCTGCATCACACATCAAACAGACAGAAGAAGCAGTTGAAGTTTGGCAGACAGGATGTGCCAGTTCAGGGAGTGAATGTGATAAAATTGATGTTCTTCCGGAGAGCTGGCACACATCGACACTGACATATCCTGACATGTTTCAGTGTACCACTGGCATCAGGGCTTACACTGGGAACATGAGCAGAATTTGACAAAAAAAAATAAAAAAACCCTCAAGGACATTTTATCAGCTTCTCCCTCCTCTGTTTGTGTCTCATGTTGAATATAGTTGTCATCATGTGAAACATACGTGGAACTGTGTGCATAATCTATCAATATATATGGACAGACTTCCCCGAAACAAAAGCTAGTTAGATTTTTTCATTGGCTGTTGGATTATTGCTGAAAATTAGCTACTCGGAGGACAAAAGATTAGTGCATTTACATCCTCTTTTCAACAAAATCATCTTCACAAATAAACATCACTTTCATAAAGGAAGAACTTTAAGGATAAAAACTAATGAGATAATGTTTCGGCTATAAACCAATTCCACATAGATAACCACCCATTACCTAGTTTTCTACTAAGTTTTACTATGCACACAATAAAACCTGATTAGTCAAGAAGATAAAAAGTTAGAGCTGTTGACCAGAGTGCAAACATAGAAAAGCGGGCGGGGTTTGGAGTCCCAACAACATATGTACAACCTTTGTAATTTTAGGCATGTAAAATAAATATTTAAAAAAAAAACGTTGGCTCTGAAACAAGGAAACCAGAATAATTTCCAGAATTTGTTTCCATATTTTTTTCACTCTTTCCTTCATCTCTCCAGTTTCTTTCCAAGGGTCCTTGATGTTTTACCACTGTATTCCTTCCTGCATGTTCTGTCATTCACATCTTTATATTTCCTGTCTTTGGGGTGTAGCAGCAGATGTCTGAAGGTATTAAGTTGTTGGTTGTAGACAACTCTCTGCTAAAAAGCCTGCAAGAGTAACTAAATGAAGACCAGAAACAGACAAAGCAGCTTTTGATGAACACTGGATGGATCTGGCCCGAACCTTGAACATGGCAGCATTTCTTATTTAACTTATTTATGTGTGCTTATTTATCCATAACATCCAATGCACTCGGGATACAGATTAATACTTGGTGTCACATTCTACATCAACACTTGTATGTGGAATTTTTTCCTGCTCGGTTTGTTCAGTGAACACAAAATATTTTCTTTGAGGAAATCAGTGAGTTTATATTCATGGCAACAGGCTGACCTGCAGCCTTTTACACATTTCACTGAATTTAGACTCTTAAATTACTGGTTGAAATGCAGCAAATTGAAGGCAGATCTCTCTATTGAAGGTAGAAAATCTCTGTATTTCTTATGACAGGCTAGGTTACTTCCAAAATGTGTCTTATCAAAGGACAATTTGGTGTACATGCATCGCCACATATATTGGTCTTTATCACAACAGAGCTCAATGGAACTTCAGTCACTTTTACATTTTGTTGTGACATTACACAAACAATAGGCAATCTTAAAAAGATTATGACAACACATGCAAGTATGCAAAAATAAACTAATTTTAATTGCTAGTAAAAAAAATTATATGTTGATTTTTTTATTCATTTTTATTTCATATCTGCTAAACAGATCAAAATAACTAAATAAAAACATAAAGACTATGGATTGATGGCTGGTTGAACACTGTGCTTGTTAAAGTGTGTGTGTGTGCATATGTGTGTGTGTGAGTTAAAATGAAAATGATTTTGTCCATCACTCACTCAAACAATCAATACATTATTGAGATGCACATCAAAATGCACCTGACCGAGCTTATGCTACAATCAAAGCTACAGCGTCTACTGGACCTTTTTACGAACACTCTGCCTCCTGACTACAGTAAATCTATGCTCTAATGTTTTCCAACCTGTTCTCATCCTTCTCCATCTCCCTTCTTCATGTCAACCCAGGAGGCCAGCTACCATTAAAACGTCCCCCTGCATTCCAGCAGCCGCCCTATGATTCAATTATTAGTCACCCTGTGTAACATAAACTCTTTCAAAAGGCGGTCGAGAGCAGCAGACAGACAGCTGAGCAGTCGGCCATCAATAATACAGAGCAACATCCCACAGTGGATGAAATATACATGAAACCATTTCACAGAGCATCTATGCGTTTCCAATAGAAAGAGGACGACAAATTCTGAACACCTCCACCGTCACAGAGGCAGGTTAATACTCGGCAGAACACACGCCTGCAATTTCAGTTTGAGTGTTAAACTCTGGTTTGAAATGCCATGCAAAGGGCCATGTCATTGTTGTTTAAGAGACAATAAAGGGGTGGCATTGATGAAGGCTTTGACAAATGAACTATGCTTTTTCTCTTGATTTCAGTCAGCCGGAAAGGGTGGTGTGACACGTCTTACCAAACTCGCTTGGAAATGATTAAACTGGAAACTTGTTTTTCCCCCTTTTCCTGTTGAGAACTAATGGCACATGACAGAATGTGTTAGCTGTGCTGTCTGCCCTTCTACATCTCCTTCACTTAATTTTTTCTCTGTCTCCCTCTGTTCTACTTAAATCTCCACTCTGACTCAGAAACACCACTTTATGCTTCTGCTTTTCACTCTCCACTTAGTGCCAGTGTTTGTTCTCATTTTTTGGCTTTCTTCTCTGCACGCAAACATGCAACACACCGGCAACGGCACACACAACACTCCTCCTCCTCCTGTCCTTTTAATAACAGTCCATCTGCAGTGGTAGGGTGCGCCACTTCTCCTTCGCTTCCTGCTTTGATCTGGTCCCTGATAGGTTGTGGGTCATGCCAGATATGAAGCATGACTGGATGTTTATTCCTGCCAAGGGAGATGGCTCCGGTCCTCTGAGTGCGGGACCCTCATTACAGGAACATATGAGAGGGCAATGCAGGAGATAAAGGGACACAAAAAGAGGTGGGAAGGAATAACAGCACACTGCCAGCTGAGTATGTGAAGAGTGGATGAAAACAGAAGCAGCTGAGGAAGTTGGATCATATGACTGATGAAAAGATGGGACATAAAAGGAGAATAAAGAGAAGACATGAAGTCAGAGTGGGAAAACGTGGCGGACTTAACACGTCCAACTAAACCGTCACTCTAGTATTTTTCAGGGGAAAAGTGAAAAAGGTGGTAGATGAGGTTGAAAACTATGTCTTTGTTTCTCTGATCTGAGATGAAAGCAAAGTTAGGAAAGGAGGGGAAAGACAAAAGAAACAAAGACTGGAGAAGAGAGATGGCGCTAATGATGGGCCTACCATATTCGGTGTCGCAACTCCAGATAAAAACAACAAACACATAAAAACAAAGCAGAAGCCCTGAACTTCAAAACAATTTAATTGGGAGTGCTGCATTCTACAAGTGTGTGGGTGTTAGAGTTCACTTGCTATTATCTATTCTTTTTCCAATAGCATTTTCAATAGCTTCACATTTTGCATTCTGTATTGCCCATTTTAAATCCACACTAATCCCCTATATATAAACCCTGTATTGATTCCAAACAACCACCTTTAAAAACAAAACAGTTTAACTAATTGATGCTTTCCATAAATCATATAGCTTCAATTCATGCTCTTTCTGTGCGTCTCTGCTTATGGAGAGTGGGATGGATGAGAGGGAGTAATGAAGACGAGATGAAGCGAAGACGTTTCTGCTGGGAATCCATCACAGGCCAGTGGGGGCACAGAGGCTCCGAGAAGCCGAGGTCTCTGAGGAGTTTCTGCTCTCTATATGCAGTGAGTGGTAAAAAGCCAACATTACAGTATTTATTTCAGGCAGCCTTGGCTGCAGTCATGGTGGATGCACATTGCGAGACATGAGCACTTCTGTTACTAATTAATCCCTAATATAGTTCAGCAGGAAAAAAAAAAAAAGTTTTCCAGAACAGACGTCTGTGAGAAAGCCTCTGAAGTTGGGTTTTTCATCCTGCGATGCTAAAAGTGCTTCAGCGTTAGCACGACCGCATCACAGTGTGTAGTAAGCAAGAGAACATGGTGTTTGATATTATATTTTTTTCCTGAGATGAATAGGCATGAGATGAGTGAACATGTATGTCATGAGATGTGGTTTGATCTCCTGTCTGTGTGTGCTGAAGTGTTTTGAGGTTGATGTATCGTTTCTGTGATGAGACAAAGCTGTTTGATGCCTTTAAGAGTCCCAGCCTGCTCTGGGTGTCTGGAGTCCAACTTAAGGTGTGTGTGCATGCTCGCGTATTTCTCACTTTACTTGTATAGCATTCCCTGCATTGATCTTCTCTTTTCTGCTCAACTCAAATCAAGTTTAAAACCTCTGCAACACATTTAACGACACTGCATTTTATTTATTTAAACATAGACAACAAAATCAGAAAAAGACTAATTTAGATAATCATTAATGTGCAATTATAGCCCAGAATTAACACCTCATACAAGCAATATGATTGGTGTAACAGAGCAAAACTCATCTGAATCTTTTCTGAAGGATGGAGTTGACTTTGTCTTGATGGTGAATAACAAATTTGAGCAAATAAAAATGTCATGTGGTGTTCCCCAAGGCTCTTTTCATGGATCTTTACATTTTTTAACATCTACATGACTAGAAAACAACAAAATATCTGGCTGTAATAATGAAAAAGAGACATAAATTAATATAAAGATATTAACAGCAGACTATGGTCCCATATAGGCACTGAGAAACTTAAACAAATCAGTAATTTAATGGGTCAGTTAAACAAGGATAAAACAGAAATATTTGTTTTTGGAGCCCAAGAGGAATGGTTCAGTGCTCACTTATAGTTGTTATGATTACAGATCACAAACCAGGCCAGAAATACTTATCTAAAAATGCATTCTGGTCAAAAGTTTAATATTAATTTCTAGACAGTTAAAAAATCACCTTACTGTTGACTTGAGAGTATATCAAAAATAAAGGACTTGTGTCTCAGCAGGATTTATGAGTTTATTTTTGGTCAGCTCAAGCACGTTTAGATAGTCCATCAGACAACTGCAGCGGATTCAGAAATCTGATAATGTTCACTGAGAGGAAAATCACAGCAGTTCACCTCTGACATCCTTAGACTGGCTTCCTTAAAAATTCTTCGCTTAGTTTATGAAACACCAAACACCTAATTGGCTAATATATTTCTGATCTGCAGCTACTTTGCAAACTGTTAAAGCTTTTCAGATTGTCTGGGACTGGTCTGCCTCTGTCTTCAATTTATTGAATTAAATTTGGGGTTATTTATTCGTTTCTTGCCCTGCACTGCACTGTAACTGCAATCTAATTTTTATTCCACTCTTTAATCTTTCTTATTTTATTTTAGCTTACTTTCATTTTACTCTTTTTAAATCCTATTAATGCAACCCTTTTTTATTGCCTCGAGCTTCCATTTTATTTTTTTATGTGAAGAACCTTGTATTACCCTGTGGTTGAAAGAGACGGACACATAAACTTACCTTGATAATCCAACTGGAATTTCCATTTTCTTTTAGTAATTTTTTTTCAGTGTGCCATTGTCTTAATATAGCAGATCTGAGGTTTTTATGATTAAAATGGGTACTTACCCTATACTTATGACAAGTAGAAAAATTTGCCAGTGTATGAGTCATGTTGATTAGTCGACATACAAAAATCATTTTTCAGTGCCTGTCTTTCAAAACCTGTCTTTATTATCAGGGAACTGGCATTTGTTTTGTTTTGTTATCCTTTTTACTTTCCAAATGTCGGCATTTTTCTGGCTCAAGCTCAGGAAAGTTAACATTCTTCATAATTGAATGAGTAGTGTAACATTTCTGAAATGCCTTCATTTGCATTCTAGCAGAGGGTGAAATGAGGAAATTGATGCCACTGTCATATCTCTGAGTTAAATGTAAGTCAACAGGAAGCAGCTGGTTGCTTTAGCAGAAAGACAGCAAAGTCAAACTATTATTCCAATCCTACCTGACATATCTAACTGACTTGGATGTCAGCAGACCAGTTGGAATAACTTATAAAGGTTTTTTTTATGTGTGATCATGTTAAAAAGAACATATATATTTTATGCTTTAATCCATCTGTTTTCCTTCAGTGCTCTATAGATATCTGAAGTTTAGTTTTGGCAGGAAGAAAGCACATACATAGTAAGGATGCTTTTCCCATTTGTTTACAAGAGCATTACCTTACTGCGTGTGCATATATAGGCTGTACTTGCACGAGATTATCACAATAATCCTATCAGGTAATTTCTTTAAAAACAGTTTTCAGGCATTTTGAGTAGTGAACCACTCACACCAGTGTTGTACAACCACATGCACAGTTCATATGAAGCAGCCATGCAGATAGATAACTACACCATCTTGGAGTCAAACAGCACAGAGACACAGGAACTCTTTCTAGGCTCAGATTATGAACTCTAATTGGATTGCATAATAATCCGCTCAAGTGATTTTCTGGATTACGCTGCACTAAAGGAGTGAGGGGCAGGAATGTAAAGCTTTGTTGCTATCTGCCTGATAAATATGATTTGTGTGATGGTTTGTGATTATATGATTATAACAGCACAATGTGTCACCTAAATTGACATGTCACTGTTTCATTACTCAGCCTGAAATTTTCTTTTGGCAGCTTTATAAAAAATACATCAAAGCAAAAAACTGTTTGCAGTAATAATGTCATTTTATCATATTTTCAGATGGTTGTATCATTTCCTCATTCTGACTGTTTATGAGTATGTCAGTAAAATAAATTAAGGGTTAGGGTGAATTTTTTTCATGACGAGAGCAGATTCTTTGATGAGATAAATATGGAAGCAGTTTCTGCAGTTTTGTTGCCTAGTTTGGCAACGAAGAGACAGTTTGATTGGCACGACGTCTGTATATCTGCTACGTGAGTTTCTGTTAAACAGTGTTCTAAAAAGGGACTTATTAGCAAAACACAGAGATAGAAGGTGAATGACACAAAAGCGAGTTTTCATAAATTAAGATACCAACACAGAAAAACTAAGGACGCAGATCAAGGAAAACTAAGAAAGAAATTACAAAACTAAGCCAAACAAACTATGAAGACATGAGGAGTTCAGGCAGGACCTGGAAATAGATGCAGGCCTGAGGAACAGAAGCAGATGAACTGACAACTCAAAGAGGGAGAAACACAGACTTAAATAGACTGAGGAGAGAGAATAAACAAGGGACAGTAGAAGCTGATCGTCTCTCAAAAAGGGCTGGACAAAACAGGAATGGGAACAAAACATGTGACAAGAAACAAACTGCAGAATAAAATTGGTCAACAACTCAGAGGTTGATTTTAAAAGATTAACAGGGCTTATTGTCCGTCCAGACTGACCTGTTGCTTTATCTCAACTTCTTCACTCTTCTCCTCACAATTACAAAGCCTGACTTACACAAGAGGGATGCTATGATCTCTTTCAAAATACCATTTACTAAATCCTTAAAAATTGCAAAAGCAGATGGGTTCACATGTACGTATTGATTCCTCTGCTTAGCAGATCCTGTTTACTGTTTGAAAAGCCAAAAATGAGTAAAATGATTGAGAGTCACTCTAGAAAGTGTTGTTTTATTTTCCCAAAAAGCCTAAAAGTAGTTTTTGTTACCACTTTTCGTCTTGATTTCTTCAAATTTGAGGTGCTGATTGTTAAGCCAACTTTGGAACAGTTTGTTTTTATTTATCTTTTATTTATGAAAAAAGCACATTTTTTTCTTGATGTTGTATGTATCATGCTGTGTGACTAGTAGGAGTGTCATAGATAACACGCCTGTTTTACAGGACAATAAATAAAATATCTCACCTATTAGTCCAATATTATAGCAGTCTAGTTGATATCTTGAGACATCTTTGTTTCATGCAGATATGCAGTATTAAAAAACAAGAGGCCTTTTTAAAATTTTTATTTAGTTTTGAATGTTTTAACAACCAAAAACAATACTATGACAGAAAGTATATTAACGCCCTTCCTCATTTATCAATCTTTGCAGTGACTGGATGAATATGTATATATTATTAGGAAATATCTTTTGTAAGCAACGCAGAACAACAATAAACATATGTACATATGTTATTGTAGCACATCATACAAAGTCAATCATAGTACTTGACTAGTGTGTTGCAACAGAGCAGAGTTAAATGATATTTATGTGGCTATGTGATGGTACACAAAAGCATTGTATCGGTCACTTATCAACATGAAATCAGTACATGAGTCGTACACAACCAGCTAATGTCAGTGTTACAAATGTACAAACATCAGATCACACCCAGGTTCACAGACAGAGCAGGAATGTTGAATGGACTCCATTTATATAGCACTTTTCAAGTCTTTGGATTACCCAAAGTGCTTTTCAACACAAGTCATCATCCGCCCACTCACACACTAATGGCAGGTGGCTCCTCTACAAAGTACCAACCTGCTCATCAAGACGGATGCACACATTCACGCACCAATGAAACAGCCATCTGGTGAAACTGGGGGTTTAGTATCTTATCCAAGGCCACCCTGACATGCAGACTGGAGGGGAATCGAACCCCTGACCCCCTGATTAGCTGACAACTTTCAATCACCTGAGTGCAAGGCATGAACCAATTCTCATCGTAATAGTCTCATTTCACTTGGTGTAGCCTGTCACAGCTCTTCTGAGAATATCTTTTATTCATATTTTACATGTAGAATCTTTATCTCTCCTTTTACAAACCGTTTATGTGGTTCTTCATTAACCATCTGTTACACTCCAGCCAAGTCACGCTTGCATCCACTGCATCTCGTCTTTTAAAATGACTGAAGATAGGTTTCCCTTTGTGACTTAGGCACAGTGATATTACTATCCAGCTCCATAAAGAGCTTGTTCCCAGCTTGTTAGAAAGACATTACATCTAAATGATCATTGCCCGTACAGGCTACACATGAGCTTTCTAGAGACAGTTAGAAATAGAGGGCACATAACAAGATATGTAAGAGTGGGTGTAATAGAGAAATGGGAAAATCGCATTAGTTAATGGCTGAATTATCCATACTCAGACCAAGAAAGTGGGTGGTGAGGGTGAGACAGGGCAAGGGCAGGGGATGAGTCGGCATGAGAAAAAGCAGACATGGTTAAAATATAAAAACGCTTCACAAAATTTAGCGATTACAGCTTAAATAAGCAACTGGAAAATGAAAGAGCACTTGTGTAGAGATACAAGGGAACAGTGAAAGAATGATATTTTAAAGGACAAGATAAAAGGAGGCGGAATGAGCAAGAGTGAAGGAAAATGAAAAATTGTACATGAGACAAGCAAGTCTAGGAGAATGAGGGCGAGAGGAAGAGGCTTGCAGCCGCTAATCCCAACAGAAAAACATTCTGATTAGACTTATCCTTTCCTCTGAGGATTAGAAGCTTTGATAAAACCTTCAACCCAAACCCAAATCAATTTAGTCAGGGTGTAACATTCACAGGCAGTATCTTCCTTTTTTTCCCCCCATAGACGAACCTCTAAAAGTGAAGCACTGTGAAATGAGCAAGTCTTTTATTTTGCCTTTTTTTACCCACTTTTTAAGACTTCCTCCCTCTAAAGCTTCTCTGACTGAGCCTGATTAGACCATGTCCAAACAGCACACCACAATGTAAACCAAAGTGATTTAGTGGATTTGAGATATTCACTTAACCTGTGACAGACAAAAAATATTCAATTGCAATCAGACAGAGCTGTGCTGTTTTGTGTCGGGAAATTTTTTTTTTTTAAATCTCCTGGGTGCCAAAGAAGATTCATTTGAAAATCTGAAGGGCACTTGAGTGCAGCGATACAAAGGAGACAGTAATCAAAACAAGCAATGCAACCTGGCTGACCCCTATAAAAGATTCACACGAGGACACTGTTGGTTACATTTGTCAGTCGTTGAATCACAAAAAGGTCAACTTTGATTGACTTTTAATAGGAAATAATTTGGATTACTAAGTTTTTGCTACCGTACATACTTTTTATATCCTAAAAGACACATGACATGTTTAAATCTCATTTTATGGCTACAATTAAGTTCAATAAGTATCAATAAATATAAAGTTTTTTTGTGAACACTGGTACATTGTATATGGCATAATATATACTTTAACGAGCAAATGGAATAATTACTCATTAAAGTTATTGCTTGCACCTGCTATATTCACATTACTGTGCAGTTTGCATCTTGTGTTTGATCTTATCTTGATGTAATAAAAGTAGAATTTACTACTTACGTCAGTAGATTCTTATATTATGCTTTAAATTCAGAGTATTCTGAGCCTTAGCCAAGAAAGTGTGCATGTGTAAGGTATAGTGATATGCCTGAACCTCAGCATATTCTTAGTGTATATTATATGATTTATAGATCATTATTTTATGGCAGGCTTTTCAGATTTAGTATTATCCACTTTCTGTAAAATGATCCAAAGCTGACCTTGGGTAAAAGTTTGGTTTTTGCCCTGCAGTGAGAGACACCCTGAGGCAATCCACCTTGACTGCCGCTGTAGAACCGAACCAGTGTGTGTTTGCTCCCCTTTCACAACAAATCAGCAGAGAAAAACTCATTTTTTTTCCCACCGTGGCACAGTGCTGGGAGTTTGAGCGTAGTCTTAACCGTGCTTGGCAAGCAGAACACACAGTGTAGCACAAGTCCTGAGAGACCTGGCAGCTAAAGCTAATCACTGCAAAGACATGACACACATCTGCCCGCGCCCACACAAATTTGCACATGCAAATGCAGTCCTGCAAGCACACACGTGCACACAGGCTATTACACACACTATTAGCAGAAGGGGATGCAGAAGAGCGAAGGTATTTCCAACCAAATTGGATTAAGAGTGTCATCTAATATGGAACAAGCGTGAGAGGGTTCCCTTGAAACTCTGCTGCAGAGCGATGGCAGCGGTGAAAAATGAGCAGCACTCTTTTTGGTTAGCAGACAATTCATATTCATCACAGAACGGAGAGCAAGGGGGGCGGAGAGGGGAGGAGAATGAAAAGGGGGCCTCCTCTTCATCCAGGGAGATGATCCTCCATTTGATCGCCCATCCGATCATGATCAGTGCCCACGCCTCAATACATGCAGACAGCCTAAAAATATGAGAACTGATGATGCACAAGGCCACTCTGACTCTATTCTTCTGACTGTCTCTCTCACACTCTCATTTTCCTCCTATCTCTTCTATGTCCCTGCTTCTCCCTATTTTTTTTTTTTTTTTTTTGCAATTTCCTGTCTTAACACTGACTATGCGTTTGTGAATCTGCAGCGCAAGCATTCTGTGCTCGCCCAATTCCCTTCTCATATATTCTCCATCTGTTCACAGGGACCCATTTGATGCTGTCTGTCCCTGAGGGGGGGTACAACCTCAGGGGCAGCTGGAGGCGTCAATGCCCACCGGCATACCCGTTACACTGCCCACGGCGTGCCCCATGGTAGAGAATGGCCAAGTGTCCTTCACTGTGGAAAAAAATTCCACATCAAATGGGGAGCAATGAGAGCATGAGTATGTGAGATCATGGATCATGGAGGTTTTTGTGTGTGGTCAGTCATGGGAAAACCTTAAGAATTTCCGTACTCAGAGTGACTCACAATCATTTTGGGCAACGATAAGCCCTGAATGCAGAGACGGTGCACTGCAAAATAATTTGACAACTGCAAAAAGTAGTGGGGAATGCTGACTGAAATGCTCGTCCAACGGCAAGCTAATAGCAACAGTCTACAACCGTCCAGTCAGAAAGTGGAAGTGACATGAAAACTAGACCCGTTAGACATAAAAGCAGTTCATATAGTTGACAAATGAAACAGGAAGAGATGAAGCAGCATTTTGTGTGCAGCACTTGAGGTTCAAAAGGTTCAAGGTTAACTGTGCTACCTAGGATAGGACCTGTGAGGTTATGGGTAATGTGGGTGTTGGAGTGCATATAGTGAAAGCCCATAAGTGTGTCAGGACAATGCTGTCAACCTGTTAAGAGGTAGTGGTATGTGTGTCTGTGTGTGTGTGTCTATGAATAGGTAGGGACATGCTGTAAAGAGATGTTAAGAGCTTGTTCCATCATGCTGATGAGCTCTGTAATGCAATGTAGTTGCGATTCCCCGACAGAAGTGAGGACGCTTTCCAGAACATCATCTCCATTATCTGTGTATACATTAACCTTGTGGTGGGCACAGCGGCGGGCAAGTAAAATGTTCTACACCCACTAACACTGACACTCTCACACACACACACACACACACACACACAAAACATCTATGCTCGCACATACATCCCTTTTTTTTTAAAATGCAAATCAGACAAAAGCAGCTATTCATGATGGTAAACAATCACATTCAACACAGCACAACACAAACAATGTAAAACTGAATATGTATTCATATAAAGTACATGCACAGTTATTTATCTCAAGAAAAACAATCCCCATCTCAAACCTTTTTCATATTATAAGAATTATCTCAAAGCTTTTCACAATACCACAATCCAAAGATTAAAACTTGTTCTTTTGTGCAGCTATCAAGGTAAGATGTGTCACTGCCAAACACGCTTGCCAATTTAAGTTGAACTCCGGATTTATGATCAGAAAGATCTTTCCTTGGCTTCTAAAAAAAAACCTCCATGGGCCAAGCTAACAGATAAACAATACTGAGGATCAGAGGGTTTATGTTGCTGCTGTTTTTCCGACTGTGAAGAGATTTCATAGGTTTTATATTTCCTTATTTTCTCACAATGAAAATATCAGATTTGTGTCTACAATGCCGGTGTCGAATAGAAATCTAAGTAAAACCAGTTAAAACTGTGTTATTTGAGAGTGGATCTAATTATAGGTGTGTTGTGAATCACAGGAGCAAGAGAGCAATATAGAGCAATGTTTTTATGAGTTCATACAACACACAAGCACATGGACACCTCAATACCCTCTTCTGTTGTCTGTTTCAAGGTATTCCAGTGAGTGACAGTTGCTGCCTGTGTCGGTGAAGTGAAGCAATGGGCCGACTAAGGAGATAAACCTGCATGCTTCTTCAACCTCTTCTTAAACTGTGCACAAAGAGAAACAATACAAAGAGTCTACAGCTGCAGCAGCCCTATTAAACTGTACTAGTGCACAATAATGCTTTGAGCTATGTGCTACTTTCAAAATGCTAGGATATTGATTTCACTGTTTAATTAATATAAGCATGCTAACATTTGCTAATTATCAATAAAACCAAATTACTGTGCACCTAGTGCTGATATGAATGCCATGTGTTTTACGGATATTTGAACATAAACGGGTATTAAACAAGTAAAAATCATATCTGATTATTGTGCAGGAGGAAACTTCAGGGATCACCAAAATTAAAATTCATCCTGAGTGAGACGTTGCTGACTGACACTGCCTCCTTCATACCCTTTTAGCTAACATGGTTGGGTATCAGCTAAGAATAAATTGAGGATACAGTTTGTTTTAGCCAGAAACACTGAATGTAAACAGTATCAGCATCTAATTCATCTTTGTGTTTGCATTGGGTCACTTTAAAGAGACAGTTGTAACCATATCTGAGACCCATCCCCATTTTTAATGCTGTTTCTGTTTAAAAGTTAAATACCTGACATTCACTACTACTAAAATTGCACAAAAGCACCAGCATCTCAGACCAACACACATATGCATATTGTTTACTCAGTAAACTTGTAAAAATAGCTGCATCTGCTCACACGCTGCTCATGAAACTCAGATCAAACTATAAAGTAAGGTAGTGCGGATCAAATATGAGTCAAGATTTCGCAACTGCCTGATTGCCTACAAAAACAAAAAATGCAAAAGTTCAGACAGCATGAGCAGGAAGAGAGTGACTTTATTCCCTGCTCATGACACCTTTATTCCCCTGTATCTTTACACAACAAATAGTTGTTTGCCACTATAATATAGTAGAGAAATATTGCATAATAAACAGATTCCTCAGTCACGAACATCCATCGTCAAGGACATACGGTGAGAGCCTGCTAATGCTTATGTGTTTGTACAGCTGAGCTGAAGAATACAGCACGATCCAGGGTTCACCACAGTTATTATGTCATATTGATCGAGCTGCGTTCACCGTGGGATGAGGCATTGTGAAGGTCTTCACGTACAAGTACACATCCTTCTTTAACGACAGAGCAAATACGGCAAATGAGCCACAGTGGTATCTCGGGTGAGGATGTGAACTCCTGTCGAATCAGATAAGGTCCTCTTCAACTTGCTACAAAGAGAATACAGTTTGATGCCGACAGAAACCATTGCAAACGAGGGCTCTGACAGACTGTAACCAATGGTAACCTCAACAAGTAGCACGGCATTGCAATTAGGGCCTGCGGAGGACCCCTGGGAAACACACGTACTCGAGTCTTCACACTTTTTGTGCCTGCAAACACACACAAACAAACATCCAAGAGCACACCATTAGATGTTTGGTAGCCGGGAAACAAAAGCAGTTTTTTTTCCATGTTTACTGAAAAATGATAACCGCCAGGATTAATAGGCAAGACACACCCACAAATACCCCCACACAGGTGAACCCACACACACACGCTATGAGGACATGTTCCGATTATGAGGTTTGATGCTAAAGCAGCATTAGCTGTAATTGGTTTCCTGTGATGGAGGGTTGAAGGAGGGGTAAAGAAGGGCTTATATCTGAACTGTAAACAACCTTTTATTTCCTACATGTTCGGTAGACACAGGGAAAGTGTGCATGTTCACTTCCCTGCAGCATTAAAAATAGAGAGGATGGAGAGGATAGCGGAGAGGATAACGAGTTTGTGCATATTGCTTGAGATCCGGCGGAAGAAGCTGATGGCCGTTTTACAACCTCTGTTTTTAAACGTGGTGAGTAAGGCGGATGCGAGAAGCCCTCATTGCAAGCTGCCCTTTTCAAGCTTCTGCTTCTTGACTGTGAAATTCAAATCTGTGTGTAAAATTTCAAAACAAAATTGACCATTTTGTTTTCTTTCTCTTTTTAATCTGTTGGAAGTGAGAGTTGACATTTTTATAAATGCAACCATGATTATTAAGAAAAATGAATGAAAAAAGATACCCAAAGCGTTTTATCTTTGAGTGACTACAAACATCTGAAGTATAACTGGCTGTAAGTGCAGTGTGGGGGCCCGAAATACAGTGGTGGAAAAAAAGTTTTCAGTACAGTCATAGCCAAAATACTAAACGAATCTTAAAAAAAACCCATTAAAAACTTGAAATTGATTGGTTCCATAAAAATACATAAGAAATTTTGAGTACTGGGTCATTTTGGTACCAGTGATCCACTAAAGAAAAATTGCCAAAATGACATCACAGGAGCCTCAGCAGCAGTAGTAAAACCAAACTGGTGTCCATTGTTCCACCCACACTGCACATGGCCGACTTTTAGATCATGGCTTAAGGTCCTGCAAAGCTGTCAAGAAGCCCTGATCAATGAGAGACAGAGGTTAGCCCGGCGTCGTTGGGCCCAAGCACACAAGAACTGGACAGCCAGGCATTGGAAGAAGATTCTGTGCTCAGATGAGTCCAGTTTCCAGCTTTATCTTCCTCCTGCTAATGTGAGGGTATGCAGAAAGCCAGGTGAAGCATTATCTCCAGCATGTACAGTACCTACTGTCAAGCATGGTGGAGGTAGTATCATGGTTTGGGGATGTATGAGTGCTGCTGGTGTTGGTCATCTCACTGTCTGTGATGGCACATTAAACTCTATCAAGTATTGTGCCATTCTCAAAACCAACATGCTCCCTTCTGCACGTGCACTGTTCTGTCAAGAAATTAGTTTTGTTAGTTTTTCTTGTAAGCAATACACAAAAAAAATCATTTGTATTTGTGTCTGTCTAATGCAGCCCCACCTTTTGAAACACAAAAAAGAATTTTCCACAAATATTTCATGATAATATTTGAGATTGTAAAATTTTAAGTGTGTCTGAAAACTATTTTCCATCACTGTATATTTAAAAGTTACCTTGGGGCATTAATGAACCTTAGCAATTTATATGTTGTTGAGATGATTTTTCACAATATTTGAACACAGAAACACAAATACACACATGAAGTAGTTTACAGCATGTCAAATTTTTGAATAAGGTAAAATGTCCATATTTAAGCAAAGTAAGCATACAATATATCATTGATTTGTTAATAATGCTAGATTATAGCTGATAAGCTAGTTAGCCTGACATGCTAGCTTTTGCAGTTAATGATAAAACAGGCATACCTTCCATCTCGTCTCTTACAATTCTGTGTTTTTTTGTTTTGAAAAACCTTAAAAAAAGGTATCACCCTTTACAGCACTTTCTTTAAGCTTGAACACCCCTTCACCACATGAAGAAACCCAAAATATATTTATTAAATCTTTAACTTTCAAAGAAAAAAGTGACTCTGTTTACACTTTTGCTATTTCAAACCCAGGCTCCAGTGCCAAGGTAAAAGAGAAGGCAATGATACAGAATTTATCCAAAGCAGGTGGAGCTGAGGTTTCAGTCTCCATGGATAATGTGATGTGTCACAGCCTAATTTGGAGCCAATGCTTTTGTAGGAAATGCTTCATTGTGAGCTGAACATATGAGAAAGACAATGCAGCCGCCAGAGATGCTGGGTCCCTGCAGGAGTTCCTGCAGGTAACTGCACCCTACAGCATAGAATTAATGCTGCAACTGAGCATGCACTTTACATTAGCACGACCCACGTAGCCATTGGTTGGGAACGAACTTCAAATCCTCTGTTCAGTCCCTCTGTCATGCTGACTTGGATGCACATGTAACAGGGCACATAGGAGATGTAATAGCAGTACAACATGATTTGGGATTTGTTATGGATCTGTCCTTCTCTGGCTCTCTCCTCTTTGGTTAATTAGAGATGATGGACAGATGGTCTGCAGTATGTTTGCTAGGGACAGGTGTTGATTGCTCACCCCTGCCAAAAACATGGAGGTCCACGACGGGAAGCATAGGAAATTTAGGGAAAAAAAGGAAACAGTAAAGAAACCAGAGAGGAAGAACCAGAGGAGATTCAAAAAAAAGACTGGAAATCTGTTAATGCAGTATGAATATCTCAGCACAAGACCTAAGGTCAAACTAGTTATAATATCACAAACATTTTATTTTGCTTACTTACATTCATAATTCATATTCAGAGGTGCACCTGAAATTACACAGCACAACTCAGTCTTTCTAAAACTGCCAGAAAAAGAAAAATGCAACACCACAGGAAGGATGAATTACCGGTCACTGAAGCATAAACTTGCAGACAGTTTAAACTTTCAAATTCATTAGGTTTGGAGCCAGCATCCTGAAGGTAAACTATTAAATAAGGAATACTGTGGATTTAGTTCGCATTCGACAGACAGGGAAAGCTCTGCTGTGTGTGTGCTCAGCTCTTTTTAAAATTTGCAGTTTGTCAAAAATGTCAAACAGCACTAGCTTTCAGGACATAAATGTTGACATATTCATACACTTGGTACACGTCTAAATACATTCACATACGTGGACGCTAATGCAGAGGTGCATGTACAGAAACACACAGAGGATTTTTATATTAAACTGTTTCCCAAAACCCTGAGGCACAGAAGCGAAAAACATCCGTGCATTTTCTACCTCTTTTTCTCTCAAACACAATACCACATAAAATCAGATCTGAATGATTTTATGCTGTCATGTCAAATTGATACATTAAAATGTCAGGGATGCCTAATTTTTGACGGCTTGGCTCCAGCATGGTGGTAAATAATGAAAAGGCGTTGTAGAGGAGAAAGCCCAGAGCTCATTGTGTAACGTCTGCCAGTCTGGGTTGACTAACTAAATCAGCCACTGGTGTGATAGATTTGTTTACCAAATCTTTTGACAAGGGAAACATTATGTAACAGTCTGGGATTTGTGTGTTTGTCTGTGTGCATAGGTGTAGCTCTGCTGGAGTGCACCGGAATGACACTGAAACACATTTTTTTTCCCCTGAGGTGAGGAAATAGAATATTAACAGTTCATATAATCTGTATGTAAATCATTTTCAATTCTTTTTTTTTTTTTGCAAACTGTTCTGCAGTTTTTAAAAAGAATAAACATAAATAAATGAACTTATGTACAGAGCAAAGAAAAAAACATTTAAAACTGTTTATTTTCGTTAAAGCAAATGGAGTGGTGAGAGTTGTTATTAATTTAAGGAGTGCTGATTCCTGATGTCACTGAGATGGAAAAAATGTAATTTTATATTTGACAGTAGCTGTCAGCAGCAGCACAGTGGATAATATTATTCTTTTGAGTCAGTGGTCAGCTAATACTAACTAGTGCAGATGAAAAGGATGCAAAACTCCCTTAATTCATCATTCTGTCTTTGGACAATTTCTTTATTTGTGATGCATTTGCAAAGAGATACTAAACCCTGGTAAACGTCCCCAGTTTGTGCTGCGTCCACAATGCCTGCAGGAAGTGAACGCTTGCTTAGCAACACTGTCATTGCCTATTAGATGAGCCTAATCACTGCCTGCATCGCAACTCTTCCTTAGAATGGATGTATAAATAAATTGCAATGCCATCAGCAAAGGTCTTAATCAGGGTTGTTGTCAGCAACTGCTAACACACCTATATGGTTGTTCTACTAATAACTTGAGTGGTACTGTGGTTCTCCATCAATGTGCAAGTCTATTGGTCGAAGACAAGGACGTGATACATCACCAATAAAAGAAAGGAAATAATGTGGACAGGAGGGGAGAAGGGGTATTGAAGGAAGTTAAGAAAGGGAAAGAGGAGTTCAAAGCTTTGGTAAATCTCAGTGTTTACAAAGAAAATGGATGTAATGTTCCCTTTCAAAGTAAAGACAGACCTAATCCTGTCCCTGTCTACACACAATGAGATCTATTCAGTGTCCTTATTCTCCTGTTCATGACTATAAGCACATATTGACCATACAATCACCTAAACAATCATTAGTTTTTCATTAGCAACACTACGCCTCTGTTTGCGTTCATGTATGTAACTCCACATTATATAGTTGTAAGAAATAACTAATGATAAAAAAACACGGCAGAGAACTGGTATTTCCACATTTTTCTTTATCAGTGGATGTGGTGGATATTATTTATTTATACATTAGTTCCTTTCCAAAGTGACCTGGCTGTATCTAGGATGTGTTAAAAATGATTAGTTCAGTTTAAAAATATTGGTTACTTTCATAAATGAGTTAACTTGCAGTGTGAAGGAAAAGGTAGTTTTAACATACACTGTGTTTTAATGCTAGCGATTTATGTTAAAAGCTCCACAGCCATAAATGCAATATCACAATATGTATAATTATTAAAAGGTTATTAGCTTTTCTAATTCTATCTTCATATTACTGCCACAAATAACCAATGTAATGTTTCAATGCAGTTGCCTCTGGCAGGGGTAAAATGTCCGACAATTAGAGACGGAGCCTAATTTTATGTATGATGATTTGGCACGGCACACACATAGCCTGGCAACTGACTTAATCTGTTGTCATGTTTGGTGCATTCATTTTTTAATGCTTCCACGCTGGGTGTCAGCTAATTTGATGAGCACACTGCTGGAAATGTATGTACAGCGCTGTCTTTGATTTTTCTCAATAAAACCGATTTTGAGCAGTTAGATGAAAAAAAACAGGGAAAAGTTGGTCTTTGGGAGCTTGATGAACTCCACTGAAGGAAATATTGTTTTGATCCAATGCTGTTGCACAAGGACTGTGATTGCTGAAGCGTAACCATAATGACAAAACTAAATGCTGGACAAAAGAAGATCATTCAAACAAACCAATTTTGTTCATACCAGAACAATCACATTCACGGGATAGAGAAAAAGGGTTGGATGAAGTGGAATATGTATTTATTGGCCATTGTCTTCTAAGAAAAATACATTTTGTCAACAGCCTCTAAAAGTTTTGGATTCTTTTAATATGATAAAGAAGAAGACCAAGACTGTTTTTTTTTATGAAGGGAGGTAGAGAGACACCAGCTATTAGTCTTTTGAAAGAAAACTTCAGTATTTAAATGACAGCTTCAAAAATTGAAACACTTGACTTCAAATACTGAAATTTAAGATACAGTACAGTGTTATTTAACTATTTATTGTTCAAAAACTCTGAAGCTTCATCATCAGTTACTCACTAACATTTTCATTCTTTTTTTCTAAGATGAGAGTCTCACTTAAAGTTCTGCAGATTTCGAGTAGTTTCTTTTCTTATGAAGTAAAGAGTGGCTCAGAAACACAGTATTGTTTGGAAAGTTCAATCTTTTTGAACTGGCAAAAATTAAAACAGTGAGTCTACGATGTACAGCACTAATATGCTCTTTTTTATGTTGTTTTTGCTGCTGTTGTTGTTGTTTTGTTTTTCCTAGACAGGCTATTCCATAATATATCATCTATCAGCAGACAGATATTGTTTTGAATGTCATCTACATTAAATAACCCTTTAATTAAGTCTTGTGTCATTAACACTTCTTACACTTTCGCACATTGTTCCACTTCCCTTTTTGTATCGTTAGAAGTCTAAAGGAAAGTGTTTAGAACTTTAACAAAGCCTTTTACAAGGATTAATTTGCTTCCAGACAAGGCTCCATTCTTGTTTGCATCTCAGTTGCTCTGATGTTCTACAATTCCCGTCAGGGTAATAGGCCACATATGTAATAATACAAATAGCATGGAAAAGCTATTATGAAGTATACTGAATAATAGATGCTTGCTATAATGAGTAAAGCAAACAGTTGGAGCTGGCTAGCTGTAAAAAGACATTCATTAAGAGTTCACGCCTTTAAGGAAATTACATTTTTCATCAAGAGTCCATCAGAAAATGTAGGATTACTTTAGAGGGAGGCATCTTCAAAACTCTGTCATTACAGCACCTGTTTTCATTTATTGTGCTAAAGCTACAACTGTATAGTCAGTTCTTTGGTAACTTATCAGTGAGAAAATAAAGGACTTAAAAAATGCTTGATCAATTATGCATTGATACTCTTTATGTAACAAGCTGAAGTAAATAAAAAATATTGCTCTGACAATTCTCTTCAAACAGCATCAGAGACCCTTTGAGAAAAAAGCTGCTGCTTCGCTCACAGTCATTGCACGGAGTGGATGGCTTAATACACAGTGTGCTAACTGGTGAAGAGGAATGGGTAAAAGAATGTTCTTTTGCTGGAGGCACGTGATGTTGTGTAGCTGTGAGCTGTGTTTTTATGAGTCTGCATCCTCCAGAGTTCACAGAGAGGTCAGCATTATAGACGGCCAGTTTTCTTTGAGCCATATGTTTGCTCGGGTGTCAAAAAAATCAACAACAACAAAAAAAATCCTCTATCCAGCCAGAAGCATGTACGAGTGAAAAGAGACTCAGAGGCAGATGGAGATTAAAAGAGAAAGAGGATGCGGGATGCAAAGCACACACAAATAACCAGAGCATAGAGTAATTTAAATTCTCTTCATTGGTTTTAGGTTTTCTTAGGCATCATTTAGGGTTATACATAATGCTCGGAGCCCAACCCCAGGCATATTTAAGAGCTGATTTCGTATTTGTATACGTGTCTGCAGGTTTTAAACACAGGGCAGATGTCTATATGGGAACAGAAAGAGCAAACTGTCAGTTTTCCATGAATGAATGAATCATGTTGATGGGACATTGCGTTCCACAAAAAAATATAGTTCTTCTTGAGGCAAACACAACCTTTACATTAAATATGTTTGATGGATTTGCAGTCATACTCAAATCACTTGCATCACTACTTAATCATATCCCTTAAAGCCATAAAACCATTTTCTTCCCAGTCATACCCCAACTAAATCTTATTATTATTGGTGTTGAGCATTCGCTGTATATCTAGATGAAAGGCTGAAGCTAGAACCTTCAATCGCTCTGTAATTAATGTGTGGATTTTAAATGATTAGTCATGTGTGATACCGACAAGCGCAGAGCGTCGCAGAACAAGTGTGAATACTTCACATCCATTTCCTGTTCAGTGGCAGAAAAGCTCATCTGAGCCCGTACTGATTTGTTGCTTAAATTAAGGAAATATTCAAATCCTTAGTTGCCTAATGAATTACGCTTTGATTTCCCATCCACCTCTTCCCAGTAGATTTTAACAGGCCAAATTTTCTCCTGTTCCCAGTTGCAATAAAAAGATGTGAGCCATTAGCACCTTTCCCCAATGTCGTGTGGACGATTGTTCCTCAGTGATGATGCCTTTAAAACAAGTCTTCTAGGTAACGGCTGCTCTTTGAACTGTCATATATGGGACGCTCTTCAGTGAAATATCTTGTTTTTCTTTTTTTTAAACATACACGCTCATTTGTCTCTTCACACAGACTACGATCCCCTATTAATTGACTCTTTTGTCCTGCCTCCCAGTCTGAGTCTCTCTGCTCTTCTGTTTTGTTCTGCCATCTGTACATGCTGAAAAAAATCAAAGCCTCCCCGTCTTTCCTTGTCCATCGTTTGCTGTCTTGTTCTCTTCTTTGTTCTGTCCCCACAGTTGTTACATAAAGAAGGAAATGTGGAGTTAAGGGCATTAGTTTGTTTCAAACCAAAATGAAAAAGAAACACTCAGACACCTCATTTTTTTTTTTTTTTTGCATAGTCACTCCTCTGCTCTGGGCCACAAACTTATCAATCACAACTCATACAAAATCGGCATGTGCAACTTAGATCTGCCTAATTTTGGCTGAAAGCAGCTCTAGAGGAAGTTTGGCTTTCATCTGCAGAAGTCTCACTCGGGAAATGTTCAGCCATCACAGGGCCGACATGCAGAGAGCAGACAGGGCAGGTCCATCGGGGTAGTGGGCCAGCCAGCTCTCATCTCATCTATGAAGGTCTTTCAGTTTTTGAGATGAACCCACTGGAACCTACTTTAGTCTGCTTTAAAAGCCGTCCCTTATCACAGCGCCTTCAAATTCTAAGTGAGTTCATTGGCTTTTAATGATAGACTGATACCCTACCTAACCTGTTCTGGCAGAAAAGGGATCATTCTTAAGGTGGAAGTTTCTTCCTGTCAGGATGCTGGAAGGCCCTGATAGAACAGATCCGGTAAGGACACTCTGTTTCTGCTCTGTGGTGGCAATAAAAACATCCAATTATATATAAAAAAGCTGATTCATACATCATATGGGTGGGTATATTTTTTTAGTTCTAAAATTTAAGCTTATAGCACATCCTGTTTCAAACATATGGCCTCATACAGGCTTTTATGTGAAATGAAAGAAAACTGGCCCAGATGGCATAATCATAAAAAAAGCATTAATGATCTATTTTATAGTTTACCATTTTTAATGTGCCTTTATACTTGAATGCAATTTGACTTTATCCATTACAATTGAAACACAAAGACAGCACAATGCATCAATAAATTAAAAGTGAATAAGCTGACAGAGCATTTTTAAAAAGTTTAACTTACTTCTTCATCAGTTTATTGTGACTGGACCCCTATATTTTTAATTCCACGTTTACTCTCATGTAAAACTAGGAAAGTGAACCCTTTATGGCTTAGTAATTCTTCAAAGCATACCTGTGGCTGCCTTGTCCTTCAGTAGAAAGTGTTCTGTCACACCTTTCAATCATGCGAGTTAAGAAATAATACCTCTTAAATAGAAACGGGTAACTTACGTGATTCATGCACATAATTGTATTGATTAGTGCATAAGGCCTCCACATCCGTCTGGTTTTACCCTACCATGCTTTAAAAATGTGTTCCAGCCCTGTGACAACCATTGCAAACACACTTAGCATTTTGGTGTGAGCATGAGTAAAGAGTTAGGCTTGACAGAGCACTAATGGAATTCTCCCATGAGTCTTTAGAAGCCTTTCATATGTCTTAATGAGAAAACGCAGAATGACTGCATAATATGTGTGTGTATATGTGTGGTGTGGTGTGTGTATGTCTTGTCCTCTGCACTTATGTGTGTATGTGAAGGGAACAGATACTTGTTTCTAACGTCGGCGCTAATGCTGCATTAGCGGCTAAGCCTCTTAGCCACTTTCAAGCTAGGCCCTTACTTTGTCGGAGGTTAACGTTGTTGTTGAGACCCGTCACCACAATTATCCCCAATCTTGTCATTCCTGCCCTCCCACGGCTCCCCTAACCACCTCCCTTGACTGAAATACTTGGGCTAAATTACCCACAATGCAACCCCACTGCACATATATTCCCTTTATTTATCATTCAGGGACAAGCTTACTGTTATTGATCTGCCCCATGTTAATTGAGGTAAGGGGTCTTTTTCTACCAATTCCTCTATTGATCTGAAATGCCATCAGTCAGAGGCTTAATTAAGCAGCTAATAGAGGGAAATGCTATTGATCCCATGGTGTCATGGCATTTTTGTATATGTGTGAGTGTGTGTGTGTGCGTGAGTCTGTCTATGTGCATGCAATTTACTATTCCTGAATGTCACAAGCTCAATATTAGGCCTATTTCATATTCAGCTCAAATAATGCACCTTAGGTAAGGTACAAACACTTTTACAGGAATGGCACAGTCGCCTGTAATGGGAAATAAATTGTCTGTTGACTGAACAGTAAACATGCCTTTAATTTATTGGAAAAAGGTTAAATAAACAAGAGCATTTTAGACATTTCAAGCCAACTGGGGAAAATGTGACAAGTTATTTCCAACTATATAAAATTGACTTGCCATCATCAGCACAGCAACTCACGATGCATGGTGTCCTACAGGTGCTCCATCTTCTTCCCACGTTGCAAACAGACACATGCTAAGTTAATTGGCTAAACTGAATTGCCTGAAGGTGTGAATTTGAGCTTGAATGGTTGTTTGTGTCTCTGTGTGTGTCAGCCCTGTGATGAACTGGTGCTCTATGTCAGCTGGGATTGGCTGCAGCTCCCGTGACCCTGCATAAGACAGGCGGTTATGGATAATGGATGAACAGATGACTTGACATCGACACGGACAACCAAACAAGATACTACAAGGCAGGAGTTTTGGATAAATCCATCATCTACACAGGGTAGCTCTATCAAAGCTGACTATTTCTTGCACACACTACCTAAACAATTTCTACAGTCCCTAAAATTGCCAGTAATTATAGGTTAAACTGCAACGTATTATTACTGCACTGGTGTCTTTCTGAATATGTACTTTTCTGTTCTTCACAATGCATTTGACAAAAGCCTGCATCGCTTCAGTTGCTACACCTGATGATTTGGAGCTTGCTGTAGCAAGACTTGCTCTAAAAGAGAACATGATGCATGCAACTGTGGCTCCCTGGTGATTTGATATAATGATACAGAGAGAGACTAGCAAGAACGAGCGGTTCTGACAGATCGCAGTGATGTAGAGAAGAGAAGAGTTTTAATTGTGTTTCAAATTTTTCATTACACCATGCCACATCACTTTTAATACTCTGTTCTCTATACTTGTTATTGTCTGCATTAAGAAGACAGTAATGTGAGACACAGAATCATTACTGGCCATATTATTGTGCACAAGAGCACGTGCTGTATACCTGTGGTTATTTAGCATGTTATCTGCACCACAACACTAGAGAAGTGTGTACATTGAGCTATTACAACATACACGGTAGTTAGTCACAGAGTAATTTAATAGTAACTGGCTGCACTTGCCTTATTGAGTCAGACGTCATTCACATACAGATATTATCCAAAATGCACACATGCCGCAATTTTTGCTAAAATTGAAACATGCTAAAACTGATTATTAATCTGAAAGTCCAGCCTCTACTAAACTTCCAATATGTATCATTTCTATTCTAAAATTACTCAAAAGCTCTATGTTATTGTTATATATTTTGCTTTGTTGGGTACTTACATTATCCCAAGTGGTCTGTTTATATCTATTACTTATACCCTTTCTTCCTGCAAACTTACACTTAAAAAGGTGAACTCATTCTCTGATGAATGTACAATGAATTAGATTTATATAACACCCTAACTCTCAATGCTGTGCATAATGTTGAGAGAAAATGCATAGAAGAATTTATGAACTCTGGCTTCACCTAAGCCATTCAAGATGCAGACGAGAGGCTTATGTTTATTTCAAGTGTGGAGGTGCTTAGTAATTAAGTTCAAAATCAAAATGAATGAAAAGATAAAACATGTCTAAACAAAAGATCCTCAGCATGTTGGCGAGTCGCAGAAGTTAAGTGAAGAATATTTCTTTAGCAAAGAAGTGACGGTGTTTGACAGCACAATAAAACAAAGCTGTATCTACATTTATATGATGTGACAAGAAATTTTATTTAAAATTAACACATGTAAGTTTTATGGCAAATCATGATGCATCTTTGTAAGTTTGGCTCCTGGGGGGCACATTATCTTCCTCTTTAGGGTCTTGAGCTGTTAAAGTTGGGAAATGGGTAAAGCCTTAAACAACATTATGTTCCACTCAAGTTTTAGTGTTTCTGCTTTTGAGAGCAAAAAAGAACATAAAATCTGGAAATAGGTAAGTGCATTTAAGCGTTCAAAACAAGATTTACATTTTGTGCCATACTGTTCACTTTAAAAAATGGTACATTTACTCCTGTCCTGTCACATACACATTTCAAACAACCTACAATCAGTTGTAGATCGCAGATGCTGTTAGTGTCACTTTTAGTGTCTCTGTTTGAAGAATAAGGACAATAATGACAACATAAACATACCTTAAAGGAATAATAACCTCAGGAGATATCCACAAAACTTGACTTTAGTGCTATCAACTAAACTGAATAAAAAAGACCAGAGAACACTGCACTTTGCATAAGGCAGCACTGACTCATTCTCATACGTCAAGGACAGCCCCTGGGTGTCACCAAAATATCACCCAAAGGTGAGGTTAACCATCTCTGTACCTCAGGAAATGTCACGAGGCTCTGCTTAGTTCTATATTCTCTCATGGAAAAGGGGCTCCTCATTGTAAGAAGAATGAACCAAGAAGAGCTGGTATGCTATTGAGCTGTGAGTCAAGTTATGTCAAGTTTAATCGATGATTAACACAGCACATCCCAAACTGCTCACTGTTGTTATTGCAAGACCACAAAGTCAACTGCTGGGATTCATAAATGACATTAAGTATTAAATCTCAATGGGAGAAAAAAATGGTCTTGTTATGACAGTTTGAACAGAGCCCAAGCTAAGCCCTCGATTAAAACCCATGGTGACATTTTAATTTCATGGGGATTCAGCCACACAAACACACACACACATACACACACAAAGGACTCAATTTGAAGCACTACAATGAATTGAAGTCCATTGTATTTTGCAACTTTCCCCTCTCTCTCTCCATTTACACACATACTTGCTTGCAAAAACTGAGAGACCATCTCCATCATGAGTCTGGCATCTGTAACTGTCGGGCTGTACGGTCTCTGTGCACGTCAGCACACAGACTCTCTGAGATAAAAGCTTTTCTCTCTTTTTTTTTTTTTAAAGGAGATGGTCGTTAACTTTGCATTTTAGTGCTTTCCGTCATCTGTCCTATTCCTCTCCAACATCTGAGTGCCATGACAGACAAAAAAAAATCATCCCGCCCTTTTGTAAATTTTAGCCATCATCTGGACAAGGTCAGTGCGCTGCCTCAAGTGTTTTGTGTCTTCACTCTTCTTTTCTCCTTCTCAGACTGAGGAAGAGTAACTGACTCACTCTCATCTCTACCTATTTGAAGATGTGCTCTTTTAAGATGATCTCTAAAGTCATTGAAAACGTTTGTGAGCTTCGTCAGCCTCTCTTTTTACTGCAGCTTGTTAAACGCACACAGTATGTTACTCTAGCATGTTTTCCTTTCCATGTCCTCTCTTTACCACAAGCATTTATTTAACATCAAAGATTTATCACTAGATGAACAGAGCCATATGAATAACACCGCTCCAGCTCCCCAGCCAGCTGCTTCCCATATGATTTGCTCTGAATGTGATGTGAAATAAATATCTGGTGGTTTTTTAACTACATACTGCAGCTCATCAGCCACTCTCATCCTGCTGCAGATTTTCAATGTGTTTGTGTAACCGTACAGCATGTTGTTTTATGTACAAAGTGACAGAAGGTAGCTTTAATGCTGAGGAACTTTGGGGGCCCAGCAACCTGATACCTTGTTCATTCAGGGTTTGTTTTGAACAAATGTATCAGCACTTTCCAGGTAATTCCCAGCTCTGTGTGTTGTTAATGTATGTTTTTCTCATTCATGTCATGGATCTTGTCAGTGGCCTCTGGTGTGTTGACACTAACTGGCCTTCTAAGATGAGGGTCATCTTCCAAGCTCTCTCTGCCACCTTTGAATTCAGCAGCCCACTTTGTTTCGTTTTCTTTTTTTTTTTTACCAAGATAGCAGTACACTAAACACTAACAGAACACTAAAACCCTCTTTTAGTGTTGCTTGTGGTCCTCCTTGGGTGATTAGCCCTTGTTATGAAAGTACCAGATGACTGCAAAAGGGGTCATTGTTCACTTTTCCATACCCAACTAAGTAATACAAAAGTTAAAACAGTCAAACTTTCAGCATACTCACTTACAGGGTTCACACTGCACATGCAGGTAACAAGAGCTGTATAACTTATAATGCAGACATGCAGTGTGAGGTTGACTGACATGATTGTGGCCCTAAATAGGGGGAGATATTCCCTTCAACAAGAACCAGCTAAAAGCTCCAATAAAGCCCCGACCAGCACACAGCAGAGTCTGGGACACTGACAGCTGCAAAGGAGACCCCCTGTTGTGTTCTTCAAGATCTAGCTAAATGGGAATCACATTCTGAGGAACCCTTGAAATGGGACTCCTGGTTCACCAAATTTTTCTTTTTTTTTTATTCCAGAATTGCAGATTTAAGAAGCCCTTGAATAGGACACAGTGAAAAATAGACGGCCCACTGTCACAGTGGAAATTTTGATTTAATAAAGCAAGAAAAGCATAGGTGTTATAACATGAATAATGGTTCGGCACCATTACGATGTGCCAGTGAGCCACGAGCCAGCGAGATAGCATACACTAGTCCAACTATCAGCAATTTAAAAGGTCTATAATTCTGATGGTGCGAGGCGACTTTTAAGCTAGTAATCATAATTAAGAGTCATTTGTAGATGTACTATATGCAACGCTCAGGACATTTTCTACAAAGGATTTTCAAAAATTCATGACGCTGCAGGACTATTAAGGATGACATAGGTTTTACCCTAATCTAACAATCCACCCTATCTGACTTTTAAAGAGCACAATGAAAATCGTGGAACCAGAGGTTACATGTACCTAATCAGGCTTATTCTCTCTCTCTCTCTCTCTCTTGTTGGTGGATCCTTTTAAAATTCTGCTGCTCTCTCACTGATGTAGTGTAATTGATTTTTCTGTCAGCTTTGGTCATTTTTCATGTGTGCATACATTAACTTCTCCTCTCTGTGAAAGCCTCTGCTGTAGATCAAACTGGATCAAGTACATTAAGATAAAAGAACAGATGAGGTATCAAGTACATTTTCAGTGAATATCTGTTGTGTGAAAACACATAAAGCTGTAAATCAGGCCTGCGCTGCTCTTAATGTGCAGGCATGAGAGTTATTACTTTGCATTATTTTATATCTTGACAATTTTAGGCAGCACTTCATTTATTCAGTCAGTAACAAATGATATTTCCTCTCACGTTTGTGTAGCTGCATCACTTCATTGTTGATTAATCTGCGTTACACACTGCTCACATATATGCAATCATGAGGTCTGGCCTGTGTGTGTGTGTGTGCGTGTGCGTTTGTGTGCGGGACGGAGAAAGAAAGAGGACTTACTCTCTACAGTACTGGCGTGATCCCAGATAGTTTATTGTAAATTTATTCCAGCATTTAAGATGATCAAGTGTGCAGCTTGGCCATTAGTTTCTCATCAATTTATTGCCATATTCTGGTTTTTCATCATCATCTGCGTTAATCATTTGAGTTTGACCGCTTCACCACTTCGCACACCTTTACTATGGGTCTGATTCTTCTTTATCGGAAAGCTATTGAAACACTGCAATGTAGCCAAGGTGACTGAAATTCTTTGCCATTGCGGATGTGAGATTTTGTATAAAACAAAATTACATTATTACTGTATTATTTACCTGTAGGTTGGTAACAAGCACTCTTGTTCGGTCGCTCTGTGACTGATAACTTTGCAACCATGTACTTTTATATTATTTATCTCAAGGTTGATAGAAAAGCTAGTCTTTGTACAGGTTGTCTTTAAAATCAGACTAGCACAAGCACAGGGATGATGCCATGATAGGGAGGCTGAGGCAAAACTAAAAACTGATGTGATGTGATACGGGTAGAGGAGTAAGTTGGGCCTTGGGGCGGTTGACTTCTGACCTTGATTTCTCAGTGTTTTTTCGTCCTTATGAAGATATTATTTGATGTCATCTAAGTGTGAACAGTTGCTCAGGGCTATACAATCGCCTCTAGAGGGAAGAAAACCCACTGAGGCAGTGTCCACTTTTATTTTGTGCATCATACATCTGCTCACTGCTGCTGTATCATACTCTGTTTTCTCACCCTGTTCCCCTCCTATGCCTCTCCTCTTTCTATCCATCCCTCCATCGCCCATCTCCCTTTTTTCAGGCGTACTGTGAACATATGGACGAGCTTGTTTGATTGCTGTGAAAAACAAGCTTTTTCAGCTTGCAAGCTGGATATCATGTGGCATTACGAAGCTCCAAATCCGATTGCTATGCTTTGCTATTTACCATCGATTTGATTTGCAGAGATTAATTAAGTAGCATTACAGAAACTCTTAACGGGGGGGTGTTCGCAGAGTGACGCTGTTTGTCTCTACTGCTTGTGTAACGCCGTGACAAGCTGACGAGCTCTTCTGCTGTCTGCCTGCCCCAGCGATTTTAAATCCATCTTTGAATACACTCATTAATATCGCTGATGCACGCTTGTGTACACGTATACACCCACGAGGCACACACACACACACTTATAGCTCTCTCTACTGTCTTACAATTCATGTCTATCATTGCCAAACACTTGTCAACATTATCTTTATTTATTCAGCAGTATGCATGAGCTCAACACGCATCACTGTACTCTTCCATGTAAACAGCTTCTGGAATTGCTAATGCTTGACTGTTTACCTCAATGGTTTATGGACTCAATCAGCAAACCAGCATAATTCACATGAATAATCACTGTCAAGTGCTGTGATCACATGAAAGAAGAAGCCTAAGAAGAAAGTTAGTTTTGAATGTGATAGAACTCGGTAATGAGCCACATGTATGTTTTTCTGACCAACTTTTTTCAGTCAAGGTTACTAGTAGAGATTTTCAGACAGAATAAACTCAGAAATGACTCCATTCAGTGATACCTCCACACTATCAATGTACAGATGGATCAAGTAAGACTTTACTGCTGTTTTTTCCAGGCTGATCCCTCTCCCATGATGTCCCAGCCCCCCTATCTGTGGCCTTATCCAGGTAATATCGCTCTTAGCCAGCCCTTTTTACTTGATAATGTCAAGGCCTCTTCTTCTGCCCATCTGATAAAAGAAGGGGAGTTGGTGGGTAAAGGAAAGCTTTCTCTCTGCACCTTCACCTTGAGGAGATTAAATCTCGTCTTTTTATCAACAGCAGAGATAGTCCAGCTGTGGCGTAAATAAATACCTGTATCAAATGTATCAATTGTCTAAATGTTTGCCCTCCATTTACGTCAACAACTAAAGGTGCTTGTAGTGTAAATTATGTGGCAGTTACACAGATTAAGTGATGGAAATACTCTTAGTTGTTTGTTTGAGAAGGATGCACTTTTTGCTGAGATCTGGGTTTTGTTTTAATGGAAGTAAGATTTAATCCAAAGTTCACTTTCATGATTGATTCATGAATACTACTTTGATTAATCAATTTAGCCCTGATTTGTAGGAAATACTGGAAAACTTTTGTCAGCCTTTTCCTTTAAATTGCTTGTTTTGTCAAAGTGTTTCAAAAAATGCAACTGTAATATTTTTAATTCTATTAAACTTGTAAACAATTTGAGAAACTGGAACAAGTGTCTGACATTTTTTCCTGATGGATGATAAATCAATGTTGACCTTCATTAAAATTATTGCCCATAAATATTGAGTTTTTGCATAAACTTGAACACAAAGTGATTAAAATGTTTTTATTTGCACATTCAGCAAGAATAAAAACAATATTTTTCAATCCACAATGTCGGAAATGCTAAACATAGTTTTGCTTACCATATGTAAGAGTTCAAGGCAGGTAATTTTCAGGAAAAAAATAAAAACAGCAACTCATATGCAGAGATATACAGTAACACACTCACTCACTCACACACACACACACACGCACACACACACACACACACTCACACAATCCCATTCTCCCCCCTTCCTCCCCCTCCTCTTTATTGCATAACCTAATGAGGCGTCATGAATACGCGGTTTGCATATATACAGGCCTATTTGTCCTTGCGGGGAAAGAATTTGGATAGATGGCTAAAGTAATTTCACATGAAAGTAATTTTAACCAGGTCCAAACCTCTGAGCGAGAGAATATCTGCTTCCCTATCAGCTATTTGTCATGCTATTGTTGGAGGAGTCTGGCAAAACAAAAAAGGTCACGATGCGTGCAGACATAACTCAGCAAGAGAGGAAAAATACATCATGAAAAAAAGCATGAAAAAGGACAAGGAAGGGGGGGAAAAAAGGAGGGGGGAGGATAAGGCACCAGGCATGGTGGCGTGAGATGTAAGTGTGAGATTTGTTGGTTTTATCTGATGCGGTGGTGGGCACAAGACTGATAAAGAAACAGAAAGAAAGAGAAAGGGAGTAAAGGAAAAAAAAAGGGATGAGAGAAAGAGCAGCGGGAGGAATGCTCAGTGGAAACAACATAATGCCAAGCTCTCATCCTGGCTAATCTTGTAGTGTCAGTAGTCATGTAGCGGTTGGTGGGTTAACTCCTGTGTCTCCGTGGAGCCCTTTCCCTTTGAGCCTTGCGGCTTGGCTAATTTCAGCTGAGCCTCGGCCTGCAGACGCTGTGGGGTGATTGATCTGACTCATTACAGGCCTGAATGTTTCCACTCACACAGCCCAGTATTTGTTAGATAGTAGGCCAATGGAGAAATCCTTCAGTAGAGAGAACACGCTCACTGTGATGCACCTACTTAACTGTGCAGGACAGCTGCATTCTTAGACACAGCATCTAAGTGGACATCTAAGGAGTGTATTTTCATTAGGTTTATAATTAGCACATCAGAACTCTTAAGTTCAACTAAAAAACATTTGGTCATCCCTTGTGCAAACTAGAATAATGTGCTGTTCAAATGTACCTTTAATAGTTTTTCATTATTCAATACCTCCAGAGACATCTTTTTTGCTACAACTGTTTAATATGGTTATCCTACTTAAAAATGACAAAGAAAACACTCTATAAAGTGGCTGAAGCACACTGGCTGTCTCTGGTTGGCTGTTGAAAGTGCAATGTGCATCGAGATGGCAAACGTTAGCGTAGAGGTAACATTGGAGGGAGATTCAGCCACACATGTTTGAACCTCGGTCAAAAACAGATTCAATGAGAAGCCTATTATTATAAAATCTGTGATTAGATGTAGCTAGCATCTGTTGATTATTTATGTTGTTTGTTAGCTTGTTAGCTCCTGTTAGAGAATGACAGTTGCTGACACAGTATAAGTAGTTGTGCTAATGCAGACTCTTGCTCTCTTTACTAACGTGTTTTTCAGGTTTCAAGTTTCTTTGCCAGCATAGGCTTTAATATTTGCAATGTACCAAATCTAGCCTGCTAGAAGTATGTTTGAGTTTAAGTTGACATAAAAGTTCACAGCCAGTAGAGGAAAGTTAAAACCCATCTCTGGTGAACAGACTTTGCACAGATACAAGTCTGTATGGTCAAAGTTTGACATTTTGGATGACACAAACAGAAGAAAAACACATTTTTGAAAGGAGGGGATCTTTCAAAGGGGGAAAAGGTCTTTAGGGTAAATAAAAGAAATGCTCCTTTTCTCTCAGCCATGCCGATGCCAGTGTTTGACTGACAGCAGCTGGAAGGCTGCCAGAATGATGGTGTTTCACTGCAGGGACGAGAGACAGAGTAAACCCACATGCACTGTGGACTATATGTCGTGAAAGGACACAAGTTGTTAGTGGGACTAAAGAATAAGAACCACACCAGTATCTCTAGAAGATGATTTGCATTTCATGTTTACCTTCTGTTATATTTGCCACAACTGAATAGCTATCTAGCCTGACAACTGATGTTTGCAGTACAGTTTTTGCAACTAAGTGTTTGTTTTATTTGTACAAGGAGCCAAAGTTCATGGCAAGTATGTATATTGATGAGTTAGATATAAAAGAGATTTAGCAGGAAAGTTAAAGTGGGTTGTTGTTGTTGTTCAGAGTCTCTGGCTCTTGTATTGAGTAGCACATTCTTGTTTGTGCTGCCTCTGATAGACCTATAAGATTTTCATCGATTAAGACAAATTATTTAAATTGTTCCCTAAAATCAATGCAAAACTAGGAGGCAACATCATATAGAATATTAAAAAAAATATTTCTGTTTATGATTTATAGTTACACTAGCTATGTTCATCATGTGTTAGGCCTCTTAAGTGTTCAACGTCTCCACATGCTATTGCTATGTGCGCTGAGTCTTACTGAGATATAATTATTTTTTTTAGTTTTTCTTATGTCAAAAACACAAGAGCATCTTTAAAGAAATGGATTAAGCCAAAATGCATGTTTGTTTGTTTTTTTCTAATATACCATAGCACCTTTGCACAATTTTCAAACCATGTTAGTAAAGCTCATATAGTGTTTGCGCCATGTAGATTCTCATTAGTCCAGGTCATGATTATCTTGAAGATTCCAGTTGCCTTGTTTTTGAATCTTCAAGCTAATATAGTGTTTCTTTCTTGCCCAAAGAGTACATAATTAGATGACAATACATGCTGCAACTACTTTGGTTTAAGAACTCTGTAGTCTGGAACGTCCAGTTTTCCCAGAACTGGTCTGTCCGGCTCTGCTTATTAATGATATTTGGTGAAATCTCCTGGATTTCATGTTAGTTCGCTGTTTAGCTATTTAGCTATTTAGCTAGACAGGTTTTATGTTGAAACTTGAATTCTGCTCAGTCCGGCTGGAACATTTGACTTCATCCATCTGGTATCAAAATGGCCACCTTTTTTCTTTCATCCGTCTTCATAAATATGCTGCTGCTCAGCCCTCCAGATACACCTGTGGCAGGAGCAGTGAACCAATCAGAGACCCTCTCATGAGACACACCTGAGCTACAGACAAACAGACTGTGTGAATAGCTTGTCATTTATTTATTACTCGAGCAGGTGCAGAGAGGCTAAATACCAAAGGGATCAATAAAGTTTTATATTGAGAATAGCCTCACCAGCTCCATTAAAAGTTCAAACATTACCTACTTTATCATGGGATAAATGGCCCGCTATAGTGATGTTTGTGGCTACTCATAACAATGTCACTTGAACAATCTACTGCAGTTTGAATCTCAATGAGGCTTTTAATAAAGAAAGCATTTCACATGTTCTTTCAAGCAGAAATAAAGCGCAAAATCCAGCCTGAATGAATAAAAAAGCTGAACAACCTCCACTCCCATGAAAAAATCTGTTTGTTGTATTTTCATCTACACCAGGGAGTGCATCAGATTGCAGGCGGAGAAATGTAGAGGTCTGTGGGACGGGTAAAAAAAAAAGAAATGAGGATGAAGAGCCACTCCATCTCCTCATCTATATTGTATCCCCTGCTGTTGTGTGTGTGTGTGTGTGTGTGTTGGATGTTCAGTAACAGATAACCTATAGCCTCCACACAAGTTCAGTAAAATATTATGAGGAGAACTGAATCTGTGCTACGTCAGTACAGCTGCTGCTTTGTGGATATCAATACAGTCAGTTTTCCCCGGGGCGGACAGAGACCGAGCTCAGTGGTCTCTCATGGCTGCTTTATCACCGACGTCGTGACACCAGGTATGGATCACTTCGCCTCACCCGTCCTCGCACTGTCACATGCGTCACGCTCACCTCCACATGTACACTCTTTCCTAGCACACGACCCTTTCTCCCCTCAATATAACCCTGTCACTGTGTTTTCAATGCTTTTCAGAAACCTAGTCACCCCTTAGAAAGGCCACATATGCACACACACACACACACACACACACACACACCCCCACACACACACACACTCATTCCTAGCACATATCAGGTCACAGCCTAATGCATGAACAGTCTGATATGACCCCATGTGTTTCACCAGTGACCCCTCTCCAGGGCTTCCATGGTGTTAATAACACACACGACCACCCATTGTGACACACACGCTTTGCCCCGGGATGCAGAACTGCAGCCGAGTGCTGTAAAGAGGAAGAGCAGAGAGGCGAGACCCCTGAGGGTCACATTACCTCTGGAGGAGGCTGAAGGCGATGGCAGCCTTTGGCTTTTTTATGCTAGCCTTGCTAACTTGCCTCTTTTTTTATGTAGAAGTATGGTCAGTAGAGAAAGAAAAAAACTTAAGACATGTACAACAGGGTAAAAATAGGATGAGTTTTAAGGTTTGATAAACTGACTGCCCAAGTTTTATTTACCTTTTGCTGCATTCTCTCAGATGTTACCCTAAATGCAAAATTTATAAAAGTAAAATAAATGATTATGAAAGTAAAAGTGAGACTAAACACTGATGCATTCACATTATATAGGACTGACAGTACACACTGAAAAGATTCCCATAAGAGAAGACCAATCTGGCAATATCTATTTTGATACCTAAACTCCATCTGCCTATGCTGAACATGCCGCCCGCATGGAAGTCAATGGAGGCAATTCTATTTATGGTTGAAGTGGCACTAAAACAGTTTGGATAACATGAGGCATCCATGTTTTATGTGTTTTTTAGAAAGCTCATGACACCCTCAAGATCTACAGGATAACAGAGCAGTAATGGCTCAACAGCCAACTGTGTTGAAGAATGACTCTGCTTATATTTTTTTAATCCCTCAAAAAGACTAAAACCAATAATAAGCACTCTTTGTTTTGCCAAAGTCTAATTTAGCTTATTCCTCTGTGCCACAGGGCTCCATTGTTGTATGAAAGCACCTCATTTAGCCACAGTAAACTGTTTCACTGGCTGACATACTCCTTCACCACTATGAACACAGGTACCGTATTTTAATTGAAGTGCAGCATGCTGGAAATATTCTCCGACACTGCCTCGTCAAGAAGTATGTACTTTTTTGACAATTTTTTTAAGATTTACATCTTTATTTGGAGCAAACAGCCCTAAGTACAACACATATATGATCCAATTTGTTGACGATAACAAAAATATTACCAATCTCATCTCGTCAAGGTTTAAATAACTATAATCATGGTTTAGAGAAAGCACATTGTCGCACTGCTTGGTTATGTTAGCTCCTGCTAGCTTGAAAACCTCGGACAGTGATTGAGCCTCACCTTAAAAGCTGCTGGGGCCCCAGGTCCCCCTGTGCAGATAAAGTAAGACAGACAGGTTTTATGGGGGATGTGAACACTTTTATGAGTCAGCGAGGTGGTCCAGGATCATGCGATCAAAGGGACTCGTAAAGTGACGCATACACACTTACACACGGACCCTCTGCCCTCATTTGAGTAATGATATTAAGTGGTTTTGGGACATCTCTATCGCTCTTCTTCTTTTATCCTTCTGTGTTTAAATCTGCAGTCTGAGTTAAAATTACCACAGATGTAAATGAGTCAAATTAAAACGCCCAAACCACATTTTTTTCTTGTGCACTACTGTTAAAAGGCTGCCGCAATCTAGTCTGTCCATCCTTCTTTCGTCTCTCTGATTAGTAAAGGTGATGCATGGCATTAAGGACATGAAGCTCTGATTAATGCTGTGAACTGCCATCAGAATAACCTCAGATTTATATGAGACCCTGAAGTAACAGAGCAATCTATTTTACAGTCTCTCCTTTTCCCTCCTTTAACCTGTTACCACACACACCATGAGTTAGTAAAGAAAAAGTTAAAGTTTGTGTGGTGTAAATCTGCAGTTTTTCTTTCCTTCCTGCCCCTGCACTGTAAGACAGTAAGAAAAGCTCCAAAGAGACCTACGTTCTCTCTCACACACACCTACATTACGCTTACTCGTTAACCTTTCCTGTCGTGATGTTCTCTCTGCAGATCTTAAGCAGAAATCTTCCACTTACTTTTTTCTTACCGTGCTGATGTATCACTACAAGCTGCTCCACCACCCCCACCCGGCTGCTCAGTGTCAGATGTGGCTCATAGAGGTGCATCTCACTCGCTCGCAAACACACACAAGAACAGTTATGTCACAGGTATTTCACGAATTATTTATTATCAGTTTGCTACCATTAGTGAAAAAACGTGGGTAAAGTCATATGGCTTGCTGTCTGATAATTTGTACTAACAGACTGTTTGAGTTGCTGTGCACCACCCACACTCCATCTCTTTGCCTGCATTTGAAATAGCCCATAAGTTCAGGAACTAGCAAGGTGATAATGTTAGCAAACAGTTAAATTTTTACACAGCAGCTTAGGAGCAGCATTTAGACTCACATGGAGTCGAGTCTCTGGCCACCTGATGAATTTAAGCTTAATATCCACTCTCATTTTAGCTCAGTTGAATGTCTCCACCAACTCTTGAGGGAAATATCTGGCTTTTTAGCCGCTAAATGTTCTTTCCACCAGCTGGTCACTGCTTTTGTCTGTCTGTTGTTTGGTGCTGTGTAGGAACATTAGATGTTTTCAACTTTTTCACTTAAAACAACCAGCTGCTCCATCCAAAAACAAAGTTAAGAGAGCCCAAAAGAGGCTATAAAACCTTGAAAATGCTCTACATATTGCTATGAAGCTCTGTGGCACTGAGCAAACCTGCAGAATACAGAGATAATTTACTATGAGTTGATACGAAAACTTTTACTGATATAGACCTAATAATATTGATTAACAGGTTTAAGTAATCCAGTTTATTATTTACTGACTATCCATGGTATCGTGATTAAAGGAAATTCTTAAAATTCAAATCCTTATGTGGGGTGTTTTGCACTGTTATGTGTTACACATATCTGAAGTGATGTCAGCACACAGCAGTCCTCTGACTGCATTATTTACCGCCTTTACAAGAAATAAAAGACTGGAAAAACTTTCACGCAGCCTAAAAGTGTAAACATGCAGAAATTTCAACAGAGAAAAAGCTGTTACACTGGTATTTAATTACTCTTTTATTCTGCCCTCATTGATTCCACATAAACCTCACCCAGTTTAAGCTAGCACACAATAGCACCACAAACGGTTACAGGCTTTGCAGTGCATAAAGCTCCGAGTAGAGTCTGTTCTAAATGGAGATCCCCGAGGACATTTTGCTATTGATACCCCGAGACGAGTGGATTGGGCAGAGATTTCGCAGTGTATCCGTGTCTCTTCCCAGACATGTTGTCAATATCTTCCTCCGTCCTCTCCTCTTTGTTTTCTGCATGCTCAAACCAATCAGGGGAATGCACCTTAAAGGCCACTGTGACTTGAACTAAGTGAAAATTACTGTCAATCTGATACGCAGCAGCTTGTTAGCAGCTGGTCTGCAAAGTCATTCCTTTTTTTTATAGTTCAAAGAGCAGGACCTATCTGTTTTCTATGCCATTAACTTAACCATCATCTGTTTTAATTATTCACTCATACTGGTGTTTCTCAGAATATATTTGAGTGGGAAAGTGTCAAGAAAAATCACTAGTAGCTGCTGGATACAGTTGAACTAATGAGCAGCTCAATAATTCTGACTGGTGGTGTTGGGCCTTTTTTTATCAATATATGAAGGAGCTGCATTACATTTCTGCATCCCTTTGTCTCTTTTTGTTGTTTGGCAACCCCTCCGTCTTCCATCCCCTCAGATCTGTTTCCTACCAAAATAAATATGTGATGTTGCTTATTCATTTTCTACTTGCTCTCATCTCCCTGTCGCTCTCTGCCTCTGACTGTGCGGGTGATTGGAATGATGAAACGGCAAGTCAAAAAGAGAGGAAAAAAAAAAAGAGCATGTACTTGTCAACAGACATGTTTTCATACTTCATATTTACTTGTTTATTAAATAAGTGTATCTATTTTTAATCAACTATGGTGAGAGTCATCATGATCCAGCTTATCTGCTGAGTTGTTGACAAGCAGGAGATTTTTTAATAACTATTTACATGCTGATTTACTGCCATCTTTGACTGTACGACCTGCCCTATCTGTCTTTGTCATCTCCCGTCTCTCCACATCACCCAAGGGCTTTAAATCTAATTCCAAAAGGCAGTTTACTTTCTTTTGCAATGCCAAGAGAAAGGGCATCCTAATAAAGCTCAGAATATCAAAGTGTCCTTTTGCGAGGGCAATTTATAGAACGTTGGGCTATGGCTTCTCTTAACTGTGGCACGTCCTGTTTGCTTCACAAAGGACTTGTTTTATGCATCCAAATCGTGAATAATAATAATGATGATTGAGCCTTCGTCTTGGCGCCACGTCCCAGTTTGAACCCCTGCCATCACTGGCTGCATTAAAACAAACTGCTGATGAACCAAGAAAGAGAGAAAAAGAAATTTATTCACTAGTTTGTTTTTATTTTCTTGGTTCGAAGCATTATTTTTATGAGCTCTGGCGTTTTGGCGAATAATTAAGAAAGATTTTTATGGCATTCATGCCAATAAAGTTTGTTTAATTGATGTCGAGTTGCACTGAAGGGAGAGAAACAGGGAATGAGAAGACAGATGTGCAAAGAGGGGAAAAGAGAGATGCAGAAAAGAGAGTGGGAGGACCTGACCAGAAGGGAAACAGAGAGAGAGAGGAAGTAGAAGCAGCAGGAGAGGTGTTTGTGTGGAAGATAAGACGATGGTGAAAGGGATGTACTGATAGCAGGATGGAAATGATGAGGAATGATGCATTAGGAGGGATAAACAAGCGTGGAGGCGGCTGCAACGGCAATGCAGGGGGAGTAGAAAAACAGACAGCGGTCTACAGAGGGGGACTGAAAGATGCTTGGGGGGAGAAATTTAGAGATCACGACACAGCTTAGGATGTTCAGCCGGACAGGAAACTAATAGATGGAAGATCACAGAGCGAGAGGAACGAGAGAGCACGGGTTCAAACAGGGAGAAAAAGTGACAAAGGAGACGCCCAGTGCTGTCACAGCAGTGTTAAAGATTTCTCTCCACTTGTGACCTTTGAAAATGGACAGCAAGGCTTCTCGCTGCAGTCATCCCTCTCCTGCCTTCCTAAGATTGTTCTACAACAGAATCTGTCAGCAGCCATTTACTCCCAGATATACAATGAACAAGCTCTCCCCTCAGAGGTGTCCAAATAAAACTGCATCTCAAGTAATTATATCTGAGCCCCCACAAAGATTTATAGCAGTAAAAAAACAAACAAACAAAGCATAATCTCAAACTGGGTGCTAATGCAACTGTCTCTGAAAGCATGTTCTGGCTTCTTATCGAGCAAAAACACACACAACTAATGTCTTGTTAATCCCTTTTTTGACTCTGCCATTGTTGAGGAGTCACTACTGACCTCCTAGTCACACAGCTGTTTGCTCAATTTTATTGGCGTGATGCATCATAAGTGTTTCAGTATAATGTTTTTTAAATCCTATAATTAACAGTTTAAAATAGTTACCATGTAGTTGCTAATCCCACTCCTTCTTCCTTCTTAATTACTTTGACAGTTTAGGGTTAACTCCTTTTCTTAGCCGGTGCTTGATGGAGAGTTGATAGATGTAACTGGTCTGGGACATGTTTTGGTTCAGGGGTTAAAAACAGGGAAATGCAGCTCTAACTTCCACCAAGAAAAGGTGGATATAACCTCCAGAAACTTCAAAAGTTGCTCTGTTTTCATGTTGCGCCTTCCAGCTGACTATCCGTCCGTAAGCCTGCACTCAGAAATCACCTGGATTTGGTTCTGAGTTTGAGGGTGTGTGAACCCCACAGCTTCGCTGTCAGAGCGGCACTGCTGTGTGAAGTCACTGCAGCAAAGCCGGCTGTCCACGGCCAGTAAAAACCTCCTGTCTGTAACTGCCTCCAAATGACTCAAATTGTTATTTTTGGGTGGGAGTGTGTTGCTATATGTGCTCAATATAAAAGATTCACAGGACCTCAAACAAGTCAAAGTCTGATTAAAAATGTTGTTTTCACTTTGATAAAAATGACTTTAGGACGGTAACAGGTGGAATTTTAAGGGTTCTGACACAATATTTTTAAGTTATTTAAGTTATTTTTAAATTGGTTGGGTTTAACATAACTTTAGTTTTTAGTAACAGTCTTATTTGGCCTGGGCAACAAATCTTATTAGTTTTAGGAAATAATCATGGTTTGGGTTCAAATAGACCTTTTTACAATGTAAACTATTTGCTAAAAATGATTACTTAGACAAATGATGTGTGCAAATCTTATTTATTTTGAAAATTAATGAATATAGAAAAATATAATTAATAAACCCTAATAAACCCACTGTGATTGGTGCTAAAATGTTATTTATAGCATGATAAGAGCAGAATATTTCTAGTATGTGATTCTGCATCGTCAGCCTTTGCATTTCATGTCAAGTTGTAAAAAAAAAAATCCCTGAAATGGATTTTTTTCTTTTTGCCAGTTTCACAGCTGGGCCGAGCTTTTGAAAGCTTTGCACGGAAACTGTTGCAGTGACTCCACGAGCAAAGTGAACATGTCTGTGGGTGCTGAATTATCATAGCTTGACATGCCTGGGAATGAGAAGAGAGAGGGAGAGGGAGAGGGAGGAAAAACGAGGGAGAGCAGGAGAGAACAGTGTGGAGGAGAGCAGAGGTTGGATGTGCTCGCTTCATTTTCTCGTGCATGATCCAGGTGACAGGTGCCGGTGCAGAAAATGGCAGCCCCCAAAGGGCTGCACCTAAGGGGGCTGCCGTCACTGGTGTACAGGTATATGCGGAGGTGTGTGTTCGCATGCACGAGGGCTGCCACAGTGTATCAGGCATCAGCTTTTCAACGTGTATGTGTTTGTACACATTCGCTGTTGGGTCTACTACACCGTGCACACGTGTGTGTGTGTATGTGTGTGTGTGTATGCATTATGACACTAATACTCTATGACAGAATGATCACACCCTTCTCCCCACAGCTCCAAGGAGTCTCTCAGCTCCTCTCCTCTCCCTCCGCCGCCCCCTCCCCAAAGGAGCTATGTGCTTCCACATATGTCAAAGCCTGTTTCCTGTGGGCTGCAACGCTCCTCTGCAGCTCCTTTTTCTCTCTCTCCTCCCTGCCTCTCCGCCTGCCCACAATGTCTCAGGAGTCTTTCCAACTCTAAGCAACTAAAACCAACAGTAATCATACACAGGAGAACATATGGAGCCCATGACATGATGACATTAAGCCATACTGTCCATCTGGCCCGCTGTAAGTTTGAGATTGCGGCTCTGCTTTGTCTTGTCATGCCTCTGCTGTGGCACATAATGAGGATGTGTGTTTTTCTAGCTAATTATTTCCTTATTTGTTGCTGTGTAATGAGCTGAAAAGAGTTTTGAACCCAGAGGTGAGAGCAACAAGAAAAAAAAATATAAAAAAAATTGATACTGTTGACATCTGGCTGACGGTCTGATGCTGCAAGTAGAAAAAAAAAAGACTGCTGCATGATCTGTTTGCTTTTATTGTGCCATTAAAGGTTTGTTTATGTTTTCTGCTATTACCATAACGTTTTAATGTATCCAGTTATACAAAAAAAAAAAAGAATTATAAGCAGGATTTAATAACAGGATATAATAAACATATATAGTAAAGGATTTGAAGGGTCACAGTGGTTTAATCTTACTGCAAAAATGAGGGGGATAAAGCATCACGTCAGAGACTCTCCTGCAGGGGGATTACATTCTTCACTGATCATACTGCATATCTCAATTTTTAGCAAGTAATTAAATGTAGCATTGAAGCTTCAAATCTGTTTTTTTTCTCCCTTCTCTCTCTGGTAAAAACTGATGAAATGTGTCACTGGGTTGAAATAATTTCACTTGTTTTACTTCAATTTGTCCTGATTGTTGGGGAAAAAAAAGAAGAGGCTGTTAGGCTCAATACACCATTTAATTACTTGTTCAGGCTAAAATTTTTCTTGTGCTGCTCCGTGTCTTTAAACACTCACTCCTCTTTACTTCATTCCTCCTCTACTCCATCAAGAAAGAATCCTTAGCCGCCGCTTGGACCATAAAGCATCTCACCTGCATTAGTCCATTTTCTGTCGATTACTCCTCCTAAATCACGGCCCCCAATAAAGAGAGAGCAGAAACTCTCAACCGAGAGAGACATTGTGTGCAGTTGCAGAAGCTGTCACATCATAAATCTTCCTGCTTCATGCAAGGCATTATAAAAGGTGGACGGGCACAAAAGTTCCTGTCCTTGACTGCTGGTCTGATAAGGTTTGAGAGGTGCCTCCCAGCATTTCACCGGGAGTGACGCATGAGGCATTGTAAGTGTGAGCCGGCTGACAGAGAGTTACAGGGAGACAGAGAGAGATGGAGAGAGAGGGAGGAGGAGGAGAGAGAGAGAGAGAGAGAGAGAGAGACGAGGGCTCGGGTTGTGCCTCTAATGTGATTGCCTGGACCACTTCATCATAAACAAAGCAGTCGTGTGCAACGTTGGCTTATCTCCCCCAACCACCACTCCTCCCTCAACTCTCCATCCCAGGCGACACTATCTCAGGGAGCGGCTTAAGGATGGGCTCTGGGCCACATCAATAAACGCCAGCACAGATCAACCTGTCAGCAGGAGGCAGGCTCTCATGCACGACACAAGCAAGACTACGTGTCAAAAAACAAAGTGAGGATGGTGGTGGTGGTTGTGGTGGTGGTGATGATATCGCTGAAATTACTTACCTTGATATCATTTTTATCATATAAAATGTCTCCGTTAGGTGAGTATAACAAAATACGGTGATTGAATTAGTTATCCACTGTTGCATGTTTGTATCTATAATTATGATCCTTGAAGGGGGAACTTTGAATTTACAGATCAAAGTCTGTTTACAGGTCTGTGAGACTGCTAAGAGACTGCATGAGTAAAAAAAAATAAAATAAACATTTGTATAAAGAGCTCCAGAGAGAACTGTGTGAAGTCTGAGAAATGGCTTCAAGTGATGGGCTGAAGATGATAAGTTTAAAAATTAAAGAAAAACTATGGATGTAAAGGGGTGAAAGCATAATAGACTTCTGCAGAGAGCACTCAACTCTGCTTGAGGATAGCAGCTGGAGGCTATATTAGCTGCTACTAGCATAACAGAATTCAAAGTTGTCGGTAGTCATTGCATTATGGGTAACACAATGTTTTGGAGAACTCTCAATAACTGTGTTTCTACAAACAGCAGGTGTCTATTTTTGGAAAATGTTCTGATAAACCAACTTTAGGCACACACTCCCCGGTCAGTGTGAAACAGCAGACAGACAAGGCTGGTGGAGACCAATACAAAGCTAGCTAACAGAGTGTTTACATTGGAATATCATAGGTTGGGCGCAAAAAGTCCTTCAAATGAATTTATGATTGAATATGTGACACTTTCTTAGATACTGACTACTCAAAGAGCTAGAAAAATATATACTTAAACACAGTGATGGAAGGCCATTAGGACCAATTTTTGGGTTCAGTATCTGCAAAGACACTTTAATATTCAGACTGGAGGAGCCAAGGATCAGACCATTGATGACCCGCTCTGCCTCCTGAGCCACAGCTGCCTCAAGATGACAAGAATCCCAAAATTTCCATTTAAAATTACAAGCATATTGACCGCTGAAGGCTACAATTACTAAGCACCTCTTTTCAAAATGTGACAGAGGAGAGCAACCTGTCTGTGGGGCTGCCTAACAAAGTAAGGATTAGGTACAATCAGGTCATTTTGTGTATGAATATGAATTACATGTGAATAGCTGACACTGAAATGAAACTAATATTAAAAATAGTGTCTGATTTAATGGAAATGTTTGCTTGAAGTGACCTATTTGGACAAAAGATTTTTGTAAAATACAATATGATCCTTTTAGCCTGAGTGGAGTTCAACAGATTTCAATACACAGTATGAAATAAGATGCATACAAGACACGGTTACATTTAAAAAAATATTTCTATTCTGTTATAAAGTTTCAGTCAAACAATAAACAGTAGTTTCTTTTAAAAGTTTTGTTTTTCACCATGTCTGCCTAAAACACTTTAATCTAATAAACAAAAGAATAAAGGTTAAAAGGATGAGAAATCAACAAAAATGACCTTAGTCCACCTTACTTTGCACACTTGACCTGCAGACTTCTTTTAATGTGTGTGTGTGTGCGTGTGTGTCTGGTTTAAATAAAGCCTTTCTTTCTTTTACATATTTGTTGACAAAGATGCCGGGTTGACAGCCTGGGGAAAACTCCATATGTGTGCACATGTGTGTGTGCGTGGGTGTGTATGTGTGTGTGTGCGTGCTTGTGGTCTTTGTGTACCTGTGGCACGATAAGCAGGCTTTGCTTGACTGGCTGAGTAGCCCTGCATTAGATGCAGCCTCAGACCAAGGCTGCTATCTCTAATGGCTTTCTCCTCCTCTCCTATCTGGACTCATGCTGACTGTGTACTACACACACACCATCCAATCTAGACTCATGTTGACTGTGCTCCACGTGTAGACACACACGCAACACAGAACACAGGGACACGACCCGCAAACAGAGATTTGATACAACTCTGTTTACCCGCTGTTCATTGTGCCAACTCATGCAAGTCTTTGTTTATTTACATCTGAATTTAACAAATCAGGACAAAAAGAAGGAAAAGAAATATTTCCTCCTGGATCATCTATGCTGATCGATTTCTCTTTCACCACCTTGTCCCCCTGCCTCGCACACCCGTTTCTGATTGTGGTACGCACACTGGGCTGCCATTGATTTATTGCAGGGTCTCTTCATCCCAATACCCCCTCTGGCATTTATTTGGTACATACCAAGTTAAAGTTGATCCATATCTGAGCCGACCGACACCCCCAGCCCCTCTGCTCCTGTGATCTCAGTGTCCGCATTGATTCCTCTCTCAGTTTGCAAAGAGGAAGGCTGTGAGTGCTGCATAATTGCACACATTTCTGTGTACTGACACAGGAAGAAGTGGACGTTGCAGAAAGATGAGAAAAAGTCTGTTTCCTTTTGAAATGATAAAGCAGACTATATGACCCGGAGCTATGATATAGACCTGCATCTAAGGACAACGGACAAACAAGAGCATTTGTCTTCGCAAGCATTTTCCTTCCTCCAACCCCCAATGCTTTCAAACACTATCTCTACCTTTGATATCTCTCTGAACATCTTCTCTACTTTTTCTTTCTTTTTTTTTTCTTCCTGGAGATGGTGGGTGATTTCTGGCTATGAAGAAACTCAGCCAATCTCCAAGAAAAGTGGTAAATTGTGCAAGCAGGGGAAAACACAAAGTTTGAGAGTATATGGAGGAAAGACTTGCAGTATTCAATAAAAAGAGTTATGGCAGACACAGAGATGGATGCCAAGCATTGTCTGCACTGCAGTTAGTGAGCAAATAGTCCCTTAAAGCTTAATGTAACTGGCATGAGGCCAACAGAGGAGTTAATATCTTTGGTTCTTGAATATTCTGCTTCTATCACAGTAAAGAGAGACAGAGGATTTTAAGGTCCCTAACACGCCTTTGAGTCAGGTCATTACTGAAGAGACTCTTTGGTAAATCTGACTATTAGATTTAAATGTCTGGAAATGCATAACTGAGTAAAAACTCGGCTGAAGATAAGACTTTTTGTATCCGGATTAAAAACAGCAGCTATGACACAGCCCTACTCACTCAACAATGTTCAACAAGTGCTAAGCTTTTTACCTTTGGTATAAGTCAGGCTGTTCACATCATGCCAGCTGAAAATATATATAAGGTGTTCAGCTTTATACAAAACTGCAAGTAAAGATATGTTTCATTGCAGAGCAGCACTCCAGAAAGGTTTTTTTCAATCAAAAAAAAAATGTGAATCAAACATTTGCCTTGGTAGAGGCACAGTGTGGGTATTTTGTGCATGAGGATCAATTTTTAAGACAATTTTTAATACTCATATTTCTTCACACCTCCTACATTGGCTGTCACTGCTAAAACTGGAGCCTGTATTGAAGTTGCAAGCTCAACTTGAGGTTAACCCCTGGATTGAGTTTGATTGACAGCACTGGCAGTTCCTGTGAATATGAATTTATTCCAATCTGTCTGTCTATAAATAATATTTGTACAATAATTGACTTAAGCCATTTGTAAAAGGTGATTTGTAACATTTAACCCTAAGAATGTAATAACAAAAAGCTACTTGATTTTTACGCAAGATGGCATTTAGGATGAGAAAACAAGTGCATTGTGAAAATTACTTTAATTATTTAGATTTAAGGTTGTAACTTTTATGTTTATTCCTTTTTAATGTTTCTTGAACTCCTTTTTAATGTTTCTTGACCTGGGTGTTCAAGTGCAGAATGATGTACACGCACAGTTTAAAACTAGTGGCCTGTTTTCACACGAATCTGCTAAAAACAGAAACGTTTTTCTGTTCTCAATTCAGAGTTTAAGATGTGGACCCATAAGCAGAACTTTGTGCACCACTACAAAACAGGTCTGGAAGCCATTCATGGTCAAATGTGTGACGAACACAAGTCTTATGTGGAAAATGGCAGCATTCAGGTCACAGACACTAACAATGGACTTTTGAGTGATGTGGGGGACATCTTGTGTCCAATATAAAACTCTTGAAAGCAACAATACTTGCATATTCATGGATTTTTGCCCTTCTGTGTAGTGGTTTGTAAGCAGCCCCCCGACATTCACTGAATGCCGCAGCAACTTCACTTGCTAGTGTCAAGTGACCTGTTTCGGGTCATTTATTTTTACAAACTTATTACATTTACTTCTTAAATAATTATATATGTTTTTAAAACTGACAAATTTGGCCCTTTATGTCTTTGTTCTAGGCTCTTGTCAGAGAAGACATTTTGACATGTCTGAACTAAAATGCTTCATGATGCTGCATGCTGCCTCACATTATCGTGGCTTCCTGTGACACTTGAATTAAACTGTTAATATTAATGTTGGTGCCAGTAAGCAAATATTGCTTCCTTTATTGTTTTGTATTGGTACAAATAGTCCACACATAAAAGTTGAAGACTAAAGCTACAGACACAATGCACAATAACAGTTTATATTTAGAAACTTTCTGCATGTTGAATTATTCAGGGCTGTTCAAAATCACCCACAAGCACTGGCCGCAAAGAATAAAGGTGAATAAGAGGTGTTCTGCTGTGAAAGTGCTGACAAGCTGTCAAGGTGTTGATGGTAAAATAACAACACAAATATTTCCTTTATATGTGCAAATGAAATTACTTAAAAAGTCTTATTGTGCCAACATAGCAATTTCTCCCATTAAAACTAAGTCATTGTGTGGATTTGTATTTATGTCCCTATTTTTTAATTTGTTTTTTTACTTATTTCTTTTTCAATATTTTACATTTAAAGATGAGGTGTCACCATGCAGAACAAAGACACTAGCTCATAACTAAACAAAACTTCACAACATGAATATAAACTTATTTCATATATATATTTTGTATATATATAAACATAAAAAAGAAAGTTGATGGCAACAGACTTTACTTTGTTATTTGCCTTGGGTAAGTTCTTGTCCAAAGCAAAGAACTAATGAGTGTGGGCAAAATGCTAAAAGAGGAGGCAGTGAAATTAAAGACCTATTTAATCATTGTGAATTTTCAGTCAGAAATTTTTAGGCTACATTATTATGCACTCCTGGGATTTTTTGTTTCCTACTTTGCAGTTCAATTTGGGATAAAATAATGAGTAAGACTTGCTAAGTGCCATACTGTGTCTGTCAGTCCATTTAATCCTTCTTGGAAAACAGAACATTCACAAACATGAATTTCTCCTTTGGGGATAAATGGAGTATCACAAAAAAAACAAATGTTACATGAAACAGGCACAGCAGAGTGTACAATGATGGATTATACCCTCAGACGTGGTAGTACTCCTGCCAACAGGATATTTAGGCTTAAAATGAAAGAAAATAATTCAAACTAACTCTAAGGAAAAGCACACATAGAAAAGGAACCAAAAGAACATATTATGCTCTTGTGTACGAGACACACAAGATCTTGTTTGGCATTTTTTACCAAACAGTCTTATGAGCAGGTTTCACAATTCAAGCTTCTTTAAAACCTAATATGTATTGATGAAATTCAAAAAAGCAGGTCAGAATTACAAAATTACAAAAAAAATACAGGTCAGATCTTTTCCTTCTCTGTGCCCCTTCACCTTTAGAAAATATCAAGTTTTGTGTTTATGCTTTTAGGTTTGTTTAAGTTTATGTCTGATGCACTCTTTCAAATCTTAACCAACTTGAAAAGGCACCAAGATCACATCTGTAAACCTCACACATGACGGGATCATTTAGACAAATAATCTTTTCTGACCAGTTTGAACCCAAAATCTGCCCAGTTGTTCTCTTATATGGGGCCAGCTTCAAATATCCAATAAGAATTAAGGATATAGCCCCACAATGGAGGAGTGAACTCCAAACCATCACTGTGTGATGAAAAAACCCTCAGCATTATGTGTGTTCATGCTTGCAGGTTTTACATATACAAATAACTTAACAAGGAATTACCATTAAACTCATATGAAGATGACATACAGCATCTCCCTACTAAAAAATAAATACAGAGGTGCAAGGTCAGTTAGTCAATTGCCTCTTGAGGCTAAAATCAGTCAGTTAGCTATTTTAGTTTTCAATGAGAGAGCCCTCATATTCAGTGGGCCCTTTTGTTTTGAGACTAAATGGGATTAGACACCACATGCTTGACTGACAGCTCAGCTGATGATGCATTGTTGCTTTGGAACGTTCAGGGCCTCATTACAAACAGACCTCAGATAAGTTAAGTTTAGTTTGACACATTTTCTGTCATTTATCAGAGAAGAAAAATAAAGTGCTTCTAAAATATGCTTCATCAGTAATGGACTAATGCCCCCTCCCACACCCCAAAAACAAATATCCAACACCACCACCATCCCCCCTCTCCCTTTGCCTTCCTCCATCTATTTTTCCTGGCGGCTAATTGTGATTGGCCGATTATAACAATTACAGAGATAACAAAATCCAATCAAGTATGGACGTTAGCGTCATGCAGATATGTAGACCACCTGGAATATGCGTTGGATGGTTTAGGCAGTTGTCGGAACGTTGCAGAGGAGATAAGACCAAAACACAGAAATTAAAAGCCTGATCAATACAAGTGCCTATTTGAGTTGCGTGTGGACGTCTAAATGAAAAGATTAGGGTCTAGAAAACCCACAAGTCGCATAAATTAGGTGCTCGCCTGGAGAATGTTCAGGGAAATCAGCGCAGTTTTACATATTTAATACTTCTGTCGATCATATTATCAAATACGCCTGAAGCTGCTTCGTCTCTTTCTATTTTCACCTTCTTCTCTACAGTATTTTTATCCTTCACCTTTAGAACAGTGTTATTATGCAGCCCGTCCCTCTCTTCTTCTCTTTTTTTTTTGTATGCATTTAGCAGGCAAGGGAGGCCCAGATGTTTGCTGAACTGGAAGCCTGCGTTGGCAGCTGCTGCTGCAAGCCCAACACAGAGGAACACTAGCAGGAAGTTAAAAAATATCAGCCTGCCGTTTAACTTTTGGATCTTCTTCATTCTTTCCTGTAGCTTGCCTCCTCCTCCACCACCTCCCTTCATTTACTTTCTGCAAATAAGACACTGAAGCAATTCCAGGACTCATAAACATGCACAGATGTGCGGTGACCACAGAACGGCCTTCGGTTTAAGTTTATGGAGTAGAAAAAAATGTTATAATTGCTGGTTAATCTCCTTATCCAGTTCTGACAAACATATATCACCATCCTGCCAGGTTCTGAAAATCCTTCCTCTCTTTCAGAAACCCATTTGGTGAACTTCGGGGGTCATGTTTTTGAAGTTGTTTCGTAGCCATTAACTCCGCTCTCAGTGATCGCGTTCTATTCGGCACTCATCTCCCAACATCCATTGTTTACTCTGTCATTTTCACGTCATAACCCATAAAAAGCCAAGAGAGCGAGCGCTGGCTGAAGGGGGCGAGAGAGCGAGCCACAGAAAGACAGAGAAAGAAAGAGAGACCCTGGCAGGAGGTGGAATCCATTTGGAGCACTTAGTCAGCCAAGAGTCCCCAACAAAAAAAATTGAGAGAGGGAAAATGACCAGCAGGCAGCAGCCACTGTGCCGGCCCAAACTTCCAGAGCAATGAGAATAAATTGAAGTAAAACGTAACCTAGAAATAACAATTCCGTTCATATGTCCATGTCCGTTTGGCTTTCCGTCAACCAGCTGCCTCTATTCACTCCTCGGCCACCAATTCATTTTCTCCACAGCTGCGACACAAATTCCCAAATTTGCAATGCAACATAGACTTTTAGTGTTGTTTCCCCGTGTTAAAATACACGGCAAACATGCTATCAGTTGTTCATGGGAATGATGCATTTAATGCTGTTATGATCAACCATGTCCTGAGGTCTCAAAGCGCCTAATTCACAGCTCAGAAAGTTACAGTGCAGTGTCATGTGATTGAGGAATGTAGCAAGCTAGCAGGATGCTACAGACACAGCAAAACACACACACACAGCCTGCAGGCACATGTGTGTAAAGAGATGGATTTCTTTTTATTCCATCAGACTCTTTATGGATAATGAGTACAATGTGTGATGGTAGGCGGTTTCATTTCAGAGTTTAGGATTATTCACAAAATCGATCCAATATAAGAGTGTTGGGGAATTTCTCTCTGCATTTTCCTATTTCTTGCAGGGCCTTTTTAAACATGACCAAAGTAGAATAAATTAGAAGGCTTGTAGAACAAATTAAGTCCTTGGAGAGGACTTAGATACATTGTTTTAGATGAAGGGATTGAAAGCTTCTAGCATCTTGCTGAAGCAAAAGATGGAGTCAAAGCTGAAGTGAATGTTAGCCAGCTAAGAATGGCAGAAAACCTCCACAAAGCCTGTGTGAGCATTTAAGATGGATAATAAAAAGAGGCCTTTTCCTTGTCTGCATTTTTTTGGGTGGAATAAAACAGTTTTGTTTCCAGGCAGTGGACCTAATCCTGTTCACAGCAAAACAGGAGGCTGGCAAACAGATGTCTGCTCTCAGCAGCTGCAGTTTTGCTTATCAGGCTGGATGAAGTCCAGCAATAGTGACATTATGTTTCAAAAGTCTGAACAGGGAGCCCAGAGTCTCCGCTGACTGGCAGACAGGCTGCCCTTCCTGTGAGCCTGCAGACAAAGACAGACGGATCGGGATCGAGTCGATAACTAGACCTGGACTGGGCATCGATCTCTGGAGAGCTGTAGGTTGGATTGTCTATACGTGATATAAAGGGCTCATGACAGCCACAGTTAAAGGCCTGATAGACACAAGAAGTCATTCAAAGTATTTTTCAGTCTTAAACAAATCATTGTAGCCATAAAGTGGGTGTTTACTTCCTAAAGGATTCTTACTGAAAAAGCATGAACACAAACATGCAGATATGTGGACGAAAAGAGCATAGCTTGTTTTCAAAGTCAGAATTCTAGTAAATGGTGACTGATGTATTTAGAGAAGAAGTTTAATGAGAATAATGCTTAATTAGAAAATGAAATTTACCTGCTGCCATGCACTATGGAGGAAATACTGACACTGCAGCATGTTAACAGTATGTAGGGGCAGACAAAATTTCACAAACACATTTAATATAATGGAGTCAGAACAGAACCAACCCTGACAACCACCTTAAAAAACAACAAAAGAGATCAGTCAACACTCTCTGTCACAGACACTGTTTATTATCAGATGCATTGTAGCAGAATTAATAATCTGGATGGGGAAAAAGTATGTGTTTTACTGAATGAATATGAGTCTGAAGGCTTTTGGATTTAACAAACCACATCTGGACTTTGTTGGACTTTCATTGTGATGAGAAGTTGGCCAGTTTTATGCAAATGGTATATTTGGCAACAGAATTGGGAGAAAGAAATCCTGAATAAGTTGAATAAGTATTCATTTTCATACTTTTATGCCTTTAAGAGACATCAGAAAGGTCTTAAATGAAAAGATACTCTAGACAGCCTCAATAAGTCCATTCAACAGCCAGTCACAGCCTGGCAGCTTCACCTACCTAATTTGGATCCTGAAGTCTGATCACAATAGATCTTTATCCTGGCAGACATCCTGGCTTTACATAGTAAAGCACAGATGTTACTTATATCATTTCAATGGCTCTGTTCAACTGAAGTTTCCTAGTAAGAATGACGATGACCCAGCATACATAATGTCAGAACCCTGAAATCAAAGCCTGAGCTTGAGCTTTCACTGTGACTTTTGCCTTTTGTGAAAAAGGTTTATGTGTCAAGAATAAACTGCTGATTCAAACAGGCCCGGCTGCACTACTTTACTACTGCAAAGCAGCTGCCAAAGACGATCGCAGCCTTAATGCTTGTGATTCCACTGGATGCAGTGAAGAACTCTTCAGCAGCACCACAGAAGCAGCTCTCTGCTCTGCTTGACGCTTCATAGAGGAGATCAAGCTAGACAGGAAGTGAGACTCTGAAATTTTCATAAAAATGATAAAATCAACAAATCATGAGCAAGTCTCCTATCTAAATGCCGTGCTTCTGAAACACCATCAGTAGGCTTTGAAGCTGTGCAGAGGATGGAACAAAACTCATTGAATGTGACATTTGCCTGGTTGAATCCCATAGTTAGGTGGACAACTACACTTTTAGCAAAGTGTCTGTTTTCCTAAAGTGGTCAGTGAATGCAAATACAGATAAAACATGAAAAAAACAAGCACGAAGACGAGGAGGAGGAAAACTGAAAGCCACCATCGTCTGGATTTTTGAGCCAGAGGTAAAAACAACAGAGGAAACTTTACAGAGGGTCGGCAGGGTTACAATGAAAATGTAAAATATGTTAGAGAATAACCTCCAACAACAAGATGAAGGGAAAAAAGTGATGCAACAGCAGGGATTTAGAACAGACTCGGGGATGGCATCCGCTTTACTCCACTGTGATGTAACTTTTTTAGCTATTTCACTGTTTGCAGCCATGGTTCAATACTAACAGGGTGACTGTGGCAGGTAAATTAATGTTAGTTTTATCCAGTGAAAGCACACTTAACACCAAGTTACACAAGCTACCTTGCAGTCTAGTGGGGATTTTCCATACACATGCACTGGCTCAGTTTGCTTTGGTTTAACCTTGCTCTTCAGCCAGGCACGATAGGGATTTGTAAATTTATCAAAGCAGAACTACTCATACAAAGAAGAGAGGCAGGTTGGCAAGCAGTCAGCAAGACATCATGGCACCCAGCTTTGTCATATTTTTACTACCAGTAGTTACCACATACACAGCCAGAAGCATCCAAACTACTTGTAGTCATTCATCCATTAGCCCTTCTGTGAATTACAGTTACTTGCTAACTGCTTGTTAACGCAGCTGGAGTTGTCACCCCTGCTGAGGCCAGACCCTCACCTGTTGCTTCAGTCAGCAGGCTTTTAGCGATTACAGGTAAGTGTTAGCAACGACATTTTAGCACACAACTGCAAAGGACTCAGATCAGAAATATGTATGATAGAAAATCTCATTACGAAAAAAAAACCCCAAAAAAACCTGTGCTTTAAGTTACCTTTGTTCGTGTGTGGCTAAAAACTGTGGCAAATTCTGCCAAAGATCATTTGAACAAATCTTAACTGATGTAAAGAGCAGCGTTTATAATGTACCAGTCTCATATGGTCTCAAGGTAAACATTCCTGGTTTTAATACAGGTAGCTCAGGTTCAAAACTCCACACAGAAAAAGCTTCAATTCTTCCACTAGACATTCATTACCCTGACACACTCTTGTACTTCCATGGCCAGTTTAAACAGGACACCGACACTGTAACTAAAATTAATTTGACCTTAATGTAAGAAATTCTATTGTAATGGGTGCTAAAATACCACATATTACTCTTTTATTTTTTTTTCCCTCTAATCATATGCGACAGTGTGCTGGATTCACAACTTGTGTTGTCATTATCAAGACAATTACATCCGACAAGACTGCATAATAATACAAAAATTAAATGCGGTCCCAGGGTCAAAAAACCTGAAGCCATAACAATTAGCCTTAAAAGTGTTTTTTTCTTTTTTTAAAATTAATTTGCATTAGATTCAGGTGAGCCTAATGAATTTGCAACACAAAATTGCAATGACATCAGCTGTCTGGACAACAGAGCGGCATTAGTCTTGAGCAAGAGAATAATGATACAGACTGGGTCACCTGCCAAAAAAGAAAACAAAAAAACAAAACCTGAAGGCACTGATGGATTAACGATTATAAAAGGATGAGGTGAAACAAACAATTTGTGCCTAAAGAAGCCCAAACATATTCTATCACTTTGTCATCTTCTCTCCCTTCTTAAACAGCAGCCACAAATCTGATTGCTGTGTTTCATTCAATTTAGTTTGCCATTTGTTGCTAATTAATCTTAATTTGCCCGCTACCTCATGATCAAAACAAAACAGATTGCCAAGATCAGGTGGCTTCTGTTTATCAACACTATTAAAGTGTTACTGAGAGGAATGACTTGCATTGTAAATACCATAGAATTAATGACTATTAACCAAAACTACGCTTTCATAAAGTCACAACTGGAATCATCAGTGAAAGTATGGATAAATCACTGATCAAATGATTATTTGACAGATACGGCTCCAACACATCTGTTCATTCTTAATATGACAGCATCTTTCAGTGTCTCTCAATTGCCTGCTTCTTTTCACTTGAATTTCTTTCATAGAGTGTCAAAATAGCACCCAAATGCACTTATGAAAGTGATTGATAAGTATGTGGCCTGAGGTGAAAGAGAAGAGCTACACAGCTTTCAATACATGCAAATGAAGTTCAGCTCTTTGAGTCATTATGCAGGAAGTTTGAGGTTATAACTTTTGTGCTATTTCTGTTTCAGGTAATTGAAAACAGTAAGTAAGCACTGTCTGAGAAAAAGGAAAACATTGGCTTGGTCTCATCCTGATATGAACTTGTCAAACACCTACTCTATTCACCTGATTTGGCACCCTCAGGCCGCTACATTTTCCCCAAGATGCAAATAACACTCAGTCACAAAGATCTCATCACTGCTGTGGACCCTTTCTGTAGGTCCAAAACTCCAACATCTACCCACTGGACTAAGTGCGTACATGTAACTTGGTTCATATTAGATCAGCACTGCTTAAATTAACACTTGTAATTAGCCTGACAGTGGCCTGAATGGGTGAAAATCTGAACAGAACGAAGGCCAGAATCAATGTGCCAGAGAGAATAAACTATGAGCAAGAGCATCTGGTGCAGGCAAGGTTTGGGTTAAAGAAGTAGTTTGTTAAGACTTTAATTGCTGGGACTCCAGTTGTAAAGAAAGAAAAATAGAGGGTAGGAAAAGAATGTAAGAAGGAAAGAATTAATTTCCAGCCTGAGCCACAGAAGATGGAGCTGTGTGTAGGGTGGCCTTAAAACGGCTGAGCGGCTCTGGTCAGACTGAGATGCTGAAATCCTCGACAGGTTGCTGTGACACAGAGAAAAATCTCCAGCACGGTTTAAGTGAATCACTGCCAGCTGTCATGCTAATGCTGGACTGTAAATGGCCAAAATGAATGACTGAATTACTTCTGTGACGTCTGTGGTGACATATCCTACGCTGTGGGCTGTTCCCTCAAACCAAGCCACACATACAGGAAACTGTATGCTGAACTTGACTTTTAAACAGTGTGGACAATTTTTTTTTTAATGCAAGTGAGCTGTTTAAACATTGCTGCTGTAAAGCTGAAATTGCTCTGCTTTGGCATCAGAAACAAAAGTGATAAAACAGTGGAATCGCTCAGCTGTGACTGGCAGATGCATACATCTTTTACACAAACACTTTGTTTTTTTTTTAACTGCATATGATAGCTGCTTTATGTTGCTATCATAGTGTTGCACAAAGGATATTGCACACATTTTGCTGACGACAGGAGACACACAAACAAGCAGATTTAGTTAAGATAAAAAAGCTTTGCACTGCTTTTTCATTACTCTACCCTGCAGAGCAAGAACAACCTGTGAGGAATAAAATGAATTAGTCATAAAAGCTTTATAATTAGAGCTGCCTCAGTACTCCTGCAATTCTTTTATTAATTAAGTAGCATTGAAGGTTGTTTGTTGGCATGGAGCGTGTGGTATATGTGCCAGAGTCATGGGCAGCAGTGTTTTCTCAGGGAAACTTTTCTCTCTTTTGTCCTTATATAAAGCACAACCACACACATGCAAACACACGAAAAATTCCCAGTAGTGTTGATACAGACAAATAGCCTTGAGATCAGAAAATTATAAATTGCTCCCATGGCAGAGGTAACCAGAAGAGTTGGATGGATCTTTTCATTTTTATCGTAAAGGAGTGTTTAAAACATCATTGTGAGGTTAAACTCATATCAGCACTAAAAATGGGACACTAGCCCCCAGGTAGAGGGAATGCTTGGGCTTTTTAGCTACCACATGAATTCAAATGGAGAAAGAGAAACACGCATAAAAAGCACTTATAGGTATGTAAAGGCTGCACATATTCCTATAGAACTCACTCTCTTCTTCCCTTTCCCTCTGCTTTTCTTGCCGCTGCTCACACTTCCTTACTACAGTGCAGCAGAACTACTAAGCAGCTTTTCAGATGATGATCCGGAGGAATTTTAAAAAATGGAGTATTTCACCTCTGGCTGATGCCCTGTGCTTAGAGAACTTACCACCATCAGCCAGTGACATGGAATGATCTGTAAGTGCTCAGAGGGTAGAGAGCAACAATCCAAATAGTTATGAGGCGAGAAAGCAAGACGCAGGGCAGAGACCAAATTTAAGACAGCTCCAGATATGTTAATGTTCCTCGCCAGACACATTTAATTCTGCTATGAAAAATATTCTGTTTAATACGTTTTTTTTCTACAAAAAGGATAAGAAACTCTGAAAAACTACTAAAAGAACATCTTCTATTTCTCCCTCATTAACAAATAATGGGTACATCAATCACGGGTCTAATACTCTGCCCCTCACTGCTGCCTGCACAAGGTTGACCAATGAAAGGGCAGTGTGCAAGACGGTTGACATTAGCATTGAGCTAACATTGGACAGACTCAGCAATTCATGTTGAAGCAACAGTCAAACCCAGTTGAGAAGTCTGCTGTTCACTAAAATTGGCAAATAGCAGACATAACAGAATATTAAGTGTAGTTAGCATCTTCGTTCATTAGCTCATTAGCTTGTAACGTCTGTTGTAATGTCTGATGCAGCGTTAGCAGCTGTGCTAATGCCAACTCTCATTCTCTCTACAGACACATCTGCTCTGACTGACTGAACTTTTTGCCTGCAATTGGCCCTTGAATTGATAACTTATCAAATCCAGCTTACTTGGTGTATGTATGAACGCTGGGTATCTGGGAAGTGTAGAGCCATCTTCCCCTGTGGTGGAAGAATCTGAACACCACTTTCTGGTAAAAAACTTAGTTCTGACATTTTGGAGGACAATAAACATTCCAAAAACATATTTTTGGTGTTGAGGACCAGCTTCTAATGCTAGCAAACATCTGATTCATTGATTTGTGTGTTACTGCTCTTCTTTCTTGATCTCAACAATGAAAGAGCTTGGATGCCACAGTGAGATATTTCTTTCACATTGACTTTCCAGGAATCCCAGTTGACTCAGTCCTGTGTATGTTAACATATGTGGTCTGTTGGTGTGTATTCCCTACAAGTGAGCCGGGATCCTTGGTGATGGATTAGGGCTGGAACTAATTTGCTCGTCCACCTGTGAAATGAGAAGCAGGGGAGAGGGGACAGACAGAGGAGGGCCCCATCACACTCACATCAGGCTTCCTGCGGAGACAGTTTGACACTTTATGGTTTGATGGTGCACACGTACTCATACACTCAGTCAACCCCCCACATTCTCTCTTTTCCTTTTTCTTCTTCTAAGAAACGTCGGCACAAAACGGACCTGACAGCCGCACAAATCTGAGAGTCACTTGTGGTGCGAGACACGTCTGACCGCATCGTCTAAAAGGAGGCCATGAATGAGACTAACACACACAAAAAAAAAAAACCAAAGAAAAGAAAAGAAAAGAAAAGGAAAAAATTCAACCCAGCCAATACCTCTGGAGGTTCAGCACTGAAATATAAAAGACTGTCATATAATGTGACATGACACGATCTTATATTTCCTTGTGTTATTTGCTTGTAAAGTCATGCTGTATATCTGAGAAAAGTACTTTGTGCTGCACAGTTGGTACAGACTGTGTATAAATAATATTAGGTTTAATCATTAATTTGTGTTTCTCTCATCAGGTGAGTCAAACATGATTCAATCGAACTTATGAAGTTGAACTATGTTTATGAGTATCTTTAAAATTTCTTTATTTCCTTTTTTCCTCATTGATGTGTTAACACTATTTTTTTTCATGGGTTAGTCTATCAATAGGACCAAATGTCAATTAATAGACAATGATTTTGGTCGTTCATAACTGGAGATATTTATTAAGGAAAGATGTCAAACATTAGCTGGTTCCAGCATGTGAGGTCTTGTTGTTGTTGTTTGTTGTTTTTTTATCATTGTAAATTGTTGTTTTAGGTTTTTGACTGCTAGTTTGACAAAATAAGGCCTATGAAGATGCCATATTCAAGTATATTTTAACATTTTTCTTTAGTTTGTGGTGCTGTACCTAGCAAGGCCTGGTACAGGTCAAAAACTCAACCCCAAACCAGGCCCCAGCTAGAATAGTCTGCAATTTTCCAGCCCGAGCCTGACCAAGTCCAAGACCAACATCAATAAGCCTCGGACACACTCCCTCCTTGAGACACACAAACACACACAAGCTCCTAAGAGGTAAATTTATTATAGGTCTCAAGCACAGCTACTAGTACCAACGACAATCTGCCTACAAATAATACTGACTGTCCATTACAGGGAAGCATAATGGAGTTAAGAATACGTGATCCAGCAGCAAATAAGTAATAGAGATTTATGGCTTAACTTGACCAATTGGCTCTTTGCTTGTAGTTGTAATCAGATCTAAACTCTTCCAAAATGCAACTTTTCCTGAAGCACTGGGAACTTTTTAGGGTTTCCCAATGCTCCAGCACCTGATACTCTGCATGGTTAAGTGAACTGTCAAGTGTAATGCACATGAATTTGTCATGTATGAATGATAATTATGATATAATCAATATCACAGTATTTTATACCGTGAATGCACGTTTAATTTGAATTGACTCAGTGCGTCGGATCCCAGCAGGGCTGCCAACCTTCACTCATACACAGTGGCGTTTAGAGCTGCTACTGTCAGCATGTTAAGAATTACACCTGCCAATCAGCATCATGCTACCATGTTTACCATTTCAGATCTGAATGTTAGCATTTTGTGTTTGAATGTATGAGTTTTTAACAAAAACAGTCAGCTGAGGTTGATGGAAACATGATTCAGTTTGCAAATTACATTTCATTGTAATTTATTTATATAATTTTCAAAAATCAAGATATTTTTTGAGATCTCCAAGTGCGAAGATTGCATTGGATAATTAAAAACTCTGACTTGCTAAATGATAAACGAGGTCAAAAAAAGCCAACAAAGTAATTAGGATCCATCCTCTAAGTACCACAAATATCTGCACAATGTGTAAATGCATCCAAAAGTTAGTGAGATATTATAGTCTGGACTAAAGTGGTGCTTGGCTGAAATGAGAAGATCTTTTGTTTTAGTCTAAAACACAAAGATGTAAGAGTTTTGTGAGATGTTCATTTTTCAGGCTCCATTCATGTGACTCACAAGCTAGTGGGAAACAGCAAGGTGAATGCAAGTGACTGCATCTTAAAATGAGCTCATAAACATCCAACTTCCTGTTTTCATTCATCTTTTTAAAAAGGCTTTACCCACATGCTTATTAAAAAGACCAGCCTGAGAGAGTGCCAGCTTTTAGTTTTTTTTCTATGATTACTCTTTTAAAGTAGAGAAAGATGTCTGAAACAGGTTGTGCTGAGTCCATCTGTTCGCTGTCAGGTATCTGAGCTTGCTGCTTCCTCTGTGTGTGTGAGTAGAGTACAAGTGTGTGTTTGCTGTATCTACAATATGCGTGCACCCCTTGCAGATGTCCAAAAGCTACTTAAGGACGATAATTTTCCTCTGATTACTCTAATGCCCTACAGTGCTGCCATCCTGTCTGTGATTTCTCCATTGCTTGGCAGGACCACACACACCGTCCATATGCTTGCTGACTGTCAGGCAAACAGACACGCACTTATCACCGAGAACGCAAGCTATGAAGAGATGAAAAGGAAAAAAAAGGAGTGGGCGGGGGTGTGAAGGAAATGTGAGAAGAGAAGGGAAAAAAAAATTGTCTCCACTTTGTAATCTGTGAAAACTTTATCGAATTCTCCCATGACACCGCTCGACTCTTTGTTTTTTTTTTTTCCACCCTGCCTCATTGTGTTGCGAATAGCAAAACCAGGCTGATAAACAAGGGTGGCAAATTACGCAGTCAGAAACTTTGGAAACAATTGCAGTCTTGGATGAGCTGGAGGAGAATTAATAAATCATATTTGTTCATACATTAGTAAGGAGGGGAGCTGATGAGCTGGGGGGTGGGCAGGGCCTAACGTCATTGACAGATCTCAAACATCAATATTTAACCAGTGTAAACAGCTACGATGCACCCCCACAATGACGATGATGTATGTATGAGTGTGAGCCCGAAAGTGTGTTTAAACAAGTGTGTAAAGGCATGTGTGTGTTTATGTATGCGCTCAAACACAAATGCAAATCTGAGGAGGCTTGTGTTTTTTTTTTTTTTGCATTTCAAGTACAGAGACTCAATTTGTGATCAATCAAACACTGGACTAATCAGCAACTGATAACATGATTAAAAATTAATACACATATCTAAGCTTTGCTGATCTAAGCCTTCCAACTCTAATGGGAAACAGCAAAACATTAATGGGAAGATTTTGAATGATGACTTGAAAAGGTTCTGAATCACTTGATCATTTATTTTATTAGAACGTCAAAAAAGAAGATTTGAAACTTGAAACGGACTTTGCCTATCAGACGTCTCTGATCACTGAGACGCAGTGCCATCCGGCTTTCAAAAGTTGGCAGTCCGGTCGATTCCAGCCGAGTGGCAGAGCAGTTGGCTGTGTAAAGAAGCTGGAAGGCCAAACAGAAGCCAACTTCGGCTAATCTTGTATGTGGCTGCCAGATGTGGTTAGTATTCAGGGATTCGGACTCAGGCTGCATTGGAATGAGAATCAGCCGCAGTTAGAAAAGACTTTTCTAACCTCATGTCTCAATTTCATAATTTGGCTGTGGGATGTGAGGTCAGAGTTAGCAGAGTTCAAGGGTTTTAACCTCATTTGAAAACACTCAGGTCTCATCCTCTATACTTTTTTTTCTGGGCCTTTAGTTATTTAAGCATCTTGAATGTTCTACAGTGATAAACTTTCACAGAGTTAGTTTATGGCTTGATAAGAGAATTTTAAATTAATTAATAAAAGTCTGACTAATTTTACAGCAACAAAAACAAATTCTGAATTTTTTTTACAACAATTTTACTACAATTGTTTTTCTGGCAGTGTGAGGAACTTTTTGAAACACAATTATGATCACAGTGGAAGATCAAATTTAAAAAATATACTTTTTTATAAAATTTGAAATTGCAAAAAGTAAGTATAAAATGAAAAATTCAAATATAAAAGACACTTTGGATAGTTTTCCTCTGGTTTGTAAAGGGTTGCATTGGTGGATTTGCGGTTGGTAGTTTGGAGTTAAAGTCTTGAACTTGAGGTTTCTAATTTTTTTATTATAAAACTTTATTCAGAGTGTCATATGTTATGCATCAACACTGAACTACATAATATTAAAAAAAGATTTAATTACTCTATACATGTGTTTATTTGTAGTCTTAGTGTCCTTTCAGTATTGTTTTCTTCAGGATTTGATATCAAGCGACTGCTATTGCTTTAAGGTCGGTGGGGCTAACAGAAACATCAGGATGATGTATGATAGGTGTTTTGCGAGCCTTTTACATCTTGTCATCAAAAACATATATGAGAATCTTGCACAGTCATGAAGAAAATAAATGCAAATTCAGCTCATGATAAATATGTTTATAAAACATGTTGCACATACTGATGCGTCAACCGGTGGCTCATCTAAACTTGCTGCATTTTTTTTATTTGTATTTGTTTTTGTTTTTGGCTTAATTGCTGAAAATTAGAGACATGTACTCATTACTGCTTGCTTTTACAGAGATAGCACTTGCAGCTGCAGGTGCTCTTTCATATGTGCTAATAGTTAAAAATTTGTTATCACGCACCTGTGCAAGAGACTTCAAAATGTTGGAGTAAATATCTCTCTGTGGTGCTGAACTCCACTGTAGCAGAAAAATAAAAAGCCCTGCAGTTAGACTTTCTTTTGCTCCCTTAATAGTGCTGCTGTGAAAGAGAGGAGTGGCAGCGAGCAGGCAGCAGGTCAATAAGAATTAAGACTGGAGAGAAAGCGAGAAAGTGAAGGTACAGAGTGGTTTTAAAAGAGAAGTGGCCCATAGAGGAAGGGGCTGCGCACTAAAGCTCAGATAACGTTTCATTTTTAGTCCATCAAATATAAACCGTCCAGAGTCAGTCACTTAAAATTGCTGCAGGTTCAGCTTGTTTCTGTTTTTCTCTGATATATGTGACTCTGAGAGCTGATTCAGACCACTGTTCTTTTTTGTTAGAGGCAGCCCACAAATACAAACACTCTCATTCTGCACCCTCACTTCTCAATTGACAGTTTGAGTAACTCCGCTGATTGTCCAATCATAGCTTAGCAACCGTAACTAGGCCCGTCAAGCTTCAGCTTTCTCCACTGAAAGGGTGAGCAGGAGGCTCTGATAACAGTGATAATGAGCATCCATCAGTTTTGGAGGGTGATGTCTTTTTTTATCATCTTTCTACAACCAAAAAGACTAAATCTAAAAACTAATTCATGCTCTTTTCTTTTATGTTCTCTAGATGAGCTGCTCCTAAAGTCCAACCTTCAGGTCATAAATATTTTCCTTGAATGTCTTGTTTAACAGCGTCTGTACCTGTCCTCTTTGAAGTGCAGGGCTTAAAGGCTGCAAAGCAGGAACTATGAACAGTGGCTTTCTGTTCTTGCTCAAATGCTGTGAGACTGACATGAACAGCTGCTGGCTTGTCATCTTACCTCTGTTAATAATTTATTTGTCATAATCATTTCACTCCTGTATATTTTCAAAGAGTGATCAATGCTTAATTTGATGTTTCATTTCAAATTTGGGGTCAGTGTTGCTGACACTTTGACTTGTTTTGGGCACAGTTTGCATAACAATGTGACATTCTGTTCAAATTTGTTCATTCAAATACTCATATGTGCTGTCTTTATAAGCTCTTGTAGCTGCATCTGAATTGCCAGTTGCTTATGATTCTCACTGTATGAAATAATTCTAAATGACATTTTCAGAGCACCCTTACAATCTCTGCAGGACATCCAGCAGCAGTGAATTAGTCGAGGATCTTGCAGCTTCATCAAAGACTCCACCCGCACTCAATCAACACAGGTGTTTCACACCTAAAACGCTCTGGCAAGTGTGAAATGGGGGATCTCCGGGTGGAGGGAGAGTTTTCAGGCCAGATTCGGGCCAACTCTTTTTTCTTTGACAGCATAATGGTGTCAACCCTTTAGCTAATGTGAGTTCAGGTCTGTGACTTTTTCATAGCAGAATCATTTAGCTCTGCTCTGTCTTTAGGTATTGGTTTTTGTTAAGAATCTTAATAGTCTACAGCGCTACAACCATCTGGTTTAAAATGAACAGTAGAACTTCTTTTTTTTTGCCACAATGCCAGGTTGGTTTGGATTGTGGCTTTATCTTTCAGCCATCCACTCCCTCCAGTCCTGCTTTATTTATTACACTTGTATTGTCTTTTTTCGTGCGGTATCTTTTAATCTTGCTGTCTTTGTTCATTCTTGTGTTTTATGTTTTATATATTTCACTTGTGTAACTTTTGTTTCTTTTAAAATGACATTCAAAGTGGAAGAACAAAGGAAGAGTTTTCATTGGGAAGCTTGATTGTGACTGTGCATATGAGAATTAACGCTTTGACTTGTGGCTGTGCCTGCTCTCGCTGATTATATAACCTTTTTTTTTTTTTTTTTTTAAAGGCAGGCAAGACACACACTGCATCTCTCCAGCCATCAAAGGTTCTTCTCCTACATCTCTGTCTCTCTGTGACCTTGTGTATTAATTATTCACATTGTATGAATGTAGCCCCAAAGGAACATTTTCCTTCATTAATTCCAATATGTGCCGTGCTGTGGGCCTGACAAGTCATTTGCACTCGAACTCACTGCTCAAAGTACAATCTCTGTCTTTCTTTCTTGTTACTGTATCTGCTTTTCTTCCAGGATGATAAAACAAAATCCCTTTTCACAACACGGGCCTCCACTTCTTCACATTCTCACCTTTCTCCCATCAATTTCCATCTTCCCTCCTTTTATGAGTGTAGTTTTATCACAAAAAAGTGGGCTGAAATGCTTCATATTTCTACGATTGTTTGAAGTGTCCATTACTTTTAAATGACCAGTGGACCAGTTGTCCAATTCCCATTATGAGTCTCTGAAACAGCTAAGGCCTTATCTGTGCTCTCCTTTCTTTTCCTTTGGGCTGAACTCTTTTACTATACAAAAAAGCTATGTGAGTATATTTCTGAGTGCTCACCCAAAACCCCATAAACCTGAATACCCTGAGCTCACAGTGAAATCATAAACCATTTGAGGCTCAGCAAACCAAACATTCACAACATCTAGAGAACATTTTCAGGGGTGACATGAAGTTCTCCAGGGATTTGAATAAAGTTTTTTCAGTATTTTCTCTAAGCCATCAGAGGGTTCAGTGTATAATTAATCCTATATTTTCACCATTTTAAAGCTTAACCACATTGCAAAATGCATATTCAATGTGCAGCACCTGCTGAGGCTGGTTGGCAGCAGACATGAATCTTGTCTCCATTAGCCTAAAGACAATTAATCAGCTCATAGCAGTGTATCTGCATATCATTGTATTAAAGGTTTGCCATAATGTTAATGTTAGGTCAGGACGAGCTGTGCATCCGCCATGCAAATGATGATACAAGATTATGCATTTAACCTCTCAAAGTTCTTGCATTTTAATGCACAGATGCAAGTTTTAATTAGACCAGCTGGAGTAATGAAGTTTGGCTTCTTTTTCCCTGAGTGGAAATCTTTCAAATGTATCATGTTACATCAAATTTGATTTTAAACAACCTGAAAGTGAAGACTGTGGCTGTCTGCTGCTGCTGTTATTTTTGAAATCAATGCAGGGTTTGAGCCAGAGTGCACCATCGCATCACTGACCCTTTTAAAGATAATATGTCCTGTAATAACAACCCCTTCACCTCATTCATCCAAAAAATCATGGCAGGGTCAAGTCTATCAACCGTCTTCTCATTTTTTGGTTTCATAAGCTGTATCAACATTGATTTTGTGAGTTAGCCAAATTACAAAATAAAATTGTTGACTGTTATTTGGTAAATATGGTCTGAAAATCAGTCTCTGTGTGTCCGTCCAAAGACCATTTGCTCGAGAGAGAGAGAGAGAGAAAGAGAGAGAGAGATGTTGTCTCACTGACCTAGTTCAAAGTTTAAAAAATGTAAAAATGTGAAATGATTGTGGCTTTTTGCTGTTCAAAAACACCAACAGAGTGATGATTCTTTCAGTCACTGAATGACCCAGTGTTAGCTTAATGAATGTTGTTTTCTTTTGTTGGACTTTGGTTAAAAAGTATTTTCAGTATTATCAGTATTTATAATCAGCTTAATTACTATTTCCAGACAGCAGTTTGTCCCATTCAATACAGGCATGAAAGATGGACCACGTGTCTCCTCTTCCTCTGACTGTACAAAGGGGTTAAACTATTCAGTCACTGCTACTTGCACTGGTGATTTCACTGGGTACTTTTGTCACTGGAACGTCATGGTTTGCACATGGAGCCGCACTATTGCCCATCGTAAAATTTGGGGGAGATTTATTAAAATATTTAGCATGTCTAATATCCAATATGTCACATGAAGGCGGGGGAGGGGAGGGATCATAATCTGCACGGTAGCAAGACACCTAGGGGTGATCAAGATGTCATGGCTTCACATGTCATGTCGTCCATCTTTGTACAGTCATTGGCTCTGGTGGTATGTGAGATTCTAAGATTAACACCAGTAGCTGATGGGGGGAAACTCAGAGCTGCTTCTTAATGTCAGACAAGTCACGAATAACATTAGAGTGGAATTTTTTAGCATCACAGTAATGTAGCAATTATTGCTAAATATGAGCTTTGGTGAACTGGTCATTCTAGATTGAGGTTAAATTAGAATATTATGCTTAAAGTTATCTGAACTTGAATAAAAGCAAAGTATTGTGTCAAATCTGTTATCACGACTCTGCAATAAAAGAAGGTGATCTTGCCACACGGTTATGATCAGTATGGTCTCCTTAAAATTCTCATTCCTTTATTAAAATGTAAAAACTAATCATGTATGTGATATAATGTGTAGTATATCAATTCTTGTATCACGTTAATATTATTATTTTGCAGCACTCAACAGGTTTCCATTTTTTTCTAGAATTATTGGCTGTTCCCCTTAAAAAAAGCAAAATGACTGATGAGTCATATTAAACCCCCCTAACAGTGCTCACACAAAGCAACCAGTATTCTGACAGATGTGTGGAATGTATTCAGCAGACACAGTCAAGTGCTTTCACATGTAAATTTTTTAACACACATATCTCTCTTGGGTGCAGAAGCTTACACACACACACACATACATACACTCATATACCCAGATTCATATATGACAGTTTAACAGCAAGATTGGCTTAAACATATGGAATAGGAAAAAAACAGGGGTCTATTAGTGTATCCTTTGTAATGGATATCAGGAATAGAAAAGGGAATTAGGCCTAGGCCTTGCTACTGACAGAGCATTAGAATAATCCCTGCTACTTAGGACAACAGTCAGGTACTAAATACACCAAATCCACTACCCCCGCTCACAGAGTAAAAGCAAACTAATGAACGAGGCGCCTTTGCATATTCACCATTCTAATTGAAGTCAGACAGAGACCGTTTATTTTTATGAAGCACCATAAAGCACTGCCGCAGCGTCCGCGTGCATCGCCAAACAAACACATAAAAGCGAACAACACTGTGATGGACACACATAGTGAGGACGCACATCCCCATGGTCTTCTTTTTTTTTTCCTGTTATTACAGCTTCAGTCCGACCCTTTGAATCCTGACGAGACCGAGAACATTCATTTTCTTCGTTAAACTTAAAATAAAATGCCACAGCAAGAGGAAAACAAGCAACAATACATAAAGCACAAAGAGACACAGAGAGAAGCAGGTAATAGTCAAAGACACAGATGAAAAATTGATGAAGGTAAATCCCCCATCAACAATGACAGTCACTATACCCAAGAGTTAAGTGTCACCTTTAATTTCTCATCACCCCCCATGCTATTTCATAGCATATAGCTCATTATAATTGGGAGACCTTTCAATATCTGCCCACGTTGAGGGGCTACGATGTATTTGTCGAGATGTAAAGGTTATTGAGAAATCCACACACTGAATATCCATTCGGAAGATGTGATTATGGTCCAGAGTGCCTTGAGAATGAAGCAAGGTCATGAAAGCAAAGATTGGATGTCAGATCAAGGCAGCTTATGGGTAATATTGATACACTGGTTCATGGTTCTATCAATACAGTCATCTGTAATTGGTGTAACCTGATGGACTGAATGTCAGTTAGAGGGTTTGTAGGGGCTCTATTATCTGTTAGTAAGGTGCTGTTAATGATCTGAGTGTGTGGTCAGGGAGGACAGGAAATACATAAGGAAGCAGCAGGGAAACAGGAACATGGTTGCTGCATTCAGTCAATGCTGATCAACTGTGAGAGGCTCCCGCTGCGCTCTGTGGTCTCGTGCTGCTACAGATGTTCAAGCATGGGAACAGGCACGGCATGGTTTTGGTGCTCTGGTAGTGAAGCATGGAAGTCCTTTTTTCTTTCAAGTTTTTCTGAGCCTATAAATTGTTAAACTATCCTTTTAATACCCACCCTGCTAAAAACACAATATTTTTAACCTTTTGATTTTATTCTGCAGTGGCACTACTACACTTAATCATGCTCGGATGGATTTAATCTTGCAATTTAAACATTTTAGTGTAGTTATATTACAGCTCCATTTCATTTATGATTTGACACAGCAGGAAAAGGATCAAATCAGACTATTTATGCAAAATCAACATCTGAGTTCAGCTTTTCAGTCAAGTTAATAGGGAAACATCTTTGCTTCAATGAAGACAGGACAGAAAGGGAGAAAGAGAGAAAACCTTGAATGTCTCACATCAGTATCATCAAAGAAAAAGGCACTCAAAATTTAATTAACACTCAACATCCAGCTATCACCTATAAAGGCATGTCCACTATTTAGACTATAAACTCTTGTATTTGTGAAGTCATTAGTATTTTACTAGTGGCGTAGCTAAATTATTTTAGCTGTGCTTCTGTGAAAAACAACAGTATTATAATAACAGATGAGGTCATTCTGTTCCTTTTCAAAGCAAACAAACTGAGTGATAATGGAAAAGTAAAACATAATGACAGAAAATCCTTCCTCTGTTCACTCAAACTAGAGTGACAGCAGGGCATCCTAGAACACCAAATTACAGCCTCGCTACAACATCTAAATTTAACAGTAAGAGTAACACTGGGAGGAGATTTTGAAGTGGAGGTGCAGTTTTATTATTGTTGTTGTTGTTATTTTTCTTTTATTTCCAACATTTGAGAAAAGAAAGTTATAAGTCACGGAAGACATGAAAGTTTGTGAAAAGTTCAAGATAAAAGTAGCATCCTGTGGGAGGACAATGGTTAAAAAAAGGTTAAAAAAAATAATATAAAAATAATAAAATTTTAAAATTAACAAGATTTAGCTCCAACTATTAATACATTTTAGATCATATGTACAATATGTTAAAATATTACGTAATAATCACATCATTATTTGTTAGTCGATTGAAATTAATCAGCAATAATCTTGATAACTCTCAAATTACTCATCAAGCAAAACTTTTCATGTTCCAGCTTCACAAACACATATTCAGACATTTTTCCTGTTTTTTTCCCAATACCAATGTCAAATGATTATTTTTGGCTTTGATTGTTAATCCAACAAATAAATAAACAAGGTGAAATCACCAGCTTGGGCTTCAGCAACACCTGATTGGCAGTTATTGACCAATAATCTATATATTAATTGCACAGAAATGAACTTCTTTGCTCAATCAACAGACTAATCGATAACTAAAATAATTGCAGGTGACAGCTGATAAAGTGAAGTGCTATCTTACATAGAAACAAACATGCCACCCACGTTCCTTTCCCACAATAGATCAGAGACACATACTGTAACATTTTGCGCCTTCTAACACACACACACGTGCACACGCACACACACACACATGTGGAGTTGTTCTTTTATAATGGCTTTGTGTCAGCATATAACGGATGTCTCCTAACAGTCCCATTTATTCCCATCTCAAGCTAGCCTATGCCTGTCCAAACAACAGCATGAAACAAAGGATGGAAAACAACAGAGAGGAGACAAACACATCAATCTGCCACCAAAGCACACACACAATCACATCAAACACACACATGCGCCGCACTGATAGATAGCCTCATAGAGAGAATAGAGATGTAGTTACTGAAGATTTTGACTCATACATAGTCATAGATTGGTATCAGTGGAGGATATGAAGAAGCAATTGAAAGAATAAAACGCTGGCCACTTTTCACAAGACACAACCTGAGGACAACCTGCGATCAGCAAAAGAAACGGAGAGTGAACCACAAACACACTCCCACACCCACAATGCTGCTGCTGCTGCTGCTGCTGCTGCTGCGTACCAAAACCTTTCCACTCGCAGTCTTTCTTTCTTTCTTTCTGTCTTTCTTTCTTTCTGGAGGGTGACATGAAGAAGTGAAAGCATAAGAAGGCAGAGTACAGATCAATCAGCTGTCAGAGTGCTTTGTCTTGGCAGTGAAGTGGGCCCTCGGAGATGAAGTAAGCCTGATACAGCGAGAGGATCTTTGATTGGAGCCAAAGCTAAATGGGGCTCCGCGCTGAGAGTGGAATTGGCTGCAGCATCGCTCCAGCCTCGGGGATCACAGCACTGGATATTTGATAGAGGCGTGCTGCTGTTTTATCTGTGCATGCTCACCTGCATGATTTAGTGGAAGAAATAGAGAAATCAGCCTCCTCCCAAAACACAAAAACACACTCTGCCTTTTTGTCACTGACTGTACCTGCAGTGAGGCACACAAGCTGCTGCAAAGACGTATGCGAGTTACATTTATTTTTATTTGATCGTCATCGCACTTGATATCGTTCCTCTGCTGTCGTCTCTCCATCTCATTGAAATGTACTATACAAATGTGTACTGTTGCTGTCATCCCCCACATTAAGCACTGCACAAACATCCACGCTGTTTTCTTAGCAAACTGTTGAACACTGTGACAGAATCCAAACACAGAAAACCTCAAACAAACAGCAGTAGAACAAATAAAACTCCAACACGCACGTACACACACACACTTATGTATTAAACTATAACAACGACAGTGATGCTAACAGGAATAAGCTTGTGCTAAACCCTGCCTGGTGCCTGTGTGGAAGCCATTGATTAAAAGGCCCTTGTTAGCATGTACGGCCCCTCATATGTTTCTGTTGTGTCATTGATAAGGGCTTTGTACTCACATCCACTAAAGGGAGTCAGCTAATTAAAAACCAGTGACAGCCAGATTCAAGCAACAAAGGCGTTGGTCCCACTGTTGCAGATTTGCATACACATTAATTGTTGTTGTTCTTTTCATCTTCAAGTTTGTACAGTAAAGCTTTCACACTTAAGAAGTGAATGGAAGTTTCTTCAACAAACCAGCTTTATTATAGAAACGAGAATCTGCTTTAATAGAGGGCAAAGACCAAAGATGGGATGAAAGATTGATGGTCTGCTCCGGCTTTACAGTGGATTTTTTTTCATATTTTTATGAGAAAAAAAAATTGTGGCAATCCATGTTGGCACTCTTTTGATAAACATTAATGTTTCACAATGATTGTAGTATACGTTTAATTGGTTTTTAAGCCATTTCATCTAAGCTTGTTTTTGAGGACAAACAGGACTGAATCTGGAATTTGGGAATGTCTACTCATAATGTTGTGACTAATGCCTTGGGCCCCTTTAAGTCAGGGCAGAGCAAGCCATGTAGCAATAGGACTGGATTCTTACCAAAAAGAGTTGCGATGAAGAGAATAGTTGCAACAAAGCACTGTATAGAAAAGTTATTCAAAAATCACTTACAGATGAAACATTGTTAGCTAGCCTGGGCTTATGAGAGTCCTAGCTTAAAGCAGACTTATAGCCTAATGCCTTTCCTTACATGTCACAAAAGACATAAAAATGTGACCTCATGTATATCCTACCCATCCAAAGAGATGTGTCATTCACTACAGTCATTTTTCTGTCTTGCTCCCAGCCACTAGCTCATTCTGACTGGTTGTGCTGTTCCCTGCTCTCTTGGGAGCAGCACTCGCTGGTCCAGCCTGTCTTGCTTTGTAGTGGTTCAATTTAAAAAGATAAATATCTCAAGTTTGTGATAGCTGGTGAAAATAAACTCCATTATAAACCTCTTTCATCTCCAAGAGTATCTTGTCATGAAGCCTCCTGCCTCCTACTGCATCCTCTTTCACTCCAAACCTCAGAGTCCTTCCTCCTCCTCCCTGTCTAAGGCGAAGCTTCTGGTGACTGAGCCCCTCCTGCTGTAATGTTGGTAGGACCGTGCTTTTTGTAGCCTGACCAATCGTGCATTTTGCCAAACACTTTCATGACAAAACAGTATATACAGTTATACAGTTAAGGATTGTGACCCCACCCTCCATAACAGGCTTGATGCTTTTTTACTTGTTCTAAAATAATTTGTTCTCTTTTTAAAACAGAAGGCATCTCCTACGTTTTAAAGCGCTAAAGTGATAACTCAAGGAACATAACACTTTATAACACAGCAGATGAGCCCAAAGACATTAGAAAAAGACAAAACACCGTTTACACTCCCAAGTCGAACATGAAGTCAATAAAAATGTATCCTTACACCCTGGGTCTATTATTTCCTCCATGTCACACATGTAATCACAGTGGTTGAGTGTTAAAGCCATTTTAGAATTCCATAGACCACAGACATGCTCTGCTGATAGTGGGAGCTTATTTAAAATGATCAATCAGATGAATCGTCCACAAGAATGTGTATCATCTCACTTATGTGGACATGCTTTTACACATGCATGAACTATTAGGGCACAAGATAAAACCTTAACAAGGACTCTATCGTTCAAGCGTTGCTTTATGGTGCTACTAGTGGTCAGAAACCCGAGGCGGAAGTAAAAAGTACTTGCTTTTATCACACAGAATGTTGTAATAAGAAATGAAGATGGGAGTAGGTGCAGGCAGGAGGATAATATGAGTTACAATTAGCTGGAAAACTGAGCATTTGGTGGAGTAATTTCTGAATTACTGACATTAATCAACAACTAATCAACCTTTTACGGATATATTTAGGCCATTTTGTTCTATGGGGCAGTAAAAACTTTAGTTATTACCTCTTTAATAGTCAGTATTTAGGGGAATAAGACATAATGTTGCATAAAACAGTCGTCTGTTTTTAATATGACAGGCAGGTACCTCACTGTAGTCACACGCTCATGACTCTAATTAAACCACATGCAGCCGGGCATAAGCGTGTGCAGCAGAACACCTTAGTGTGCAGCCGAGCAGAGGCACAGAGGGTATTTCAGCATGTTACGGAGGTGAGAGAGACATTTTCCTCCCCCCCATCCCCTCCCTCGTTTTCTGCCAAACAGAGAAGCCACTTATTAGAAGATCCTGAGCCGTCAGCATCATCATCCCACACATTCTGTCGCAGCAGTCAAGCCCACTTTTTTTTATCTACACAACTGTGTGTAACTAAGTCCAGAAATGCTATTTGTCACCATGCTCATCTATTTATCTCACTACCTTCCTACTTGTAAGTGTTCTGCTCTACAACTCAAACTGCTCTGAAGTAATTAGCAGCAGGTAGCGCCGACAATTTCGTCAAGCAGGGACACATGTTGCTCAGCAAAAGAAGGAGAAGGGATTGCGGTAGAAGGACTGGGATGCTGTGGTTTGTAGTCTTTTTTAATTTTTCATCAGAAAGCTGCAGTGAAGTGCAACATGCTGAGCAGAAGAACGCACTCCAGTCATCTCAACCACCTCATGCAAGACAGCGGCAATGAAAGAAATGGAGCCCCCGCTGAAAAGAACGGGTACAGAAGTTCCTTTTATGATGCCAGATGAATCGCAAACGGCTGCTTTTTTCTGCACTGCACAATCTGAAGATAGCCATTTGGTTTAGAGATTTATTCTATAATGGCATGGATCTATCTCAGAGGGGGAAAAAAAAGTGCATAAACCACCAACTTTGTAGTCTTGGGTCTTTTTCTGTTGGAATTTCAAATGCATTTTAAAAATTAAAAGTGCAATGCTTTGTGTTCCAGACCCCACTGGAACAAAAGAGATGATGGATGATGCACGCAGTTGCCATGCCTCAGTGAACAGGCTTTGCCTGATGAGGAGATTAGGAGGGGCTGATGGGAACGGGTGGGTGGTATTAAATTGTATTATTGATGTGCATTTAAATGTGCCCCAATTCAAGCATGAACTGGTCAAGTATCACTTAGGGGAAAACACATTCAATTATTATTTAAAAAACTTCAGCTTTTTATCAGCTGATAATCAATATTGAATGACTTAGAGAAACAGGAGAGGAACATGTTTTATCAAATATTTTTCTCCTCTCAAATTTTGCTCACATTTGCTGTTGAATTTGACAGGAATTAAACAGGTAAACTGTCAAAATCCACCTCACACAAATAAAAGGGTCTAGCAACATCAGGATTCCTTCCAGTTGGGACCAAAAATATACAGAGAATAAATATATGAAAATATATAAACCAAAAAAAAACTAATACCTAAAAAAAAGCGTTAATAATACATTAAGTCTGCGGGAAATTAATGAATTCCATATTGTCCCCTTCACTTCAAAGACAGGTTTACTGTTATGGAGACTACGCATAGAAAGTGACAAATTAAGCCTTTGTAATGAAATGCAAACTGTCTAATAAACCACAGTTTTTCTCAGACTTTGAAAATGAGATACCAGTATTTAACGTGACAATAAATGTTTTGAAATTTTAACCTCCAGCAGTTTTTGTTTGCAAAGGCTCAAGAGCACAGACGGACCGAGGTTGTGTGACTTCATGGCCTTTTGTGTTTTTTAATCGTTTCAACCTGGCTTTGCTCGAGTTCATGCCCCATTCTGAGGTGGCTGTATTTGTTCCTGTTCGTTCATGCAGAAAAACAACAACCACTTGGAAAAAGCCTGGAATGGATAATCCATCACGGTAAACGTCTGAAGACTTCATTTACCCATGCCAGGGTATCTGTCTGTTTTACAATTATTCTATTGTGCCTGTGTTGAGTGTAATCACATCAGCGCATACAGCACATTGTTCTTCCTGACAATCACCTGACACCTACAGCCTCCTCTGAGGAAAAATACACTGGATCATTGTTGGAACTTTGCCGCATAAATGTACTGAGGTTTACAAGCAGTGCATATTTTGACCCTATAAAATGTATACACAGTAACAGAGTAAATATTATATTACTCATGGCAATATTATTATTGCAGGATAATCAATAGTTTAGTGCAAGATCCCATTGCATCCATGTTTTATTATGATTTTATTATGAATTAAGCATCTGTGAAGGTAATAATAACTTTGTTTTCAAAGTAGAAAACACAAGCATATTTACAAAGTGATAAACAGTAGTACAAATTGATTTTATTTTTGTACTGCTTGCTTTTAGTATGTATTGATTAGTTTAAATGGGTGTAAGAAGAAATGATGACTGTTTTAAAACTGTAAAGTCAAAGTATACGCAGCATTTTAATGTTATCAAAGTATATAACACTCTGAACTTAGATATTTTGGCCGATCAATCAGAAAAAAACTCTTAACATAATGCAGTGTTACTTTAAAGAAAGTACATGTTTTTCCGAGAAATATCGAATGTAATGAAAATATACAACTCAACAGAATATTAAGTAAAAGTATAGTCACTTTACGAAAAACTGAAACTTTATATTATATGTTAAAAGCTTGGAGACAGCCTCCCACTGCAGCTCCACCAAACTGGCAACTGCCTAGATTTTTAATCAGTTGGAGTAATTTAAAATTGACAAGTAACTTTAGCCAACATTTAAATGTAGTTATCTAAAAAGTACAGTAATTTGCTCTGCAATGAAGCAGAAGGCAGCTTTACTTTGTGCCATTTTTATTATTCACTTCCTGTCTTGCTCTTTGCCTCTGACTCTCTGCTGCGGGGAAAAATTCTCCAGTGAGGGATCAATAAAGTTTTCTTCCTATTCATAGCTTTTTAGCATGAAAATTCATAAATAACCCACAAGTACGTCAAAATTGCCTTAAGCCAACATACTTATTTTTGTTCACCAGTGCTGCACCACCTGTCAGCATGAAAAACACATGTATGTAAACTAAAATTACATGTAAACATAGTGGAGAAACAAGCGGAGACGCATTGGTGTTGTATATTTCAAAGTGTCACTTTGAAAGATTATTTCTAAAAAAGGGTCCAAGTAATCTCATTCTCCTTGTGGCTGGTAATTGCTAAGTTAAAGGCCTCACCATGGCCCTCTTTTTGTTTTTACGCCTCCATGATGCTTTGACAGGGCTGAGTTATGAACCAAACATCTCGTGAGCCCCCCTCCGTCAGAGCTGCTTAATCATGCACTCAGGGGGAATTGCCCAGCACCGGGACTGATTTAGTATGCCACAGCTTTGGGTGTTAGAGTTCAGTGTCACATCATTACTTTTTTACACCTTACATTGATTTGTTTAGTGGGGTAACAGGCCTTGTTGTGGTCCGCAAGGGGATAAAATAAACACTAGGAGACTGTGCAGTCAATTTTGCTTCCCGTGGACTCGACACTCTGGGGTCGGTTGGCAGGAATGAAGTGGGAGGATTGAGGGAAAAAAAAAGACGAGGAGGAACCGCCAGGACCTGCTGTCACAGGGACAGTACAGTCTTAAATAATCCCACATGAACAATACCTTAACTTGTAAGGGGTCTGAGAGTGTCAGTGGGAGCTGATTTTTAACACTGTGACACTTTTCTTCACCCTGAGGTCTGGCATAATTACCAGAAATCTTTCACCATGGCTAGAGTGGGCAATGAAGCAGCAACAATCCTTGATAATGTATATAATTATACAGTGTATAGGTTTTAAATTGAGTGAGCAAGCCAGCACTGAAGAGAAGTCCAAACTTCCATGGCGTCTCCAACTGTGTACTTAAGTCATTTTAAAAGGTTCAGTAGGTAACAGTAAGGTAGATTAGTTTTTTCCATTCTTGCTGTAACTGCCAAGACATACAGACAGTAATACATGAAAGAGACACACTGTGAAAAAAAATGTTCCCTCTGGCTCCTCTCAGCGCTCCTAATGGCATTTGCAAGAATCCGCAGGGCCTGATCAAAAACAACCAATCAGAGCCAGTTGATTGTTGAGTGTCAATCCCATGTTTTTCAAATAAAGACACTTCGGCTCTGATTGCCAACTCAAAGTGATTTCCTGATAAAGATAAGATAAAGATAGCAACAATCAACTATCTTTCTCCAAAATCACCTACTGCACCATTGAAGCTGTCCATGAAAAAAGGTTATAAAGTTAGTCTAGCTGTTTCCCCTTGTTCCCAATCTTTATGCTATGCTAGGTTTCATATTTAAAGTACAACATTTAAATTGCATCAATCATTTCATCTTATTCCTGCCAATGAAGTGAACAAGCATAACTTAAAAAATGTCAAATTCTTACTTAAAAGTAAATCAAACCTGGTGAATTGAAAGTAAGCCAACGTAAAAACTGTGATGAAAATGAAGTAAAATTTGAAGAAGAGGGCTAAGAATTAGCCTTATTCTTCATCTAAATGGAAAACTTGTTTATCCAATCTAACCAACAAGCATGTGAACGCAACACTGAACTTGACTGCATAAATAAGCGAGAACAGCAGTGTATGTCACTGTTCTGATGCCAAGTCCCATAGAGGCATCCACTAATCTTCCTGAGACAGTAATGTCACATGGGAATTCACTCAACATGGAAAACATGCGAGATCCATCTGTGAGTAATGAAAACAGCCACATGATCCAGGTATGCAGGAGCCTGAAAACGCTCCCTGTTCCATATGTGAAGGAAGATAAAAACAACAGTACGGTGACATAGACTGACATCTAACATTATTGCATTCTGAACCCTTAAAGATGGATTTTTGCAGCTGTGAGTCAACCAGTACAACAAGAGCTTCAATTTTTTGTGATTTCCTGACCTTTGATTGGCCGTCTGCATGGTATTTTGGTCCTAAGCACAGAGTGCACCATGCACAGATGGGAGGAGAAATGCAAACATGTGGGAGGTGCATTCAAAAGAGGCAGCTCTGAGTGGGTTGTTGATGGAAAATGGGCCTTAGACGAGCTGAGAAACACGGCTGTTCCTGGTGCAGAGGTTGATTTTCTACTTATCTGATGCGTTTGTCAGGGCAAATGCACAGAAATAATACACTCATTCTTTGATGCAGGCAAAGTAATACTATGAAATATTCCCCAGATGCTTTTGAATCTGCATTAAAAATGATGTTTAAGGCAGCTGGAAGCAAAATTGCCAAAAAAGCATTCCACTTTTTCTATATTTAAAAATTTATATGGTGATTCTTTCAGTATCTGATGTCCACAGTTGTTTTTTCTACTATATAAAAAGCATCTGTTCATTAATGCTTGTGGACATTTGAAGGCAGCAGAATACATATGTTGATAAATCTTCAGCCTCTAATTTGAGAAATGCTCATCGGAATGCATCACCGTTACACACCTCAGTCCACTGTGCACACTGTGTTTATCAAATCCTGGGAAACGTCAACTAGGCTGTTGCAGAATTTTTAAAATAAAAAAAATAAAATATTGTTTAAAACGCATTACGGTGTCTACCCTGCTGTTTCTTAATTTTAAGATAATGATTTGAAATTATTATGCATTTCTAACAACTTAACTGTTTAAAAAAACAAAAACAACATCTGCCTCCGGCTTGCAGATTTACGGTGTTGTGCTTTGTGTTAATATCATGCAGCTCTGCACAATCCAGTCAAGGAAATGGTTTTTCTGAAGAAGCGTCTCTTAATTCGTTGAGCTGTTGTTGTCATGCATCATTGTGATTGGCCCAGCTGTTTCAGAGCAAACAGACCTCATCCTCTGATCTGTAGTCAGCCTCACCCAGCCCTTTTTGCACTTGGGGCTGCGGCGCATACATGAAAAAAAGAGGGAAAAACAGCAGGTGAGCTTGGAGGTTTAAAATAGGGCTATAGTGTTTATATCAAGTCCACTTCACTTCCCCCCTCCCTCTGTGCCTCGCCATCCTTCCAGTGCAGAGCAGATGAAAGGTGTGTCCAATCAGCTCATGGCATAATCATTCCAGAGCGCCATGAAAAATGGATTGGGGGTTTACGGATGGGAGAGTGTGGGAATGGTGAAGGATGATGTTTGTGTGTGTGTGTGTGTGTGCGTGAGTGTGTGTAAAAGAAATAAGAAGTACAGCATGCAGGTTCGGTTCCCTGGACAACAGCGATCAATAAAGCATTAAAATGATCACGGGAAGGGGAACAAGATGTCGCAGCCATCTGGAACTGGTTATGGTATTAATCCATTTGGGAAGGCTCGCTCCACACATACATCAACTACAAAACACAACAGATTCGATAGAACAACAACTGTGAGCATCTCAAGCCCCCCAGTGCAGAGAAAGTGGCGCAAATGATGTTGTTGTCAAGCTAACATGAAGCCAGCAGAGGAAGAACAGACCTTGTAGCCTGAAGATGGTGCAAATGGACTTATTTCACTCAATACTCTCTTTTAAGAGCAAAATTTGTTCAAATGTAAGGTGACTGTGTTGTTCTGATTGGTTGGTTTCATGTAATGTAATGTAATTTTTATATAGAGCGCCGCAGAAATGAGTCATGGTAACAGAAATAGAGAAGTCAGTGAGGGTTTTCAAAGGTGTTTTTTTTGGTTAGATGTGTCGAATAAGGTCCACAGTGAGCACAAGCTCAAGATATATCCTTTACATCCATAAGTAAAGTACAGTGAGAAAAAGGCAGTTGCTAGCAAGAGGTTTAAAGAGATCATAGAGGTTGTTGGCTGGGGTTAAACTGGTTCAGGGCTGTCTGAGGTCTGAGGTAAGGAAAAATAGTATATGGGTGAGATCACTGGCCCACTCTGATGAGGTGGAAATAATGAAAATAAAAAAAATAAAAAAGGAAATTGTGTAAATATTTATCCTGTGGAGCTTAAAGCAGCTTAAGTGATTGGTTTTTTTCCCTGAGAGTCAGTGGAGACCTAAACAGAGCTTTAATAAAAGTAAATGTTAGATATCAATTCACTGTGTCACTGAAAAAATAAAAAATTATCACTCATTTTACTTCATGTCTATTCATTGTGTAAATGGGAAGTTCTCTGCTCTATAAATCTATCAACTTTGAAATATGATCGTTTGTAAATGTAGCGCAATTTAATAGCACTATTCTCGTCCATTGACAACTCAAAGGCTTTACACTGCATGTCATCAGGGGTGGGGTGTCAATACAAAGTGCCGCCTGCTCATCAGAAACAGACAAACTCATACATACAAATTGATGGAAGCAATCTCGCCTTAGGACACTTTGACATGTAGACTGCAGGAGCTGCAGATTGAATCACCAACCTCCCAATAAGCTGATGACACGTTCTACCTTCTGAGCCAAAGCTGCCCGGATATATCAATATTGTGTTTGCAGCTACTTCCTCTGAAAACAGACAAAAAACAATAAAATCTGCTTTGAGGTGCTAAATTGTGTATTTTAGTTTATTTATAAGATAGAAACACATTTTGTGTGTAATTTATAGAGTAGCACACAAGTTAAAGCAACAGGTCACATTTATTTTTGGGGTCAGTGGTGCAAAGTTTAAGCAGAGAGATGCTGTGGACAGTAAATGCCACCTTTTAACCTGGAATACTGCAAGTAAAAAACCTGTTACAATGAGTGTCTGTAGGAAAGGAAAACAAAAGAAGAGAAGATGAAAAAAAGGCCGGATCTCCAAGATAATGGTTTTAACTCTACTCATGGATTAAGCATTTAGTATGATAAAGGTACAACTGGATCAGCTTCCACTAAACTTCCTGTTCCTGTGCCCTCCTCTTCCTCTCTCTCTCTCTCCCTCCGCAATCTGGGATTAATATCAGTCAGTTTGTGCCACTAGGTTGTGCTGGTCAATAAACAAGCCAGCAGCCACTCCTGCCTGGCTCTGGAGCACTCCATTAGGGAGCCGAGTGTATTCTGTGTTTTACACACTGGATGCACAAATATAATAAAGCTCCATGCAGAGGTTTAGGATGCAGCAACAGTCTGTGGTGAAATAGAGGAGATTGAAGATGTATGCGTCCAGGTATTGGGACAGACAGAGATCTGTCCTCACCAAATTACCCCCATCCTATACACCCGCATGGAATACTTTGTCTAAATATATATACAGCTATTCTCACGCCCATGGGCCCAAATGTACACACTCAGGCACACACACACACACACAAATACACAAACCATTAAATGTCACATCCGGTGGCAGATTACATCAGTGAACCATTTTGTGCTCCCTGGCATCATGTGTAAGAACAAAACTGGCACAAAATAAAAGGCATATTGAATGATATGAGAATTGGGAAATCACTGGGGCGGTCACAAAGCTCCGTAAAAAGGTTTAGGAGGAGCGCAGGCTAGAGATAAGTAAGTAAGTACAGATTTGGAATATTGCTCCCAGAGAGGATGCTGCTTACTACACAGTTCAGGTACAGAAAACAAGGGATACGAGTCCAATCAGTCCTCAGTCTGTTTGCATATTATTTCCAACCGTGCATGCTCAAATTACTTTCCAAAAGTAGCATTCCCATTGTGCTTCATTTATCATGGATTTATTTTCGTTTGAAATTTGAAGAACTAATAAAAGTTGCACCTGAAAAACTAAGTTTCACACCTCAAAGTGCTGCAGAGTGTGTGGACCATCGTGCTTCTTTGTGTTGTAAAGAAAAAAAAAAGAAATAGGTGCAAAAGCCTGCAGTGTGTGGGGTGTTCTTTTTTTTTTATGCGTGAACAAGTCCAACCTTACCACCTGCTGACACTCTTCACACGCCAACGATCCACATCTGTTAGGTGAGGGCGACGACGTAATCCACACCCTTGCATCTGCCCCCGCACATGTTACCTTCGGAGCGGTCTTTCTCACTTTTGCCTCATCCTCCGCTCTACTGTTAATACCTTTCTCCTTTTTTTGGGTGTCACTCCTGTTGTTACAGAAACTACAGACTGTTTCCAAACTTTTTCTCCATGTGTCGCATGCTTCCTTTAACGTACAGTAGCTTGGATGTTGAACTCATTTAAAATGCGAACACTGTGCTGTCAGATCTGGGCCCTCGACTGCCTACAGAGACTAGAAAAATAACAGCAAGATGACAGCGATGACAAACTAAGTCATACCTTTATTTCTAGCATGGGGAAAAAAGAGAAAAAAAAATAAGTCAGATGACGCCTAAAGCCACTGAGCAAAATCATTAAGGGAATTCATTTCCCCGTGAGGGAAAACAGCTTCAAGCTGTGAATAACACAACAACAGTCTCACACAGTCCCAGCGTTAATCCACCACCACATTTGACACACTGTTTGTCTCAGTGCCTCTTTGATCCAACATCACACGGAGGAAGGTGATAGATATCCCATGCAAGGGTAAACACTGCGCCATCACTCTGTTGGGCATTCAGCTCAGCGTCACCATGGGGTTACAGTCACGTGCGGAGCGGGAGACAAACGACATCGCAGAGATATGTTACATCTGTGATCGATGGTTATGCAGTTGCAAAACCAATGGATTTCCCGCAACCGAACGGCGAAAGCAGACACCGCCGCTTCTCTCTGTTCCATTTGCGTCACACGTTTTTCTCGGCGTAGATAACATATTTTCAATGATGGCTGTGGTTACCTGCGCACGTACTCCTCATTAGTCTATCTGCAGCTGTGACTTCATCTTTAACTCTGTGATTTGTGACTTGTGGGAAAATGAGGGGGTGTTGAAAACTGGTCCATATGCATGCACACACATGCACACACACACAGACACCCCCACACAGACAGACAGACAGACAGACAGTGCGGCCTTATTGCAAAATTGATTTGACAAGGAGCGGGTTTTAGCCCAGATGAGAATGGCAATGTTTGAGCACAGCAGGCGCACAGCACCGAGCAAGGACAGGCGTAAATCAATGGCATTGAGCTGCATGGCATTACAAATCCTACTCCACCAGACACCACAAACAGGCCCTTGGTGTTTATAAAGGCCCTACATGAGAGTTTTTCAAGACCAGGATAAAGAGAAAATCATCGATGCCTCACTTTACTCTGCGATAACAACCACCATCGTTGCTGAGGGGCTGGCCAGAGCTGCATCTAATAATTCATAGTGTGTCATTTTTTAAATGCAGGTAGTATATGGACGCAGAAAATAACTCACTTATATATCATTCATTCAATCAATGACTCACTCATTGTTAGTCTATTTGGCCTGTAGTGGCCATGATGATGTATGGTGATGTATGCAGGCCCTCGTCTGCTCTCTGCACTTGTCTTTAAGTGCTGTAAATGTACAATGTGTAACCTCCATGCACATTTTTACCTTTCTTCCACTACAGATAGACATATTTAAAGTCTTAACCTCACTAATTTAGCCCTCAAAATGAAAGGATTTCTCTTTTTTCATATTTTTGAAAACTCGTCACATGCTATCATATTAAAGGAATAATAATGAAGCACTTGATTGGTCTCGTGTCTTTTTAGGCGTCCATGTTTTTATCATGTGAAAGGACATTGTTTCCTTAGTATGAGTCTCTCAGGATTGAGGCATCTTGCTTCATGCTCTTCGTCTCAGAGTTTGAGTGGATAAAACAGAGTCAGACTGTTGGCAGCAGAGGGGCCAGTTCGCTGCCTTGGCACTGCAGAGGTGCCCTTGAGCAGCCCTTAAATGTCCAGGGGGAACAGCCTTAACTAAGCCCTGTAACTCGAACATGTCTCCTTACATTTGCTTGTCTATGGGTTCTGTGCTGTATCTAAGACCCTGTGTGTGTATTTGTCAACTCTACAAGGAATTGAACGATTCAATGATCCCCTAAGGAATTAATTAAGTAACTTCTTTATCCTCTTCTTCTTTTTTTGTGTTCTTAGTCGTCTTCTTTGTCCCCTTTTTTGTCATCTTTATCTACTTCTACTTCTTCTTTATTTTCTTCTTCTTTATCTTCTTCATCTTCATTACCTTCTTCGCCATCTACCACTTCTTTTTCTTTGTCTTCTTCTTTCTCTAATAATTGGTTTCAGTAATCAGTGTTCTAACCTTCTTAATTTCCAAGTAACTTTGAGTCCAAATGAAACTAAACTGTTTTTATAGGCTGTTCAGACAAAAACATCGACTGTGTAAATAGTAAGTCCCGTGTTCTTTGAATATCCAACAAGTAAGACATTTTATTTGTAGATAGCTGACACTTGAACTGACAGTGTTATTTCCCAAAAGACATATTTTTTTCCTCGTTTCACTTAAAACCCTTAAAACTCTTAAAATTCATACTTTACTCACAGGCACTTAAAATTTTAATCTATGAGAACAAAGATTAAGTCATCTTTTTCTTTCTGTTCAACTGTTGCAGTGATTGTCAGTAGTTTTGTGCAGGGACTATACTGGTGGTGCATTCAAGGTCACGCTGACATCAAAGGTTTCAAGTTGGCTGCCACAAAAATCCTGGAGCTTTGGTGTTGGAAAATCACACCCTGAAGCCAAACAACGAGCTAACAAATGTTTGACAGTGTGGGAAAAAAAAAGTGGGATGTGAATTTGGTTATTTCTGGCGTTGAATGAGTTTCTATTTGGCAGCCAACTTTATAATCTCAGATGTTGGAACTCATTAACGTACCAACAGGGATTTCAAACAAGCCCTGCTTGGCAAATGGATTATCAACACATGAAGATAATACACCTTTGAGGAAAAAGAAGGCTGACAAAACATTCAGAGTGATGGATTACCTTCTGCAATCAAGTTTAACTTCTTTGAAAATTGAATATTAAATTATGGTGAAATGAATGAAAAACAGTCTGACATTATTAATCTAGAATTTCATGGTATATAGAAATAATGAACAACAGGGACTTGATGTGGTGATAGATTTGTAAAATTCTCTGAGGCAAGAACTTGATTCAAAACTGTTGAAACTCTGGTTGAAAACGTATTACATAAGTGTTTGAGGCTGTGCGGCACTTTGTTTACATTATACATTAATACATAAATTTACCAGGTGCAGAAATAGCATCGTCACACATCAGCGGCAGATCAGAGACAAGCAGAGATGCAGCGCAAACACGAGTTTGTAAGAATTTAGCATTAATAAGGACATAATTTTGAAGCATCATTTCACTGACAAAAAAGCTGTTACTGCATAATTTTAACATCATCTCACAAAAAGCACATTGCGCAGTCTACTGTGAACTGTGAAAAATAGCTCTGAAGCTGAGAGGTGCCACGAGCAGGGCGGCAGAGATGGCCATCAACAACATATGCTGTGAATAAGCTTATGGTTTTACAGAGTCATGGTGTGTCTGCATGCATATATATGAGTGTATATATTAAAAAAAAAAGTTTAGAATAAAAAAAATTGCTATTATGAGTCTTACCAGGTTTTTTCCATTGGGAGAAAAAGGAGCTTCACACCTGCATACTGTTTGCAACAGAGCAAAAGTAACTGAGAAATCCTTTGAGAAACAAATTCTCACTCTCCCACACATTAATCCCTACTAGAATGAAAATATAGCAAAGAAAACAAAGACACATGCCTAAAAGAAGGTAAACAGTGTATCAGGAAATAGCTCTATTATAAAACACATAGCCATACACACTCTGTTTGCAGCTCTTAACATCTTCATTTCCTGCGGTCTCGTCTCACCGTGAGGTTTAAAACAATGTGATTTGCAGCCTTTTCCTCCACCTGTAAAGGTACGCTCCACGGCTGAAATATTTAGCAGCTTATATTTATTCATTACCTTATGAACTGTCTACTTAGCTTAGCAGAAATACCTTTATTTTTCTCCTCCGGATTGAAACAGCACTGACTATATCTGCATAAAGCATAATTTCATGCTTGCACCAGGAAAATGGAGATATATTTTTGGGGATTAAAAAAAAAAAAGGTAAAAATGAAGACACCTACTCGAAATCCACATAAAGGTGGAACACTCTCATACTGCATGCAGATGTGCATATGGTACCATACAATTGTTTTGTGAAAGTGTGATTACATTAAAATGAGAGTTGAAAGAATAATAAAGTCATACAGGGTGTGAAAAGTACCAGAAGTGTGAAAAGGTCACATGCTCTACTATTTACGACACACCTTGGGTCCACAAAAGGAATAATATGAGTTTTCAGTGTCTTAAGCACACACACACACACACTCATACTACAAAAGTAAAAGCATCAAATCAAGGTGGTTTTATCCTCATAATCAGTATTTTGTCTTCGTTGTGTTTGGAGAGTGTGACCTTGTCGTGAGGAGCTGAAGGACCTGAGGTCCCCACTAATTTCATTCACGCTTGGCCCCAGCCTTGTTCTAATGGACAATCAGCACTCTATATCTGGCTGACATTTTCCTCCGGCTGATCAGCTGCTTTGTCCATGTGCCGGAGTGATGTTTGGGCCTGTGATTACGCCTTGACCTTTAGCTTGACACGGAGATAAACAACACAAAAAGCCGGTAAATAACAGCCCGTGCACACTCCAGCATCTCCTGGTCAGGTTCAAGTGTTAAGTGAGAGCAAGTTTAAAGCGGAAATGTTGTGTATTGATCAGGAGGAGTTACATTGTTTGCTATGGAAGTTCTTGCAAAGAAAGCAACAAGACAAATTCTTTGTAAAAATACACTGAAAACACAGTGACTGGTTATTTTGGGCATCCTCTGAACAACAGTACCAGCTAGCCTGACTGCTATAAAGCTGATATTTGTAACATGGTATTAAACTAAAAGACCAACATCTGGAAATCCTGTGTGCATCTGATGAACAGAAGTCCAGTATTTTCTCTACAGCTCATATTTAAGATTTGTTTTTCGTTAACTCCTGAGGGAAATATCTGGCTCTTTAGCTGCTAAATAAGCCAATATGTTCACTAGCTAGTCACTAACTCTGCTGAGCCTGCACGTGAGGTGGGTTTATCAAAGCTTATTAGCCAAAAACAGCTGCCAGCTGCAGAGAAAACAAGGTTTATGAGATTGTTTAGAGTAGACTATATATTAAAGCTGCAGGGCCTAAAACAGAAACAATAAGCTGAAAGATGCTAAACTGCTTTATAGAGCTGAAGGGAACTGCTGGCGTGGTTTGCATTTTAGTTCTGATATTAACTTTATTTTTTGATAGGTATTTTTGTCAAGTTCGTCATCACTTCCTGTTTTTGTTTGATGCACCTGTTTTTCTTTTTCCCCTGTTTGCTCATCAGGTAATTAGTTCCCAGTTTATTTGTTTTCTCTCTGTTTTCCCTTTGTGATTTGCCTGTTCTTCCAGTTTTGGCTTGTTTCTTTGGCTCATGCAGAGAGGATTCTTTCAGTATTGAATTGTTTTTATCATTAGTAATTCTAATCACTTTACATTTGTCTGTAAGGCAGAAATGTAACACGTTACTGCGTTTAGGTATCACATTACAGTTACATCACATGTTACTTATGCTAACATACGTTCAGGAGCTTAGAGGAGAGGAGAGACGCCCAGAGGACACTGCTCACTACTGAGTATCACGCTCTTTCCTCATGATGAGTAGTAACAACAGATGGGGTTCCTGAACTAATTTCCTACAATAAAGACAATATCCATGAAATTCAACACAGCGACGCCACCTCCCGCACCCCTGGAGAGGCTCCTCCGCCTGGCAACAAATGTGCTGACTCGAACAGGAACAGGATGTCTAACAAATAATCTTTTTTCTAATCTCTTTTTAGAGATATAACCATTGTTTTAGTGATGAACACATCCAATGAGTCTACTTTAAAGCCATGGTCCAGTGACTAAGCAATCTGATACAGATTGTTTAAGTGTGTCTTACGCATTAAATGCAGCTACAGTTGATATGCCATTAAGCCTAAAAGGTTGTTTTCCTTTTAATTCTGTCGTCTTCTGGTGTGAGGAAAGCTAGCCTCATGTTATATTATCTCAAAGTCTCATAAAATACGATTTAATTTACAGACATATTATTTTGAGGCAGTAAATATAGGCTGTATTAAAGAGGCCGACCTCTTTTTTGTACTGATATGGTTTTATTTTGAGGCAGTTAATGCTTTCTACCAGAGCCGCCTTGATTCTCCTAGACATGCAATTGAGCCTTTTCCTCCGCACAACAATTTTCTGTAAACTGCTCATAAAGTTAATTAACTCTGCTGTCGGCATTGTGGTATTACTTAATTAAAGAACATAAAAGAAAAATCTTGTAAATGTCCTCCTTAGTCGGACGGGGATTTGTGCTGATATGAGGGCATATGTGAGGCCTAAAGTTGTGTTTTAATGCTGTTTGTGTTGAACTGAGTAATAGAACAAATACAGCAGTTCTAGGGAATTTTACAGGAAAGAAATGAGCAAAGCAATGCATTATTCGTTAAAAGAATAAGGAGTAATGAATGATACATTACATTTTTTTTAATGACAACCCAAACACTGATTATTAGAACAAAAGTATTAAAATACAAGCAATACTTTTAAATGCTTAGTAAATTGTTGAGTGGGTTATTCATGAGCTAATCGCATGCTTTTTTTTATGTAGAATCCCATTTGCAAAATAATTAGTAACTATTTCTTTCAAATGTAAAAGATAGAGGAAAAAAATGCAATGTTGCCATCTGAAATGTTGTGCAGTAGAAGTGTAATGTAGTAGAGAAATGGAGTAGTAAAAGTTTCTCAAACTTGCATTTAACTATGAGTACAGCACTTACAGTGAAGCAGGCACTTGTAACTAAGTACAGCTCTTGAGTAAATGTAATTACTTTTTACCACGGGGGAGGCCAGGGCGTATCCGAGAGGGAAATCATGGCACAACAACGTGTTGCAGTTATGATTCATAAAGTTTACCACTTTTGGACTGTTAACTTGTGGTGAAGTTGCTGGTGCAGATCTCCTCCACAACCGCATGGTTTCACTCCGCTTCTCCTCATTCTTCATTCACGTTCGTCTCCACATCTCGCATCCAACGGTTGTCGGTTTCCCTGCTTCTTTTCCTCTGGTTTGTCTCTCCCTCATTGATTTCTGTAATCTGCATCTGCAGCCCAAATTAGTGTGACTCTCCCGTTGTGGAATAATCATGTCTGGCTGCCTGTGCACTCATTAACACTTTGTACAACAAATAAAGTAAACCACCCACATCAAGGACTTAATTGCCACAACGACTCAGCTTTCACTGTGACAACTGCATCTCTCCTGATGTATTATGACAAATAAAGCGCCTCATTGATCAGCGCTTTACCTTGTCGTCCTACAACAAGTTGTCTAAAGAAAGAAAGTGCAGTGTGCTCTGTTGAGTTGAGGCTTTTAAGTGTATCCTGTATTTAAGCTACTGAGAAAACTTGCTGCATAAAAGCAAGCCTATCATGCACCCTAATTTTCCACTTTTCATTTGCAAATTTGTGTTCAGGTTGGAACGATTCCACGATAGCACTGCAGAGAAGATGGATTGTGTAAACTTCAGCTCTGCAACAAGGCCAAAATAAAAGTGCCAGCACAGCGAAACAATGAATACAAGCTTGATTACTTCCCACTGTCATTATTTTACCATCTTTTGTCTTTCCTCTTTGCTTTGCTACATTGCAGCAAACTCTGAAGAAATAGTGTATCCCTTATAAAATGAACATTAGTCTTGTTAGCAAGCCAGTAGTGGATCATAAAGTCTCAACATCATCATTGCAGGTATGCCAAAATGTAAATGTAAATGTAAAGATACAGATTGTTCTGTGTTTATTTGATAGAAACAACACAAACTTACAGAGCACCAATAAAGCTAAGACTATAATATTTTACATGGTCTACTTCAAGGCATTTTGCCCACTTTTCTGCACTGTATAGCACAACTACTAATAAAAACAGAGACTACTCTTGTTTAGTTTCTTACCTCTTTGGTCACCCTCTCCTGCTCCTTAAAATGACCAGTTGGTTTTTCTTCCTCTGTCTTAGAATTGCTTTGAATGATGATGCCAGGTTGTTTGACTCCAGGGCTGCTCTTGAAATATTTTTCTCTTAAATTCAATAAGGTCACTAAAAACAATATATTTTAACTCTCCATCTGTTGCATAAGGCTTCAGTTTTGTGCTCATATATACTTATTTTTTGCACTTTATCTACAGTGCATCATGAGCCACCTCCTTTTTGCTGCCTCCTGTTGGGCAGTGGTGTGTAAATCTATTACATCTGAATAAATGCTGCTTGGGGCTGGAAAAATGTGTGTGAGATTCTTTGAATAAACATGATAATTGATGTCAGGTAATGTTTACCACATTTACTAACTTTTTTTAGTATG
>JAPZDV010000008.1:14628372-14664100 GCA_029814665.1 Acanthurus lineatus | reverse complement strand
TTTTCTTTATTAAAAAAGTCAAGGAATTATTAAAATTGTTAGAATTCACCATGAAGGGGACTTGAGAAGTGGAGTTAATGATACCTTTGTATAATGCTGACGCACATTAGGTCAGAGACTCACTAGAGATATTACAAAACACTGCAGGAATCATGAAAGTCTGCTTAAATAACTGCTGAGTTGTTTCCGTCTGGAACAAAGTGGTGGATAAATTAATTGATGGATCAACAATGCCACCCAACGATCGAAAGAAAAAAAAATGCAGTGTTCTTCGGAATAAATTGAATCTATTAGATAAACTTAACTGATGAAAAATAACCAAACAAAACTGACTCTCTCTCTTATTATGTCGCCTCTTTAAAACTTGTTCCTGGTTTCATTTATTTCCCTTTTTACTCAAATGCCTCACAGAGCTCTGACTGACCTTTGCTCACAGTCTTAGACAGTCACGTCTTTTTACTGTGACTTTGTTTCTTCTCATCACTGACAGAAAAAAACTTAACTTAAAAAATAACTGTCAGCTAGTTGCTAAGCTACATACTATAGAAGGAGAAAAAGTGAGAAACATAAACTGTTCACTTAAAGAAGCCACTTGAAAGTTTCACTACATGAGATTCATCAACTACACGATGCTGCTTGTTATTTCCTGTATAGCCACTTAAAACTTTGATTTCAAAAGCGCTCTGCAAATAAATGATTGTTCCTTACGGGTTTAAAAACATCTGCTGGGGTACGATGGATGCTTGGAATTCTGTTCCAGCTCACACCCAACCAGTTTCACTGTGACACTGATGAAAATAAAATGAGATGAAAAACACGTACAAAATGGTCTTAAGATAACAGACTCAGACTCAGAGGGGTTCTAGTGCCAGCAAAATCTGAATGAGATCATTAAAAAATCACAATCGCACACAGAGACTTGATTCACGAACATGAATAATGTGTGGAATTATCAGGAATTGTAGATGAGAATATTAAGATGCAACAGTCTCACTTCCACCTGTGTCATTCTGCGATAATCGGAGACTGACAGTTTTATTTTTTCTGTGTCTTCTTCACTAGAAAATAGGGGTCCTTGAAGTCTCTCATTCCACTCACACTCATTTCCCCTCAGGCTTTCATCTTCACAGACTCATGGGTCCCTGAGAAGTCAGAAAATGACACCTATTTCTCTGATTTGGTGCATGCTTGCGCATAGATGCAATCTTGTGTGTGGGTGTGTGTATGTTTGTGTACATCTAAGCATTTGAATGCACGCGAGTACAGTAAGTGTGTGCGTGTGAGCTCATGTGACCAAGGAGAGACATGCAATAGAGTGTGACACGTGGCCGCAGTAAATTGGATTGAAGATGTTAGAGAGACAATGACTCACTCGCCGCGGGGTCTTTTCCACACATTGAACTGGACAGAATAGGAAAAGGCCCTTAGAGGGAAGAAAAAAACCATCAAAGCAGTCAATTCTTTGGGGAAATGTCAAAGGGAGCCGTATCCTCACTGCAAATGAGAATACTCTGTCTGTCATGTCAGCTTAAGTGTGGCCAACCAGTCGCCGCAAACAGTGGGAAAACACAGCACTAAAGACAGGAGGGAGACGAAGAAGAAGTCAAACAATGTCCTTTTCTCTACCCAAACATCTTGTACTGAGAGCACAGCAGGATTTTTCCTCCTGAGCGGCTGCCTGTGGCATCACAATAATCTTAATTCACCAAGCAGCCCACGAAATAATATCCTCGTGTTCCCTCCACCAGGGATTTGTCTCTGGTCTCATCCCAAGTAGGTGGCACAATTGGCAACAGCAGCGCCCAAATTCTGTTTTCATAGAGAGGGCAGAGAAAGGAAGCGCAACACACCGTCAACTCCTTCCTTCCAAATTAATTACAGTCTTTAAATGGAAACAAAGACACACGCCTGACTCACACCACCTGGTGCTGCATATGGATTTAAAGTGAAGCAACTGAAAACAACGACAATGATTTCCTCTAAATGGAGCTTCTGCGAGTTTGGTCATCACAAAGTAGGCATGCACACACACACACCACACACACACATAGACATGGAGACACCCACAGATTGATGTCATGGCAGGCAGGCAGTGTGTCTTACTGGATGTCTGTGGGTAATTGACCCATAAAGGTCCCACTCACCTCCTCTCACCCCTCACCTCACGTTGACATGAGGGGTATCTCGGGCCTGTTACAGTCTTGTTAGTGTCACTCATCCCGCCCCAGTCATCTCCACGCCCCCGCAGACACAGTCCACTGCATGAGGAGCCAGCCTGTCTAAATAAGAAGCATTTTGACACACTGTTACAGAAGCAGAGGATTTGTTCGACTTTGCCTGCATGAATCTTAATGTGATATTTGATGAATTGACAACATGTGTGGTGGAGGAGCATTTTTGTTTCCTATGTTAATCCGAAGTGTGAATTTTAAATTATGATTGATTGCATTATCCTGCGTGTGTGCGTGTGTGTGTGTGTGTGTGTGTGTGTACTGCATGATTACTCACACTTTTTCCTTCTTGGTGCGTGCACGCGCATGTGTAAGAGCATACATTACACCACTCTCAGTTTTAATGAGTTGGCCGGGACGGCGGTTACAAACGCACCCGATCCTATTTGTCATGCACGCGGCTGGATTCCAGAACGTCAACAAAAGGGGGAGAGGAGCACCAAGTAAAATGGCATCGCAGTGCTGGGAGGATTAAAATGTTAGCCTCTCTGGCATAAGGCGAGAGCAGACACTGAGCTGTATAATACACAGTAAATGATAAGCATTTTAAAGCCCAATAGTGCATCACCGGTACAGCATTTTACTTTTCTCAGCAAGATAACTTAAGTGCTGAAATATTGAGAGGCAAGTGTGCACGTTTTTCGCTGGGAGAGATGTTCTCGTTAAGGGAGAGATGTGTTATTTCAATTAATGCTAAAAGATACTGCGGGAGAGAAATAGACAGTTATGGTGTCAAGTAAAGCTGAAGGGGATCCAAGTTACACCTACACACACACACACACGCACACTTGTTTTAAATGCAAAAACCTTACGTTTCCTGGATGAACTAACTTAATACTTTAATTATACCTTGATGATACTGCTATCATTTTAAATCCCCTGTAGCTCTCTGCGCCACCTTAATGATAATGCAACATTAAAGGGCTTTTCATAGTCGAGTATGCAGCTTTTCTTGAAAGCTGGCTCCTATTATCCAAAAGGGCAAACTTTTTATGCATTTAGAAGAAACAGATATTACTTGTGTTTTTTTAAAAAAAAGACAAACTAATTCTTTGCAGTGTGCACTACGTAGTTATTGGCATAATTTGGTGTTTTTCCTGTTGGACGAAATGATACAATGCATTAAAGAAATATGCTAATTGGAATTATAACTTTGAAATGTCGCATTAAAGGCATAATATGCAACTCCTGGCACTTGCTGTTTGCAAACACAACATTTAAAGTACTTAAAACAACCTCCAGTCTGACTCAAGCAGAGTGAGAGAGCAGTGGTGGTTGAGGGGGAAAGAGAGTAAAGAAAAGAGGGAGAGGTGTTATAGAGAATAAAGCAGTGAATCAGAGAATAAAAACATTATTTTCTGATTGTTTCATGGCGGCTAAGTTCTAAAGCCCAAATAAACACGCCCACACCTCCGAGCAACCCTGCAGGAAGGTGCTGTGGAGCCGAATACTGTGTGAATATTCAGCCAAAGCACAGGTTTCATCCTCTCTGTTGTTTGTATGTGTTTGTGTGTGTGTGCGTGTGTGTAGAAAGCACTCATACCTGAAACTCATGACAGAGGCGAGACAGCGATGTAACGTGGTCGCTGTTTTTGAAGCGTCCTGACCTCGGGCTGTTATTGGCTGGGGGCTACACACCACCGCTCAGAGAACGACGCCAAGAAATGTCCTAAGCACAACAAAAAGAAGACAAGAGAGAGAAAATAGATACATAGGACAGGATTTCTGCAGATACACACACCACCACCACACACAGCTGGTCATAAGTGTTTATTGAGAGGGATTATTTTTGTGCCAGTCTGTGCTTTTTTTTTCCCCTGCACCTTTTATCTGCACATATATAGCAATAGATTTTTAGTATTCTTGTTTTGTGCCGTGTTTTGTTTCCGTGGATCTTTCTGAAGCTGTTTCAAAAACACCTTTCATTTATTTGCACTGTTCAACAGGAGCAGCTCCACCATTTTCCCTTGTGAAATGTGGTGAAACAGAGTCCACGGACAGCGAAAAACACTGAGAAACCTCCATTGTGTAACATTTTCTGTGTTAACGCACGACATAACTCAACACATGTTTACAATTAGTTTGTGGTATGGATTTGGGTCGCACTTTGGGAGTCAACAGCCATACATGCGACTCTAGGGGCTTTACTTAGAGATTTTTATGCAAATTCCAGCATATTAACATGCTCACATTATGCTGATGTTAAGCAGGAACCATGTCAACCGTGTTCAGCAGCATGCAAACATGCAAACATTTGGTAATTGGAAATAAACACAGTACATGCCACAAAAAACTACTTACTGATAGAAGTGATTTGCAAGGAGAACAGAATGGATGTTGATAAAGAAAGCATGACACTGACTGAGATGGATGATGATATTAACCAATCAGCCTCAAGTTTCGCTTTGTGGCTCACAGGTTGGGGACAGAAAAGGAAGCAGTTTTTTTAGTTTTCCACACAACAGTCCATAAGTAGGAAAGTAAAAAAGAAGTTCAAAACTTTAAAATGAAAGTCTGAGTAAAAGTTCAAAATATTATTGTTAAATGTTCGACATATTTTTTTCTTTTGATGGAAAATACAAAAGATAAACTTGCACTGACTCAAATGTACTTTTTCACAAAGCGGTCCATGAAGACGTCAAGTAGTATTTATAGTCTGAAAGCAGCAAAAAAAGTGTTTTGCATGAGACATTGATTTAATTTACATTTGCCAACTTGGTCGAAACACGTGAAGAGGCAGCGCATAATGAGCGAGCTGCATGAATGATGACCAGACGTTATCATGAAACGGAGTCGTGCTTTGTCACTGATGTGCAGTCAGTTGTGCTGCTGTTATCTTCTGTCTAAAGATGTATTGATATCAGTGTTTTGTTGAATGAATAAACTCAATAGCTGCTGCTTTTCCATGTGAGTCCTTCGGGTGGTGATCTGCATGACTGAACAAAAGTGCCACCGATGAATGGATGCTTCAAGGCTTTGATGGCAGTGCCAACAACGAGTGCACACAATGTGCTCACACACACACACACACACACACACACTTCTCAAATGAGACAGTGGGTAATTACAAGTCCTTGCATTGGTTGGCTGACTTTAATATTTGATCAAGGTTGTATCATACAGATGCAAAGTCAGATACACATAAAATATAACCCTGCAAAGGGCACATAGTCGACATAAAGCCATAAATTACATCCAGCTGCTGCTGTTTCCTTGTTTAATTGATTTATTGAACATGTGTCTGGCTTTCTGCTGCAGAATAGTTGACAGAGCAACCTTCAATTCATCAATACAGACAACACTAAATCTACAGCTGTGTCAAGAAATGATGATATACACACTTTTCTGTCACACCTGCTGCGTCTACATGACCTATAGCTCCATCTGAAGTGAGATCATATTATTTTCATTCTAACACGCTGGTCCAATATTTGATAAAATGCTGGATACGGGCTACTTACTTCACTCCCCCACGAGCAATGTGATGGAGACATTTTGTCGACAACAGCTACAAAACAAGCAATCAGTCAGTCTTCATAAAACCAGCAATAAAATGTAATTGTCCGTGCAATTTTTTTTTTTCTACATATAATTATCTTGATTCTACATTTGAAGGCCTGGTTTATGAAAGAGATTCACCTTCAGCTAAATGGATGGGTTAGCTAACAATGCCTTAAAGGCATATTTTGTATTTTGTGGACACAAGTTCAATGTTTAGAGATTCTCCGGCCAGCTGGTGCTAACAAAACAAGTTGGGGAACAGCTTGGGGCACAGATAATGACATTTTGTGAAACAACACAACATGCAATTACATGTTTTAACCGATCAAAACACAGTAGTAAGACTCAATTTTGTTCCATCTGCAAAAATTCTGTCCTGCTTTCTATCAGATATTTGGAAGAGATCATGAGACAAGGTTACAAGACCACTTCAGTTATTGAAAAGTGTTCTGTGCTGCAGAAAGGCACAAAATGTCTTACAAAGTGAAAAAAAAATGGAAAAAAATAACAGAAAGCACTGAATGGAAAATTAAAGCTGAAGCATAAAATACAAGAGAATACAGTTCAAGATACCTTTTTTTTCCCAGACACGGGTCATAGTTTTAGAAAAACACTGCAGATGTTGAATTTTACCAAATCAAAGATATGAGCACTAGCCTTCAGCAACCTGCTGATATCCAACCTGATGGATGAAATTTGTCTAAAAGACTAAAATGTGATAAATTTGAAAGTCTGCAGTTGCTCCAAAAGTTCAGCAGGCAGATTTAAAAGCAAATTGAAAAGAGGATTGCTGCAAATGCTGGAGAAATTGGCTCCAAGACAGTGACTGGAATTTCATGTGTAGATGTCTAGAAAATTAGACAGAAAGATAGGTGGCAGGTATAGACAGATAGACAGACAGACAGGCAGGCAGGCAGGCAGACAGTCCCAAGCGCATAAACAGATAAAGACAGGAAGAGAATAGAGACTGTTTTGCATTATGCCAGACTCCTCCGCCTCCAGTTTCTTTTCCATCCTCCACTCTGTCTCTCTAAGCCTCCAGGGATGCCTGACCAGATTGTGTCCCTTGTTAGGAGTCTGCTGTTTGCATGTGCAAATCCGTGCCTGTTTGTGTTTGTGTTTACGTGTGTGCACGTCTTGTTTGCGTGCGCAGCTTTAGCTCGCAGCCCGAGGCACATTTGGACCCCTATTACCCTCGGCATGTGGAATAGAAGTTTGGGTTTTTACCTTTTAATGGATGGGTGGAGCGGGAGGTGCAGACTTCTCCGACTTCTCCCTTTTTCCTCTTTCTGACTGTTCCTCCCCTCACCTGAGACCTACTTGGCAGCCAAAATAATAGCCACGACAGAAGGCAGCGAGAGAAAGTGCTGTCACATGCCGACACAAACGCACTCCAGCTCATGGACTCTCAGGCTTTGTTGTACTCAGAGAACAAAACACATACACACACACCCACGCACGCACGCACACATGCACACACACCATCACACATAAACAGTGTGATTATGTAAGACATGTGAACATCCACAGGGAGCATTAGTCCTACTTTTAGGTGCTGCTTGTAACATCCTTGAAACATTATGTGTGTTGTGTTGTGTTCACATGTATGGGATTCTGGAGTGCTGTTACATATCTGTGTGAACATTATTGTGTCTTGTTTACATGTGTGGACTCAACAGTAGCAGATTTGTTTTGCTGGCAGTCAGAATATCTGTGTTTGTGTTGTATGAAGACAGAACATGGCTCTCACTGCTGTTTTGAGAAGTTGTGACATACATATAGCCCAACAAGTGATACGTTTTTGGAAAGATACCACATGCTCCCACTAGCAGGCGCCCTCTTCTCTTCACTCTTTTCTTGTCTTCTTACAGCAACCACTTGGTGGACTGAACAAAAGCTAATTCTGCAGTTTTGTGTCCCCATAACTACAGCCAGAATTAGAGCTTAACTGACACCGACACTGAGCTGTGAAAGTGAGATAAAAATTCCAAAAGGCTATTTTCCATTTTTGCTTTAATTTCGTAGATCATATAATTTAATATCTATCTATGTATGATCGAGTCTATCTTTGTCGTCATTTTATCAAACAAGCAGTTGCATAAAATACAATGATCTTGGAATCTTTTACTCTCAATCGTTTTGTCTGAATTTGAGTCACATCCTCTCAAAGAGAAGATGTCACAAATGAAAGAAAAACTCTAATTTGAACATCAGCCAATTGTGAATGGTTGAAAAGAAGAAGACATTGACAGTGTTGAGTGAACAGAGCAAAGGGGCTGTCATACTCTTCATGTGTAAGGCTTGAAAGACCAGTGCCCTTGTTGGTGTTGGGCCCACTCAAATGGAGGAAAGAGGATTTAGTGCAGGTTTTTGGTTTTTATTAATGTCACATAGTGATTCCTTTTCATTGACTTTGATTCAACAAGCTCTCACACCAGCACTCCTTTGTTTTTAAAACACAGTAGCAACATACAGTGCAGCAAGATAATGAGCTTTCCTGGTTAGTGCATCCCAAAACTTTCTTTTTTCTTTACAGTTTTCATAGAGAGGTCTAGGGATATTTTTGATTCAGTGATTGCAAAAATATCCCCAGACCTCTCTGTGAAAACTGTAAAAAAATGTCTGGTTTAGTTATGTAACAGATTAGAGACTGGCAGGCTTTCTTTTCAAAAGCGAAAAGAGAAAAATCTTCAGAAATGGTTACAAATTATGACTTGTTGCAAAAACACATGAGAAACATCTAAAAGCCCTCGGTTCAAGTGCTTCCAGTTTGCCCTGACATTCTCTGAATGTCCTGTGTGGGGAAATCCCATGCTAATATAATGTATTAATAATGTTGCACTATATCCAACAACTTAAAATGCTAATAATGTTGGGGAAAAAAAGTACAAAATTAACTTTCATTTTAAACATACATTTGCTCGGGTATATAAAGACAGTGCCTTTACTTGTTGTATGGAGTATCTGTGCAAAACAGTAATGTGCCTTCATGTATGAATGGTGAAAACTTTGCAGCCACTTTTAGGGCAAAATTTGACTTACACCAATATTTGAGCCTGGTCTCAATCCAGGCTCATCAAATACTGACACTTCTTGGTATTTAACATCCTTCTCACAAGGATGTACAAGATACCCTCACCCAGTCAATATGATACGTGCAAGGCTTTCGTATACACTTAATGTCACAACTGTGAATCCAAAAATAGGGTGAAGCCAAAATCAGGCACTTATGCAGACACTTAGATACTTTAATCAACAAAACAGGCTTACAGGTAGATAAATAGGCGAGTGGATGAGGCTGGCGGGTGCAAGAACAGGAAGCAGAAACAGGACATAAAGAAACGAGCCAAAACAAGGAAACATGAGGGAGCAGAGCAGAAAGAACAGACAATTGACTGATGACAAAGTCAATCATATTTCAAGTGTAAGGCGAGGCACAACGAGTGTTACTTTTGATGCAAAATACAGCATTTGATGACATTATTTAAACTCATGAACTAATTCAACAACAATCCAAATCTAAAAACAATCATATCCATCCAATTTGTTTTCTCTGGCAACAGGACTGTCACACTGTTGGCAACAAGTATTCTGTCTCTGCACAGTTGCTTTAAGATAAATGGACTGCTCCACTGCTTTGTTTTCATAAATGTATGGGTGTGTGTGTAAGCTTCAGTGGGTCAAAAAATAGCAGCAAGTGACGCATGAACACCTACTTGACACTAACATACCTGCCTAAAGTGCCATTATTAATGCATCTTGTGAATAGATGTTGAGGAGACTTTCTGCAGAGAGAGGAAACAAGAATAAAACTAACTAAACCATGAAAAATATGTCTGAGCCATTCTTTGCCAGTTATATTTGAGGCTATAAAGTTTACAGAGTTAGTATCACATTTCAGACGGGTTCAGTCCAATGATCTGGGTCAGGGACTCAGTTTTCTCTGTGCTTCTGTGGCAGGTTACTGAACATTTCTACTGCCACTCAGTTTGTCTACTACATCTAAAATCACTGTAGAGGGTTTGAGATTTGTAAATCTGTAAATGGAATCTGTCATCGGAAATATGAGCCATAACATGCCATCATATCGCCTTAATATCTGACTATTTAAAATGTAATGGTACAGTGTAGAGTTTAGGCAATCTATGGATCTATTTGTAAAATATGGAAGAAGTGGAACTCAGTATTTACAGGTGTATTTTGATTAGTGTTTCATGAAAATAAGACTTGTTGTGTTTTCTTTAACTCAGAGTGAGCCTTTTCTACCTACATTTTCCCTCAAAGAGTTCATGTTGCGTCCCCATATACCAGTATTAGCTCAGGACAGACAAACCAAACATTGGCTCCACAGAGGAGCTTTCACATTTTTCTCAACTTTGGTGGCCACCATAGTTTCTCCTACATGCTAGGAACAGGAAGGTAAGCAAAATAATATTCAGCTGCATCTAAACTGCAGCTTAATACGCACCACTAAATCCTGCACACTGGACCTTTAGAGATCCTCTCAAAACAGTTTCAAAATAAATAATAACACCATCATAGGTATTTTATAATGTTCTAAAAGAGGTCAGAAGCATAAATATATGTTTTTTTCTTAATTAAAAAATTAATGGATGCACTGATCACAGGCATCGTGACCTGCCTTCCCCTGCTGCTAATGCTAACAGTGAAAGTACATTTGTTTGTGGTTGTAAAAATGCAAACTCTCACAGTCATACTGACACATCAGCTCTGTGCTGCCGGCTTCAGGTGTCTTTGCTTGTGATTGTGTTTCAAATCTGTAATATATCAAATCTAGTCATTTAAGAGTAAATTTAAAATCTCAGATTTTACATATCTGCACAAAGACCCCCTCCCAATTCCAAAGTAAAAGAAAAACCTATCTGCTTTGGTGGCAGGTCGCGTTTTTGTTTTTTTTATTTGTTTTACCTGCCACAGACAACATTAACCCTCATTTGACAGCTTGCCAGTACTAATGTCACCCCCTGCTGTAAATCAGCCATTGCCAGGGAAGTCTTTTTCTTTTTTAACACATTTTTGGTTTGTAAAGACTTTAAATCAATCACCATTAGCATACCTCTTGGCTCTTGTTCATTCAATTAATTAAATTCAATAGCCTAAGTCAAAGCCTCATGTTGCGCTATTTATTATCATTCATTAAGAATGAAAGGTTTTGTACTTCAATATGCTAAATATTCATCAGCAGTGCAAAGAAAAAAAAAATTTGGAGAGACAAAGGAAATCAATTCTTTGGGAATCTGTGATTATCATTCTAAAAGCTTTTGTTTGCCCATGCACATATCTGCAAATGCCTCTGAGGTCCTGAGAAGTAAAGTTCAGCAGATGGGAGATTAAAGCCTGCAGCAGGTAGCTTTTTTTTCAGATACACCTCTTTGTTTTCAATACAGACTGCAATGCAAAAATGGAGCTGCACCAAACAAGCTGATGGGGTTGATTTTTAATGTGATGCACAAAAGAATATTAAGACAAAGTTCGTGCCAGAAACAATACAACTGATTCTCTTTTTTGACTGTTTTTAAGCTGCATAAATTCCAACTTAATGGTTGATTGCGTGTATTCATAAAAGAGCAGTCAGTGTCGTAACATCTCCTTAATGTGGAAGAAAATGAGATTAAGTTCCATTTAACAATCCAGTTATCCGATTTCCTGTTTCAAGTTGACTTTATGAGATTGTAAAACACATCTGTTCCTTCTTTATAGAGTGACTGATTGCTAAGCCAACCTGTGATAAACACAAAACGGCTGAAACACCCAACCAGCTACTTCAACAGTAAACTCACAGGCTCAATTTGCAAGAAAAAAGCTGTAAAAGAAACTATTAAATCATTAAAGATTGTTTAAATGCTATTATAAAACATTTGTGTGCTAGTAACATTCTATATCAATATGAACAGAATCAGAGCGCTGTTATGTAAAAATTTGTAACTTCTGTGATATGGCGCCCCCACAGTTTCTGAAAGCAACAGCGTGTTCATGCAGATGTAATGCATGCACTGTTTACAAAACCAAATTTGACATTATTTTTAACAATGTAATGTATTTTGTCTTGATGTAAACATGCTTGCTCAGACATTTCTGTCACATGGTGGGCACATTTTGCACACAACTCAGAGGCATGCCAAGCTATTGCAATCTGAATAAGAGTCAGTGTGCTGCTAACACCTGACCTCAATATTATTCCCCTTTCAAACCTCTGTTAGTATGTGCTTAAAGGGCTTAAACAAGTGAGTCAACAACCCACAGTCAAACACTGAGCAAGTGCAACAACGCAACATGTATTATTAGTTAGTTAGCTAATAACAGTCCAAAAGCAAAAGCCTGTATTAATCCTGTTCTAAGTGCCATGAAGTGTAAAAAAAAAGAGAACATGAAACTCTTGATAACACATGTAAAGGTGAAATGAAGAAGTGAATGACATAATAGACATGTAGGTTTGGGTTTTAGCAATTTAATAAAAAGTGAGGCTACAGAAGTAAGTTTCCCAAACTAACTTAAAAGAAAATATTGATTCATCATGCCTGATCTCTCTTCAGACAGACTGTTCTGAACGCATGGGGGCTTTGATGGAGTATCGCTGATCATCTTTATTTTTCAAACTGGAGTTTGGAGCAGAAAGAACTGGCCCAAAGACATGGAGCTGCACTCCACCTAAAAGGGGAGAAACAGGTGTGTGCTATGGCCAGAGACAACCTTTGAAAGCCATTAATAAAATCTTACTAGCAATCAAAAAGATTGCAGGGAAATTAATTTTTCATCCTTCCATCATGAAAGTGTCATGCAAAGTAGCATTAGCATGTCTCATATCTGAGGGCTCAAGGCAAATGTGGAATGACTTTTTTCCTCATTTTTGTTGATCATTAAATGAGCACAGGCCCCCAGAAATTGTCCTCAGGCTTCCTTTCTTCTATTCAAGCCCCTGAGGTACAACCACACAGAGTGAGTCATTAGTGCAGGGACAAAAGTATGATTCCTCACTGGCCTCTCACCTGCTAACACTGTCATGTGTGGACGCTGCAGTCAAACCCAAGCTGGAGATCAAGTCTTTCTCTAAGTTTATGAGTGGGAATTATTGGTGCAGTGACAAGGACACACTCTTCATGCACACTGTCAGCTCTTTTGAACTGGCAGTTGAGCCCCATTTGAGCCCAGGACCCATCATAGTGTGTGAGGTCCTTGTCCCCCTGTGCCAATACAGATAACTTTTTTTCTTGTGTATAGCAAAAAAAAAAAAAAAAGAGTTCATGCCATATCATTGAAAGTCAAGGGAATATCTGGCTCTACTTTGTATGCCATTTGTAGTACTTGCACACAATGCTGCACTCCACAGGAACATTTACTCAGAAAACGAGTTCCACATATTATCGGATACGCTTCTGTAGCTGCTGCGTGGTAAACAAAGGTGCCGTATATCGTGTCTACATGGCTTTTTTGTATGCCTCCTGCAAAAAGGAAGTGCCTGATAAAATCTTAAACACTGACCCACATTTTAACTCTATTATGGGAATGATGAGCTGTGAGGCTACACTTTTAGCAGTCGATAAGTCACATTATGTTTTATAAGCATGACAAAGACTCAGCGGGCATCAAATATACATACAGTACTTTGCATCACAGATTGTCAGGCGTATAATAAACCCAATGTTTTGAAACATATCGTAACAAATGCTTTTGGTCGATACCATCTCTCTCATTGCCAAACCAATGCAGTTCTGAACTTCTGTCAACATTTTCCAAAACAACATTACTGGCAGAGAAGCGATTCTTTTCTGTGTTATTTTCTTACTAAAGAATTGTGTGTTCCCTAAAACAAAAGTTCACACTTTGATTAATGAGGTGTCACCCCGACTACTTAGGTTACATAAATGCTAACTATGGAAAATCTGGACTGTTCAGTTTTTGAATATTATACAACACAATGTATTTTATTGAGATTTGTTTGCAATGCCTATTTTTCACAGTTGGACATAGTGATAAAAACTCACCTCTCACTTACCCTGTTTTTTTTTCTAAAGCTTTAAACACATTTTATGGTCTTCATAAGCAGATAAAACCGTAAGAAAAAAAACTGCCCTTTTGACATAAATGAAGTTTCACAGAACCATGTAGATCACTTTTTTTTCCAAACAAACCAAGGCAATAAAGAGAAGTGCACCTGGCAAAGATGTTAAGTGCAAAAGAGCACTAAAAGGGACCCTGTGTGTGGTGTCTGAACACCAGTTGCACTCTGGAGTAATGGCTTTGCAAGTGTTTACGAGAGCGGATATACATTCAGCATATTTATTAGACCTCAAGGACAAACGATGTGTTTTAGAGTCAAACGCTGAATTAAATAGAACTCATTTGTTTACCAGAAAACCAAAAGGGTATTCAAACAATTTATTTCTATTTTGAATTTAGAAATCACATAAATATTTGGGCTTGACTAAAAAATGTATCTTAATAAGTATCTTACTGCATTAAACTTTTCCCTTCTTAGAAAGTTGACTCTTTGTAGATCTCACCAACTTTGCGCCTTTGCGTAGCTGCTTTGCCTACACACATTATCCGTTGCCCCACAAGGAAGTGTAATTGTTATGCACTTAGTGCCCACAAGTGGGGAGGACATGGAAGGAGTTCTTCTCATTTATCTTCACATTCTGTACTGGAGTGCCTCTTGACATTAAGGCTTCTTGAGAAAGCCTTTATCTGTAGTTAAAGCTTGGTACACTTTGCAGAATGGCTGCTGTACGCAGCTGCTCTTGGCCTTTCACACACACTCTGTCACCCAAGTTTAAATGTCAAGCCCACATTAGCCTGTGAGGCCCTGCATGGATACAACTGGTTGTCAGACGGCCAGGGTTCCGCCTTACACACATACACAAACGCACACATACACATTCACATACACACACAACAATAATCCCTATATTCACCGCACAGTACCAGAGACAAAACATACCATATATTTGCTCACAGTATTTGAATGCTATGAGGCCACTGCTGATATGTGTAATATATGACACCTTGAAGTCTATCACTGGATTTGTATGTTATACCCACATACACACACTTGTCCTCAACCTGTCATGGACCAGCCACCTGTCATACGGTCACGGCCGGCGGGGGCAGCAAAGCGGAACGACTGGGCAGGAGCACAATTCCTCCACACATACAGAGTAAGTACGCACAGCCAGAAACTCGACATGACCGCCGCACATATCCTCCATGGCAGACACCATCCCTCACTTTGACGTGGCATCTCATAAGTCAGCCGCTGAGGCCGTGTGGGGGACGGGGGCATGGGGGCGGGAGGACGAGGAGGGGTGGAGAGAGGAGAAAGCGAAGGCAGGTAGAAAAAGGTGGAGGAGGCAGGGAAGGAATGGGGGAGTGGTGGAGCATGATAACCCAATTTGTTAGTGGTAGATAAATAGAGGTCTGGGAGGTAAATCACCGTGGGGAGAGCAAATGAAATAAGGATGGAGAGAAAAGGAGGGAGGGGGAGGGGGAGGAACGGACAGAAATAAACAACCTGAGCTAATGTAAATAATGCCAACCGTGCTTGTTGGAGAGAGGCTATATTTCAATATTGAGCATATAAAAAAGGCTACAGTGAGGAATTAGAACTGCCTCAGACTGAACTAAAAAGTCATAAATCACTCCAGTGTTGCAAGTGACCTATTTTGAAGAAAGCAAACATTTATAGGGTTGAATCTTTCTTCGTCAGCAAGGTTTCATCTTTTGCTAGCTTCAGAGTATGTTAATTATATTTTGTTAACTGCGTCTCTCTCGTAATGTAACTGGCAGTGCCTTGATTGGTCGGAGGTGCGTGAGACTGACAGGACACTGTCATGAACATGACACAAACATGACATGAACGTGAAGGGGTTTTAATGAATGGTTATGACAGTTATAATTAGAGCAGTTTGATCAATTGTGTCTCGTAACTTTAACTGTAATTTGGCATTGATTGAAATGTCTTTGTTATGACGACTTGGCAAAGTGTCACCATGTAATTATGCCAGAATTCATATTAGAGCTTCAAACTGATCAATACTCTTTTCTCTGAAGACTGGAAAATTTGTAGTCTAATTTAATTGTTCGTACTTATGATTATCAAAGAATCAATAAAAAACAGTATGTCAGTCATTCAGCCTTGTCACTGTGCTCTTCCCAATTAGGCTCCTAAAAAACACATTGCTCAGCACTTCACACTTTGTTCCTTGTTCATCAGAGTTGCTTGCCAAAAACCTTTACAGAGAGCACTTTGTTGTGTTGAATTTGCATCAAAATAATGGCCCATAAGGGATGCAGGGCTGAATTAAAAAGGAGAATGAATTACCACGAGCTGATCCGCCTCAGAGGGTGGGGACATGGTGAGGCTCTCTCTACGTTTAGTTTCATCTTTTAGACACAAATTCAACATAAGACAGAAAATTAATGACTTCCAATTAACCTGCATTTCACGACAGACAACTGATCAGTCTGTTGGTGCTCAACCTAGGGCTAGAAATCAAAAAGTTGAGAATAAATATCTTTAACTACATTGCTGAGTATTTGTATCCTACTATAATCCATGTAATCTTCTGTAATCTCCCTCTTTTTCTTCACTCTGTCTCAACTTCCAATAAAAAGATAAAATGCTTAAACATCAAATATGAGTGTAATTGCTAAATGAGAAGAACGGCAGTATTGTAACGTTCTATAATAAAACAGATTTGTTCTACTGCACACTTTGTTCCTTGACTCCACAAATTACATTTTGAAACAAACATTTTTTGTTCAGGTTTTGCAAACTTTATTTCATACAGAGCGCAGCTCTTTAACTCAGAGACTGCTGTTCCGAAGTTCAGAAAGATCAAGGTTTTAATAAAAAAGTTTACTGCATCAAGTCAGCCACTATTTTACTAATGTGTCTAGTGCTTAAACACAACCTTGAAAAAAACAATTATATCTTAGTTCGTGCAGATACTGAACAAAAACAAATGAAATGAATTATTGCAGATATGTTTCCTTTTTTGAAGTATTTGCCAGTTATACTGATATAAAACAGAGGTTTAGTTGAGGCAGCATATCATTTCTCAAAATAGTTGTTGCTAATGAGAAGAACATACACATTCCTGAGAGATGATGCTGCTTACATGTCATTTGAGTTTTTGGTTTGTTTGTAGGTTGGCTGTATCATCTTATGAAAAGCTACTGAAACAAATTAAACTCCACAATTATGTAAGACGAAGCCCCAAAAAAACTTCATTTCAAATATTCTGTAACAATTGAATGAATCAAAAATGTGCACAGAAGTTTAACATAACGTTTTTTTCAATTGAGCCCAGTTTTGTTTAAACCAGTGAGACAAGAAAAGACAAGAAAAGACAAAACTAAACCAAAAAAACACACAAAAAGAAGTCTCATGTCAAACCCAACCAAACTTCTGCTTACTTTAGCAGAAAATATTGTTAAATGTAGATGTTTATCCCTCAGTGCAAAAAGGTGATGAAGAACATGTTTTTTTATGGCCCTTAAGGTTGTGTTGGAAGGTTAGACGAAGCTGTCATCATCTGTTACATGGTTATAAGATGATGGGAGCAGGGCTGCAGAGTCAGGTAAGGTTTTCTTCAGTATAAAGGAGTATCTGTCTCTCCCTCTGACTCTCTTCTGTACACTCGAGCGCTGTGATCTGCATTGAAGGGCCCGATGAGATCCTCCGTGTGTGCTGTTTGTGCCTGCTGAGATCTCTGACGAGCAAACATCTTGTATCCTCCTTGGCTTCTCAGTTTCACTGCTGGGACTTTTAACCTCAATGTTTGGAATCTTTAATGGGGAACACTGCGTTTGCCTCTTTGTAACAAACATTCCCAGACAGGAAATTTTATGTCGAGGAGAACAGGTGTGATTTCTGCTTTGTTTAGCAGTTGTTTACAGATCAAATACCAAATGAATAAAACTGTGTGCATTCATGACTAAAGCTTGATAAAGCTGCAAGTGTGTTTTATGGATTTCAGCTGTTGTGTAACCAGACGCATGTGTACAAGCCTCATTTCGACTACAGCATTCATCAAAAAACAAGGATGCAGAAATACCCAAAACATGCACTTGCACATGGACACTCACAGCCCCCTTCAGATCACATTAAACCCTTTGAAGACAGGAGTGCTAAGGAAGCAGCTGCAGGTTCCCAAACAGCTCCAGAGCAGCTCTTTTTTTTATCACACTTGTTCCACTATTCCATCCCAAGTATCTGTAACTATTATCCTGGCAATATCCCAGTTCTATTATTTTAGAATAATTATCAACAATAAATCTTCAGAGCTCAACCTAACAAAGTGCTTCACAGTTTAGGACAAATTAAAAGGCAATTAACAGGTAAAGAACAGCTTGGATTTCAATACAAAGAATGATAAAAAAGTTATTTCTCATTATTAGTTCAAATCTAGTAAAAAATTCTGCACATGGTAGTGAAACATTCATCTTTTATGAATAGATTTAATGGGAAATGATGCATGTATGATTTTTTGTAGTGTTGTTATATATTTTTTCCTTCCCAATACCAGCTCTGATCTCTGAACTAGTCCCATGGGTGCGTGGATTGTTTTTATGGTTCATTTTATATAATCTTTGGGTTTTTTTTCTCCTCAGTTCCGAATGCAATGATGCAATGCACTGGTTTTCATTTATATACAACAGCTTCTCCTAACTTAATGATTCAAAACCTGCTTTGATTCTAACTGTGTTTCAAAACATGTGTTCAAGTGATGAAGAAAAACCCTTCAACTATTCAAACAAATCAAAGTTTGACACAATACAAAAAGCATGGGGAACTGTGAACTGTCTGTGCATAATGGTGTGCAGTTACTTGACAACAATATCAGAGCAATTAGGAATGATCACCCTGATGTGACAGAATATATTAAATTCATAACGCAGAGTAAATCATGAAGAGCAGAATGCATAAGAATGCTGCTGTTCCTGGTTACTGTACTGTAGAAATGTAAATCTGTGTGGAGCAGTTTTCCCCTCTGGTGGAAAGAAACGCACAGCGGGTCATGTAGCTATCTTGTCAGAGCCTGTGTCAAACGTTTCCATTCATTTATTAAATATGCCATACACTCCATTTAGTTCCCATGGAGCACAACCCTGAAATTAAAGACTACAGATGTAAAACACACATGGTTACCTAACACAGACTCTCACTCAACTGTATTCAGAGTTAGAAAGGCAAATAAGCATGCATTTACCCTTGTACCACATGAAAATATCTACCGAATTAAAAAGGAAAAAGGAGCACATATGAAATGATTTTATACAGATGCAGTTTTATGTCAAAATAAGTGCAAGAATGGCATCACGCCCTATAAACACAACTTTAGCTGCCACATTCAACTCACTAGGATGCAAAAGATTTTTTAAGTGCAACTAAAATTACTAGTGCAAAAAAATGACACGCATGTGCGGAAAAATGGTGCTACAGCATCAAGTCTGAGGCCCAAATGCTTTTCTTTTATGTCTTGACGAGTGCTCTCTTATATGTGGCATTAAGGAATCTGGCTTGTGCTATGCAGCTACATACTAGTGAAATATCACACAGTTACAGACCCCACAAGGACACAGAAGTCACACAAATTTCTCAAAAGCAATAAATTAAAATACTCTAAACACTGCAAGTCTAGTTGAAAGTTAAAGTCAGTAATTAAAAATGTAAACTGGTTTCAGTGACTATATTGCAATAAAAAAAACACACAGATTGACCTTCTCACTCATCAGGAGGAGGCAGTCAAGAGACTGACTGGCATTTTGGCAGCACAGAACAAAGTAGCATTGTACTGAACACAAGCAAGAGTTATTGACGTGTTTGTGTGTGTCTGTTCGTGTGAATGTTAGTGGGTACAAGACTGTGACCCTTGGGGAACAAGTGACTTTGTGTCCTTGAGCTGTAGGCTGGCAAGAGGTCAGAGGGCCCCCTGTGGCTTTTACCGGCCAGTGCAGCATGGAGGGGATCCTTTTTGTGCCGCTGTGTTCTATTTAGAAGTATCTGCATTGGATTACAGGGTTCAGTAGAGTCACATAAAGAAGTACCGGGATGGTGTGTGTGTGTAACTGTGTGTGTAACCATGTGTACTTTTGGTGGCCTGGTGAGAGAGTAAGTGAGAGAACAAGGTGGTTCACGGCAGGGCAAAGAACAGTGTCGCAGCGGGACTTATCAGTGGAGGGTTCACTTACTTTTCTACACCTACAGGTCACTGAGAAAGACTGATGGGCAGCACACCAGTAAACACAAACACACGTGCACACACATGCACACACACACCCATTCATGCACATACACACAAAGGCACAAATGCTCTTCGCATTGTCAGACAACTGCAGTATGAAAACACATGTGATGCACATTTGTATACATGCAGGCATTCTGGCGCTATGAACGATTTGAACACACACACATTCTTATACGGTGATCAATCTACATTAACCTGAGAAATTAGGGACTAAGGTGATTCCCTTGGCAGGACTATAGTACATTCTAGCGTTGGACCAGGTGAAATAAAACTGTTTCACGGTAATAAAGCTGGCAGGAGGGAAGTCTGGACTCAAGTCTGGACTAAAACTCCATGGAGACAATAATAATAATGTTCTTTACTGTACTTGTGTACCACAATCCTGTAACTTAAAAAAATGTATTTGCATTTCTTAAAACAGCCACATAATGTTGGAGATTTACTTAAAAAATGGAACAAATTATATTTTTGCTTAAAGTTTTATATTTCATTGTAATCCTTAAACTACATTTATTATCATTTATGTATTTTTACAAGTTATACTAAAAAGAAACAGATAAATATTTAAGCATTGCACACTGCGGCAAACATGGCTAATATTCTACTGTTTTATAAAAAATAATAACATTATGTGGTCCACCGATTTAAAATTAATATTTTTCATAACACTCTGCCTCCTCGTCTTGGAAAATAAAACTCTTTTGTCTCGCTGCTAAAAATAATTTACTTAATATTACTGGGCACCAACTCACCATTATGAGCTCTCACTATAGGCAGAAGAAATGCACAAAAGGTTATGATTCAAATCTATGCTTTCAAAGCTCAAGCTCCCAAAGCAATAATGGGGATTAATAGAGAAAAAAATAGAAAGAAATGGGGGAAAAAAAGCAAAAAATTGATGGATGAAATGCTGCGATACCTTCAAGCCATTGTAAATAAGAGTGGTCAAGCTACAGCAGGTAATCAGTCAACAAGAGTGCATCACTGGAATCAGACCCTTCAGGTTAGAGGAAAATGCACATGTAGAATGAAGGTTAAACAACAATTTTAAATGTTAATTTTGCAGCGCCTCTGGCTAAGATTTACATTCACAACTCAAATGTATTTATTTAACTGTTTGGTTGGGAAATGATTGAAAAAGAGAGTAAAAAAATCATTATGTGGCGTCTTCAGTTTTGCAGCCGAGAGGAGGCTTGATGCAAGATACTGATAACATCTCTATCTGTCACTGCCGTTGAACATTATTGCCTATTCCTCACTTGCTAGGAGATATTATCAAAACTGAATCTTTTTATAGATTATTCTTGTTCTGTCCTGAGACCAGTATTTCTTTGCAGTTAGATACCATCACACTCAATATTTCATGGCCTCAAAGAGTTACTGGGATGAATTTCTCTCCAAGCCCCCTTGGTCTCTCATATTTGTGTGTTCCTCCCAGCTGACTTTTATCAACAACACAACCTAAAGCTTTTAGCACTGCAGCCATAGGGTGTTATGGTGGTGCAGTTGACTGCACCTCAAAAGCTCGACTGAGTTTCATAAAATCAAATTTGGTTATCCAGGTCAAGATCGGGCATTTTAGAGATTAATAGATGTTATTTAACAGGTTTGGATGCCTTTGGAGAATGCCTGTCTGTGTGTGTGGTTGTGTGTGTGTGTGTGTCTGCATATGTCTGATGATCCATTTCCCTGTGGGGATTTCATGGGTCATTTGCTCTGACCTTTGCTGTATGCAGAAGCAAACAAACAGCTGCAAACAGACGACAAGGCAAACAGCTTCAAATTCACACCAATACGCTACAATACTGCACTGTAACCGTGGCAGCGAAAGTTGAGTGCAGGCTCTGTTCCTGCAGCAGCCAACCAAATACATCCAGAAAATATTCATAAAAAAATTAATTAAAAGGCTGCTGTTTGGCTTTGTTTTAACTGTTTGTTGCTCCTTATTCATTATCTGATCAGGTGATAAGTGAGTGTACCCACTACAGACATCAAGAGGGAAACTAATGGTAGAAATAACAAAATATGAAAAGACTGTGCAAAACAGTACACTATACAAAGAGGAACACTTCAATATCTTTATACACAGTAATGGCCCTTTGCTCTTATTACATTCCAGCTAAAAGCCCCAGTTGAACCAAATATTTTCTGGTTCAGAGGTAAAGTTCCATCCAATGGCCTGGGAAACATTTTGGACAGACTTAAAATAAAATTTAAAAAAAGATAAAATAAAATAAAATAAAATAAAATAAAATGGAGCCAGCCTGACTGAGGTTTTGTGTCAGGTCTCAGTAACAAGAAAAAATGAACATTTAAGAAATCCAGTACAGCCGTGCTGGATACTTAACCTTTCAAACTATCCTGCTGAGTCAGCAAACACATTTCAGAGGGTTCAGAAACTGCGGAATGAATTTTGTAGATATAGTACTTGATTACATTACTTTAGGGTTAGTATAGTTATAGAAGTACTCCCTTTTTTTTGTCCACCCCCATATGTGTTTCTTGGCGTGTAAAAAGCTGTGTATGTGTGTTCCTTAAGGAATTTAAACTTTCAAACATCTCAAGTACATAAAGAAATCCCTCTTGACAATAGAATTTCTTTTTCCTGATTAACTAAATAAGCCTGAAGGAAAACATGTTTAAGCAGCTATATTTAGGTGAATTAGAGGGAAGAACTCCTAGGAGATAAACATTTGTACCTTGGAGTTTAATGGATTCTTTATTTGGAAATAGCAAGCTTAAAAGGTAGGACTATTAAACAACCACCACAATATAAACATGCAACAACAACCTTGATTGCCAGCGATAATGATGTGCTGCTACCTACCAGGTGCCATAAAGTTATTTTTTCCCTCTACTCTCCCCAAGCTACATTTGAATGTCTGCAACTGTGTACATGTGTGCTTCTGCATCTGCATTTAAAGCAATGAAGCAAGAAGAGATTCAGAGGGAAACCACGTACAAACACGGAGGGAAGAAAAAGAGTGAAACGGTATATAAAGCAGGGCGGGAGTTATCGGCCAGCCAACCAGGTGGAAACCAGCTGTGGGCGAGCTCAGGAAACATTCAAGGAAGTCTTACTCACATCCCAGAAGGCAGGGGAGATTAGACAAATCACAACGCTTGGAGAAAGCATTAGTCATATCCCAGAGTGCCCTGCTCTGGAGAGCTGTGTGGTGCTGGAGAGCCAGGTATCATGACTGAAATGATACTCCGAGATGAACAAGTGTTTGCCGTGTGCACCTGGATCACTCAGCAAGCATCCTGAGGGAAGATGAAAGGATGGTTTTACACGCCAAGAGAAAATTAAGACCAGGAAACTTGCACTGTCTTTTTTGCATCAGGGCAGAAGTTTGTGTTATATGTATTTACAAGTGTCTTTTTCTGGATAAATAGGAATTAAGAGGAAACATATGCTGAGAAATTACAAGTTGCAGAAGTAAAACACAAAGCCCAAAGTGGGTAGAAAGAAAGGAGAGAGGGATAAAATAAAGTAGAGGGCAGGAGGAGGAGTGCAGGAGGACTTTGATGGTTGGAGCGACAGCTGTGTCCCCGGTGAGTGTCTTTGAAGAACAAGAGGAAGCCTTGAAATAAATGCATTAATTGTAGACGTGGGGATAAATGAAAGAAGAACGATGGAGTTGAAGGAGAGGAGAAACAGATTGTGTTTGTTGACTCAGAATAACTCCAGCTGAGTGAGATGAAAGGCCTTGAGATTCTCACGTCTGAGGTTGTAGAAACCTGAATGTAGAGTTGGTGGATATTGCCTTGGAGCACTGATGTATGATCAGTTATTTTAATCTGTACTGGCATGTCTCTGTCTTACCTACACATTTTTTTTTGTACCTTTAGATCTTCTTTGGGCTAACAGAGGTAACTCTGGTAAAAACACAGTAGTGTCTATAATCATGAACACTGTGCAAAACTTCTTCGTCCTTAGAAAACTGACCTCTGAGATCTGCGACCTTGCATCAGTAAAACAAGAGCTGAATCCAACAATACTGTTGTGGCACTCGTCATTGTTCCTTGATCTATAAATCACAAAGTTAGCAAACAGAACTTGATCAATCTTTTATTGCAGACTTTTTTTTTTTTTTTACTCCAGACTCAGCTGTCAATGTTTCATCACACTCAATATTTCACTCTGTGGCCTTAGTCCAACCTCATCGGTCTACTGCTAATAAATAAATAATACAAATCGAGAATATAATAGCTGGAGAAGAACAAGGTTATAAAAAGAGAAAAAAAAAGAGAAAGAGAAAGAGATACAAGAAGGTGGCCCAAACTTTATTGGTATTATTAGAAGAAAAAAGGGGAAATGAGGCTCTAAATGTTAACAGTCTCCTCCTAAATCACCTGGTAGTTCTTATCAACTTTTGAAAGCGCCTGGATTTCTCATTAAGGTCTATAGTCTTTAAAGTGCAGTGACCGCAGAGCTCTTCTATTGCTTTCCCTTTATCTCCTTTTTCTGACCGGAGTATTAATGATCAATCTGAGACGGGTGAAGCACACTGCACGCTGAAAGTGGGTGAGATTGTAGCAAAGGCGAGTGAAGTAAGTAAAAAGCTCCCAGGTGGATCTCTGTGGGGGGGGGACTGTATCTCTCAGGTGATTTCTGAAGCAGCCTATCTATAGCCCCCGCTGCAACCTTACCGTATAAATATCTCCTCCTTTTACACACACCCTTACCTCCCTCCCTGTTTTCCTCCTCACACCATTACCCAGAAGACGTCCTTCTCAGCTGCTGAGTCTCTCCTCTGCACCCCCCGTTCCAGAGGCCCTGCAAGTTCCCATCCTTTTTTACCATAGGCATTACCATACCTTTGATCGCACTCGCCCTACCTTCTCTCCACTTCATTACCGATGCAAGCATCTCCCCCTCTTTTTTTTCAAAATATCTTTGTCCTAGTCAGCAGTTAGGAATGTTCATTTAACAATTGCCTTAGATGGAATTATAACGGTAAAAGGAGATGGCTTTGAAATGTAAATTGCGTGCGCAGGAGGCCCTAGTGAGCGCTCTGACGGTCTCCTGGATCCAGATGACGAACACCCAGGTTTCATTCCATCTGACATCAGAGGCAGAGGCGGGCTCATGGAGAACAAACATGTCGTGAGGAGAAGCAGAGATAAGGAAGATAGACAGACACCCCTGTCCTTGGTTGACAAACAGCTGCATCGCTTCCCTCTCTTCTTTTATCTGCACTGTGGTTTCCCTTTCATCTGGCTGGCGGATTGATGTGATGGTATTATTTACTCGTCATTAGAGGCAGAAGAAATTGTGTGTCATTAGCTTGATAACACCTCTGCCAGATTAGATGACAGACAAGAAGCACTGGTGACCTGATTGGAAAAGGAAAGAACCCAGGGGGATCAGAATGAGAGGTTGGGTATTACTTTAAAGATGGAGAAATAGATGAGGCCCAAAGAGATGAGCTGGAGATGAAGAGAGAATTAGAAGTAGGAAAAAAAAGGTGAGAATTACCAAAAATGTAATTACCCAAAGCAATACAGGACAGGAGATGGATAAAGAGAATGTTTAACACAACCTGTGGCATACAGACAAGTAGACAGGAGGTAAACAGAGAACCAACTAAATACATCTGCAAGCAAGTAATACATGTCCTTGGGATCCTTTCTCCTGCAGATGCATGGTTATTATGTAAGAGGTCCTCCATATTAAAGGGAAAAATCCAATAATATCACAAATAGTTTTTTGTAGTTTTTTCTTTTACATAAAAACAGTAAGTTCGGGTTATGAAAGATCATGGTTCAGGTTAAAAGAACTTCTTGGTAACTTTAAAGAAACCTTTTTTGTCAGTGTTAATAAACCTTTTCTGTTATTTTTGAGGCCATTGTTAAAAGAAACCAACACTGAAGGTCAAGAAATGAGAAGTGGATAACAGTTTCCTTTGTCGAAATGCTAGGTTTTATCGGCCCGTCAAAACTACTGTTTCTAGGCTACTAGGCTCTGTAGCCTAGAAACAGCATTTTAAAGATCAGGGGTTAGTTCATGGTCAGACTGAAAAGAAAGTAAAGTTGACTTTGACTAGAGAGAGACGACTCCATTGTTTAAGTACAGCGTTTTGTAGATCATCTATCTATCCTGACCTCTTAAATAGCAGTCTCTCCGGCTCCATAGCAATTTTACAGTACTTGTCTTCCGGCACCTTCACTTCTGCAGCAGATGGAAAGATTTTAAGTCCACAACTAACACTAGCATTTGTTCGTATGGTCTCAGGTCACACAACCTGTTCTGACTGCTAGAATAAGGTGACCAGAAATATGGTTATGTTTAATTATTGGTGACCTGCATTTACAACAGAAAAGACGCTAGAGATATTGAGGAAAAAGTGTGTGTGTGTGTGTGTGTTGTGGTGGTGGGGAGCGGTGGTGGGGTAGTTAGCCTTATGTTGTGCAAGTTTATGTTCCAAGGTAAGGAAATTTTTTTCTTTTCTAACAATTGTTAATCTGATTTCTAGCCAGCTTCTTTTCTTGGTCAGAACCAGAGAGTTCAGGTTTCCCATCAGCTCTCTTTTGTTTGTTATGTCCTAAAAAGAAAAAAGGAATTCACAATGACATGAAACAGAGAATAACAGCAAATTCAATTCAATTCCAGTAAATGTTCTACACTTTCTTATCATAAACACCTAAATCAATCAATTATCTGAGCTGTAGGGATTTCTTTGATGAAAAACAAATAAATTAATCAACACATTTACTTGATTATTAGCTGATTATGTTTAAAGGTGACTTATGGGAGCATAAATGAAAATAGTTGAGTTGGCGACTGTGTGCATGAGTAGCCTCCTTTCTCATTCATTTCCCTGTAATTAGTGCAAGCTTGTTAATTAAGCCACAAGGCACTCAATTATATTTCTCCTTTTAGAGCTGACCTAAACCTGAGGGAAAACATGTTGAGCCGTCTAAGAAACAATGGCCCCACTGATCTTTGAGTAATTATCAATTACTATGCTAATTCATCACTCACTGTCAATCCCGTCACAAAAGCCTCATGTAACCTGACAAAAAGTGCATGCTCCCACTGACAAGTTGCAAGTCAGAGTTAAAAAAGGTAACGTCATTAAAATGATGACCTATTGACTCTGCTCCTTCAAAGCACTGTCCACTGAAACATTTGGCCTTCGATAAATTGTGGCCTCTGCTTTGCAGTTACGTCCAAGATGAAGGATTAAAAAACAAAAAAAATAACCATGGTGCAAGATTTGGAGCTTTGTTTTTTGTTGTTGTTTAGGGGCAGCTTAAGTGAAGTGTGTTACTCAAGTTTTATTCTTCAAGAAACCCTGTGATCAAACAAGCAATGCAAAGCTGGATCCTGACTTTCTGTCTGTGTGTGTGTGTGTATGTGTGTATACATTTATTAATCTTGTTACTGGACAAATTAGCCACTGCATAGCAACAAAGGTTAACAAAGAGATGTGAAAACAAAGAGAGAAGAAGCAAGAGGGAGAGGTTGATGGAACAAGTCCTTTAACTTGTTCTTAATTAAGGTAAAGTCTTTGTTCTTCATCCTGTCTCCAAGGGAGATGGCAACACATTCATAAGCCCTTCTCATAGTGACACCACTATCTGATTAATTGGCCCCTGAATGCACAGCTTTAAATCACAAAGTCCTAGACACACACCCACTCACATGCAAATGCGAGCAGCCACAGCTTCACAAGCACACAAACTGTACATAGAGTAGGTCAAAGTCCCTTCCCACACAGCATTTAATCACAAAGTTTAGGCCAAAACATCTACTGATCTTTGCCCATGACAGCACTGAGGCACAGGTGACCTTGTGTAGCGTCATCAGTTGGTGAAGATAAATGTAGAACACCTAGAAGCATGTACATTTACCTTCCTGGCCTATTTAGGAGTGATTTTTTTCCATATATTCCTTCAAGGAAGGCTTTGTTTAGGTTTACAATATAGTGGCTCCACATCTTTTCCTGTGATGTTAGCTTCCCTCACAGCCCTGTCAGATGAGCTCTAGTACTGCTGATCAACAGCAACTGTCATGTTCAGATGTGCTTGTTCTTACTATTTTTTTAATGGCTGCCAACTATTAAATAAAAAGGACATACCATTGAACGTTCCTTTATTAAGTCCTTTGGTAAAGTTTCCATAAAATAACTGCTTAAAGTGGAAGGATTGATTGTTTGAAGTATTTAGTCATTACCAACGTTTAGCTGCTTACTGCAGTTAGGCCTACTTTTAGCTAACATCACTACTTCTACTCACTTACATACCGTACTCAGTTCTTATGCTAGTAGGTAACCAGTTCAACTAATATGCTTTTAGCTAACCATTACAACTATTACCCAGCAAACATATGGGTGAACTGTAGGCAGAAGACTGGGCCCTGTGTGGGCAGCCCATGTGGGCCCCACTTATCTTGTGAAATACGGGCCCCACACTTTGAGGCCCAGGGAAGGCCCCAGCAAGGGAGCCCACAGTGTGGGCTGAGTGTGGGAGTATCTCTGATGAGACCCACTGTGAACCCACAGCATGCCCACTGGGTTGAGTGTGGCCAGCCTACCTGAGTCCCACATGTGCCCTGAATTTTAATGCCGGTAACCCAAGGGACCCTTGTGAGTTTTTCTGTGGGCAGGCCCACAGGGGGTTATCTACAGTAAACCCTCATAGGGGCCCCAAAGGGCAAAACTGCTGCAGGCCCTGCACTGGCAAACCCAAAGGGAGCCCACGTGTAATTGGTGTGGGTTTGGCCCTATCCACAAACACCCACAGGTAACCCACACTTTTCCTAAGTGGGCCACACAGGCATGTTTGCTGGGTGCTTTCACCTTTTATTTAACTGTTGTATGCTCGGCTAAATATTGCAACCCATTTATGGTTTTTGCTAAGTATTACAATCATTTTTGTTTTTCCCAACCTTTTTTTCTTTTTACTTTTTTATGCTTTTAGCCAACCTTTTTACCATTTATACTTCTGGCTAACTCTTTCAACTATTTATGCCATTGGCCGTATATTTTCAGCATTTAGCTAGGCTACCTGTTTTAATTGTTTATTGCCGCCAGCCCTTCCATTCTTCTGGCTACAGGTACACTTTGTCAGGAATCATTATTCTTAATAAGGGTACATTTTTTAAAAACTTTTAACAGTCATTGCTACTTTGCATCTACTTTTACTTTTATTTTATATCTGTAAATGGCCTAATTTAGTTGTTGTTTGTCTTGTACAGCTATAACAACAGCTTCATTACACAATATTTCATTTGTAGTCTTTGATCAAATTAAAGCTGTGTATATCTGTCCTGTTATGTGAAAACAGACAAACAAACATGTTGTGAGACAATGACTTCTAATATTAGATTCCTTCTAGTTTTACCATTTTATTCTGAGAATAAGTGACAAAACACACATGAACTGCCTGGCTTACTATACATCCCAGCATGAAACTTTCACGGGATCAATTCCTTAGATCTATCATAAACATCAGAAAGCTCATAATAGTTCTTGTTTCTTGCCTTCTCACATACAAGCAGCATATAAGACTGTGCATCTCATTACAGCACAGCTAGAAAGAGCTTTCATGTGATCCACTCCAGCATCTGTTCCCCAGCCTCTCTTCTTTAGCCCTCTCCTCTCTGCTTGCTTATGTATTGATAAAGGTACTGCCTGTGAAATATCAGGTCCTGTCTACCAGTAATTGATTGTTTGCAGTTTGATAATACATAAATGTAGAGACTTGCGCTTGTCAGCTGTGCTCTAAAATAAATGCAGCCATAGATTTCCAATTAAAGGTGGCTGGCGGGGGCTATTAGTTAGCTCTAAAGGTAGCTGTCAGCAAGCAGAATGCGGGGGTGTATAACCACCGATATAAGGCAGCTGTGAGAGGTGTATTTATCCAGTTCTGGACACACAATCTTACTGCCAACAGCAGAGAGTTAGGGTGGGGCAATATCGTGATATATAGCATGAAACAACACCTTGGAAAGAGTAGTTTGACAGAATAATTAGGTATGAGGAGTGCGATAAAAAAAAACTTTCAAGATGTTTCTGTTGCAAACAAATGGAGTGCTACTCAGTGATGTGCATGTCACAGCTGAAAGAAATCATTTTAAAGGTATTTAAAGGTAAATTGCATGAATATCATCAGCACCTAAGTTACACCCAATTTTTGTGACCACTAGTACATACACATTTGCAATTTGTTGGTCAGGAAAAAAACAAGTTGCCATCTCACCAACATGGACAACTGCATTTCATGTTGTGTCCATTTCTGATCATGTATCCTTTTGAAGTAATGTGATGCAAGCAGATATGAAGACAGCTCGGCCAAGGTTGCAAACTAATGCCAGAGTCATTTCCTGGAACCACTTTAGTGATGACACACTTGAGCTGTGAGTCAGGTGAGAGGTGAACCAAGTAGTAGGTTGGTTGATTGAAGTAACACTTAGCCAAAGCTGATCATTTCTCAAGAGCTTTTAAAATGTGCTTTTATATCAATGTGAATTTCACATTTTGAGTTTATCGACTCATGTTGCCAAAAAAACAAGTAAATAGGAGGCATCATTTACAGCTCTGAGAAATTCTGGCTTTTTTTCAGTTTTTGTCATTTTAAAGATGAATACATTTGAGAAAATAATGTTAAAGTAATCAAAAATGAAAACTAGTTGCAGCTCAATCTGTAATACAAGCAAATAACATTCACTAGAATCTAAAAAATGTTCAGATTGTCAGTTCAAAAGACATTATAAGCAGCAACAACCATCTAGGCAAAATGGATTTTATTGTTCACTGCAGTTCATACCAACTTCTGTGAGGGATTTTTTCACTCCTCAGTTATCCTCTACTGGATATTACATGACTCTTTACCCTAAAGCGCTGACATTTGAGTTGTGTGCCCTGAAATGGCCTGTCTGTGCATCAATTTTCACTAGGATTTCATTTTTTGTTTTGTTTACTTGAATACATTTTCTCAATTTTGTGTAACCTCTCATCAAAATGGCATCTTTTTTATCCCCAGGACTGCAACAACAAACTATCTTTCAGTCTTTGCTTCATTGTTAATGAAGTTTGAACCCTGTTAAATGCCGAGGGCCACCAATTGGGTCTCCCTGAGATGCCAGAAGCAACGTATTTGTCTTTATTTATCATTGCCACAGAACTCAAGTATCCTGTCATTTATACTTAAGATGACTTTAAACTGTATCTGTGTTTGCTGTATTAGCATATTAAACATTACATGCATCTTTATTCTAAAGGATTAACATTTGAGCTGTGTGCTCTAAAATGCCCTTCTGTGCGCCAACTTTGTACTGAAAACATAATTTATATAAATTTTTAGGGGGGGTTTTTGGTTTGTGTTTTAGCTTGAAAATATTTTTCTCACCTTCTTTTGACCTCTTGCTTCAAAATAGCATTTTTGACCCCAGGACTGGTCCAGCTAACTGGATATTTTTGTGGTCACTGCATTTACTTACCAAGCTTTCAACATTGTTGAGCATCAAGTGTTAGAAAATCCAATCTTCCCTTAAAATGCCAGAGGCAGCATCTCTGTCTTTAATAATAACTGCAATGAAAGTCGAATTTCTTGTTGATTTTCACATTAGTTTACTATGAACTGGATATCTGCATTCTGTGTGAACATTTGTTGAATATTACATGCCTGTTTATCCTGAAGGATTGACATTTGAGGCCTTTATATGCACCACTGTTGTGCTGAGCTTTTATTTATACTTTTTTAAAAATGTTTTTTTGGCCTGTGTTTTAGCTTGAATATATCTTTCTGCTCTCTCGTGACCTCTTGCATCAAAACAGCACTTTTTAAACCCAGTAGTACTACAGCTAACTGGACATTTTTTTGGTTGTTGCATTATTCTTTCTAAATTTTCAATTTTTGAGTGTCAAGTGCCAGAAAATCAGGTCTCCTGAGAGAGGTAGATAGGGAGATTTTGCATATTTGTCTTTAAACATCTGTTTGCTGATAGTTAAATATCTTGCTCATTTTAACATGACAAGTGACCACAAGCTTAAATATCTGAATCCTGTATTCAGACTGCAAGACTCAGTCTAGATAGGAAGCACTGACTTTGCAGCAATAAAGCCCATCATAGAGTAAAAATGATATAATGATGAAATGGACTGGAATCTATTGTCATATTGGGGAGAAGAAATGTAAAAGTGAACAACTGACTGAGGGCAAGTATAGAAAAGAAGTGTGAGATAGTCAGAGGAAGTTTAAAAGAAAGAAGACAGTCAGACAGAATGACAGAGAGAAGGATATGTCTTTTGGGAGAATGAGTGTCCCTTATCACTCTGTACGGTGCTGTCTGTCAACCCCATTTCTGGATAACAAGTCTCTTCCAGCTTCATTTCAGCCATTCCTCAAAAAAGAGTCCTCCTCGCCTTAGCAGATGAATCCATACAGCTTTAAGCACACACAGGTTTTGGCTACACATAGTCTTTTTTTTTTTGAGCATGATCCTAAAGCATGGAGATGAACAGATTTTCGTCAAGGATTAAAGCACAAAAAGATATGATCTTGAGAAATGTCACACTAGCAGAGGACCAGGGTAACCCATTTTTATGGAAGCTTTCAAAATTCGTCTCTCTGTCTGCTGGCTGTGTTTGTTTTTACATCTGAATCCATATCACACATAAGCACACACAAACACGGAGATCCGATCTTGCTTATTTGATTCTCAAAAACAAACAACTGTCTCGAAAAAACGCCTCTGGTCAGAGCTGAAAAGAGATACTTCCCGTTTGAAAAAATCCCATTAAGTCTATGCATACAAACACACACAATCAAACCCACGTGGAGTCATGTGAGGTCCCGCTCAATCAGCAAAGACCTGATTTGAGGAGATTGGGAGAAAAGAAAAAAAAAAAAGACCCGAAGACAGAAATACTTCCAGCCTCACAAACAAAGTGTCACTCAGCTCTTCAGTACAGCTCCTTCATCAAGCATACATTCAATGGAGACTGCTGTTGTCATGGAAACGATAAGTTTGAAGCATTAACCCATTCTACCAAGCCGCACTCGTCTCCGACTTGTGTCCCTCCCTCCCTCCCCCTGCCTTCCTCCCCCTGCCTTCCTCTTTTCTCTCTCTCACACACACAGAGACTTCCACACACACACACTAAAAACTAATCACCACTTTCTTCACAAATCGCTCCTCATAGATCTCTCACTGCTCTCTGGGGACTCTCCACAGCGTATTAATCAACGTAATTGAAATAGTTGATTACATCACTTCACGCCTCATCCCGGTTTAAGGGACTGTGTGCAGCGAGCATTAAAGATGTAGTAAAAGAACACTGCGATGTTGTGGTGTGTGTGCATATCTGTGGCTAAAAGGCATTAGCACAGATGCCATAAAAAGTGCACCGCACATAATAGCTACGACTGTCTCCACTATAGAGCCATTAGTCACAGTTCTTCTGAAGGTATAATAGCATTTAGCATTTCCACATGCCTGAAAACAACCAGACCTATGGTGTCTGTTCTTTGATGTGAGTACTTACATCATCCAAAATGTGTCCAACAATGTTGAAACTCAGAAATCCTCAAGTTTATTAAAGGATACAGTGCTTTCATTTTGTCACCTGTGGCTCTAACTTCCAGGAAACATGAGAAAACCTGATGATGGATTAGAAACTGAGGAAAGGAGTCGACTATATGACTCAAAGTAACATGAGTTACATAAGCCCCTTCCTGAACATTTCTGCTTAAATCTCGTCAAAAGATTTTTATCTCAGTGATGGTTGTGAAACAACAAGAGCAACAACTCCCATGATCCCACACTACATAACACCATCAAACTACATATCAAATATTGTTTATATTGAGGGAGGTTTGGCTGCAGAAGTTACATACCCTGCTTTTAAAGGAGAGTGCAAAGGCATCTGTGCTTTGACTCATGCATTTATATCTTAACTGAAACCCTGGTAACATTAACCAAGGCCTTTAAAACTGTCTGTAGCGGTCAGTGAGTTAGAAGAATTCTGAGGTGTGTGAGTTAATTTGCTGGTATAAAGTATATGTCAAATGGAAATGGTCTAATATCTAACAAAGAAGTAAACATGCTTTTTAAATAGCACAAAATTAGCTCTAATTTCCTGCTATGTGCTGTAAACATCAGTTTGTGTGTACTAGAAAATGCAAGATAAACTTTATTCGTTGTAGATTCATATTTTATTAACTTTCATCTCTGTGTAATTTACATAAAATGTCAAAAACTCAGAGAAAAAAATTTACCACTAAAAAGTGACCAACATGACGCTTTGTAAAGGCTGTAAACTGAGTACAAACACACTCCTTTGGTTCAATCACATGTAGACACGCACCTGCACATGTGAACGCACAAAAACACATACGGACATATATTGCCTGTAGGACCTACCAATTTCCTTTTCATGTGTTCACAACCTTACACACACTCGCACACAAACATGAACCATGACTCATACATCACTTTTTCAGCTTTGTGCTGTTTTTCACAACAAAGACAGTTAAAAATTGGAAGGTTGTCAGGTAAAATGAATATAAACTAAGGGCAAAATGGACCTGTGCCTTTTATTTTGATCATCCTCCTGCCGTGGTTCTACTGATGGAAATGTTCTCTCTGTTGGTTTATCCCTGACCAGTTAGTCCACCACTTAGCCTGAGCAAAGACTGAAATATCTCAATAAATATTGAATGGATTGCTCTGACATTTGGTAGAGATATCCATGATTCCCAAACAATTGTGGTGATCCACTACAAATCCGTATTTGTGGTTTTAAGTCAAATGCCATGAAATTTCTTGAGCCTGTATCTTTCCATGTAGCGCCATCATCTGTTCATAATTTTAGTTTGTCCAATACTTTAGTTTTTCACTTTGTACCTACAAAACCGATAACATTTCCATCAACTTTTGCTGTACTTTTTATTTTGTGCTTATTATCTAATGTTTGCATGCGAAAAAAAAAACTTGTCAAGAACAGTGAATATAGTAACACGTTAAGTGTTAAAAACAGCATGTTAGCATTGTCACTGTGCACGTTAGCATGTAGCCTACAGCATGTGCAAAGAATAACCTCACAGAGTCTTGAGCACGGATATGGATGTAGAACTTCGTTGAATAACGAATCACAATGAACCCACAAAGAAATCACCAAATGCTTCATTCAGGTATTTTTTAGCTGTTTTGTGTGCACTGAATGCACTCTCTACTGGGTATTTGTTATACTAAAAGAAGAGCGAAAAAAAATAAGAAAAGGTAATCTCTCTTTTCAGGGTGAAGGTACTGTATTTCTTCACTTTCCCTCTTGTGTTTCCCTTCCAAATTCATCTTCCTCATATCGATTTCTGGCTTTATACTATTTTTCAGAAAACCACGACCACTCAGCCATAACCTTTTGGCCTGTAATGTCTCTATGCCTTACAAGTAGCAGGGTAATTGCTCTTTTTTATACTTACATGTCGACAAGGATAAAAACCAGGATTTCTTGAGTCTTTCTGAGACCCTACAAAGAATCACTTATAAAAAAAGAAAACATTTAGACAAATATATAAATAATATGAATCCTCAAGGGTATATAAGTTGCTCTCAGTTAACATAACCTCACTTGAACAGCACTGAAACCCAGAAAATAGATATTATAACATAATAATAATAATAATAATAATAATAATAATAAGTATTATTATTATTATTATTATGATAACAATGATAGATAAATAAATAAATAAATAAATAAATAAATAAATAAA
>JAPZDV010000008.1:14586843-14625537 GCA_029814665.1 Acanthurus lineatus | reverse complement strand
TCTGTCTGCTGTGTACCCAAAACATCCCAAAGGCTTCACACTGCTGCTCCTCCTCTTCTCCTTATCTTTCTTGTTTGAAAAGGAGGGGAGTGAGAGAGAGAAAGGGGCCGAGTGTAAGTTACTTGGGATGGATTTATGCTTACCCCCATACATATGGTCCATCCCTGTCATTCTTGCTGCTATTTATGGTGTTTTACTCTTATATTTAGATTCACCTTTTCCTGCGGGTGGAGAGGTGGCTTTAACCGAGATAAGTCAACATCATCTTATTTTAGAGGACAGGATATATTCTGCATTCATCTTTCAGCCAACAATTTCTTTGGGACAACTAGAGTTTTGTTTTTGTTTTTTTTCCCAAAAACTTGCAGTGTGATGTATAATGCATGTCCATTGAGAGACAAAAATATTCTGCAGGCATTATGCCTGCAGCTGTATCCATTATTTTTGTGGGTATATGATGGAGTTTTACTGTTTGAGTGTGTGCAGGAAAGATGGGACGGTGGATGGTGTTAATGTTACTTCAGATTCTTTCAGTGAAAGACAAAAAAAAGCATGCATGCGCGAAAAAACAAAAACAACTTCTTCTCAAAGGTTCTAATTAAATGACAAATGAACTAGTATCTGCTTTTCCCGGCTCTCATTCATCTTGGTAAAAGCAAAGCAGGACTCGTTTAGGATGATGTGTATGCAGTATATGCACCGCCTATTATACACACACTGTGCTGGATAAACAGGGTGATGTAGTCTAATTCTGCCAACTGTTTGTCCTTGCTTCAGAAGCAGCATTTGAATGCAGCTCAGATATAAGGAACTAAGAGCCTCCAAGGGGAACAATAACAGAGGGCGCTATTGACACTTCACTCTATAGACTGGTGGTTCACAAACAGGCATACTTGTAGCCTGCTTCAGGGGGTACTTAAAGACTGTAGAGTAACATATATAAACACATATATATTGTGGTGTGATACAAAAATGCATTCACAGATCAGATCCCTCAGGCAGCTGTGACACACGAGCCAGAGGGAGAGACATTTTGCAGCAGGGTATTGCAAGGTAATAAATTACAATGTAATACATCTTTATATATTTGTCAGTGACCCCCTGAAGGTTTCACTGACTCACTCACTGCTGCACTACATGGATGTGTGAAGGAGAACTGGATCCAGAGTCACAGGCCAGGCCCTGGCTTTCCAATGGAAGTTACACAGTGAAATACAAATCATGTTACAGCCAGAGCTGTCCACACATACGCACACGCACACGCACACGCACACGCACACACACACACACACAGTGTATCCCCAGGGAAGATTACACTTACCCAGGAAAGATTAGATCACACTCTCACCTTTTTTCAGCACAAAGGGAAAGACACTAAGTTATGGGCTTGCTGGCTTTAGAGTCTGGATTAATCCCAAACAGAGTTAATCTAATACCATTTTTCCTTCATGACATTGATTTTGGTAGCTGAACTTTATTCTAATCTCAGTGCATTAGTAGGCATATTTGTTATTATTCCTATTTCAACATCTTTGATCAATGCAGATGTTTTTTTATGGATGTACCTGAAGTTTGATGAGTCTTTGTTTTTTGCATGTCGACTCCTTGTACAGTAACAAATCTGGTACTTTGTGTACTGAGACCTTGCTGGGTACAGCAGGGTCCCTTTGCTATTACATGTCATGGGATCAGTTCTTAAGCTTGTGTATTGTGATGCCTGATTCAGCCATTTAGGCAGTAAGAGAGACATTTTACAGATACCTCATCCAGTCTGAACAACGCTGATCACAACCCACAGTAGCAAAAGCAGCCTAACAAATGGTTGATATAGTTACAAATAGGAGTCAATAGATCTGTTATATTGTAAAACGTCAAGCTCTATTTCAAGTGCTAAGAGTTTGACTGCAAAACTGAACAATTAACCTCAGTTTCACATCTAGCTCAACTGTGTGACAAAAACATATCAATGTTTACTTTTAAATGAGGGAGGTGCTGATGAAAGAGTACCTGTGTTTATGTGACAGGGCTATAGGGGTACATAAGTCAAAAAGGGTCAGAATCAGTGCTGTGGACTTAATGCACATACTGTGGTTGCAATATAGTTTACTATAAGACTATAATCTTCACACAAACTCAAAAACTCCTTTAATTACTTCTCTTTCAAGCTTAATTCCTCATTATGCACATATCTTCACTTCAGGAGCTCTTTCAGAAAAGCCAGCAAATTAATATTTTCTGGAACACCTTTCTTTTCATAACTGCATCAGCAATCATAGCCATAATTTTCTCAACAGCAAACGGTTTCTTGCACAAACAAGATGATTTGAGGGTAACATCGGTGGTATTTCAGCAGATGTGGAGATTAAAATCAGTCTAATTAGGGCAGGACACGGGGAGATTGATGTGTAGACAGCAGAGAGATTCAGCCACCTGTTTGTTTCCTTGCCATTTTCCTCCCCAGCATCCGCTCTGCAATCATAGGCAAGGTTAAGATATTCAACTCAAATGAAAATCAGGAGGCTGACATCGAGTCAAGCTGCATTTTATCATGCTGCGTCGTATTCCATCATATCAGAGGAAAAAATCAACCATCATTTGACCTCTCTGGCATTAATACAGCAGGACTTTGGCAGATGAGCCACAGAAAAAAAAACCAGAAAAACTGGAGCAAGTCGATTATTATACTGAAAACAAAATATATATTTGATGACTGAGCCTCAATGCCAATGAGAGTGATGGTAGCTGCATTTTCTGGTGATGGATTATGGAATGCATTCTGACTACCAGATCAAAGCTCTTTTTCAAAATAAAGTTGGTACAATAAACAAGCAACTCGAAGACATCAATTTTAAGTAGCTAACCTTGACCAAGTAGGTCTATATATTGTATATACTGCTCCGAATAAAAATGCCATCAATACCGACAACATCGCAAGTGATGGTGCACACTGCAGCATTCGAGGGGATGGGGGCCCGTAATGCAGATGGTGAAAATTAAACTGTCACTCTCTTAACACTCTACAACTCATAGTTACATATTTTATGAATAACAATGACAGATTGCTGCATGAGCGTGCCTGAAGAATTGATGGCTCCTGAGTAATGAGAGCGGAGTTTAAATGAGTTACAGAATCCCGTTGATGTGGTGTCATAAATTTCGATCACGGCAAATTCCTCAGCTTGTGGTGTTTTAAATTTCAGATCATGGTACAATCATGATGCAATAAGCCCCTCTCGAGTTAAATGATGTAATTGGGTCGAGAGTGTAGGGCTCTTAAAATACATAAAAGTTAATTGATTCACGGGAATAATATGCTGAGTGCCGGTTGATTTGTGCTGCGCTAAAAGGTTGGGGGTCACTTCTGAGAGCTCCTTTCTGAAACTTACAGGCAGCAAGGTCGAGCGGTTGCATTACTTAAGCATGACCTTGAGGGCAGACAGTACAAGTACAGGTTTCATTGTAAAGACTGAAGACAGACAGACAGACAGACAGACAGACAGAGAGGAGACCGATACGATGACTGTAGTCTCATAGTCCCATCTGTTCTGCATGCTTTAAGTGAAACACGACTAAATGCAAAGATTCTGACAAACTCCGTAAGTCTCATTGTAAATGCTTATGACTAGAAACAGAACTTTCACTTTGATGATTTATTTTTAAGCACAGATTTAAAAAATGAGATGAAAAATGAGCTTCACAGGTGCTGGTTGGTGGATTCTTTAAGTCTTGGACAAAGTCAGGCCAGTTTGTGCAATACTTAGCTAACCAGCTACTGGCAGTTTCCTTACATAAATGCCAGATATGGGAGTGGTATCAGTCTTGGTGGCATGTGGTGCATTTTATCAGCAGTTAGCACTGTAACCTCACATCTAGAAGGTCCTAAGTTTAAATTCTGGCCAAGGCTGAGTTCTGTATGGAGTTTGTATGTTCTCCTCTCATTCCCCTGGTTGCCTCCTGGTGTTTTCACTTAAAAAAATCCCCCCAACAACACCTTTCTCCAAAGGTATTAGCTTAGAATTGAAGTTGGTCTGTTTAGCCTCACAAAGGGTTGGATTAAATGCAGGGATCAATTTTTGTTTCACATGTTTGTAGAATCTTCTTTATTTAATCTTTTTATCTGACTTGAAACAGAAACAGAACAATGAACGTTGAACTATGCTCAGTAAACTTGAAATCAACTGGGTGGTACGCAAAAATACCGTTTGAGGAATGGAAAAAAAAAATCCTGAGAGAGAACTTTTGCATCTTGTGTTCTCACCTCTGCAAATCTGGCCAATTGCAAAGGAAAGCGGGCGTACAGTAAGAGGCTGATTGTCAGTTTTTGGGAAGTAGTACTTCACTTGACCTGCATGTTTATGGCCTGTGAGAAATAAAACTGTGTAACTCATAAAATTGGCACACACATGGTGAACACGTCCACACAGAAAAGCCCAAGCTAGGTGGTGGATTTTTTACCGGGAACCTCCTGCTCTGAAGGATCAGTGCTGACTAAAAATGAGCTGCTACACTGTCATGGACCCACAGAGTTTTGGGCCTAATTACTAAGATACTGCATACACCAACTGCATTGTCTATTATGGTGCTGAAAGGATCAATTGATTAACAGAAAAAAAAAATTAATCAACATTTTTGCTGGTCCTTAATTCAGCTAATTTTTCATCCTTTTCATTTCGCAAAAAGGCCAAATATTTCACATTCTGAAATGTGAGGATTCACTGTTTCTCTCTGTTTTATATCATTATAAAAATCAATACTTTGGAAACAGAACTGCACAGGCGGCCAATATCCATAAAAAGCAAGCGACTTGTGAAACTTTAAGCACATCCATAAGACAGACAGACACAGGGAGGAGGAGAGAGGGAGGGTAAAAGACAGAGAGGCATGGAGGGAGGGAGAGATTAGTATCAGAAGGGAAGAAAAATGATATTAAAAACATCTCTAGTCTGTTCATTTCCCCAAATTTTTTTTTAGATTTGGTTATTTACAAATTTGGAAACCAATTCTAGACAAAGAAACCAGAGCAAACCCCCCCCCCCTTAAAACTTGAAGTAATTTTCCTAATGGAATAATCCGTTCTCAAATGAAGCACTTGTTGCAGCTCGGCATAGCAGTTAGAACAGAACAGGACGCACAAACACTGACTACTCCGTCCAGCTCTAAAGGAGAGCTCTGATGATAAGCAGCCACCCAGGATGGATATAGTGAGCAGTAAATTCAGCTCAGATCCCTCACCAGGGAACTCTGGCTTTTTTCCTTTTTTTTTTTGCTGAGATTTGTTTTTCTCTCCGTCCTCATGCCTGCCTCCTCCTCTCGCTCCCTTCCATGATAATTCCCTTGCTACTGACAGCCACTGAACGGCGCAGTTTAAATCTCTGTCGAATTCTTAAGTGCTTATTACAGAGTTCAAGAGCTTAGCTGGAGATGAAACGGGATAGGATTGAGTTCGCCTGCAAGTGTGTGCGTGTGTGTGTGTGTGTGCTCACACAAGGTGAAACAAAGGGAACGTGTGCGCCCGTGCACGCGACCATGTGCATGCATGTGAGCAAAAAATAAAACTTCTACAGGCCAAACTAAAAAGGAGCAGTGAGATCAGATGCCTCGAGGCACAATGGTGGGATGAAACAGTGGAAATAGAGCATTTCTTATTCCCTCCTTATCATCGCTTGAACTCTACAAACCCCCCTTTCAGATGCAAATGCAGCACTATTCAAAGAGAGGTCAACCTGTTCATCCTGAGTTTCACACTCTGCGCCCGAATGAATAAAGATGCAGTTCAAACATCCGCTGCTTTAAGCTTGTACCACTTATAGTAATAGACATGTGTGCATGTATAGAGACAGAAGAGAGAAATAGAGATAACATGGATAACATGACTGTCAGGATATAAAAAAAGTCTTTGGTAATCAGCTTTCTTGTTAAAATGTCATACATGGTTCCACAGTAGCACATGAGGTCCTCAGATTGAGACAATACTTTCAGACCCCTGCCATTGCATCTTTGTTTCATCATGACAAGACAATTCACGGGCTGAATCAGTGCAGTTACTGGCAGCTGCTGTTTGTTTGTGAAGAGACGGGAGGATACAGGTGCTGTTTTTGACATTTCACTCTCACTTTTTATTGAAAGTGCATACCACACAATCAAGCAGCGGGTCACACGCTGGCAAAATGTGACACAAAGAACACAAAGGAACAACTTGGTGTAGTGATAATGCCTGATGTGTTGTGATCCAACTCTTCCACAGTGTGTGTAATCATGTTCCATAGTGGGATTAACATTAAGGGGAACCTCACTGATTTCACATGTGAAGATTTTGTTACGCAAACACTATGATCTTGTCAGGTTCAATTCTTTTTTTTTTCTGCGGGGGTGCAGGAGAGGGAGAACATAATGAAAGACACTTTTTGAGTTGCATTATGGGAAGTGGGTGTTCAAGCATACACGTATATAAATATGAATAAGCAAATACAAATAAAGGCTGTATTATACATGGTAGTAATTCTTTTTCAGTTTCAAATGACAATAGAAATATACATGCTTTAAAACAAGCTTGACAGCCTCTGACTCACCTGCTATTTTGCCTGTGCACTGGAAGAGTGTCATTGAAGGCACCACAGGGAAAAGCGGCAGCCAGCCAGATTGAGAACACCTGGGCTAAGTGCTCCTGCAGGTTAAAAACCCAGCTTTGCTTCCTCGCTCTCTCTTTCTCTGCTTTTGGACTCAGCCCAGCCACCACTTTTGTTTTCCTTTTGTTCTCTTTTCACCTTACAATACTCTGCTTTTAATAAAACTCATGTACTCACATTTACAATGGATAAACAAAATGGCACAATCAGTTTTTCCCATTATATCCTGAGTTGTTTACTTTGCTACAATACAATTTTGATTTTTCCATAATCTATTGTGTCCATTTTTACATCTGTCACAGCTTAGGAGTCAGATTATGGCAGAAAATAGAGGAAAGTTGGTCCCAGCAGATACTGCTGATTGGCGCAGTCTCACATTTTTATTTGTATCCCCAATAAATAGTAGTTATTTAATGAAACTCCAGTTCTTTGAGTATGTGCATTAACCTCAGCAAAGCTTTTAGAGGGCATAGTCTGAGTTGTTAACACTCTTTATTGTGGATCAACTAAATAATACTAAAGGAAAATGCTTAACTTAAAAAATAATGACTGAAATCACGTACATACCAAGTTTTGAATTTTCAATTACAGTTGATCAACTGATTAATGCATATACTTAAGCTTACTACGGGCCTGCTGGTCTGAGGAAAATAACTTGGATATAACACTGTGCTCCTGGGATCGATGTGTATCAACATTCCTCTGAAACTATTTTCACTTCTGTCAATCAAACACACCAAATTATTCTCTGGTCCAAAAGTTAAAAACATATCTTTATTGCTGAGGATTGATCTTGATTTTTAAATCTCCAAAACAAGTGCAAGACCTAAAAACATGGTTTTCTTACAAATTAATCAACTATATGGGTTTACTAGCATCATCCGACTGGCATCAGTTTTTCTTCAGAAGAGTGATTTTAAATATTTTGAGCTGGATTTAAATTTGATTAATTCTTATTTTAGTTTTTTACTGGGTAATAATTCTTTGATTGCTTTCTTTAGAAGAGGCAACAGGCACTGTGTGTTCACTTCCAGCAGCATCTTTGCAAAGAGCCGTCAGTTTGTCTTAACAATTAGCAAATATAACAAACACACAACGATCCCAGAGGACTGCAGAGAGAGTGCATTAAAGAAATCTCTTTGATGACCATCATATTTCATCAACCCTTCTCCATTTTTTCCCCGTCATCTTCTCAAACACTGTAATCATCTGCTGTCTTCAGCTTGCTCCGTCAGTGCATTATGCACCAAGCACCCTTCAACTTGCAAAAACCCACCCATGTTCCCTTTTGATCAGAGCCACTCAAGATTAATTAAGCCATGAATTACTTTAAATAGGTCTAATTAGCATGCTAATGAGTACTTTTATTCTTCTCAGGAATGTTTTATCCAAACCACACCTGGTCACTTTGAGTGTGGGACCACATGGGCTACAGGAAAATTGCTGAACTAATGAGCACACGCAGTAATTAAGACCTTTGTATTCATGTAATTATTATTTATATTTAGGCTTTAATGGAGGACACAGGCACACTGTCACATCACAGGCAAGTCATATAACAGTCATGTAACAAACTACACAAAGCAAGACTAACGCAAATATTAACTCACATTTTTTCAGTATTTTTGTATTTGTAATACTCCCCTTTTTTAACTTTTGGTACATATATCAGAATTAACTATTTACCTTTCCTATTGTTTTAATATTTTTCCTTAATATTTACATTCTAATTCTCTTCCTCTTATTTCAATAATACACACCCTTTCTCAGGTTTTAATCTAGCTTCTTCCTTTCAATATTTGCTAACCTCATCCATTTTCTTCCACACCTTTCAAAGTGATTTGCATTTATTTGCTGAGCTCATGTTTTATCTTTCTGAGTCATACTTTTAGGACCAAACTTGACACCTGACTTGCACAACTCAAAAGATGTATTGGTACCTCAGTAAGTCCCAGATATGGACAAAAAGGATCTAAAATACAGACATTATACCTCTTTGGAAGTGATTTGCATATACATTAATACTTTTATTATCCTTCTCATCTAACCCTCTGCAATTTATTAGTGTATTTCCCCAAAATGTCATTTTTTTTCTTTGACACTAAAGACTTTATCCTGACATCAGTGAAATACAAGAGAGGCTGTATTTGATTGTGGCTGAACAAGTGAGATACTGATATTGTTCCTATGATCAAACAGTAAAGATTCACATTTTTATGTATTTATTTTGCTTCCCACATGCCACAGATAATGCCAAAAAAACAATACAATTGATCTATTATTATTATATTAGATATTATAATATTCACTTATTTGAGCATTACATAAAGCTTGGCTCAGAATACAGCAAAACTTTCCTGCCATTGTTTGAGGCACAAAAGCAGGTCAGCACACTGCTGTCAGCTCTGATTGTGAACCTCTTAAACTTAATAGCAGCCGATGATGAATGCAACCTCTGCACCAAACCAGTCACTGACCTAGAATTACCAACAACACTGGACTGCATCTGCAAAATTATGGGTTTTTACATTTTTAACAGTAGTTAAGTGGCTACCAGCTTGTGATTCATTTCAGTGCATTACAGATTGTACTGATTGAAAATAATCTCTTACTCGTTCAGGACAAAGATGTTAAAACATGATACAAAAAAGAGATGAATTGGGTTTTGTGCTTTACTTAAATACTCTTTAAGCTCTCTCAGAAGTAGAGAGCGAGTTAGATCCTTACAGGAGGCAAAGCTCCCCTGAACTTTAATAATGGGACTGACAAGGAGAAGAAGAATGGAAGACCATTTGTCTTCAAACAGTTTGCCCTCCTGATGGTGCAGTGACACAGTAGGGTGTGTAATGAAGATGGTGTGACACTGGTCATCCCGTTTTACTCTCAGATATGTGACTCGGTGGTAATGAGATTTTTTTGGGGGGCCCGTGTCATTCCTGGTCCTCAGCATGTGTCTGTCAGAGGCTCAGAGGAGCCAGTAATGACATTCATCTGTCCCGCTAAGGACCGGCGATTAAGGGATTGAAGAGGCACTGGAGCATGAAAGTAAACCTTCAGTGCATAAGGCTGTGTCAAGATTGCACAATGTCCAGGGAGAACATATAGTCACTGCCGCCTCTGCCTGTATAATAATGTCTTGATATTTACTCGAGTGACACCGGAAATCATCTGTTGAGGCTGAAATATGGACAGAAATTGAAGCAAAGTAGTCAGGAGGAAAGACAATGATGGAATGGCATAAATGATGTGTTTGGAAAACACAAGGCACCAGATAGGGAACAGAATATGACATTATCATCTCCCGAGGATGGATAACCAGAACAAAAAAATTGCCTGGTACAAAATGAGCACATGTAAATTGTTAAGCTTTTAACAAGGCTATCACATGGACCAACATATGTGGTTCAAATCCCACTTTAGAGATTTTTTTTTTTACTCCAGTGTTTTAAAGAAAAAATGTATTAAGTTTTTCAATACATGTTACTGTCAAAAAATATCATAAAAAGATTAAAATCTGCATGGCTGTTGCTGCAACAGACAACCATGGTTGTCCAGGAGCAACTAAAAACACATCAACAAGTCAAGATTCTAGGTAACATGTTCCTCCATTACAGCGAACAATATAGTTTATTTTCATTCAATCTGATATTCACTGTCCAGACACTCTGTGGAGCACAAAAATACACAGCTGACAATAGTCCCTAAAAAGTCATCCTAAATGGACTGCATTTAACATTACTAGGGCTTTTCTAGTTTTTGGACAAATCCAAGCCCTTTACAACACAAGTCAGCATTCACTCATTCACATACTAATGGCAGGCAGTGTCAGTGTGACGTGGCAACTGCTCATCAGGAGCTCATACAAACTCCCACATGTCGAAGGAACAGCTTTTAGAAGCAATTAAAAGACTGTCCAAAGGACACTTGGATATGTAGACTGGAGAAGTTAGGGATCGAACCACTAGCCTTTTGATAAGTTAACTACTAGCTTTCCTTCTAAGCCGGTAGTGACTCCTGTTTGACTAACATTTGCTTAAAATTACTACATCCAGCTGTTAAAATTAATTAGTCTTTATTAAGAAATGAAAGTATAAACCTGTGAACCACTTACACTGATTATTTGCATAAAAGATTCAAATTTTCAGAAAGGACAAAATGGTTTGCAACCACAGCCACAGACAGGGCAGGAAAGCTGGCATTGACAGACAAGCAGCAAAACTGCTGGTTTTGGTTTTATCAAAGGATTCTTGACAAAAAGAAAATTACATAATATCATCAGCCTTACTCCGGGCTGATTTGCAGTCTGGATTTGCCTTAATGTTCCCAGAAAATAATGGCAAAATCTACAGGCTATTTTCTGAAAACAGCCTGTAGAGCTGAGCATCATCCAAACAAGATGATGATAAACAGCATCCAAGATGAAAATGAAAAAAAAAGGCTCTTCACAGACACATTTGGGTCAAAACAGTGCTCAAAACTCGAAACAGATCTTCAGCCTCTTCAGTGTAATTCAAACGATGCTCCAACTATCCAAAAGATGGCAAAGTTGTTCTGGAAAGTTGTGTCCAAACTTCTTGTTTATTTCGATAAGCCATCCAAAAAGTTATTTGAAGAGTGACACCACTGAGCTTGATTGAGCTGCTTTTAGCTGTGAGAAAATACAAATGTGGTGTGAAACGTGTCACTGTGAGTGTGCTCGCTTTGCTTTTAACAGACTTTATTAAGATTGTCAGCCAGGACAGCTGCGACCCAAAAAGACAATCAGCACTTGGCAAAAGCAGAAGATGGGAAATTGTCTCTGACCAAGATAATGGTGGGTTTGTTTTACAATAACCTGTTTTTACTGATGTAAAGCATAGCCGCATTTTTCACCTCCCATTTCTTATTAGTATGCAACATTTTTTGCTTGTTCCGGCTTGTTTCTCTGACAGCGATTCTGCAGCGATAAGCACCTATCACATTTTCCTAAATATCCCCTGAATCCACTAGACAAGCAGTAATGGCTCTCTGTGCCCTTGCTGTCAGATCTGCTTTGAGTTGGTGCGATGCCAATGCGTTATTACCCACAATGTCCCGTGGCAGGTAGTCTCCCCTGTCTAAACAGCACTGCCCACCAAGGTAGAAAACCAACACTGTCATCCAGGGAAATTAGGGCTGTTCAGAAACATTTAGATTTTGACGGAATTTTTTTTTTATCCTGCCAGATTCAATATCCAAAGACAGGCCCTTTAACTGGCTAAGTCAGGTGTTTGAGGACGAGTGACAGTGCTAGTTGGAACAAATTGGACCCGCCCACTCAAGATGTTGGAGTGTAAAATAAACCACTTATCATGATTCGGATATAGCCACATGTAAGTAATGTGCTGATTTTAATTTACTCATGTATCTTAGGAAGCCATGTTCCAAAGCACTAAACACATCCTGACCGTTTAAGCTAATGTCAGGGTTTATTAGTAAAGGCAGCCCCCCTGTTGCTATATGTTGTGGACATTAGCATAAACATATGTGGCTACTTTCTTTGGCATGCAGGTGGGTGATTTAATTAGCAAGGGTCCCTCAGGGCTCTTACCACTGTAATTTCATGGTGTTGGGCATGCTTGTTCCTCATTCTCACTGTACAGCAGAACCCTGTTACGAATTGTCACAACAAATTTGAATTAATAGAAATACTCCCTTTTTAGTGGCTGATGTCAAATGGGGTAATGAATTCACATCTCTTCTCTCTCTGACACACTCTGTTTATAAGCACAGGTTCCTGACTCAAGATGAGGCCATTAACATAAATGAATGACACATCCCTGTTATGTCAAAGGTCAACCACCCCCATTATAAGTGAATAATTTCCACAAGGAAAAAAGTTCAATGTAACAAGCCCTCAGCTAGGATTCTATTCAGTTTTGACAGGGAATTTTGACTAGAGGCAAAACTCAGATTCTATTCAGCCAGTCAATTTGCCTCCCCAGCTCTGATTGTGAGCACTGCTGCCACAGTGGGGTTATAATGCAGCCAGACAGTCTAATTTCTCCCCTCACTTCTTCCCAATGCCATACACACATCAAGTCCAGCTCTGTATACACGTTCTAAACTAGCTGCTATGATACACCATTGACTCAATAACAGACTGAAGAAAAAAAGTAAATCACTTTTTCACATCTATGCATTTCAGTTTTTCTGATGACAAACAAAGGTTTCGAAATGCAGTCAGCCGTGACAGTTTGAACAAATTAAAAGTTCTCAATGGTAAGGGCAGGATTTGTGATAGGCTTTGACAGCATCTCCTTGGGTTTCCTTTCTTTAGCTCTTTCCTTCTCTTTGAGACTTCCTATCAGTAATTTGTCTGCATTTCCAGCCATGGACTGATTGTAATAATGCTCCTATTGAATAGCACAATCAGCCCTCTGGCTGCATATGATTTTCTTGAGAATCACTTGCTCTGTCTCCACAAAATAGAAAAGAGGAGAAGATTTGTATCAAGTGAGCATGCGCAGAGAAAAAAATTCATTATCTTTTATTGAATTGAAGCTGATATGCTTAACTCCTTACATATCATTGACAACAATACAAAAGACATAGCTTCGGATAGGTGAAGGTCAGTCCTAAGTTTATCACAGTGATTTGAATGTATGCCACTGCTTATGGCATATTTTATTTCAGATTTCACAGCTCTGGTAGGAAGCCACTATCCTTGTCCAGACCGCTGATATTTTTATGCATCTTTTATAGTTTTTGTGATAAAAAATGCTTGAATACAATCAGACCATGACCTCTCCTTGTGAATTGTGGATGCGGACAGTGATATAAAATCTGCTCTTTCCTTTGACGATGACTAACAGGAGCAACTTCTGTTTGCATGAGAAACACTTCCCTTTGGCCCAAAGCCACCAAGACAGCAAGGCTTGAAATTGAAAAGTGGAATCCATCTTCTAATGGCACCCACAGAGTGGGTCTTAAGTGATGATTGAAAGCTTTGGCGCGATGCCCAATGGGGTTCTTGCATGAACCCTTTTAGGGTTTTAAGGTCTGCAGCATCGAACACCATGCCTGGGGAGAAACTACTTGCACAGTTTGAAAGCTTTTCTTGTTGCTTCTGTTATCTGCACCTACGGTGTAGTAATCGTAACCTGCAAAGTAGTGAACAAGCAAATTGAAAAATGGTGAATCTGTGTTGTTATTTTCTCTTGAGAGAATGCATGTTATTTTTTTCACTCAATCTCCAAGACTTGTTCATAGACATTTGCTTCCAAACAAGTGTGTTTTTCTCTATTAAAGGCTAAATCAAAAGCAAATCTAAAACAGCTCCTCCACTACTCTTCACAGGTTGAAACCTTAAAAGCAGGTGCACTTCTAAATAAACTTCCAACCACTGATGTCAGAGCAGGTATTTTTTGCCTCTGACAGCTTGTGAAAACACCTGCAGTGAGATAACTTCTTTGGCATCTGGACAAAACTGCTTGAAAGTTTAGACCCTCGAAGAAAGCAGCAGTGGGTACCTGCCATATGATTCGGTGCTGAATTAGCCTTTAGGCTATTCAGATCTGACTATTTGTGTAATAAATTTCATGTCGAGAGACTTGGTTTAAGAATCAATGCTGGCAAGGGAAAGCTGGCAAGTGAGTCATGGAGCCACTGAACATCCTGAAGGTCTACTTTATTTGTCTTGAAGACATGGTGCATCGAAAGAACTGCTTAATGTGAATTAAACAGGTGGGTTGCTTGCTGTGTGCAATAAGAAAAGACCATGTGTGCTTTCACAGCTCAGGGCTACCACAAACTTGTACAGCCATATGGTTCACGTTACATACTACAACCAATGACTGTAAATAAAGATGGGAGACCTGTCTCCACTTCCTTCTGCTTACAAAAGTTTAGCCAAAATATCTGCACTGAATTTGAAGCCAGAGATCACCAAACATTCAATTGGGGGCTAGCTGTCAGTCATGTTATGTTACTCCCCCCTCCCTTTTTTAAGCATCAAAGAACTAATCAAAGCCAAATCAGTTAGAAAAAAATGATCACTTGAACATACTTCAGTGTGATGAGAGCTACAAAAATGTACAGAAACAATCTTTAGGTAAAAATGATTTGTCAAGTTCTTTAGTTATAAAGTTTGATCCATGTCTAATCCACTAACATAGAGGAGTGAGAAATTATGAGCTATACTGCTGCCAGATACAAGGGGGCAACTAAGATGTTTTGGTTTTACTTTCAAGGAGCTGTTTCGGTGACCATCTTCACTGATAAATACATTTCTTCAGCTCAAAAAGAGCGAAAACATTAAATGGTATTGTTTAGATTAGATCTTTTTTTTCTTTTATTGAATCTGAAATATCTGTTTTCATTCTGGCATAAGAGTCTAACACACCTCTTTCCAAGGCTGTAAGGTTTTGTTGTGTTAGTTGGGTACTATATGTTGATCTTCTTGAACATTTGTGATATTAAGAATACACAAATCTGTTACTTTTAGGTTTTTTGATTGCAAAATTTTGATCATCTTTCTTAAGTGTTTGTATTTGCCTGCTTTTTACTGTTGCATATGATGTGTGATGTGTTTTGAATCATGTTTCTGGCACGTTTGATATATTTAGTTAAAACTGGAAGGCTTAAAAATAAACTGTCCCTTTTATTTTTGAGGATTTGTTTGCTTAAACTGACAAATCTGTTAGCTACGGAGGTGATGGTGGTCACATGCCCACCCTACCTCAGTCACTGTTTACTCAACTGGATTTCTTGGCTGCAGTAATAAAAAGACTTGGCAGAAATGTAAAAGAAAGTGAAAAGTTGGCAGCAATTGGTAAACTTGAAACTGAAGGCTCCAAAACATCCATTCAGAGACTAATGACTAATATTGTCTCGCCAATCAATTAATGTACTCAGTGTTTCCTGATGTGTTCATCTGTTTTTGTATTTTCAGTTTGTTTAAATCCTTAGAAAGCAGTGATGATTTAGCATTTAGCCATATAGATTAATGGGATTTTGCTATGTCAGTCCAGGGGCAGGAAATTGACAGAACCTGGGCAAGAAATCCGAGGTTCCCGGCAAAAGGAATCAATCCCAATCCAATATAACTCTCTAAGCCTTGTAAACAACTCTTTCAATCTTCCATAGACTTTCACAGCACTCAAGGTAACAAAATGTTTTGTAATATAAACACAGACTTAGTGGTGAGAGGATACCTTTCACATTTGTTCTTTGCATGGTGGACCCCTGCTCAGAAACCGAGACGTCTTAAATAATGCAGGTTCTATGAGGTGCCCCTGTGATTCTGTATGAATTTTTAAAGTTCACTAAATGTTTCTTATCCGCTGACCATACCTAATGGCACCCATTACTATTTCATGCTTGAGTATTCTGTACAGTGTTTAAGTCTATTGCATTGTACAGCACTACTATAGGAGCCTCTTTGTATTTGTGCCTGACAACTGACCAGAACTTTTAGATCTTTACAGCCGTGTCAGAATGAATCGATACAAGCACAGTGTTTAACATTTAGCAAGTTAGTTACTTCAGGCCCAACAACTTTGCACAGCAAGAAAGTGCAGACTTTGCTCAGAAATCATAAAAGTAAACCCAAACGTCACAGGTAGAGCATTAGCAATCCCCTAATAAAAAGTATGGACTCTCAGTTGCAGGCTCTCTGTCTGACCTCTTATCAGGCTGAGGCTTAGGGAGTCTTATACAGATGAAGGTTTGGGTTAAAAAATGCACTTTATGTGATATGTTAATGATTTAAGTTAAGTTAAAAAAAACTATGTCTGTTAACTGCATCATTAGGGCCAAAATTCTGAGGGAGGCACTGAGAGAGAAAGATGCATGGGATTTACTTTTGGAGAAAAAAAATATATATATATATATATTTGTGCAATTTTCAGCCCTTTGAATTCAAAGACTTTTTGAGGATTCGCTTAAAACTTCCCTTAATCAGTTTGAGTTGCTTAATCATCTTTCACTTTATATTCTGGTAAACACAGCATACATATGGTAAATACAGAGATTTTAAAGTACATTATTTGAGCCGTCTTGGTTGTTGAAAATAACACCCACTTTACTCACTCACTTCTACAATGCTGCCACCTTTCTTGAAAAGGTGCTAAATTTCATCAGCTTAATGGAAACATTTTAAAGGGAATAAACTGACATTAAAATTCTTTTTCCACAATGCAATTCATTTATAGAGCGTGGATTAAAAAAAGCCACAGATGAAAGAAACTAGCATGTACATGATGATAGAAAACAACATGATAATGACAGTATTTTCAAGCAGAAGCAGAGGAAGCAGCACGAGTCCAGATGTGACTGAGGAGATTTCATATATCAGCATCTGCTCCACTGCCAGTGAAAGCTCATACAGAGGGGCAGGGGCAATAATAACCACATGAGGGATTTTCATATGTTTGGAGTCTTGCAGATACAGTCCAAAAGAATTCCCTGTTTCTCTTCAAGTTTACTCCCTGGGTGTTTTCTGCTTATACTGCAGCAACCATCTGTGCTAAGTCACAACTACTTAGCAAGTCAAAAGGCTAAACAACCTCACAGAGAAATGGCTAATAACTTCAGCTGATACTTGCGAACTATCTTGCAAAACAAACTATGTAATTGTTTCTCATATGCTATTAAGTGTGTGTAAATAACTGCATGTTATTTTAATGAATTTAAATTAATGCTCAAAAGAGCGCTGTGTTTGTGAGTAGCTGCTGCTGTTAAATGATGTCATCCTGCAACTTTTGGAAGAAATATATACCACTGAAGAAGGGGGAGGGTTATTATTTGAAGAAGTGATATGATTAGAAGAATGCATTTGGTTATTAATATATAATTACAGAACATCACCTGACATTTTTGATGCATGGTATTTGGAAGTATTGCAATCCAGAGAAGTTAATGAAATTTAAATGTATAAACTTGTATTATTTGTATGCAGTTTGAAAAGACTGGACTACTTTAGCAATGAGCATGTACTTTTTTGTTTTTTTTTTTCTGTTTTCACTATCCTGGCGTATAACAATGTTGTTCAGTTGATGTGACTGTTTTTCTCTGGCACTTGACTGAAGTAACAGAGAATGTGGAAGCTGCTGACTGTAACCATCACTTTTTCCTCTATTTACTTTGAAGTACTCTAAAACTGTTAAATTGCTGTAGAACTAAACTGTGTTTCTGTGTCCAGAGGGAATCAAAAAGAACGCTGTTGATTTGTTTCAAGTTGCTGCTTGAACATTATGTTGACTGTTGCCCAACTTAACTTGTCCACATTGTGCCTCTTGGCAATTGTTTTGTGTATTTTAAGGTGCCAGCTTGAATACCATCCTGTCCAATTTCCATTGTTAAATATGTTCATGGTTGTTCAAATTTTTGGAATCTGACACTTTTTGTTTTGCTTTGTTTGGTTTTCTTGTGTTTGCCTGTTGCATTGCCCTCAGGCTTGCACGTTTCCTGAGAGTTGCCACATTAAGATACTGCACAAAAGGCAATTGTCTGAGTTTTTGCTATTCTATTTTTGGGGCTCTTTAACACTATGGCAAGGTTTGCCAAAAGGATAATTACAAGTAAAAATTACAAACATCTTATAAGTATTTTAACTGGATTTCAAGTATTAATCGGAGAAGCTTGAGATATATGGGGCCGCTACTGTTGCTGATCTGAATGTTAGTGCTGATTAATCTAAATCTGGCTGTGTGCAAAGCTTTATACAAAGGGATGAAAGAGGAGACAAAGACCATAGAGGAGGAAAATGAACCTCATGTTACATTTCTGTGTAAGGATTACGTTTAACTTACTGAACATGACCACACTGCTCTACACCATATGGAGGTCATGTTCAGTAGAAAAACATGACTGAGTCCCGGTTGGACTGGAGTTATTATTTGAGTTGATTGTTGTGTTCTTCTGTGGATTTCCTAAAGCTTTCACAAATCAATAATATTAGTATGGAAAATACAATGCATATGTGATTAATGTCAAGGATAAATGAATTCTTAATAAAACATATACCTGCTTCAGAAATCCTTGATCTATCTCACTGTGGAGAGTACAGCCGTACTAGTTTGTGTACATCATTAGAGTTGCAGATTTTTACTTTATCTTAAATTTGACTGAGTGCCAAATGTCAGAGAGTAAACCTCAGTTAATCACTGACATTTCAATTTTCATATCTATGGTTCACAAAAAGTAAAAAAAAGCCTGAAAGTTATTTCAAATAGGAAATAACAATTATCATTTAGCACACCTTTGGCATTAACTATTGAAACTGTCTCTAAGGCTTTTTTGTCTGTAACACTCACATGCTCACCTGCACACAAATTCATACAATTATCCACATTCACTCTTACTGGTAACATTTTTCCCCTGTGGTTGGTTCACTGGCTGACTATAGTGAGCGTAGCCTACGGCAGGTCTGCCTGGTGACTAATGATAATGCCTGCACAGAAAAACAGAATTGAAAAAAATACAAGTTTCAAAATTAATCATAAACATAAGGGCAAAGTTTTCAATGCTAGGAGCCAGATTTACCCCAGAACATGACTGCAACGTGTTCATAATTTGCTCAATTATCTAAAATAACTGAGAAGTGTGGCGGCAATATCCTTGGGCGGCACACAGGAGCATGATTAGGCCTGGCAATATGAGGAGTGTGTCTGCGAACGCCTGTGTGACACAGTGTGTGTGTCTCAGAGGAAACTGTGCACATGTGGATGAATGTGCCATGTGCATTAATGGCAGGATGCTGGACCCGAACGGAGCTTTGAGACTGTGCAAGAACAGAGAGTTATTACAAGCATAACAAGCCGGGTTGAAGTAAGGATTTCCTTCTGTTAGAGTACTAGTTTATCCCTTTATTATGGCCTTTAAATATGCGAATAATAAAAAACCCTACATTTTAATTACATAGATTGGAAACAGGTTTTAAACCATATGTAAACTTATACTTGTCTGTTGTGAACACCTGTCACAATTTACACACCAACTTGCCGGTCTGACTGCAGCTCTTGTCATAATTACACATGCACCAAATTTTGAAGTCCATTAAGTGGCTGCACAAGACAACTAACTGCATGTCACGACAAACTAAATATTCAAAAGGACTATTGCCTCTAAGCTTACATTGTTAACCTGTGGGTAGCTGTTTTTGAGCGTCACAGGCCTTAGAAAATGACAAATCCTAGTATTATAACTGGAAAAAATCACAAAGTTTAGAAGAGCTGCAAGAATAAATCATTTTATTCCCCAATAAAGTTAACATAGAGCTTAGTTAACAAGAAGTCTCTGGCATGCTTGCTCTGTGGGCCCCACAATACAAAAGCTATGGGGGTGAGACAAGTAGTTTTATCACATCATGTGCCACTGAGCAACTTTCACAGGAACTAACAAAGTCCAGCAGCAACATTGTCACAAAGCCTGTGAAGGCTGTTTGAATTCATCCAAAAATTGAAAATGTTCTCTTAGATGTGAATGATATAAACTAAAAAAAAGCTTCCTGTTTAGATAGGATTTACTAGAGTATGAAACTATACATACACACATATATACCCTTTGGCTTCACACTCTTTATGAATCAAGAAAAAGCTTAATGTATAACCCAAACTTTGACAAAAGCAGTGTTAAAACTGAGGAAGGGGTGTTTTGGGAAAAATGATCTTCCCTGAAATAGCCAACAATAATGTTTAATTCCTGCTGCTCTGTCAGGGCGCCATGAGCCTTTGAGCCCTTTTTATTAGCATCTAAAAGTTATAAAAACTATCTTCATCCATTTTATTAAAATTCATTCCATTACTCTTCAACATATTACTATTCAATACTTTATCCTATCTTTGTAAAGAAATGCAAAACCCAAGAGACAAGGGCAAATAATAATGTTATTAAATTATAAAGAAATTTTTCCTGACGGTTTTTGTCCTTATCAACCGTTCTGATGACCTAATACCTTCCTCTTTCTTCTCTCCCCTCATCCATCCCTCCCCTTCCTCTAAGCATCCCTCCCTCACCCTGCACAAGAATCTGTAGTGATGTCTTTTTGCAGTTCCCCCAAGGCCAAGTTCATATGCAGAGAGGTTTCTGTCAGAGATAAGGTCTATGCATTACTCTGACAGTGTGCAGAAGTGCAGAGATGCTACAAGTAAAAATAATCAGGACGCAACTCCATTCTGCAGAGCTGCAGGGCTACACAGGCCATGAAGAGAGATAGAAAGGAGGTCTGAGGGGAATTTCAAACTTTGCCACACACACACACATACACACACAAAGAAATGAAAATAAAAGATGCAAAAAGAACAAGAGAAAAGTTCTCCTTTCTTTTTCTTTAGTATTTGGTGAAGATCAGCTGCTAAATGTTTTATTCTGCAGAATTTGGCTTAATCTCACTGCACTGCTCTTGATGCATGCTGCACATGCCTAAAGAGCAGTGCAGTACCATGAAAAAAACACCAAGGCACCTTGTAAGGGCAAGGAACTTTCAGTCAGTCTGTGTTAAACCAGGAACATTCTTTCAATACTGAAAACAGCTTCACTCTGATTCAGCTTTACTCATAAAAGGATGTACTCCACATCATACAGCAAGAATTTCAAGAACATAGGAGTCTTATGAGACTTCAAGAGAGCAACCTACACTGGGTATGTAGCCGGTGAAAGACATACTGTACCTCTGAAGGCTGCTTTCCTGCAGAAAGTATCTTGGCAAACACTGTGGTAAACTTAAATCAAGTCACAAATACAAAAACACTTGCAAAAATACATAGATTTGGTTACATGATACAGTTGTGTACAAAGTGTCTGCAATCAAGTGAAAAATTTCAGTTCCATGAACTTGCTTATTTTATTTTATGCTTTTCAGACAGGGCTTCCTAATTCAAAGTTTTACAAAGGTTTATCCTGAGGGTTAAAATAATTTTTTTAAAAAAAATTTAAAAAAATTAAAACTTGTGTCAAAACTTTGGATATAGATTTTATCAGCTGTAGCAAGCTAGATAATTTAGCTAGCATTGGCGTTAATGATAGGTAGAAGGAAAATGCTTTCTGTGGCCGATTTTTTTTAAGTTTTCAAAATGACAGGTTTTAAAACAATATTTTAAGGGGCATACAATATTCCTTTTGATGAACTTGCTTTCTAGAAAAATTTTGTCGCAGGAAACTCAGGTAGGACTCCAAACAGCTAGCTAAAGACATGTACTTCAACATGTACCCCAAACAAAGTAAAGGCAGATCCGCAAGAGCTCAAAGTTAAAACTTCCATCCTTAGCTTCTGCTTCTATTGATGTAAGCGACTCATTCATACTTTATAAAAACACCAAGATCCTTATTTTCAGGTTATTATACACTAATACAAACATATGTAAATATTATATTTAATTTCTGCCACACTCTGTCCATAGATTCTCCTAAATCTTACACACATGACCTTCAAGCAGTGTGTTCTCATTTTTAATATTAATTTTTTAAAAACCTGTTAGGATGAATACTACAAAATCAGTTTAGCCAATGCAGGGCTTGAGACAATCATGCTGTACCTAGCTAATTGCAGGCAGAATGTGATGGTACAGTGTTTTGTCCATAAGGACACATGAGAACAGAAAGGAACACAGACTGAAAAGGACATTCAAGCAGAGACTTAATGGAATATATTCATCTCTTAGCGAGACATGTGAGCAGTCGTGTTTATTGCAGGTATCTCATACTGATAAAACAGTAATTCTTTGTTTTTCACATCTTCTCCACAAAAAGTAAGTCTTGAAATGGAAATGAGTTGGCTTCAGCTGAAACAAACACTGCCTAATGACTGACAGCGCACCAGCACCTCCAGGATATTCTGTGAAGTTAAGAGCTCTTGAGTTCAGCTCTGTTCCTTCTCTAAGCCTGAATCTCACTTAATACATGCTTTATTTTTTTATTATGGGCTGCTTCTGTTATTCTCTGCCCAATATATCCACCCTCCCTTGGGCTTTTCCATTCCAGGTGACCTGCATGTGTTTGCAGCCTTTCCATAAATTTCACTCCACCCGTAGTAAGCTATTGTGTTAAATAACACCTATACAACAGGTGTAGCTTCAGCCCAGCAGTCTGAATAATCAAAGCCTTATTCCACCTGTTCACATCATTCCCATGATGCAACACAAGCTACAGCTTGCCAAATATTGTGAGAGATGGGACCTTCCTAACACTGTCTGTCCTTTTGTTTATTCATACAAACAAGCATTGAAATATAAATTGAACTCTTCAAACAATGCATATAATTTGGTAACAGTTGTAAAGAGAGAAAAATACCCATGAGGACTTTCTTTATTATGACTCAGCTAGGACTCATACATAAGCATATCACTGTTTTGTGTACCAAGACATGCTCTCTCTTCTATGTTTCTGTGTGTTTGAGAGTGGGGCAGTGTTTCACAGCCAAAGGCATCACCATTATCTAAGCTGACGTATTTGGGGACATAGTGAAGTATGTGTGTGTGTGGGTGTGTGTGTGTTTGGTGTGTGATTGTGCGCAAAGGAGAGGCTGACGTGGTGAGCGTGTCATTCTGCAGCGAGGCGACCTCATTCTGTCATAGTGCCAGAACGCCTGCCTCACGAGCAACCCCGTCACCATGACTCACTCATGCATAAACAAACACACAAACAAACACACACGCTGCACACAGCTCATAGGCCTACATCACTGGTGTGAGGGCTAAAACTGTGCATTTCGGGGACAACGGGAGCATTAAAAAACTATTTTAACATCTCTACAACAGTGTGCACTTTTAAACTCGTGTAGCAAAATTATGCACAATCAGTACAAGTTCACGAAAAAGTTAGTGCATTGCTACACTTTAGTATTCATTTATTCACAAAGGCATGCACAAATCTAAGTTGCTGCACCTATTTTAGGTTTAGCACACTGGTGAGCATTTAAGAAAGATTTGCATCACCCGCTATTAAAGGTAAGGTTAAAATTTTTGGAAAAAAAAGTAAATGTTTAAAAACCTTCTCCTGCCATATTTAAGCTATAATATCCTCTCTACATATTTGAACATTTTCTTCAAGATATTAATTTATTCATGTCTTAAAATTACTTAAATGTCACACTGCACCTCTGGTTTCATTATATATGCAGCATTCTATTAATATTCATGAGGTCCCTGATCTGGCCATGGCCACTGTCTTCAACCACTCCCCTCTAACGCTCCCTCACCTTTGACTCTGCAGGATCATCTTGCTAGCTACATTATCTAAAAAATGGCATCTGTTTGAACCAGACACAGCTTCTGAAAAAGAAAGGGACCAAAACAAAGTAATTATCAAGTAATATTTCTTATGCATCACTCTTTGCAACTTTGAAGACAGCCATAAAAGATAGCTTGACCATTTTTCTTGACTATGATAGATGTCAGCTAATAACAGTGTTAGGTAGATCAACCTGGTGTTAATTTCTTCTTAAATGACCAGGTTTCTATCACCGTAGCAAACTACTACATGTGACAAAGGTAAAACCCACATATGGGACTTTTTCCCTTAGGTTTCCTATCCTTTCCGTTCAAGCTTTAGACATAAGAAACCTTTCTTGTCTGAATGTGCCTTTTGAGACGGTCATCAGTACACTAAAGTTTTAAGAAGGAAAATAACAGTCACAGCACTGACTGCCAATTTTAACCCCAGTTTGCCTTGTTAAGTGTAAAAACACCAAATAGATATGTTGAGATGGTTAAAAATTAGATTTTAACTGGAAGGGGTCTTTAAAATATTCAAAGATTTTCAAAAGGAAGGAACATTCCAACGCATCCGTTAGGCCTCAGAGATACACATGGTAAGTACAGAGAAACCCCCAATGTAACTGTTTGTTCACCACAAAACCTCGCCTCGCTTGCTTGCACCTGCTACATGCACATTACTGTGGAGTGCTCCCTCCAAGCACAACAGAAGCATTCAAAATTTTTCAGATATTTTCAACCGTACCATGGTTTCATGGTTCTCCCTACAGAGCACATTTTCCTCTGTGTTGTCTTCATTAAAACTATCTTTATATCAGTGTGTTGATGAAGACTGTTGTCTCTGACTGACATCTGAACCTGAAACATCTCAACAGGCGATCCACTTGACAAACAAGAAAATGCTTCTCAGAAAAGCCATTTGATAGAACTTAAAAACCTCCCCACTTAAGAGTCTGAAAGTCATTAATACATCTCTCTATGTGTTCAAGTACTTATGTTGCATTTTCGATGACCCAGTAATGACACAGACCTACTTAATACTGCAGCGGCAGACTGAAGAGGGTAAGATTTACGTCAAATGTACCGGCTAAACCTTGTTGTTTAATGACATTTTAAAAGTTAAACTGAGGGGAAAAGTAATTTAAGTACACTGGAATATTTCTGGAAGTATTGAAATGTCATCTCCTTAAATGAAGCTTTTTTATGTTTTAGCAGGACACAGTTTTGATTTTAATTTTCTAATCACAGCAGGCCATGAATACACTTTCTGTCAAGCAATAATCACAGGAGTCTAACAGCATTTAAAGCAGCTCACCTTGTTTGCTGTCAATTCAGTGTATAGCACTCTTTCCACCACCATGCCTACACCCCTATGGAAGGGGTTAAAAAGCAGGGGGCTTAGAGGCAGCTATTGGAGGTCTGAATACATGGTGCAATGATGTTGCTTCACATCACTCCAAACAATCTTTTTGGGATAAAATCCCATGTATTTTGTATTCTTTTGAAACCAATTCTTGGATATGTCTTCCGTTAGGGAGACAGGCAGTGGAGAAAGGCTCTGCTTTGTATGTATGTATGTATGTATGTATGCAGTGAAACACACATTTTTCTGGTATTTACTTCAAAAAGGTGTAGTGATATTGAAAGCATTCTTGAGCAGACTACTTACTAAAGTCTGCAGACTTTTTCACCAGATGCATCCACCAAAGCATCACTGTTGCTGCCCTCTATATCTAAAAGTATAAACTAAATTACTATTTTACTGTGTCAATAAAATGTTAAACAAATAAAGGAGGTGAATGTTGATTTGTGCACTTATGACTGCCACATGTAAAAATACCATCAAAAACATCTGATTTCAAGAAAATACATGTCCTCCTTGGTACTTTACACACATACACAAGGCAAATTTTTTATAAAATCCAATGGCATTTTCTTACGTTAGAGGCAGCCACAGTTTTCACTCAGTACAGTAAAATCAACTTGTAAGTCAAACAGCAAGTTAACCTGTGTGTTGGTGTTTCATGCTAACAACAGAAGCTTCAAGAGATGGTTCATTATTTCAGCAAAGAGAAATCCCTATTGACTTTTTTTATGCTTTGACCACCACAAGCGAAGTCCCATCAAGTTCAGAGAGAGAAGACAAACATCTCAGAAGAAAAATCTTTAAATAGGCAACTCTCTACAAAACTATCTAGACTGACAAGTATGATTAAAAGAGCTACTATGGGTTTTTGATTAAAGGGTGAACAAATTTCTTAAAGAGACTTGCTTTTCTGGCTTTGCAGTAAATTTTTGCCCATGTTATTTTGAGATAAACACGAGAAACCGTGTATCTAATTTGAATAAAACAGAGTATGAAATAGTACAGAATGACCGAAGAATTCAGAAAATCTGTTAGTTAGTTATCAGTTAATTAGCATTGAAGTCGGGTGGAAATTTTTTTGCAGCAACAGTTTTAATTTGAAAATTATGCCAGCAAGCAACTACAGGCCCCATTATGGAAGAAAACTGAAGCCACATGACGTCCTTTGAACACACTAACACGAAAATGCTTGACTCTAACCCTTTTGGACCACACGGCAACATTTAAATTAGTATATCATGCAATTTTAACTAACTGCCTTGAGCACGGCTGGATGTCTTCAGCTCAGCTCAGTGCTACCTCAGATCAGATCCCAACCAAACAGCCTCTGTCACAACATGCAAATTTTCTTTTTTTTCCAGTGAACACCACCTCTGGGACCTTGCAAGGCTTTTTTTTTAGGATCCGCAAACATCTGCAATGTCACAGTCTTGTATCTTAAAACTCATCTTTCAGGTAACAAGATGATGCATTCATGCATTCCCACTGGGAGAGGTGATAGTTACGGTCGCAAAAAGTATTCATCATGAAAAATGACAAAAAGAAAGCAAACAATGAGGAAAAGCAATATGAATAATAGCTGCTGTGACTTGGGACTGAGTGTGTTGAGAAGGGAGCAGAAGAAGAAAGAGAGAAAAGAGGAGGAAGGTAAAGGGAAGAGGAGGAAGACAAACAAAAGGAGAGAGAGAGGGTCCATTAGCAGGAGTGTCCAGATTAAAATTATCATCAAAGCTCGATGTCCTGTGTCTCATACAGCACATTGCCTGGGTACCAGATGTTCATCCTGCATCACCTGCTTCTTAAATTCACAGCCTTTGCTGCCAGTGGCATGTTGTGATCATGAGCTACACATTGAAAAGGAAAATCAAGAGGTGCAAAACTGTGTTTATTTTCATGAGTGGAAGGGTAGATTTTCTAAAATAAAGAATAAGAAAAGGACAGTGGCAAATACGATAAAGCAATAAGTTATTGTGACAAATGGTTAGATTCTATAATGTGCTTGCATCAATTATGCAATAACTACGGTAAGTAAATAATAAGATGATATGCATGCCGTATTAAACAGTATAGAAATACCACTATGCACACAAATTACATTAATGAAAGATGTAAGTGAAAATTAAACATATTTATGCATATATTCAGGAGTTTAAACTGTATGTAAATGATCCTTGCGTGTAAGAAACTCCACCAAATGCCATCTACCACACAATCTAATCAATTAAGTAATGGCAGTGGCAAAAATGCATGTGCACGCATGCACCTGTTAAAAGCTGTTTCATGTCACGAAGCAAAGACGTGATAAAGCATCACCGGTGAAGATCCATGTGTGTGTAATATGGATCGTTTTGCAGAAAGTGTTGATATAGATGAGGAGTGTAACAGTGCGGTCCAGTGGTTCTGTCAATCCCCTCCCAGTGGGCTAAAACGGGGGCCATTTGAACATGAAAAATTGAGCACTGTAATGGCTGTGACACAAAGAAGAGCCTTAAGCACTCAGTGTAACACCTCAGGGGTGTCTTCAGCTTCGCAGCTCCTCACAGTGCAGACAGTCGAGAAGTGTTGTCCAAGATGGAGTTCACTTTAGTCCTGAACCTCCGTGCCTGCTCCTGCCTCCGGGGTTTCCAGCCTCAACAAGACAGCCATCCTTTTTTTTTCCCCCCACCAAGATTATTAATCTTTCCTGCAGACCCTGCCTTGATGTTTCCTTCCCCAGCTACTGGCTGCAGAGCTCAGTGTGCTGCCCACTGACTGATACAACATGTTGAGAAGACTATTACACACAGATCTGACACTCCTCTGGAAGTAAAGTTAACTTGGGCTTCTTTGTCAAGTGCCTCCAGGTTTACTGTGTTAGTTTGCCAATATATATTATTGTTATGTTTCATATACTAACAAAATAAAATGAAAGTTTACTCTGTGTGGTTGAGTAATGCTCTATCCTGACAAGGAGAGGGACATCTCTGTTTATTGATTTTGAGTGTCTGTTATATTGTTTCCTACTGTATCAGGCAACGAGGGTTTTACTGTAAGTCAGTTCAATACAGTAAAGACTGAAAAACATGTCTTTTTCTGTCTTCATACATAAGTTGTTACTGAAGTTAAAAATGCTAAATATTTACATTATCTGTTGTCATAAACTAACCTGACATGCCAGATGGAGTGTTTCACATATCCATAAGATATATTTCACCATCCATCTGGGAAACAGCCCCATAGGCAGCATTTGGAGGGGGAAGGTTATTTAAAAAAAAAAAGTTGTAAAATTATTGGATGAACATCCTGTCTGTCACATTCAAATCATTTCTCTTGCCAAAGCCAGTCAGGAGAAGAATAAAAAACATCTTTTCTATCAAGAAAAGCCGTCAGTGTCATTCCTTGCACTTGTTTTAATCAGGAAATGTTGTCCAGTTCTGATAAAACTGTCACTATTGCAGCATCCACGCTAACCTTTTCGGCAGCTTCCATTGTTTATGCAGCCGCTTCTCGCTTTCGTCAAAACTAAACCACGCCCGTGGCTACGACCCTCTGACCAAACACACGAATCCGGTTGTATCTTTTCAAGATGAACCTGCGAGACTTCGGACTGGAAATCTTTGCAGTCCAGCTGCCACGCAAGGTTAGTCACAAACTTTGCAAAGAGTCTGTTTCTGCCTTGATTGAAAGACCTTGCAACAAGATCATGCTGATTTTTTTTCCCCTCTGGCTCATTTAAGTTTTTTTTTCAACAAGATCTATGGGGAAAGGAGTATGACGCACGTTGATGCATCATCTCACCAGGATGTGTCCATTTCCCAGCACTGACGTACATCAATTCTCCAGAAAAGCAGTAATTTTATTGTATTTTCTCTCTGGACAGGCACAGACAAGCTTCTGTGCCTAAACTGCTACTTCTTTATATTACAGATCTGGTGTGTGCTATGGGCATCCACTGACACAGGTCTGATGACAAACTGCTGTTTGTCTCTTTCATACCAGACACCAGGAATGTTACATGTGTGCATCAGTTAAATGCTCTTTTCGACCTTATGAATTCCACCTGTTCATAAGATGGCTCACATTCATATCGTTTATTATAAAATCAATTAATGCCCCTAGGTGTCAAAAATTCAAGAGAAAAAACAACTCACGCTACTGAGTTTCAAGTCCTGAATCTGAAACAATTACCAAAATATGAATGTGTTTCCAGCAGTGTGTCATCAAAGCAGCACCGCACTGTGACACAGATTGAGAGGGAGTGTGTTTGTCTCGCTAAAGCAAAGTGATGACTGAGATGGAAGGCAGTGAAAGGGACGTGACACTCATAGAGATGGAACATAGATTTTTATATACAGTACAAGGTCTGACCTGCACTATATAAGCTAGACTGTCAGAGTAAGCCTGTGAAATAACTCAAACCAAAAAGCTGCTGAAGCTCTCAGTAACTTTGCAGGCTTTTACGGTGAATTTTTGTTTTGCATTATGTTTGTTTTTTTTTATTATGTTTGTTTTCAAGGATATAACATATTCAAGCACCAAAATAATTCAGATTAATTAAGGCTCCTCTATAAAGACAAACTTATCTTAGCGCAAACAAGGTGAGAACACTGACCTTGTAAGCCTTGTGCAGACAAAGGGAAAGTTTGTTCTGCGATTTGTTTGGACACAGTAATACTTCTTTAAATTACTTGTTTTAAACATGTTTTATTTTCTAATAAAAGTTGGACAAAGTTTCAGTCATAACAGTTTTTCTAGCATCAGTGTTTGTGAGAAACATAATGTTCAGGGTAAAAATGCTGTGCTCCCATTAAATTATGCTTTGCTTTTTGTTCTTTATTTAAAAAAAAAGACAACAGTGTCTTTATTTCTTTCACCCTGTAAGCCTTAAAATTAACATGATTAGCCAGCTGCATCACTGGCTGCCTGCTACTCCTCTTTTCTTCTTTTGTTTCAAATCCCACATCCCCAACCATTAAACCACCAACATTCCCCTACTTCCTTTTATATTCTTATCCCGCAGTTTCAATTTCACAGTCAGTGAGACTGTGACATCTTTGGGGTCTTTTCTTTCAGCCGCCACCGTCTGTGACATTTTGCCTAAATGATAATTACAGAAAAATTACACTGCTATTAACGGGTTAATTATTGGCATTTCACTTCGTATTTGTGGGTAAATATAGGGAGAGTGACACATAATTCTACAACATATCCAATAAAACACTGTGGTAACAAGAAATTTAAGGTGGAATCTGAGGTAAAGCACCAGAAATCACTGGGCTTTTGTTCTAAAATTGTTAAATGTCTCATATTTAAATAAATTATTAGAAATACAAGAAGTAGCTTTCAGATCCAGATGAATTAGAAAAAGTGTTAGTCCACGTCAGTTTGCAGAGAACATGGAAAGCTGTTTATCCACCTCTCGGAGAAATATGATGCAGTTGCATGAGTACTGCAGTAATGAAAAACAGGTGTCGAGTTTGATGCTTAAAATCTTCCATCTGCATTCGGCCAAAAGAGAGAACATCAAATTTAGAGCTTCCAATGATATGCATCAATTACTGCATCCTGCGCCTTCGGGGCTTTTTGTTCCCTGCATGTGGAATGAGGATACACAACAGCTCACCATGCGTGATGCTTTGTTCACTCAGCTTACGCGAACACTGCCACAAAGATATTTTTAATCTGTCACGAACTGATTCCAAGTTCTGAAATCCAAATGCAGTTGAGACCCAACAAACAGGAAGGAGTCGCCCCGCGTCTAGTCTCCGTAGCCCCTCAGTGGATCATATCCAGGTACATTTGCCACGTCTAGTCTCCTGCACACGGCGGCAGTAATGGTGCCCCCTGGCCACGACTGTGTGCTCTGCTCAGCGCACTGTGGAAATCAGCCAAGGACAGCAGGCAGCCACACATTTTAACCCACGTTGCTGACATCCATCTAGCCCTTGACACCGCAGGCTCAGACCTGTCTCCTCTGCTCAGCAACAACATGGTGAATCGCAATCACAGTGCCTGACTGTCAAACGTTATGGGCTGTCCAATCAAGCGTCATAAAACTGTCTATTTGGAATCATTATGTGTAAATTATGCAGGACGTGAGCACACAAACATGTAGTGGCAGCGGTACAGTGATCACATTTCTACACTTTCATGCCGCACATCTGTTTTTTGCCTGTCTGTCGTCAACCACCAATTCAATGTAACCTCATCATCCACATATTTTCTTAATCAAACTTAGCAAAATGCCACGTTTGAAACACTTTACAAAGCATTGATTTAACAATTGAAGATTGAGGACGGTTTTAGAAGCTTTTTAGGTGGGTTTCAGGTAAAAACATGCAGGTTTAGAATAAATCAAAGTTTATAAAAATCAAAGTCAACATCATCTTAAGCTACATCGACACATTTGGCACTCTACCCTCGAGGTCAGGAAGCAGAAATCTCCACAAGTTACGACAACCATAATTGGTTTTTTTTCTCCTGTCTTTGCTGTTTGGAAACATCAATTCAGAAATTAAGGTGTTTGCACAGGTGATGAACTCCAGCTAATGATAATGAATTAGTGCTGTATTGATCCACCCGTATAACAAATACATTTGTCTCTGTATGACTCCTGGGCATGTGTTTCACTAAATCTTCCTCTTTTTTAAAGAAAGAACTCATCAAGTAGGATGAAAGCAGTGGTTACAGCTGGTTTGCTGACATAAAAGCACCCCTTTTCTGGGATTTATATGCCCGCAGGGTGCTCCTGATCTTTTGCTAAGTGAGATCTTACACGTTGTTAACATGTTTCCTGTCCAAAACTCCACATTTTTAAATTGCTGTCTTAAATAATGTGTTCAGTTTGATTACATGCAGGAAATCATAAGTCTTTTGATAGATAATTATAGGCTGGCAGGTAAATGGAGGATGCAGCGCTTTCACAACCAGACTACTGAGGTCAGACAAAAAGCTTTTTTCCTCCTTAGGTCAGTCATAACTAGTTTGAAAGTAGTGTTTTAAGGCTGAATACGTCTGCATTAATGTTGGACTAAAGAGTCTGCAGATAAATCAGCCCCCTTGTTCATTTTCAGAGGACAAAGAAATGTCACATGTAAAAATGTTTGCTGTAAAGTTAAAGAATATGATAAACTTAGAAATTTTAGTCCAAGTTGTCATCATTCTGTCAGCTATAAAATGCCAAGCGTGTGATCCTGTTACAGTGAACACACACAGCGCATCAGGCATTGATCATTAATCAAGGCTCCTTGGTGTTTTGAATTACCCACTACCATTTGTTCGTGCAGTTTCTGCTCATCGATCGCCTGTTGATTAAGCTAACTTAACGAGGGGATAAAGGCTCCGAGCTCCTCTGGGGGTTTTGCTCAAGATTGACCATCTCAGTCTATGTGTGTGTGTATGTGTTTGTGGTGTTTGTGTGTGTGTGTGAGAAGTAGTGAGATGACCTGGCCCGACCTCCCACGTGCCTTATAATAAAAAGCTGTCTCTTCTCAGGCGGAAACTCTGTGACCCCAATATCCTTCAAACTTATAATACTGGAAGCAGCTGGCCCTCTCTCTCTCTCTCACTGTCTCTCTCTCACTGTCTTTATCTCTGCTCTGTTGTGCACACACACATGCACACACATCCTTACATACAAGCAATCACTATCACAAAGGATATTACACTATCCGCTTGATCAATCAACTTCCCACAGGCACATTTACCTTTCCCCATCTCAATCATGCAGCTAATATACTCCCTTTCTCCTTGCTCAGTTTTTATCAGAGTTGATGCTCAGAGAGCGCCGGTAACTTGTGGCGGCGCACGTGTGCAGCTTGTCACATTTTATGACTAATTACCGCAAAAGAGGGGGCCTGACTGTAATTTCCGCCATGACTTTTCAGAATGTGTTTACGTAGGTGGCAGAGAAAGAGGGAGAGCAGAGGGTTAATGGTTTTCTGTCAGTCATCGATGAGTGAGGCTCCACCTGGGATTCACTGTTTAAAAAAAAAAAAAAAGCACTTGTGATTGTTGCTTACACACCGCTGATGGTGTGTGTGAGCCAATAAATGAACTGATGCGCACTCTTCAATCCCCAGGTGCAAAACCTGCCCACTGATCCCGCTCATTATTCCCATGTGTCATAAGACTCTCAATATGGAGGAAAGGGAGGGGGGAAGGGAAGAGAGAAAAAGGGCAGAGGAGAGTATTGCACATGGCAGGGAGGCTGTCAGGTCAGGCAGCCAAGGACATGAGGGATGAAATGACGCCCGAGCAGAGGAGTGCATGTACCGGCTTTTTCTAACCCCACCGGCTGCCTGTTTGGCGCCCTTTAGGCCATGTCCCTTTCCCGGGAGATGAGAGAAAGGTGGTGAAAAAAAAAAGTACAAAAACACTTGTGAATGAAATGGTGTGAGAGAGAAAGGCTTAGAGCATTGGCAAGATTTAAGGAGGAAATAGCATTTCTCTGGAGGAGGTGCCCCCTCTTTTTTATTTGATGAGATGGAGGAGAGGCAGGTTAAGGAGAGTGTAAAAGGAGGAGGTGATGTGGAGGATGGGGCAGGTCAAAGGGAAGAGGATGAGGGCAGAGAGTTAGACGGGCTCCATTCACAAGCAAAATCACTCCTGGTTTACTCAGTTCCAGTGGAGGGCAAAAAAAAACAAGCCTGGTATCATTCCCTGAAGGTAAAACTACAGCGCTTTCAACCATCTGATGGGAATAATGAGGAACTGAGAGTGACTAATAATGGAGCCTTAAGCTTGAGCTTTGGCAACATGGATAATTATCTACAGCGAAAAGCAATGCCTGACAGTCAGATGTTTAGATTGGCTTTAAGAAAACTCAGACCAAGCTTAAAATGCAAAAAAATGTGGCAGACTGACTGCAAAATAATAAAATAATAAAAAATAATAAAAGATCTGTTCTCCCATGTCTCACCTAGTTGAGAGTGAAGATGAAGATGAGAATGTGCCTTGATCTTAAAATCAACTTCATACCAGAGACGTTCACCTTGAATATCTCAACCTTCTCTTTCAGGTTTTTAATAATCCAAAGCTTGACATGAATTGTAAGTGCACAAAATGTAACTTCAGCCACAAGGGGTCTCTCAATCAAAACATCCTTTCATTATTGGTGACCGCTGATTCCTTGGCTCTGACACCAGGGGGGCTGGATCCAATCCCAGCTGACACTGGATGAGGGCAGAGTGCACCCTGGATAAGTAGCCAGTTTATCACAGGGCTAACACATACAGACAAACAATCATTCACACTCTCATTCACAGCCTACAGGCAATTTAGAGGAGGACTTGCAAGCTCCACACAGAAAGGCCAAGGTTGAAACTCAAAACGTTCCTGCTGTGAGGCGACAGCACAAAGCACCGCACTCCAGAGTCGCCCTCAGTCAAAACAATGACAACCAAAAAACAACAAAAGACACATTTTGATGATGTTGTTAAGTAGCAAAGGGTCATATGATTTGTGTATTTAATTGTAAAACACTCACTACTGCTGACAGAAATCTGTCTCAGTGTTTACAGATGAGCTAAAGGTGCTCTTCACTACTTTTGAACAATACCTTGAAAAAAAACCACAGAGCTGATGACACAGGGGAAGGCAGCTGCAAAAGCCATTATTACTTTAAGATGTGTTTGAAATCCATATGTTTACATTTTAATGTAAATTTGTTCACAAGAAAATCTAGGTTATATAATCTAAACTGTTATTATGATGTTACCAGGTGCATCTCTCAAGTTTTTGTCACGTTGCATTTAGTCACATTTCCTGATTTCCGTCCTCACTCTTTGTTGGTGTTAGCCTGAAAGTTAGCGACAGGCAGCAGATGAAACACAGTCAACTTGAATAAATTATGGATTTCTCTAAATTTAAATATTGTTGGAAGTATGTGTTATAATGTAAGTAAGCAATTCAACAAAATATATCTACAAAGATGTCCTTTTGAATCATTATACTGCAGAGATGTTACACTATGTAATTTCAAGTCTGAGCTTTCATAGAAATACATGCAGGAACATGTCAACCCGCACAGATGACACAAACATTGCTAGCTAGATAGCTTTGCAGTTTGTGTATTGGCTGTTTATAGTAATAACAAGGTCTGACTGAATTTCACAGCAATGACATTCACATGCATAAAAAGAAAAGTAGCTCTTTTACCTTAATATGAGCATGTTTTAGGATCATAAACAGACTGCTGAGTTTTCTGTCAAGAAAAACATGACACTGATCTGGATTCTGATGGTATGAATGCCCAAAAATTGAAAGCATCTTCACCTTTTAAAGTGGCCAGTTGTTTTTGTATGTACCCCTTTACAAACAGTGAAGTGGATACTTAAATAAGACAAAGTACAAATGCTGTCCGTGGCAGATTTCAACAGGATTTCATTCACTGCATTGCACCACAGTCATTACAGTTTATGTGTAATTCAGCAACACATTTTTTAGCATGTAATCGCAATTTCTAAAAAGCAGACAGCAGTGCATTACTGGGTTAAGTAATGAGATTACAGTAACATAAAAGGGAAAAAAAGCAACAGGAATAATGTAATAGCTGCAATATTGCTTCTTCGTCAATGCCTCTACGAAGTAATTCTTGTAAAGTAGTCTGTTGCATTCAAACTCTGACTCATGAAATGAAAGTTCAGACAGATCATTGGGCTGATTTTTTCTATATGTTCCTCCCTGCATACTTCACAGCAAAATTCACCTGTAAATGAACACAAATGTCAGGGATAGTGTAAATGAGACCAGTCTGGAGAGAGTAAGTGCGCAGCTGAACAGAGGTTGCAGAGAGCCAGAGGGGGACAAGCGATATTATAGGAGGGAGGGCATCCCAGTCTCCTTTCATGCTCTAACGTGACTGCTGTGTTTTCCCATCTTCTGTCAGTCAGCCCATAAAGCAGTGAGTCTGTGTGAGCTACCGCCATCAAAGTGTGCTTCCGGCCTTGGGCTACTGGTGTGTACCAGTCTGTGATTTGGTCTTTATATCACCCCCGCCAACACACACATTTACACACCCACATCACTACTGTTAAGATCCATCTGGGTCCCCTGATCAAAGGAGACCGAAGCACAGGGTTTGGAGGACATCTCTGATTACTGCTGCCTGAGGCAGGCAACGTCATCCACATCATCGTGCCTTATCCCGTCATCATCATCATCATCATCATCATCACCATCATCATCATCATCATCATCTTCTTCCAGCACTGCAATCAATATGCCACTACAAGGCCCTGCATGAGCTGCCGCCATCCTCGCTGTGCCATGTATAATACATATGCTCAATACACACCATGAATCAGAAAAAGACACATACACTGCTGCACAACTTCAAGTCAGGAGAACCCATGTGTTCTTTACTACTGTTACTTACTGTTGTTTAGGACCAGATATAAAGACAGACAGTAATCCACATCCACACAAGGTCACCACACCCAGAGGACTAACAACCTCATTGTATTTATGTGAGTACACGGTACACGCAACTTTTAATACTTGCATGCTAGGAAAGGCTATGTAATTTTTGTTAGATGTAAGCATATATATAACTAAAATTAAACATGTCACACAAAATGAAATCCCAAAAAACATCACCATAATCAGGTAGAGACAGATAAATAAATTAAATCAAAACTAAATCAAACTAAAAGCTTGATTTGACATAAGCTGTCAAATCAAATGTATAATTTGCTCTTTTTTTCTGCTAAAATTTAATCATTGGAATAATATAAATGTAAAATAACGTTAATTTTCCTCAACAGGAGACAGTTTTCTTCAGTAGTAACTGGCTTTCTTTTAGGAGAGTGAAACTGTGTTTGCTCCTCTGTATTCATTTGAACTTTCTAGAGCTTTCACCTGTGAACTCATGCTCTTCCTCAAAATGTTATTTCATTTGACTTTTTCACATAAGGGAATTAAGCAAACAGAATTTTCAGTAATTTGTTTCAACAATCAGCAAAAGACTGACATTTGTTTTATTTTTACCTTTTATTACAATTATAACCACATTTTTATATATTTACATGCACAAAAGTCTTGGGCATCTTCACAAAAATAAATGAATACATATGTACTTTATTACATTTAAGAAGCAAGTATATAAAGCACACATTTATCTATTCACACACTGAAACTAACATGTAAATGTATAGCTCCCAAAGTGTTACATAAGAAAATCAGAGGCGACCACATAACAATGCTTAACCGAGCCCTTTTTCCTTCTCATACATTTCCAGCCAGTCTGCACTACTACTCAACTGTAAATGGTGCCGAATCAACTGAACCATCATTTTCTTTTCACATTTTGCCACATCTGTACTTTTAGCTAAAATGTCATTTTATTTTCATTTGTCAACACATTAAAATTTTAAGATTTACCAAGGTTGTGTTCAGCTAAACAACAGGCATGTTTCCTTAAACAATGATAAAAAGTTCTGTTAGCAGCACCTGTTTAAAAAAAAAAAAAAAAAATTTAGATGCAATTTTCTGTGCAAAAATTATGAAGGCCAACCTGTTTATTTGATTACTGGCCATATCCTTGAAGAGCACCTGATTTTTTACTTTGTTCCATCACTGCAGCACTCACCATACGTATTTCTTTTATCTTTTGTTTGAGAATCACAGTGGTCCTTGCACTCCTCACTCCCTGCGCTGTCCAAATTGCTCTAAATGTGATAAATAGCAGGATAAAAGATCCTCTGTCTGTTTTGTCTTGGGGTTGGTGATTAAGGCAAGGCTCAAAAATGATTAAAATCAAGACAGTTTATTGCAATTTGACCTACTTTTCAGCAGAAAAAAATTATTTCAGTCTGGCACAAAATATGTTTTATGTCTCTACAGCTAATTTTCAAGTTATTAATAAAGTTTTATATTACTCACTCATTTAAGTTATGTCAGGGCTTAAAGTCATGCACATGTAAGGGATATAGCTGTTTTCAGCAACAGCAGCCGACAGTTGTCTGCTAAGCATGGTATTAATTAATACAAAAAAAATTGTTGAGATGGTGCATGCAAAAAACATCCTTAAGGGAAAATTGAATATCCATGCATCAATTTATGCAAGAGAAGCAGTGGTTGGACAGACAGAAAGACAGGAAAACCTGTCTAACATGGCCATTCTTTAATTTCCAGTTTGTGGGAATTAGTGGCATCTAGAGGGGAATGTGCAGATTGCGTGCAACTATTATCCTTTTGCTTAACCTCTGCCACCAAGCATGTGAAAGAACTTGTGGTTAGCACAGAAGGCTCTTTTTGGAGCTGGTGTTTGTGCATTCTGGGCCTCTGTAGAAAATGGAGGTGCAAGATGATGGAGCCAGAGGAAGAGGATCGCCCTCTTGTTAGATATAAAGGCTTATTTTAGGTAATAAAACTGCAACAACTGTTATTTTCAGGTGAACGTACTCTAATCAAAACTCCCTCATGATTCTAATATTCAATTTCTGCCACATTAACAAACAGATCCCACTAAATGAAACACATTGGACCTTTGAGTGGAAAAAAAATACCATCAAAATCAAAACATTAACCAAATTTAATTAGTAAGTGTCAT
>JAPZDV010000008.1:14573686-14586636 GCA_029814665.1 Acanthurus lineatus | reverse complement strand
CTTACAATTCTGATGTATTGAATTACACTGTTACTATTGTGAACAGAGCACAGCCCTCAAACACACAAAGGTAATTTATTTCATTGGCAAATATCTGTGAGAACTGCATGACTGACAAAGTATCCCCTTTAAGATGATCCCCTTTCAAAACAAATTACAGAGCCGAGCGCTGAGTGACAGCAGCCGGAGTACTTGAACGTGAATCAAAGGCTTCACTCAAAACAACTGCGGGAATCTCTGCGTGTGTGCGCCTGTGTTTGTTTGTGTGTGCCTGTTAATACTTCAAACATGGCTGTTTTGTCACTGCAACAACTAGTACTAACATGCGAGCAACATGACAACTCAAATATTAAATATCTTTTTTATACTGTCCTGAGTAATGAGTTCTTTTATTGTGAAGGTCCAACAAAGCTGCTGATTGCAATAGTGTGTGCATGCAGAGAAAAAGAAGCATTTGTTCCTGCATTTGCCCTCCAACAATTCAACCTACAATACATCTGTGTGCTCAACTGTGTGAGTGTGCTTTGTCTCAGGGGGCTCATCAGTACTCACTCTGTCAACTTCTCCCTCACTCCCAAATCTTTTAGTAACTCTCAAGTGAGCACAGATTTATTTCACTTGCTCACGCGTCCATTAAAAGCAGAAGCCAAATAATTACTCAAGGTTAAATGGACACTTGAGCAGCACATGAAGCTTGTGTTTGTCCGCTCTCATCCCTCATTAATTCATGTGTATTTCTTAATTTGTTAACTTTTGCCTTCTGCCGGGGACTTGATGGTCTTGCAGAGGAGATCAGAAAGCTTTAACATTTCAAGCTCTGAAGATGAAAGTCGATGATGGACGACATAATGACTTCAAGTGCAGTGTGTGCTGCTAGGAGGACACATGGAGGGGTGATGTGAAATACAGGTTATTATCTCCAGATCCATCCAAAAGAAGAAGCCCACTGGCAAACAAGAGGAAATGCATTTGTCATTTGGCATAGAGATATATATGTTTGCCCCGTCTTAGGTATGGTAAGGAATAAAATGCTTTGAAACTCTCAGAGTGATATAATCTCATCCAAGCAGGTGAAACAAACATAAAAGCATGTGAACGCCTCCGCTCATATGTCTGCTTGACCCTTTTGTTCACACCTGACAGAAGCCTGAGTGTTGAGATTACTTTATTTCTCCATCGACAGAGTTGTCTGAAGATTGCACACTCAATTAAGCTGCTTCCCCAGTTGACCTGTTCAGCCTCAACACTCCCATGGGAGCAGGCTAAAGTAAGAACTCGCCCATAGGAGCCAGGCTTTCTATAGAATATGTACTTGTACATTCTCATGAGACATTATGTGCTGTGATTTATACAAAAAAAAAGACAGTTTTTTTGATTTTGGTATATTTTGTGAAAAGTTAGAGCACGTAGTTCGCTGTGGGTTGGTCACAATTATTTTTCCCTTCGACTTGTGTTTATCCCATCAGCCCTCCTTTTGACTGATGAGAGAAAGGACAGAGGTCTGGTGCTTCTCTCTGAGGCTGCAGCCACCTGTCATCAGGGTCATTCATAATGAGTAATTACATTAGATCAAGGCCCTTAAACTCCAGAAGCTGAAAATTCACGCCTTCTTTTCTTCCTCTCCCACGCAGTCCACGAGGGGGATTAGGGCTCGGGGTCCAGGGTCCTGCTCGCCACAGAGCAGGACAAAGACTGAAAGCTCCTCTGCAGGGAGGGGAATTAGTTTGGGATGGATGGAAGGAGGAGAAGCATAGAAAAGTCCACAGAAAATCAGTGGGCACTGAGGATGAGTCAGAATAAATGCACAGGGACTGGAAAGGAGAGGAGAGATAGGATGAGAGCCTTAATGAGGTGCTCAAGTGAATGGTGCACAGAGCACCATGGGTCGTTCATTCCTGACACCAGGGACAAAACATGTAATAAAAGTGCTGCCTTTAAATGATTACATTTTATTTTTATAGCAGCTGCTCACTGAAGACCAGCTAAAAGTACTGCACTCATCTAGTTATGTAAAATCTTAACTACAGTTAATCTTTCTTGGTTTTACTGTACTTTCAATTGCATCTCTTGGCCCTACTAAGGAGAAGAGTTTGCTCTAGTGACACAGAGATGGTTTACACAGTAATCAAAGTATAAACTTACATGGCAAAGTTAGCACTTGACCAAAGTCCCCTGCTTAGGCTATGTGATGACAACAAAGCCATCAGTTTCCATGAAGAAAGGCCCAGAAATGTGATTAAAAGCTTTGAAAACAGAATAAGAGCTAAACCTTGACAAGTAATTTGACATCTTGTCTGCTTAGAAATACACACATACATGAGAATCATCTTTGTTAATCACAGTTTTGTAAGATTTAATATCCTGTGGGGTCAGACTGAGGTTTATTGCTGAAGTAGCTAACTCATTTTTTTAAAGGATGCATGATTGTTATCCTGCATCGTTATGTAAATGACGACTTATTTTAAGAAGTTAATATATAAACATAAATCATTTAACATTATCTTTTCTATTTTTAACACACTTAAGTACCAGTATTTATTCATAACTGTTTATCTTTTGCAAGGTCACTGGGTTGATATTAATTATAACATTATAACATATGATAAGCAAGACGTGCCATCGGTCCTTAATAATGAAGAAAAATTACCAAAGAAAATAAAGAACATGTGATCAAAAGCAATATTTCTTAGGTTTGACCTACAGCAGCATTTTAATAGAGACAATATTCAAGCAATTACATCACATTCACCAACAACATTATCATTATCAATATGATCACGATCAAAAGCATCAGCACACTCTTCTTTTTATATCCACGAGGTACGCATATATTCAGCTTATCTGCAAGTCTCAACACCCACTCAAAATGTTTGTGCCGGGGAGCCTGTAAGCCTCTATTTGTTTAGTAATTTCATGAATGGCTAACCTTCCATCTCTGGGGCATCTCTCTGACTCAGTAAGAGCCCTCTGTATGTGTGCACATTTGTACTTATCAAATAATACCGTAAATCACCTCAATGTATGCCCATTTTTCACGCACTTTCTTCATATCTCTTCTCTTCAGCTCCAGATATCTTACAAAATGCTTCCCACCCGTTGCCCCCATGTATGTGGACTTTCATCTAGAGCCCATAAAGCGAGAACATTTCATCCCTATGCAGTCCTGGAAAACCAAGACATATCCAACACCGTTGATACTGATACAGAAACAGACTCATGTAAAGGATGTTGGACAGTTTTAGTTTGAAGAATAGAGAGTTCAGATCAAATAACTAATTGGCAAAATATGTCTGCTGAATCTTAAGCAATGAAACACTGCAGGCTCATCAATTAAGCAGTCAGGGAATAAATCCCAACTGTCCTGCTGTCCTGAGGGGTTATTTGTATAAGTAACATAGATTTATATATGCAATTTTTGGGGGTGTGGCACAAGTAAACAAGTAATGACACTCAGAGAGCATAAAAAATAAGATAAACTAGGATAAATTAGCTTGTTAATGATATTACCGAGGATTAGATAAAGAGATCAAAGAGTGATAAAAGATAAAGATGAAACTATTACATGTGCACATGTTTACAAATTATACTATTAGCATAACATATAAACTGCAAACATACACATAAGCACTACAAAGAACAAATATTAATCCTGATTATTACTGATAAGAAATATAACAATGACAAGTAACATGGGAACAAGCAGTGTGTGGGTTTATATGCAGTTACTCACATAAGTCTGGTTTTTGTGCAGGAACAATTCTAATAAAATGTCATTTAGACGAGGTGGTCACAACCTCAAAAAAGTTGAAAAAGAGAAATGCAGCCTTACTTTGTGCATAAAACACAAAGCAGTCATCTTGGTACTTTAAAATAATTCTTCTTCAATAATATTTAATCGAGCTCTTTACAGTTTTTCACAAATCCTTCACAGCAGCTGTGAGAATGTGGTCGAAATGACCAGAATTTTATTCCTCAACAAAAATCCATCCAGTCTCTCACCAGCATGACTGCTGATTGTTCATGCAGTTACTCAGGGGCAATTACAACCTTGAAGCCACTATAGTTTAAAAGCCTGATCAAAACACATTTTTTTCTAAAAAGTTCATGGTAAGCAAAGCCTTTTAGCATTCAATCTTGCCTCATTAACACATTCTGTGTTGTACCTTTGGAATGAGTCCCATCCACTTTCTTCAAAATTTTAGCATCAACTAACTAAATTTTAGGCTTGAAATAGCTTCAGCCCTCTCCCAAGCCAAACTCAACTCTTCAAATCTCTCTGCAGATGACAGTAATGCACTCTGGCGGGGCTGGCTGGTGGCTCAATGAATCGTGCCTTGGGGTGAACGTGCAGATTTGGAGTGTGTGGTAGGTAGTTGGCTGGAGGGCTGCAGAAGCAGGGAGTTCTCCCTCTGTTAGTTCTTGTTAATCCACAGTTCACTGACAGGTGTTGGTAGCAGTGTCTCAGTTTCACTCTGCAGCATTCTACAAATTCACCAAATGACTTCACAGTTTCCTTCGCTCTCCCTCTCCCTCACTTTACCGCTTCCAGCACAGAAAACACTGACAAACACACTTACACGCGGAGCGACACGCACGCCTGCACACCTGCCTCCTTCTCATCGCCATCAAACCTTGGCTCCCTTTCAGTCGCTGTTTATTTGAGTGGCAGAAATTTTCTCGATTTTGCAGTCTGAAACACTGACATATGAGTCACTCAGCTCCCCCCAAGACAAACACGAGCCTTTGTCTCTTGCTTCACATCAATTCAGGGCCCCCAGTCTTCACCAAATGTCTTTTTAATGAAAACTGGTTCTCATCACTCAGTGAGTTTCTAATGGCTCCTGTATTGCTGCAGGTAGCAGAGTGAGGGGGGGATAGCCGGCACAGGGAGGCAGAACCCAGGACTAAGACAAATAACATGCACACACTCCAGGTTGACTTAGACTACCTGGTTGTCCGTCATTTTGACAGACATGGTCTAAAAAATTCCCTCATCATATATTATTCCAAATCTTTTTGATTTTTTTATGTTTTAAATAATACATATAGCCTATTTATTATATATAGCCGTTTAATTTTACAGCTGGATCAAAATAATCTTTGATATATAGAAAAAAAACTGATAAAATATGCATTAATAGGTTCATGGAAAGAAAAAAGATTAACAGAGACAACAACCATCTGGTCATTTTACATGACAACATCAGCACACAGAAAGGATGAATATTTTTTAATCTCAGTGAGCAGAATTTATGTTACTCTTTGATATCTACATGAATATCAGCATCAAACTGATCTGCCACACCGCATATATTTAAAAAGAAAATAACTTATTTCTAAAGCTTGTTTTTCTGTTACGCCCATTATTCCCTTCTTTCAAAACCGTGGTAAAAAAAACCAGGAGCAAAATGCCAGGAGTTCAGTTTTCATTAAAACTGAATTATGACTGGTGTGTTACCTGCATGCAAAGTTAATCAGGGCATACGAGGCCAAACTGCCTCCTCAGTTTCCATACGACTGGTCCCTGGAAAAGCTAATTTATTCATATATTTTATGTATTTATTTTACATTTCTATTCATTTTTATTTAGTGTGCATGCCACATAAATTGCACCAGGGCTACATTATTTCATCAATTCCAGAAAACTTTATAAAAAAAGGATGATGGCAAAACAGCATCAACTGAATATTTCCTTATCCTGCTCTGCTAAAAACACAAAAAACATAGAATCACTCAGTATTAGAGCATGTGGTTTACTACCAAGCCTGTTATTGAAACCCACAACATTATCTTTACCTCCCTTTTCTCTCCTCTGCTTCACTTGGTGTGTGTAAGTGTGTGTGAGGGGACAGGGAGGTACTGTGGGTGATCTACATATGGTTATTGACAGCATTGCAAGTGAGCTACTTATGTTACAGTAGATTACCTTCAATCTTTAAATCATTCACAATGACAGATGGTCTCAAGATCTTTCAATGTTAAAAAAAATCAAGTGCTGAAGATATTCTGCTTGTGTGACTTGTGGTACACTGATGTGTGCTCGCACACGCTCACAAACATGCTCACAAACATGCCCACAAGCACTTTACATTTCTGCCTCACTGAGTATCTGGCAAATCCAGAAGTGCATGCAATTAGTCTGGCTTCTCTTGCTCCCATGACAAACAGGAACAGTGCGGGTTGTTAGAGCAAGATATTTCTCAGTTCATTTAATCATCAGAGACTGTGAGGTGTGAAAGAAAAAAAACAAGGGACCAGGAACAAAGCGATTTTCAATAAAATGGGATGGCTAATGAGAAATGTGGCTTAAAAAAAATCATATAAAAGACAGAATAATCATGGACACACATGGCAGGTGAAAACTACATTAGCGATAACCTGATTGCATTGTATGGGCTAAATCAGGGGACAAAGCGGGAAATCATAATTTTCGTCCTACATTTCCTTTCCTAACCTCTTCTCTGTTCTCCCCCTCTGCCTCCTTTCCAGTCTCTTTTTTCCTTCTCTGTCATCTCCTTTTCTCCAATCTCTCCTCCGTTCATTGTCTTTCCTCTTCTCACCTCACCTGCCCCTCCTCTCGCTTTACTCAACTCTCCTCACCGAGTGGAGGATTTGCTTGCTGATCCTGATCCCACACACAAAAGGAGGGTGGATAATCAGCTTCCTTTCTCATCCGGCCTAAATCGGTCCTCTTCAGAATTCCCACGCGATGCCATGCCTTCCGAAAGCGGACTGCTACCCATTATACCTCATCTACTCAGCCACTCATCCCTAATCTTGGCTCTCTTATCCCCCCACCCTTTAGGTTTCTCTGCTTCCACATCAAGCATTCGCAGGATGGACATGATTCAGTTTGAGATGACAGTCATTTTGAGTTTGCATAGATGACCAAAAACACAACTACTAAAACAATGTAAAAATAACACTGGACTCTGAAAAGTCAGTCAGTCACTGTTTTGATGGCAGGTTTATGAATGAGTGAAGGACATTTAGAGTCATACTTTTGAATGATGCAGTAGGGTTTAGAAACATGTAGCAGCAAGAACAAAGTTTTGTCTCAAATCTACACTAATTCTAAGCAGGTCTTGAGTCCGTAGTACAAGTGAAATTAACAATGAAAAATCAGCTAAATTAAATCCTTGAAAGCATGCTAATATTGAGCAATATTGCAAGACACAAACAGAGAAGTTTGTACATTAAAAGCAACTGGAAGTAAACTTCAGAACCCCATGCCTTCTTTTTGTAACTGGTGATCAAAACTAGCATTTGAACTGATATGTGTTGGATCTAGTCTTTTCTCATTTCCTGCACAAAACACTTACTTTACACAGTATACGATTATATGCTTTTGTTACAGTGCTATGTACCAACATGCTCTGATTAGTGATATCCTTCCCAGCATACCGGGTGTCAGCTAAAATATAATGTTTGCTGAAACCTATGATGCAGCGAGTCACAATATTTTTTTTTTCCTTTAGCAGGTATTAGCAGCCATTTATGATGTCCGCCATTGTAGATAAGCATGTTAGCATGCTAACATTAAGTAGTTTGCACATACTACAACTGAGACTACAGGGGATGTCATTAGTTTTGCAACCAAAGTCCTTAATAAATTGTAACTTTGGGCTGAACATGCAACTCAGAAAAAGTCAAGGGATCAAAGTTATTACTCTCAATCATCTGAAGACCATGGATTTCTGCAGCTAATCTCATGTCACTACATCCAGTAAATATTAATATACCCACTATATGCTTGAACATCTAGTGTAAGTATGCTTTATCCTCTGGAGACGATAATTATCTGTACAAATGTTCATGACAAGCTGTCCAACTGCTGCTGAGATATTAAGTTTTAGTGTAATGTCGGCTAAAAACACACCTGTTTTCTGCTCAGATCCCACTCGCAGTCACCTCACCTGTAATTCACACTGTGAAGTTCATTATAAGTATGTTTGCAATATTTAAACTTCTCTTTGTGTGGGCTCAGGGAGGAATAAATATCTCATCTTCTTTCATTGCAAAGTGCAGTTTGTTTTAGAGGTTTGTTGACTTCACAAATCCCCTTCAAGTTATGCTTCAGTGATGACAAATGTTGCACCGTTACAGGGAACAAAATGATGATGGAAGATCAAAGTTGAAGCAGCAGAGTCTTCAGATATTTAGCTTCACAGCAAAATATGGACTACAGTCATAAAATTAAAACAAATATTTGATTGAGGATATAAAAGAAAGTATGTGAGTATTGAACAAGATTGTAATTGATTTATTCCCCTGAGTCGAGGGACTTCTTTACAAACTGCTTTTGAAGCACAAAAATTCCTGTGTATACTCTCTGCGTAGGCAACCAGCTCCCAGGAGCACTGCCTCGTGTTCTTACTTTAAATGAGCTGTCTTGTCAGCTTTTAAGTGAAACCCCCGACCTCCTACGAATCTTTCACTTAAGTCCCCTCCTATTGTCTGCTTTCCAGTCTTCATTTTTCTCCTCCTCCTGCATCCAAAAAGAGAACCTGTTTGTTATCGATTACGCCGCTCACATCTCTTTCTCTGCGTTTGTATACTGCTCTGCTTAAACCGGCTGCTTTTTATGCTTTTGTTGTTCTTGTTCCTCTATCTCACACACACTCAGCTACCAAGGAAAACGGAAAGCTCATATTGTTTTTACACTCTTCGGTGTAAATAGATGATACAAACTCTTCTGTGGCATATTTAAGGCTTAGCTGTTCAAACTATTTAAGCAGGGCCAGATCCTGAAGTCTTAGATCGCTGATTGGAAGATGTCTTTTCTCTAAAACATTGTAATTGCAGGATGCTGGATTTGGAAGTGTAAAAATGAAATAAAAAAGGCAGAATGAGAGAGAATGATGTAGTAGCAAGAGTTGTGCATGGTGTACTTGTGTGTGGGGGGAGCATTACTGATTCATGCAGGCCTCTGATCCCTGACTATGTGAGAGTAAAGCCCCTTTCTTTCTTTCCCTTCTAAAATTTCATTGTTGGGCTCCTGGTACTCCTCAGACCCTGCTCCAAGAAGAATCCACTATCCCATTGAGCCATCAATGATTCACTGTCATGCCCAAGGCTGGAATTTAACAACACAGCCACAGAAAAGAGTTGTTGTTGTGTGTGTGTGTGCAAGAGAGTTACTGAGTGATTTGAAATTTTCCAATTCAAAAAGATAGTCACCCCATGACAACACCTCTGAAAGAATCACTGATGCTAACAGTGTGTGTGACCTGTTGTTTTTGTGCTTCTTCCTGACCAAAGAAACAAATATTTTGATTGCAACCTGGTTGTTTCTAGTCTGAAACCTTTAAATAATTAAGGAGAATAGCTTGAAAATGTGGCCAAACTGCAGGTAGATCTAATGTTTGTCCAGCTCTTACATAGGCGTCCAACAAATCAAAGTGCTCTTTGACATGAGAGAGCATGACAGAAGTCCTTGGTGGGTTCATAAGAGACGGCTTGGATCAATACGCTCCTATTGGTTCATACTCTATTCACTTGGCACACTCTTTTTTTTTGTCAGGGACCTTTGATTGCATCATTTTTTTTCGTGTTGTCCAGATCCCCTATGTAGTAATTAATGGGAAAAGGTGATACAGACAGGTGGACGGACGTAGCTTCAAACCAGAATGCCCTCAAGCTTTTCTCCAACAGTGAGCTTTGATGTCTCTTTCAGATGAAACAGACCGAATTCATGAAAGTGAGGACAATTTTAGGAATGAGTTCTGACTGGAATTCTGCATCAGGTGAGTCATAAATTAATCATTTTAAAGGACAAGGTACCTTAACATTGCCTTCAATGAAGCAGCAGTTAGCATGACATCAAACCTCTGCTTTCCCTGTTCGTCTTGATCTCTCAGGTCCCTCTGTCAGCGACGGAGGTGTGAAGAGATCTGTGAAAGATGAATCAATATCTTTCCTCCCGATGTTTCAAGCTGAGATCTGCGAGAAAGTCAATCGCTTGTATCTACCCTCTGCTCTGTGTTCTCACCCCCTTGTTTGCTTCTTAAAAAAGCTTTAGTTTTGTGATTAAGAAAGTTGACTGTTGACTTTTTGTTTCCATCATTTGTTTCCATCACTTACAAATCACTTCTCTGAATAAATTTTTATATATTCCGTAGCTTATGATATCACCTAAACTTTGTGTCACTCAAATCTGGAGAGGTCTGACACTGTTGTGTGGTAGACGTACCCGAATTTAAAGGAGGCGGCCATGCCGTTTACTTATATTATACAAAGGTAAATGCCTGCTAATTGCTTTTTCAAACAGCATCTGTGCTGCTAGTTACACTTAACTGTAATCTCCAGAAAGGGGATTTTGGTGAAAATTTGTTGCTTTAATTTCACTTGCTCCCTTATCTGTAAACAAAAGATTGCAGAAAAAAAGAGTGTTCAACACCAACTAAAGCTGTAGAAAGTTGATTTATGGGGCAAATATCTGTGGTCCCAGCTCAAAAGCAAAAGATTAAAAGGTAAACAGATATGGTGGAAAGCATGATGTTGGGGCTATATTGCAGGCATATTTCATGAACAATGCATCACAAAAGGCAGCCTGTTCAACCTCTATTATTTTTAGTCTTGAAATGTTTCAGCCCTGAACTTTCTTTGTGCTTCACAAATCTGTCCCCGTTGTCCCGTACGTCAGCCTCAGCGCTGTGGCCACATAATCTCAAGGGATTTCTATCAAACAGGCAGTGTTGTTTTTTTATTTATTCTTTCCTCAACACATACAATGCCCCCAGCGAGTATTGCTAGCACCAGCTAACTATCTGTCACTACAAGCTAAGAGAGTCTTGTGCCTATTGTCCCCAGTCCTGCAAACACCCCACCACCACCACCACCGTCACTAGCATGCACACAAGGCCCTGCAGCCCTGTTCTGGACTCCAATGGTTTGCCAGCTAGCTTGTATGATCGCAACCCGAGGCATTACTAACTCAATGGTTCTCCAGAGCGGACAGGTGTGTGATAAAAATGTCCTGTAAGCCAGTACTGTCCAGAGGTTTGAGTCAAAGAGACATCTATTATGAGAAAGCATCCACCATTGGTTTCTGCTCATTTTTACCTCTTTTTTTCTCGTTATGATCATTCTGCCTATTTAATATGAACAGACAGAGGGAGAGAGAGGGCTCTGGTAACTAAGAAAATCTGTAAAACTCCCAAAGAGTGAGTGGGCCTAAGCCCTGGGGCAGATACAAATCACCTGAGGCACAGTACAATTCTACTTTGTACTTGGAGACATTTTTTTTCCGTTCAATGTCTATTTCAGTCATGAATAGGTATGAGAGGAAAATGAGGTATTTCCTTTAATTAGAAACCCTAGGTACATGAGAATGTGATCTTTTTGTTCTTTGCCTAATTAGACTGCATGTATCTAGAAATATGCATTGTGTTCTTACCTGAGTGTAAGTTTGGGCCACCCTTAAGGGGTTGACCTATAAAAAAGTTACAGGGATGGCGTGTGCATGTGTGTGTGTGTGTGTGTGCGTGTGTGTGTGTGTGTGCTAGAGTGTGTGTGCATGAGCTTTACACAGCCATTCAAAGCGAGAAGTGGGCGTATGCTGTGACAAGAAAGTCACAGCTCTGTCTGTGAAATGGCACGTAAAGGAAGAAAATGTCAATTCCCAATGTGGAAAACCACGTAATGACTCTCTCAGAGGAAAAGGTTAACGCACACACACACATCTATGCGCACTGACACACACTTGGTTTTTACTCTTGCTATACCTTCATCTGCCCCTCAACAGACAGCAGGTCTTTAGGGAGTCCTGACAAGAAGCGTGTATACTTTATATGTGTGTGTATGTGTGTGTGCGTGTGCGTGTGCGTGTATGTGTGTATGTGTATGCGAGAGAGAGAGAGAGAGAGAAAGAGAGCGCCCATGTGTGTGTGTATTTTATCCTTCGACTCACCTGTCAAACTAAACCAGGTAGTTCTGTGAAGGTTAAGACAAGGAGATCCAGTTTCAGAGAAAGACAGACAAAGCAAAAGAGGCATGGAGTATTTTTTTTTTCATCATTAGGGTCCGAGCACCAAGGGTGGGAATTCTTTTTTTTTCTTCTGACAGATGCATTGCCTTTTTGAGGACTTTAACATGCTCAAGAACTCATAAAACTTGGCAGACACATCCATTGTGGTGAGAAAATGTATGTATTCAATGGGTTTCGCTGTGCGTGTGCGTGTTGGGGTGTGTGTGTGTTGGGGGGGTTCGCAAAATGGCTAAAACTTGAACCACTTTTACCTACATGTACAAAATTTGGCACACAAATTTATCTTATCCAGCTCTACAAAAAGCCTTCTGGGACATCTACCTAAACCCAACAGGAAGTCGGACATTTGGGATTTTCTTTTTGGAAATCAGTCAAAAAAGAAAAGAAAACACAAACAATTGAGGCATTCCAGTCTTTCTACTTGTTGAATTATTTTCCTGGCCGTCATAAAACCTTCAAACATCTTATTCAAACTAATTCTCCAGTAGTTCCTACTTTTGCAGGGCAGTTTTGCATTAGAACATTTGCATAACAGCAAGAAAGAATAAAAGAAAAATGCAGCATTTTTTTGTCGTTAAAATAAATCTGGAGATGTAAGCTTTATCAGCTGAAGAGCAGAATTCAGGGCACAAATTCAGAAACCAACGCACTGCAGGGCATAACTGTCTCTCTCTGCAATAGACTCGTTAGAAAGAAGACAAAATATACTTTTCCAGTTGCAGCACCATACAGTGTATCACTGTGCATTTAATAAGTACCTGCCTTTACGGGGAAATATTAGAAAAAGAAGAGGAGGAAACTGTAGGTGATTCACTGCATAAAAAAGCTTTTTTTGGTGCTTATATGTGCAGAAAAAACAGTCCAGTCCAGTTAGCACGGTTCTGTTGTTCTATACGAAAATTCTTAACTTACTGTGCACAAGAAAGAAACAGGCAATAAAGAAATATATAAATACATGAAA
>JAPZDV010000008.1:14526119-14564129 GCA_029814665.1 Acanthurus lineatus | reverse complement strand
CAGTAAGCACAACCAGAATTAATCCATATATAAGACGCTCCGGATTATAAGGCGCACTGTCGTTTTTTGAGAAAATTTAAGGCTTTTAAGTGCGCCTTATAGTGCGGAAAATACGGTATTTGTAAACTTACTTTAATATGTTAGCAAAGGTTCAAGGAGATGTTGTTTAAAGCACAGATTTAAGCGATTGTTAGAAAGTAAAGGAAATTTCTGTATAAGTGTGGACAGATGTTGACAAGAAATTGCTGCTGGAAGTAGCCTCCTGCTTTAGGTTTTCCTCAGTCATCATCACATCATTGTTAAAAAAACACAAAAAACAAAAAAAATGAAAACATGGGAACTCCACACCCCTCCTAATTAATTTCAACATACAGAGCAGACTGGTTGTACAAATGTATTTTGCAAATGAGATGAAATAAAAAGTAGAATTCTGGCACAAAAATGCACAGGACTAAAGGTAAAGTTCTGAACTACAATTACCACAGCACAGTTGTGTGCATCCACAAATCATTCAAGTTTCAGTTTATATTCACAGCCAACTTTTGAATGATCAACCCTTTATCACTTTATGGTATTAGACAGATGTGGGAAATTTGTTAATATTAGCTCTTGACTTCTAGAGTTATGTCAAAAACTTTTTTAATGAGTTCACAGTGACCTTGCCCTCCAACCTCTGTCCAATCAGTTCACCTTTGGGTCCAAGTGGATATATGTGCTTGGTCTAAAGCAATTCTCTTGAGTGATTCTTCAGATATCACATTAATGATAATGAGATGGATGGAACCTTAAATATCACCTGTCTGGAGGCACAAAAAGGAACGTGTAAAATATTTGTTCCTTAGGAAAGTAGAACTTCTACCCCCTCCTGCTAACCTCACTGTGAGTATGGAGACTCCACCGAGACAAACAAGTCCTATTTAGAGTGTTGTCACATACTCCCCTACTGTGTCTGCAAACAACAAATCACCTTCTCCCCATCTATAATACATTTACCATCCATCCCTGGAGGCTTTATCAGCTAAGTACCCTCAAGCTGGAGATCCTGGGTATAACCCCATGTGTAAATTTGCTGTGCAGCTCTGAAAGCACACTGCACTGGGAGAAAGCCGATAAAAAGCTGCCATTAAAACAGCATTTGGGGCCGTTTCTTTGTAATGAAAATGGATGAACTGCACCCCTGACAGTGCAGGTATCTAAACCTGGGCTGTTTTCGAGCTTTGAGCAGTAGAAAGGTTAAAACACAGGAAGGAAAACAAAAAAAAAAAAGTTGACACCACATTCAAGCATATGGATACATTCTTGTGCAGACATGTGCATTCAGAGACTGTGCTGTGTATTCCTGTGAGTTCTCTCAGATATCTAATCTTGCAGCTGCATTTTCAGGTGGAAGCCTCCTTGCGGTGGAGAAGATGTATATTTCATTAATTCACAGTGGCGACCTCCTGGGCTGCTTGCCTTCTTGAGGCCTGCTGCTGCATCCTAAAATCACTCTCCACAACTTCCTCCACTGTCAGTTTGAGTGGTGAGGAAGGCTGTGTGGGGATGTGGAAGTTTCAGGGTCATTAAAGGAATACCACTGCTTTAGTCTGTCGATGGATGTATGTGCATCTGTGCATTTTTTCACTTTGTGCAATGGGAGTTCAAGTAAAGTGTCTCCACTTCCTGGAAATTCCCTTGGTGAGCAGAGCTCCAGCTGAAGAGGACAATGGGATGAGCCAATAAGAGATGATTGGCTCTGTAAGAACTGAGGTGAGGGGGTGAGGTCGAGATCAGGACGCAGAGGAACCAAAGAGGGAATCGTAGATTTCTTCATGCTGCCTGGAAGATTGCTTTGGAACGCACTGAAGCAGCTCTTGAGTTAATAAACACTGCTGTGTGTGTAAGTAGGTAGGTGGGTGGGTGTGCAGGTACATGGATGGGTGGGTCGGTTGGGGTCATTCAGAGCATTCAGGAGTATTGAATAAAAAGTGATAAAATCCCATCTTGTTCTGTAAAATACAGACTTTTCTTCTAACCAGGCACTTGTCGCATTGCAGTGAAGACGGTTCAGCATCTGCAGTGGGGCACACGGAGAAAACTGTGGCTACGATCTCACTAAAGAACGCGTTATTTTTCCTACAGGTTCACGTCTCGATACAGTTGATTCTCAGCAATCCTTTCATGTGCCTAAATGCCATTTTGATAGCCAACCCTAAATTCTCCCCCTACATGTACCCAAAAGTGGATTACATTTCTGCCTGTTGTGTGTTCTTCTGCCAGTGATTTCACACACAAAATAAGCCCGTTACAACTACAGTATGCTTGCGAGGATAAAAATACATGGTAACATCTTAGATGCAGTGTCACCTCAGGTTAACAGAATATTGCAAGTGCTTTGTTCAGTTTTAACAAAGTTAAGATAAACTTATTTTTCTTTAGTGCCAAAAAAATTTTCTTAACACTGGACCTCTAAAAGGTCAACAGGAAGCTCTTGCTTTTTTTATTTTCGTATGACAAGAATTACATTATTAAAAGATAAAAGATTCATTTATTATCATCCTATGCCACATAAGAAATGTATATATAACGTATGTTTAAAATAAGTTTAAAGTCCCTTAATGCACTAGAAAAACAGACATTTTAAATGTTTTAAAATTAAATTGAATAATAATAATACTTTATAATTTTTTTTTAAACTGAGTATCGAGGATAAGTTAAGAAGTTCCTCAGTCTAAATAAAAATGTTGGCAGCAGGTTCTGCACAGGTTCACCTCACAGACTTCACTGATGCTGCATACATGGATACCAATGATGTTCTGGGCGGCTTTATTCCCCCCTGCAGAGCCTTCCTGTCCTGGGTTGTGCACATCACATACCAGTTTGTGATGTTTCCAGTCAGAGTATTTTCTATTGCTTCTCTGTAGAAGTTCACAAGTACTTTCTTTCTTAAGTTTCTTTGAAAAACTCAGACATTCTGAAACTTCTTTTATTTTTAGGGTCGAGATGTGTGATGTCCATGACAGGCCCCCTATGATGTTGATTCCCAGGAACCTGAAACTGTTCACCTGCAGTCAGTTGTTCTTTGTGCACCAATCTGCAAGACTCTTGTTTATTAACGATGATTAGCAGCAATACATGTTAAATAAAATGGTGTTTTCAGTATCCTGTTCTTGTCCCCTTTTTCTGATTTTTTGTCAACTAAAAATACTTTTTATAACATTTAAAAATTGGATTTGACTTCATAAAATATGCTCCTTTTTTTAAAAGACATCTGCACTTTTTTCCCTCCTGCCTTTTCCTGGCTTTTATTTAAACTTTAAGTCTGCTTATAATAAGAAAGTTTCTATTTGAATTGATAAAGTTTACACTGGTAGTGTAGCGGAAAATAAAAAATATACTGTAGATAAATGAGAGCAGGTAGAGCTCAGAAAAAGAAGGATTAACCTTGAATCTCTCAACAAACTGCCCCATTTAAGGCTGGAAAATGGCTTTGGAAGGCTTTTTATGACCAGTGGGTAGGTCCTATCACTTGGATGGATGGGCTAAAGGAGAGATGTGGCGATAGAGAGATAGAAGAACAACTGTGAGCTGGTCTCAGCTATGGGGCGAGATGAAATCAGCATGGAACTTGACAGGGGTAGGATAGGGTGTTAGGAGGAAGTAGTGGGGGGGTTAGAGGATTGAAATGAATGCCACTGGGGGAAAGGAAGGTTGATCAGAGTGTCCAGCTGACCGATGATAAGGATGGGTACCTTTGGGTGCTGACACAATGCAGTCGTTTACCTCAAGAGACATGGTGAAATATAAGAGAGGCTTTAGAAAAATGGATATAAAGAGAAGAGATTTGAAAAGTATTAGTCTTCATTGAAATCTTTTTTTCATTTATGAGATGTGATGAATTGGGGAAAAAAAACGTGATTTAAAAGATACCTGCCTCATTTGTATCATTTTCACAGATGAGGGATTTAAGAATAACCTCAATTTTTCTCAGTAACAAGTAAACCTTGTGGAGAAAAACAGACTGCATCTTGTGAATTAATGTCTTATTCAATATCTCTTGCTGAGTGATACCATTTGGACTACAATGGGATCAATGTCAGCGCTTCCCGTGCTCAATTACTTGTAAATTCTTATGCAGTGAGTCGATGAGTTGATACATTCTAAAGTTTACAGACTTTATCTAAAGTTTGGTCCTCAATTCAGTAAACCTAAATATAGGAGGTCAGTAAGCGAGGTCAATTCAATTATACTCAGTCTGCCATAGTTATTGATGATCATTATTAATGGGCTAATGATGTCAAGCAGCCACTGACTAAAGGCTTTTTAAATGCTTGTTAAGCTTGTGTAGAAGAATTAAAGCAACTTTGTGTAGCAATTTGTGTGCAATTTAGCGCTAACACTGTTTCTGAGTGCAACACCACTTTTGAGGTTTTTCTCAGAATACTAGCAAATGTAACATACATGCTAACTACAGACAAAGTTCTGAGGTGTCGAAGCAGTATTATGTGCAGAAAATATACATCTTGAAGTAAACATGCACACTCGGGCATTTTGTTTACACAAACATACCTGCACATTTGTTTTTCTCATAGGAACGTTGTTTGTCACAGTGGATGCCTGTATTTTTGTGCACTTTAAAGTGAAGCTCTTTTGAATTTCATTGTATACTGAGTTTAATGACAATGAAGGTTTTCTATACTATTCAATTCTGTTATTTTTTTCTTTGCCATGCAAAAGTTAAAGTTTGCACAAGCTTTGCACACAAGTCAAAACAGCAGCATGCCACACTGATGTAAAGGATTAGCTGGCTGCACAACTAACAGAACTAACTAGCAGCTACAGTTAGCATCGGTTACAGGTTTATTTTAGAAAGTCTTAATCACAGCGAGTTGAGCCAAAGCAGCTGAAGATCATCAGATATGATGCAGTTTCACCAAAATCACTGATTTTGGGTGTGTGAGAGACAAAACAAAGTTTTTAGGGACCTCAAACTTTTTCCTTCTATAGGTCCAGCTGTCAGCGAATGATGACATGTTAGCAAGCGTCCTGCAACTTCAGTGTGGTTCTTGGTGCATTGTATTGACTCCAGGTACTTTATAGTAGACATAGAGTGTCTCAGAAATGTGCTTCAGACTGGAATAACTTTAACAAAGTGAACTGAAATACAGCTTGAGGTACTTGACAGCTATTTTTTGTGCAACAGGGTTAACATTAGCAACCTGATGAAACACACAAACACATCCTGTTTTCAAAAGGAAGCTGGTGCAACAAGCTGTAGTAATCTTTAAAAATTATCCCAAAATGAAAAGCTACTTATCTAGCAAAGAGCATAGGAACTGACACATCAGTACAAGTATGAATAACGTTCCTACAATATCATTCTCTGTAATCGGGTAGTTTGGGTGAGTTTTCACTACCAGAAATTTCTTTAATGGCCCTGCGTTTTAAAGTCTTATTCATATGAGTCGACATAGTAGATCTGGATTCAGACATCTTGACTTCAGTTCATCTCAGTATCCTTCTCTCGCAATGATGTCAGGCCCCGAGCATTCAGACCTGCATTAACCTTTCCTTTTCAAAATCACATATGCTTTCATCTGAGCATAGGCAGAAAAGGCAGAGAGAGTGAGAGAGAATACAGGCAGAATAACAGTGCAGAGGACATTGTGGGTGTGTGAGTGAGCAGACAGAGAGCCACTTTAACTGTTTGGGATTAGAAATAAAATATATTACCCTCAAAAAATGAAGCACATTATTGAATGGGCTCATGCATTCACAGATGAGGACTCCCATGCAGCATGAAATATGTATCAGACCGAGATGTGGTTTTCTCTCAGAATATTAATCAATTCTGTGGACGGCGCTGAGCACATACCAGAGCCCACCAGCAGACACAAAGTAAGCCTGGTCACATCGCAGCCACTATCAGCACCATCCTGGGGGGATACTAAATTATGTTCCGGGAGCAATAAGTTCACGCAGGCTAAACAAACCTGTCATTGTCACACTTGGCTGTGTGAGTGAATCTCCAGCAGTTTTATGCCATTTTAGCTGTCAGAAACTGTGCATTTCTGCATAGAGAGCACTATGGGCAAATGTTGTGGAGATAATTTGCTGAGAAATGTTGAAGGCTTCAGTCTGTTTACTTCTGCCAGTGAGTCCGAGTCTTCTTTCAGAATCAGGTTGAACAAGCTTTCAGCCTGACCCTGAACTCAAGCCTAAGATTAAAAAAAAAAAAATCTGAGTTAATTAAACTGGATCTAATAAGCTGTTTTGGAATTTAAAACTCAGAGCATGTTTACTCTGCATTAAGCTTGTAATTGAATAAAAACACCATCAATGGACCCATACTATGATTTATCAAAAAAATGAAAATTATAGGGCACAGCCAGCATTTTTATAAGAGAAAGACTGAGTCAGAACTAAAGTGTCAACATGTTTTGGCAAGTGATGTCTGATAATTCATCTTTTACAGGCATATTTCCTTAACTACCACAAAACAAAGTGGGGAAATCTGATCATGTAAATGTGTATAAGTCTGTTGTTCACCTTTAATCTAATGGAAAATATAACTAGATATTAATCAAATCTCTTGATGGGTTTTTTAATTTAGTGGTATAAGATTAGGGATTTTTAGGGTTATGCAATAAAAAATTCTGCCTACTGCTGTATTGTGTGCACAGACAGATTTTATTCTCTATTTTTTTTCCCACAAACAGAGGTACTTGTAAAAGGTTTTATTCTAAGCTGAGGTTGAATGACTGCTGAGGAATTTTTGAGTTTGAGGGCAGAAACCACTATTTGAAGAAAAAACTGTCAGTGCTGTGGTAACTTTGGATACACCTGAGTGACAAACCAATATCCCACAAAGACAATATCTTTTGACTATGACACACAGTCTATCTGCCCTGAGTAATGTGCATCAATATGCAGTTTATTGCAGACTGAATCAATGAGGAAATACAACCACAAATCGACTCTGTAAGAGGGAAGAGACAAAGAGAAACTCAGGGTCTGCCAGTGAGCAGATTTGCCTCAGAATCAGTCATCACAATACTGATCCAGAGTTTGTAACCTCTCTTTCTGGAAGGGAAACCCAGAGTTTCCTTCATCTCAGGGTTAATAAAACTCTGCTTTCTGAACAGGGCTCTGCACTGTGTATCTCACACATCAGTGTGTATGTGTATCTTCACAAAACTTGTAAATATTGCCACCTTGTGATAGAATACTTCACAGTGATATTCTTATTTCCAAAACATTTGCATATCCACTGAAATACCAGTGTTATGGCCATTGCTTTTCAAAGCTGCTTCACAGGCCACCACTCACAGGGTCTTGCTGAGCTGCAAACACCATCAAATATCCACTGGTGGCAGTTTATCAACACACTAATTTAGCATGAAAACAGCTTGCCTTCACTTTTCCAGCAATGACTGAGATTACTGGCGAGTATAAATGACTGACTACATACACAGAGGGAAAGGGCTGTAAACTGTTGGACACTATATTGTTCTATCAGAACTTTGACTGAACTCTGTCAAATTTGACTGGTTTTCTGCAGTCCATGATGAGCCAAGGAGTGGCAAAGGAATGATCCATCTCTACTCCTCATCGTATGAGAGGGAACAAGGCTGGTGTGAAAAGGAACATTTCAAATATCCTGCAAACAAGAGTTCAGTTGGGTGGCGTTAGAGGATGTAGGAGAGACTCTGATTTATGTACTGGGCTGTTTGCCCCAGGTTTAAGAGCAAGAGAGATAAAACAGGGTTTTTCTTCAAAGGCAAGACAAGTTTCTGAAAAAACATCACTCGAGTTCCATAACATAACATAAAATAAGCCCAAATCTTGCATCTTGCTTGCTGATGTGACGTTAAACTCTAGTCTTTATTGTTATATAGCAAGTGCTAATAGATAAGGTTAGCAGAAAACTGCAGTCAGGGTTAAAAAAAACATGACTCTATAGGAAATGGGGAAATAAAGAGCAGTCTCATATTTAGAGACAGACGTTTTTTGATGGACCTTTCCGTATCCACCTTCTCCCTCTGAGGATCTTGAGGCTCTAAAATAACATGACACTACTTTCTAATTTGCTTCTAACAAACAAGAATCATTTAGCAACGAAGTAAATGCCATTATTAACAAATTATATGTGTGTTTACTGTATAAATGTAAATCATTCCGTTCCATGTCCACCATTTGACACATCACCAGACTATATATGGACCTCAACTTTTAACTTTCTTTACAATAAGTATGACCTCTGTTCAGAATTGTTTCTGCAAGCTGTTCAAGTGCACCTTCATTTGTTGAAATATTATCTATAAGAGTCCCATAGGCATATTAGTTTTGCCAGTGTATTGTTGCAGGCTACTTTTTCTGCCCCTTAGTGTTCACAAATCACACAATTCAGCTTTACTGAAGAGCAACATATAAAAAAAACAAGATGTTCCTACAAAGGATGACATGCACAGAGGAAAATCTAAGAGATCTCATTAGCATGGGATCAAAGGGCACCTGAGTGAAATGTTCGTGGTTCATGCATTGTCTGACATGGTAGAACAGCAAGAAAATACAGAGACATAAAAAAAAATCGTTTTCCTTGGAATTCAATTGCTTTTGACAATTCAGTGTCTTCCACAGTCACTGATAAAGTTAATAGCATAGAGAACTGGGAATTGCATCTTATTCACAGCCTGACAAGTCAGGTAGAAGAATAATCGATGTTGAAGGATGTTTGTGCCATCCCGGTTATTTACATCTGATCTTTTAGCTCTGTCTTCCTGTTGTCAGAAATGAGACGTGGCTACATCACAGTTGTCTTCAGTTCTTAGCATTTCAATTTTCTGAAGACTGACAGCTCTCCGCGGGCCAAGATGTGAGGCATCTTGATATATAAATGATGTTTAATGTCTAAGATAATATTTTTAGTATTTGCTGACATGCTGAATGGTTCATGCTGCTTGTTCGCTGTCACTTTTCCACCTTCAAAAGAAGGGGGTTTTTGCTAGGCTTGACAGTGGCATTGGCTAATGCAATGCAGTACTCACTGATCTGTAATGCTATTTGGACAGTGACACTTCTTTGATGGTTTAATTCTTTGCTCTTATCATTTTGGCTGTCAAATCACATCGGATCTCTGAGGTTAATGTACCAAGAGCCTTGTTCATGTGATGAATAGTTAAAAACATTACAGCACTGAAATTAGTTTCTGATTTCAGCTGCAGAAACGGGACAGATTAGTTTTTTTGTTTTTTTTTTTAAATTGAAAATGCAACTGTCATTAAATTTTGCCAACAACCCAGAAACATCATCAGACTTTTGACATTTTTCTTTCAGGGGGCTTTATGTTTTCAAGTGGAACAGGGAGAATTTTAATCTGACATGAAAGTCATGACAGTTTCTACATGGAGAGGAAACAAATATGAACGTGGAGCAAACTGGACAAAACACTGATGGACTGCTGAATATATGGGTCAGTCCAGCTGGTCTTAAGTGTGGCCCCATGTATCCCATGTTAATCCCAACACTATTTTTTTCAAAACTGGTTCTTTCTCAAGCCCCACCTCTCTTGTTTGTACTTGTTAGTTCAACCAGTGATCCCAGTACATCCCTGAGTGGGGATTGAGGTACATGGGAGCTAAATTAAACCAGTGCTAAGAAAGTGCCAAACAAGTCAAGGCCTTGTTTATGTTCGCAAAAGTAATTTGCCAAAACAAAATACTGCTTTTTTAATTTGTTTTTGGCCTTGTGTCAACTCACAGAGGCAGTTTTAAGTCCCTGAATGCAGACCTTTTGGAAAACTCCTTCCAGGTTGAAGATATTCAGGAGTTGCATCTGTTGTTGCGTCAACAGGGAAAACAGAGTATTTTGGCTTATGACGGCAGTGTTCGTCATTATCTCCAATTTCTTTGTTCTTTTGTGTTTTTGTTCTAACCTTGCTGACTGAGCATTTGATATATATGCACATAAATATAGAGTTACTTTATTGAGGAACAGAAGAACAGGGTGTGCTGCATGGGTCACTGCTGTGTAATCCAACACTCCCACCACACAGACCCTGCTGCCAACCCTTTGGCATGCTTTTCACAACAATTCAATTTTTATATGGACAGAGACTTCATTTAAAAACACTGCTTGTGTAAACAGTTAAAAAATTAAAACAGGAAGAGCAACCCTGTTTACAACAATACCTCCGTACATATGGATTAGGCCCGTATTTTTTTCTAGTCCATGGTGATATGTGTTGCTGATGCCCCAGACTGATGTCTGTTGGGAGACAGATTGCCTCCCATTTATGAATTTTGTAAATACTAAAACATACTGATGTTACATGTTAATGATGACATGCAGTGTTAGAAAAATGTATTTTTTCAAATGCATGCACCGCTTTTTACAAAGAATAGCAAACTCATCTCTCGGCTCTTTTACATGAGGTGTGCAGGGCATTGTAATTCACAGCAAATCTTCTACCTCTTCTGTGCTATATTTTGCTGTTGCCATGCAGACCTCAGAGTAAGAATATTTTATTCTTTACTGTTAGACTCTCCGCTATCAACAAGACAATTTTGCTCTGTTATTATCATCCAAAGAAACCTCCAACAGTACATTGCATTCACAAGCTTATTTCAAATCACTTCACACAACCCCAGACAGCTGTTTAATATACAACTGATTATTTTCAGCCTCCAGTAATAATGACCAGTCCCAACTCAACACTGGCTGCATCTCAGGTCACAGTGCACAGAAAGCTCCACTCATGGCCACAAATAACCTTCTTATTGCTGTGGAAATTGGCCTGAACATTATGTAGTTCTACTTCACCTTTGCAACCTCTCAACATTATTGGTCATGCTATTCCTTCTGATACCTTATAACCTGAGCAGAAAAAAAAATAAGTGGCACATTAAACTGAATCATATTGCAATTATCAGGCAGCCACTTCCGTGTCATTTATAGGAAAGTACATTTTACTTGCTTTTTTCCTTCCTTTTTTCTTCCATTTTTCTTCCTCCGTGGTCTCTGATTTTCCCTCTTGGAAACATCAGTCATGTTTCATTTTGCACATTCACTTATCTAGCGTCATCATGGCACTTTTCCTTCCCATATAGGCTGGAATACTGTAATTCTTTGTATTCTTGTCGCAGCTTGAAAGCCCATTGTAAGGCTTATTATGGTAAGATGTGAGACAATTTCACCTGTAATAATCAGTAGCCAGGAAACTGAGAACTGCAACAACTCCATTAACTTTTCACCACTCACTTCTTTCACTCACTTCCAGGTTCAATGTGTTCTCAGCGTAATCACATCCAGGTACGGGTCTAACCTATAGCTATGGGTCATGGATATGTGTGTCAGTATATCTAATGCCCAAGTGGTTTCAAGTGGACTCACTATCAGCTCTGAACACATGCTGCATCATAATCAGGAGAAAAAAATCTAATTTGACTTCAGTTACAGAGTGTGGACAGGAAGTGCTGGAAATATAACATGTCTTCAGACCTGGCGGCTTATTAATTAGATAAATTTGAGTCATCATGCTGCTGCGAGTGTTGTAATTTTTTCTCTATTCAATTAGATTTGGGTTAACAGCTTCAGAATTTAGTCTAAACACTGGGTTTAGAGCAGGTTTTACTGTCCACGGTCCCTTTCAAACAATTTTTCTCTTAAAAATACTCCTTAGTTGTAAAACTCAGCTTAGTTTTCCAAAGCTTTGTTTGGATCTGTGAACACCTCAAGTTTAGGGTTTATGGTATTGGCATAACTTATACAAAACTACACTAAATGGACAAATATTGCTGACCTCACCCCTCCCTTCATTCCATACCCTAAGATATCTCAAGACTGCATCTGGTCATAAACTACTTTTATCAAACTGCATTTTTGCAAAGTTGAGGTTAGACATTAGCTTTTGAATGAATACAAGCAATTTTAAGAGGAAGAAAGTACAATTTTTTTTTCCAAAAGTTGCATTATTTCACTGTGAATGCTAAATAATATTTTTATATTCTCACACAATTGAACATCACTTAAATTACATAAAAAACAAACAACACAAGATTGTTTCTCGTTTTCTTTAAAGGCCCACATTTAATTTGAGGCAATTTTTGAAGTATCACCTTGTGATTTAAATGTTCAAATCGCTTTTCTTTTTGAAAACCTCTGTATATGCAGTAGGATGTTGACTACACATCAAAAAAACAACATTTATTTTCTGCATTTGTGGAAGCCTTGTCTTATAAACTGACATCCTCCACTTTTCACTGCATATGGGCTTAATGTCGAATTGACTTGGTACATTTACTGATGTAATTTCAAACCTCTGTGAAATCGAGTGGAAATGATGTATCTCCTGAAAGTTGTGCGTGCCTGTGAGAGTAAGTGAGGGTGTATTGTACACACAGTGCGACGCTTCTCCCTCTGCTGCAATCAATCCCTTTAATTAGTCTGTCTTCACTGCAACCTAAGCCTTCATCAGAGCCCAAAACATTGCAATTTTGGTAGAGTACAAAAAGAGAGGTAAAGATACAAGGCTAGAGGAGAGAAAAACTTGAAGCTGTTTTGCAGGTACATCTCACCTGCCAAGGGACTGGTAAACCTAATTTCTATGTCTGACAGTGTAAAGTGTTGAATGTAATTATATTTCATTGTATGTGCAGACCTGACAGTTTTTATGTGGGTTGTGTGTTTTTAATTTGCTTCTTTTTGTACAGCATGCATTATTAATCAAAAATTTAACACTACACCCTAATTTGCTTGTGTAAACTTTGCAAAGGAGAGAGAGTTATTTTAATGCTTTCAAATTAAAAAATACAAGCCTTAAGTTAGAGAGAAGTACCAAAAATCTTTTTGATTTTCACTCAAAAAATGTACTGCAAACTGCAAGTTAAAAAAGTGCAGTGCAACTGGCTCACAAACTTTTGTTGCTACAAGCCCCTCTTATGTAGCAATATCTTCTTATCAGGTCCATGTCCACATGCCCATAATGTGTGAGCAGTACAATCAGATTCTGTTGACTGAAAATTTAAAAAACTTGTGTAAAATTGCAATTTCACAAGAAAAAATAGACAAAAATATTACCAGAGTCTAAAATATAAATAATTTTGGGTGGCAGAGCTCATTTTTTTTCTTTTATGATTAGATTCATGTTGTTATCTCTGTTGGGGTCTAAATCCCAAGGTTGGGATCCACTGCTGTAGACTGCACTGCACTTTATTGAGAGAATCTTGACTGGAGATATAGATTGAATTTCAAAAAAAGACATGCACTGCAGTAAAAATCTCTGTATTTTACTGTCTGCTGCTGAATCTATAGATGAAACCATCACAACTTATATTATTTATCAGCTGCATTTTTTTCACTACATTATCTACATTTTTTTCTGGTCCTCAAACAGGACTACAATCTTTGTTAGGTATGAGCAGGAATACAGAGAAATGTCTGTTTAATACTTACAAGTATTTTGTTCAGCTAATTCTCTTATAGAAATCAGTGTCAGTGCTGTGGATTCCCCTTTGCAGTGAAAGTCTTTAATCCTTCCTCTTTCTTTGAGGCAGGAGGCTGCAGTGTTCTGTTCTCTGGTTGAGTTGCTGAGAGTGCAGTACTCTGCTAGCCTCTAGGCAGTGTTCAGAGGCTGGCCCCCGGGTGTTACTTTGCTTTTCATCATTCTCAACCTTTAGAACGTGCCCATAGGAGGTGACAGTGCTGTGGCTGGGAACTGGTGTTGTTGTTGTTGTTCACCTCTGTTGCACTTTTCTCTTTTGTCCTGGCATTGTTGTTCTGGTCTAATGAGATCACACAGAAACACCGTAAAAAAAAACAATTCATGGTAAAAGACATGTTTCGGGTGTAGTTTTTATGCAGTGGGAGAATAAAGTCCTGCTTCTGCACGCATGCACACACATTTATGTGCTTTCAAACACTTAAAACAAATCATATCACAGGACTGTATGAGTCTGTGGACAAGTAAACAGCACTTCCAGGTCTGGCTAATAGAATGACTGGTAAACAGCTGCATGATGAAAAGTAGTAATTGAAAAAGTTTTATCAAGCCATTGAAAACTTAAATCCCACATTATGTCAGCCTGCATCATTAGTAAGGCAAAATAAACTTTTTAAGGTGGCAATGCGCATACACAAGCACTGCTGGGGGCGTGGGAATATATTTGTAACATGTCTTGTGACATAAATGTTTTTTTTTTGAGTAACACAGTATTTTTTAATATGTAAACAGAAGAAAATATGGCAGATGCTGTTCAGAGAAAAATACATTCCACTCCTCCAACAGTCTCATCAACCACATCAAATGCAGCAACAACCAGTCATGTCTTACTCATTCCTTTGACCTTGTTCTTCCCACTCGCACCATGCAAACATTTTATGACTTCATAAACTCAAGACTAGCAAGTCAAGCAATCCCTGAAAGACTTTCTGTTCATCTCAGAGGCAGGTAATGTGGCAAAATTCACCAAAAACGCATTCAGATTTGCTATATTCTTCATGCTGTACCCTCAGTATTCCTCCCAGACTGGAACCAGCTCCACTGCTTTTAGGCAGAAAATCCCTAACCCCCACTATTAACATCATTAAAATGCTTGACTGCTGGTTTTCTCTAGCATAACTTGCATAAATCTGCAATGATCAGAATGACATCAAAAAAGCCCACATGCATCTTTTCACTTGATTTTGTTATTTCACATTACATTAAAGAAACAGCTTTCCCCACTCAAAGCCCAGACTCCTGCAATTCATTCCTGTCTTTCCTCCACCAGCTGACACTGTTTCATCAAGATACCCCTCCATCCATCTGTCCACAACCTTTAATTCTTCCCTTATCCTTTCATTCCCTTATCCCTAAATTTCTTGATCCTCAACCCTCAACTTTCCTGTCCCAAGTCCTTCATCCCTTGATCCTCGATTACCTCTATTCCTCGACCTTCACTCGCTTTACTTCCATCCCTTACTCCGAGCTTCCACATCATCTCGTCTCTCCTCGGTCCATAAAATGCAATAATCTATCCATACCTTTAAAAGTGCTGTTTCTATTAATGGCACATCTTAAAACCGTCAAATATACCAAAAAAACAGAGAAAAAAGGTTTTCCCTGACAGCATAAGATTAAGTAGTATTTTTTTTTTTGCAAATGACAGCTTTTGATTTTGACATTTAAGTACCTTTTACAGCTAACATTAATTCACCTTTGAAGTAAAATTTTAATGAGTTTCACCTATAAGGGATAATTTATACAAAATGAGATCTTTTTTGAATATATCCTGACTAGTAATATAAATGCTACCATACAGAACAGTACTTAACCTTCCTATATTCTGCAACAAGTCACTCTGGTATGGCAAATCTAAGGTTTAGAATCTATACCCAGCATTTACACAACATGCTAGATAACTGAGACACAGACTGTGTTTTTTATTATGTTTTTTTTTTTTTTTGCCATGGCAATATAATTGCAGAACAGCAACTCCTCCTGTAGGTCCAGAGATCATGTCTTCATATGAGATAGAGCATGAGAGCATGATACATTCTTGAGAAGGGGCAAGCCAATGGCACATCAATATTATACTTTAAAATTCTGAAAAGAAGAAAGGGTCAAGCTGCACTCTGCAGTCCACATCTCAGCAAACCAAACAGCCCACAGGAAAGTTTAGTATTTGGACCCAGTGCCCTTGAATCTAAGTATAAGACTTTTAAGTAACTGTCTTATCTTTCACAACTCATTTGTCTTGGAGGAAATGTTGTGTAATATGTATGCAGGGAAAAACATATAAATTATATGAGTGTGATAGTGCCAATCCATGTGTATGTGTACTTTTTTATGTGTTTGTGCACTCCCTCTTTTGTATACTGCAAGTGAATAATGAGATGTTTCTGTCTGATATGTGGGGTCTGGGGTCTCACTGTGCTTTACCACATCATTTACATGAGCCTTTTCTCCCTCAGAGTCCATGCTTGAAATCTTGCCTGCCCTTTCTTTGGTTATTTTGTGCTTTTTTAGTGAAAATGTATAAGAAATACATATTAAAATACCTCCATGCATTTGTAATCAGGCATTCCTTACAAAGCACATTTAGAGTGTAACTCAGTAGTGTAGCAAATGTTTTTTTTTCTGTCAAGGAGCTGATACCGTTTTACATCTACTTGGAAGCTTTAAAAAACCCAGGCATAGTGTTGATTTTTGCTCTATTTTGCTGTGCATGTGCCTTGGACTTTTATCCTGACACGACACTTAAACTATCTAAATTTGAGTCAACCTGTCTGGTATTATTCCAGAGCCACCTTATTCATCCGTAATGTGGCTCAGTGATACAGCAAGACCTTCACCAAGGCAGGCTTCTTCATCGCTGCCTCCATTTTCTCTGCTTATTTTTCTCATGCTGCCTTGTTTGTTGTGGTCTGTCCTTGTACCCGTTTCCTGGCAGTGAGCTGCTGAGTTAGAGTAGGCAGAGAAATTGCAAGAAATGGGCTGCTAGTGCACTTGTAGTTTGACATCATTTCAACATGGACATCTGGGGCCAATCAAGAGACTGAACTGAAGCACGGGGAAGCTCAGGTGTCTGAAAAGGTTTTATAATAAAGAAAAGAAACTGGTACTCAGGCAATGCGAGCCACATAAATGGACAAGAATGCAGAGAGGGGAAGCTGCATGCAAGTGCAAGCACACTTGTTAATGAATTGCAGAAGTCTTGCCAACCCTCTCCTTATGTTGCGCCTCCCTGTCTCTTTCCCTCATACTCTCTCTGGCTTTCTTTCTCGCACGCACAGAACTACAGTATAATGCTCCCTGACCCAGAAGTGCCAATGCATGAGACTGCATTCAGCTGCTGTGGTGTATAATGCACTTTGATCATGTCTGATCAGAATTTGTGACACTTCCCAACTCTCTCTCTTTTGCCTGTTGGGATAATGATTTGAATAATAAAGGAACAATCTCTTAAAGGTGCTTTTAGTTTTCCATTTCCTCTATTTTATATTTCAGTGAGAGGAACATCTCCGTCTATCTGCTATGTAAGTTCATTTGAAGCAGGCGAGCCTTGAGGGGTTTCCAATCTGGGTGAGTCTTTCGATGTGAGGAACTAAAGCTTAATCTTGAGCTCTGATTGCACATGTGTATGTATAATGGCAAATCAGAGTTTTTCTTGATGCTCATCATGTCTCTGCATTTCTTCCTGTCCTTCTTTGATCCCAAATAAATCTGCTGGGATGGAAACTTACTTTTATATGGCCACTCGGGCAGTATGTTCAATTCTCTTAAAAGTCAGGATAAGAAAAATGTTACCTTTACAGGAAACTTTAGCTACTCCTGTATTCCACTATACAGCTCTGCATGGGCAAAAAACTATAGTTCTGATAAAATGTGCAATTTTTCAGCCCAAGGCTGACCAGGAATCACACCAGTTTCCCTTTGAGTTCTCTCTGAACATACTACACATGTAGGTGCTGTCAATACAACAATAAAAAGAAACAATACTGTGTGCTCTGTGTGTCAATGGGTAGAAAGACAGCAGAGAAGTTAAATAAGCCTTAGTCCAACCCAAATCGACTGAGCACAACAGGGTCCGACAGGTCAGAAAGGGCTTGCAGATCTCTTCCCAGCTCAGACAAAAACACCCAACAAACACCACTGATGGCACAAAATGTCAATACAGGATTATATATTATTTGAGTTCTTCTTATAATGCCTTTTTTTTATATATATATATATATATACACACACACACACGCACACACAAGTAGACCTATTTGTCTTACCAGAGTCACTACCAGAGTTCGCAATACATGTCTTCATTTTTTCTGCTTTCTTGAAGTTGGACCTTTGCTCAGTTTGTAGCAATTTTACATTGAATCATCGCACACATGGGAATAGTTCAAAGTGTGTGTACGCATGTGTGTGTGTTAAGGAGGCATTTAGATAAGGACCCTTAGTATGCACTCTATTCACAATTTATTTCAGTCAAATTTTCTGAAACTGACACAACCTTGCAGTGAATTCATGCATTATTCCTGCTTTGTGCCTATTTAGTGGGAGTTTTTCTCTTCAGTTAAAAAGACATTGTGATGAACTGTAGATGACGATTTTTTTACCGTTTCAAAATATCAAAATAATAGAATTTCTGTATTTTATTGGTGTATCATGAGTCAGTTTGTGATTCTTTTAACCCCTACTTAATTAACCAAAGATTTACATTCACTACATTTTTCTCACAGTGTTGGACACAAAGAAGAGATGAGAAAAAAGTGTGTACCTTAAAGGAAAAGCTCTTTATTTCAAGACTTATATGTACACTGATATTTTGGCTTTAATTAGGACTAGTTATAGGTCAACTCCATATCCCTCTGTCTCTATAATTATAGTGAGGAGGAGGTATGGTCATGCCACATTATTTCTGTGGTCATCACTCTCTGGGTGAGTGCAACGGAGATGGTGGAAGTAATGGGGAGTGAGGAGGAGAGTTTTGAAGACTGTAAATGTAACACAGCCGGTTTCTTTTTTGACTTTTTGTAGAACAGGGAAAGGTCGAGGAGAGGCATATCGAACCTACATGGCTGAAATGCCAAAGAGTGCTACACTCTGCTCGCTTTAACCTTTTGTCTTAAAGAGAAACTAACTTATGTTTTAAAGTTAATGTCCACTGGTACTAAAAGGCTAAATTAGGTGGGTATATTAAAAAAACATGCACACAAAAAAACACAAATATAAACTGAATAAAATCAAAATAATGCAACTGGATTTGCTTTCACTACATGTGATATCAAGGAAAGGTTATTTCTAAACTTACTGGGTAAAAATATCTTTTTTTTTAATGCTCATATTTCTAGATGTTATCCTCATTTACCCTTGTCTTAAAGGCCATCCTCTCTATATGAGCACTGGGGGTCGTTTTTATCATCTTTCCAAAACCAGAAACACAAGAGCGAAATTGGTTAAATGGATCAAACAATCTGTTTGTCTGCAAGCATTAGCATGACCAGTTAACAAGCTTATTCTATACTGGATGTAGTACACAATGTATTTAAGTAGTACATATAGTACATGACTGTATCCATGACATTAAGTACAAATTATCATATAATATTATGCTGTCAACCTATTCTCTTGTAGAAACGAAAAATACCTTTTGATGGAAAAAAAAAGTCTTGCTGTCAATCTTTTCATATAAATATGTACATGATTTTCAACAAACTCACTGAGTTAGCATTTAATTTGCAAGCTACAGGTGACAAAATCTGTTAGTCATCTGAAAACATTAAGAGTCATTAAGTAGTAATAAGAAGCCTGCGTTGGTTTATTCTGTGTGAAATGAAGACGCTAAATACAAATTTTCCTCTAGCAGTGTCAATGAAAAGCTTGACAGGCTTAGCAAGAGTAGCTAGGGGAGCACACAAGGTACAAGGACCATTTACTTAAGAGTGATCGCAGCAGAGGGAGAGCTGTTCAGTGTGACTTTCTAATCCTCCACAACTACAGCTGACGTTCTGGATACACACTTTTTCAATAGCTGAAGGTACCTCAAGTGTGTTTGTATGACCCTTTAAAACCTTATACTATGGCTCATTCCATCTCAGAGATTTATATTATTCTCCAGAGTGATCCATTCATCCAATACTCAGCGTGATCCCAGTTTGAACAAGATGATCTGTACACTTCCTTTAAAGAAAAAAAGGTCAATCCTGACTATTTATGGACTGCATGAACTCATTTTTGTCCTTGTTCTTAAATATTTTTCTTCAGGCTTTTAAACAAGGGAGCTGACTCTCTCCTGTGAGATCAGAACAAAATGATTCTCCACTTTAACCAAAATGTGGCTGTTCTTTACACATGGAGCACGTTTTCAAGTTTTTCAAGGATAGCAGGCTTTTAGAAGAGAGTTCAAGGGGTCTTAGAAGTTCTACCTTCCACCTCTACTGAAAGTCTAAAGAGATTAAGTGCTGTGATTCTTTAGTCTACACTCTGAAGTTAACATAACATGACTATTGTGTCCTCAATTAGAAGATTGCTGAAATCATGAAAGACTACAGTTTTTGCCATTTAAAGGTTTAAACCTAAAGAACATAAACATAGCAAACACCTTTTCTGTACATCTCAGTCTATGCTAACTGTAAAAAACAAAATCAGATTTGCCCATGGAGTCCCACACACTTACCAACACATACATGCATCCCTGAAGGGAAGACAACCCTGGCCTAATCTCAACCCCTGTAATTAAGCCCTGGGGAATAATGCTGCCAATAGAGCAAGGGTTTCCACACCAACAATGCAAGTGTTGCTTAGAGACAGTTATAACCCTGAAGAAATGTGGATACCTACTGTCATTACTGCCTTGATTCTTCTTCATTTACCAAAAGTGTTTTCTAAATTGCTTCTCTCCTGTTTTATTTCACTTTCCTTTTTACTCAAATTCTCTCCAGAGGCCGTCTGGGTCAGACTGAATTAATTTGACCATGAAAAAAGGCCAAAGATCAAAGAGGGAAAAACTGAGAATATTACATTATGTATTTTCTTTTTTTTTTTCTTTTTGACAGCAAGCGCATGGTAGCAGTCAACATCAAACATGTCTCCTTTGCTTCAGCGGGCAGAGAAAAGGCCATGTAAGGTTTACAAATTCGATTGAGGGTTTTAAGGGGTAAATTTTCTTCTGAAGTTCAACACAGTTGGTTTCCTGACTGCCAGGCAATTGTGTACAAAATGCTGGGTGTTGGGAGCTCAGCACTCAGCCATTTTTGAGTATTGGAGGAGAGTGCAATCTTGCTCTCAATTGATGGCCATATTCCATGATGAATTTGATAAGGTTGGTGCTGTTTCCTGCTTCTTTGACCCTCCACTGGGTTTGATGTGAACTGTTATTGAATTATCATCTCAGCTGTAAAAAGTGGACATAGTTCAGATGAGTACATGTGCAGAAGGCACCATGTGAAAAGGAGAGACTTTTTTTGTTAGAAATGCCTTTTCGTGTCTGTACAAGTGGCTGATTTGTGTCCGCTGTCTTTATAACTACAGACATTCAGCCTGCCAGGAAAAATCCAGGCCTTTTATGAAATTGCATTTTGGCAACCAAAGGTAAATTACAGTTTTTAGGATGATTGCTGAGGTGTAATGTATAATCACTTTAATCACTCTCCTCTCCAGCACCGTCATTGTCATATCTGACGAACCATATTTAATTCAAAAGTATTGAATGTTTCATTCCCCATGAAGTTGGTTTGGTTTGCTGATTGCTTTAGGGCTGCGACTAGCAATTACTTTCATTACTTATTGATCTTTTGGTCTATTAAATGTCAAAAAACAGCAAAAGTTCTTCAACAGTCCAAAACTGAAAGACATTCAGTTTTTAATGACGACAAAACTAAAGGTCTTTAGCCACACTTGCTACTCTGAGTCTGTGTTTTAATGAAAAAGCCAAAATCAGCTTTCTGATCGACAATGCTAAGATGCCAATGTTTATATATAAAATGTAGTATGATGCTCTCTGTTCATAGTAGAGTATGCTAGCATTCTAAGGTTTTGTTATAAGCAGAACACCAAGTACAGTTGAGGCTAGAGGTCATTAGTTTTGCAGGTATCTGATCAAGTAACTGAAAAAGGTTTCCATGAACTTCTGTAAGCACTTTCACTGCAATAAATTCAAAATTAATGAGACGTTTTAGTCTATTAACCAACAACACAGCAACACCAGAACTCATAAGAACCCATATCTGGCGCATTTGCCTCCTTGATGATAAAACACATTCCCTGATCATCAAAAATTGTTGGAAATTATCCGTCAAGTGGATGATTCAACTGACAGATTTTACACTGCTACCATTGTTTACAAGTGTTGCTTGTATGTCAAATAGGCCTAGGGTCTCACAGTGCTGTTCCCCATAAAAACTGGCCTGTACGTGCCTGTGATCTTACTTTTCAAAAGAATTAATTTCATCTTCACTCTGCTCTCTGGGATGAAGTCTCTTTTCTAGTCTCTCAACTGTCAAGTTCTTTTCATTGGCCTTGAGCACACAGCGCTTGAATATCGTGATGCAATAGCAGCCTCACTGCCGCGTGACAGCAGTAATTTGATACTATTGATCCAATGCTCAATCCATCAACTCGTCATTAGTCATGGTATTAATAATAGTCCTGTCTCAGGGAGGCTGATCTCTATTTTTTTTACTTTCTTTTGCTTCCACCAGTACAAAAAAATCATCTCTGAGTATTCATGTTGAGTGACTAAGAGAGTATTTCATCTCAGCATTTGAGGCATCAAGCATAACTCCGTCTCAGTTGCTCTTCGATTGTCCACTGTTTCTAAGTAAATCACACAGCTCTGCTGACCTCCCTCCTCTCTAGCAGAGACAGAAAAGATTGAGGAGAAATTATATGACCTCTGGCCAGAAACTCCCCATTGAGCTTGATACGAGTTTTTGCTGACTTTCCAGAGTGCAGAACCAACAGTTCTTTCCTCTTAGTCACACTGAGATGCTGCACGAGATCAGTAAAGAAAGCACAAAGGATTAGAGACAAAGCAACTGGGCAAGATTTGAGAACTGTCGATTTAGTCACTCAAGGTATTACCAAGCCTTATCTGAAAGAATAAGAACTCTGACTCTATGCACTTTTTGTAGGAAAATCCATTTTATATTTTTCTAAACTCCATGTTTCGAAATTTTTTTTACACTACGTTGCTTTTCTACAGATCAAGGGGTGTTTTTTTTTCTTTGCCTAGATAACCTGTTCAGTGTTTCATCACGGCATATCACAGCATGCATGTTGACCCCAGGACCTGCCTCAGTAATTTCAGGAGCATTAGTAGATGATTGCCTGAGAGAAAGCAATGACTTTCAAAAAATGATTCCATTAATTCAAAGCAGAGAAGAATGTCACCCTTACATGTGCTAAGACATGGAACAGCAAATAGGTCAATGTGGCAACAATCAGAAGAGCTAAGGTTAAATGAGCCAGAGGACAGAGAAAAATGCATCCCTTTTTTTTTTTTGCTATTGGGTGTTTTACCATTTATCTCCCTGTCGGTGTTTGTGTGTGCCATATGTGTGTCTCATGTGTGTAATTCATCTGCAGTGTGCACTGTAATCTATGTTCTCTAAATCTAACTAAACCAAAGCATTATAATGATGTGCAATGGGCCAATCAAAGTGCTGACCTCGCTATAGATGATGAAAGATACAGTGCTACTACAAACATATTTCAAAAAAGATCAAAGACACGCCCAAGTGATGTTGGCTGAGCCATTAGCTGCCCCTATTAACTCATTTAATTTGCCTCCAGTTAGAAACACATACAGTCTCTTTGAAAATTGTGTGTTTCAGTGTGTGATACAGAGTGTTTGCTCAACTGTGAAGATGCAAAGACCTACACAGAGAGTTACAGGCAGATTTTTATCTCTGCCAATGTCTTTGCTTTGAGATGTTTCTGCCTATGTGAAATCCTCCACAGACTACAGAAATAGGAGTATTTGCAGCTGTAAAGCAACGTTTTCCATTTTGAGAAAAATAAAACACTATAGCTTAAAGATGGAAGGTAGGAAGAAAAAACACACAGGCAAACTGAAATAGAAACTGACAGACCTTAAAAGGGTTTTGTCAGGTTCCTATGTTGAATATATATTAAATAAAGAAGAAACAAACAATTTATCCAAATTTGTACACCTATTAGTGGCCCTGTTTCATTTGTACAGCCGTGAGGTTACAGAAGGTCTTACTTTATAGGAAGTGGTGCCTGTTGTCTATTGCAGGGCTGCAATATGAGAAAATTAAATAATTAACTGTTTATCAGACAACATTGATGGTTAGATATCACAAGTTCTGCCCCAGTAATTAAAGGTATTGGATCTCTCACAGGGCTCTATTGGTTTCCAGTAAGTTGATGTGGCAACTCTCCTCTGGAGTCTACGCTTGTGTGCGAGTTCATCGGTCACGAAGGTGGACGTAAATACTGTCATGATGAGCTTCCTCCTTGGAGGTCTTCCTACACAAACAATGCAAGGGGTTTCAGCAATGGACTGTAATCCTACTGGTGCAATCTCTTCACCACAATGAGAGCCTTCGATAGAGAACTACAGTGTTTGTTTTCTAGCTGCACTCACAAGAACAGCACTCATTTGCTGGAGGCACAAACAGATTTAATGGGCAACAAACAATTAATCCAAAACATTTTTGATGCATGATAAATGATCAATTAATCTTATTTGTTTTTCCAAGTAAAATCTCTTATTACTAGTCTCTCAAAATATCTGCTTCATATCTTTCTTTATGCAGCAGAGCATCTTGTGTTTCAGACAAAACAAGTAATTTATAATAGAGTTCTCTTTTCTTCCACTTTCCAGACCAAAAGGTTGATCAATAAAAGGAAACAATCAGCTGAGTTATTAATAATGCAGCCTTATTAATTTTTCCGGTTGATAGTTTTCGCTTTATGTGTCATGTTTGAATTGAACTGGTGACCGTTATTTGTTTAAAGAAATAGAAATAAGCCAAAGCAGAATGGCAGCGAGGTCTTTCTTCAACACTGTCACAGAGCTTTGAAAGAGGGTTTGTTAAGGGAAACCATTACATCCTCACAATGCTTCAGATGCTGCATCTCTTTAATTAACACACAAAATACTTCAAGTTTGTTTGTTGGTGAGGGTGTAAATTAAGAGTGCATTATAAGTGAGTCCAGTAAAAGAACATTACAAGTCTACAAGAAAAAGATACAAAAAAAGAAAAGAATACAGTCTATATGAATAGGTGCATGTGTGTGCATGGGAATTGTATACATTATGATGTATGGGTTTTTACTTTAGTTTGTTTTTTACCAAACTGATGGGGTAAAAGAAGAAGAACAGCGGATATGATCATCAAAGCCTTACTGATAACACAAGTGTTGTGCTTTGAAAGATCTGAGGAGAAGATATGAGCAACCTAATGGCACATTTAAACATGAGCCCACGCAAATACAGTGGCTTTTAAAAGATGCAAAGGGGTGTTTTATAAGAGGCAATTTTAAAAGAGGCATTAGTGTATTTGATAAAATACATAATATGTATTCCTGTCCTTTAACTTGTTTCTCTTTAAGTGATTGAGAGAACCAATAAACAATCATGTCATCCCAACAGCGTGCTGTATATATTTAGAATAAAAAAAATGAATAACTGACTTAAGCGTTACCTGTCTGAGGTAGTAGAATAGCTTTTTGCTCCTTGGAGACAGGTTCACAATAATACAGACCTATACCGTGCTTAAAACATGCAAATGAGGTATGTCTCTACTTGTGCCATGCTCTGGTACCAGTAGGTAATTACTGCATACAAGGTGATTAGCATACATATTTTCCACACCTGTGCAGCAAATGAAAAGTATAGGGCTGATGAGCATCAGAGCAGCACATGCACACTCTTGAACGCACACATAAACCATCGGTCGGCGCAGGATCTGAAATATTCACCACCATCTGCTGTGTAGCCCATGCGTCAAATTGACTATATTGATGACACTCAACAGCTACCAAAAAAAAAAAGGAGGAAATTTCTCCAGTGAACATTTGCTCATTCGCCTCCTCTACAAGCTGACATGAATGTCATTGGATGCTAAGAATGTCACAGATGTTGTCAGATAAAGTGACAGTTCCATCAAAACTTGTCACATGTGGGCTTAGATTGCCATCATCGCCTTAAAGAATGTTAGTGCTTTCAGATGTCGGTTAGATCAAGGTGAAATATTCAAAGTTAACTTTTCCCTCTGAGTTTGTTGACAAGTTTGTTGATCGTTAAAAATGCTTCTAAGTGTTAATTGGGCTGTGAATAGCGGTTTATGACATGCTCAATGTTAGTCTGTTATTGTTTTGACTCTGTCTTCACGTTGCCTCTCTGGACAATTTGACACCTCCAGTTGGAATAGATGAACTTCTGCCCTCAGACTGTTCAATCCATAAACTTGAGAAAATGTTAACACCTTGTCTTAGCAGTGTGAAGGCACTGACAAGTCTTCATATTCTTAATTACCTGGGAAGTTGTGAAGAGAAAATTAAAATACATGCATTCAACGTGGCAGTGACATAGGAATAAAAAGTAAAATTGTCCTTAATTTGACATCAAGAGTCTCTTTCTTTCAACCAAGACACTGTCAGTTCACAATATATTTCAAATGTTCATCTTTTAGTTACGTAGGGCAGGTCGCAAGGTTGTTGTTAAGCTTAGGAAGTCATTTACTGAGTCTGGTCCATTTTCTGGAGCACAGGTTTCTTGTGTTTACTTTGAATTGGAAAATGGCTCTTGAAAATATATCACTGCTAACATTTTCAAAGGATATTTATTTCCCACACTGAACAAAAACAGGCAGGGAACAACTAATAGAGGATAATTCATGATTTCATTCCTTTCTTTTGCCCTTTATTAGTGGACAGTGCTACAGCCAGATATTCTCCTTCCTGAAAACAAAATATGGAGGGAAGTGGAAATAATACCTGGGATTTACAGGTTGAGTAAATGTCAAAGAATTGTAGATATTAAAGATGAGCAGTGACCAGGCTTACGCTGAATCTCAGATAATAATACTGCAGTGGAGACACACAGGGTTTAGTTTATAGCCACAACTCCACCACATATATGTTGGTTGGTCACATGATAAACCTGAGAGGATAAAATATAATCTTATTTTTGAGTTTTTATTATGAAATACTTCATAAAATTACCTATTCATGTCACTTCAAGCAATTTTTTATTTCCATATTGTTTCTTTTGACTGCTTGGAGGTTCATTGTTAAAATGCGGACCTCGGGAAAAAAAAACAAAAACATCAAGGTTCACTTTTCAGCTTTTTCTAGAGCAACTGACTGCATCTTATGGCCTTCTTCTGCAACCACTTAAAATATACAGCCATTTGTAATTCTAAATGCAGGCAATGGTGAAATATAATAAGGTAGCAGCCAGGAGCTTTCAAGAAATTTTATTGTTTTTTAATGTTAGTTTTTTGGCCTTAATACTAAAATACACATTATCTATTAGAGGAATACACTTAAGCATTGTAAAAGGAAGCGTGGTGTTCAGAGCAGATCACTGCCCAATGCACCTGTTAACCAGCCAGAGCAGTTGAACTGCGCCAGGAGAAGGAAAGAACTGAAATTAGAGTCATTAGCTCAAGTTGGACTGACGACTGCTCCTGGCAAATGTAAGAGACAAAATTGGACTTGGATTGGTTGAGCATCTGAAAATCAGAGAATATTCAACCACATCTGTGCAGAGATCTGTCTCCACCACAACATCCTGGATTAAGATGTTTGACTTGAGGGGTAGACTGTGGTCTGAGCCAACAGAGTGCTGGACTTCAGCAGCAGGAGGAGAGGACAACTGTTTTACATCAGTGATGCTCAGTCCTCAATCAAAGAAAATGAACAGCGCTTCTCAGATGTCGAACTTTTCATTTTAAGCTATCAAATGTTTTTTCATCCTCATCTTGTTTACATTTCCTTAGATACAAGTTCAAAATTAACAACCCTTTTTTTCCTTAGTGTATGCTTGTATATGTTTATATGTGTGTGGGATACAATTCCATTTTTTTTGCTATGAAACAGTAGAAAAAGATATAAAACAGCAATGATTTTGTGCAAATTAAAAATAAATCAAGGGTAATTTCTGACCTCAATAAAGGGTGATTTCCTAATTTGAGGTCATCATGAAGTCAAAGCAAATACTGTTACATGAGCTATGAAACGTTGAAATTAATCTTGCTTAACTCAGTTAACAAGTACATTGTCAAATTGTAAGTAATCCTAATTTAAAATGCATTGCTGAGATTACTTGCTTTAGAGTAAATCCTGTTCCTGAACCAAGTAAGGTTTTTAAAAAGAAAAGAGCCAAAAATTTTCTATAATGCCATCCTTGCTCATATTGACAAGAAAAAAATGGTATCATCTTATATTTCTCTTTTTAGTGTGAGACACACAGAAAGCAAAAAAAAAATACATTTAAAAAAAATAAAACTATGAATACACAAAATCCAAATGGTTTTATTACAAAACGACCTCTGTCATGGTTTTTATATATGTTTTTGTGTATGTATTGGTGTTTGTGTATCTGTATGTGCAATATATAGAAACATAGGCACTAATACATGCAAATGTCATCCTCATGCAGGCTGTTCAGCGTGCAGCCCTCTGCTTGACAGGTACTCCATGCTGCAGAGATGAGTAACAACATATCTAATGACTCTGAATGAGCATATTGATATTCATGTTGTCCTCATCTTAGGGATGCAGCCCACCGTTGACTGTGTGATGAAAGGATGACAATGACTTAGTTGTGAAAACGCTCATGAACAAATGCAACTCTTACGCAAAAAAGTGGAAAGGATGCACTTTCTTTTTTTATCATTGCTATAATGTATTCACTCACATTCACATGCTCAAGTGGCATGTCTTTCCTGCTCGGCTTGACTAACATTTATCAGAGAAGTGCTTGCTTTTATTACCATATTAGTCTACATTATGATGAAAGAGTGTGTGTGCGTGCGTGTTTGTGTGTGTGTATCGCAGAGTGTGTGAGCCTTCTTTGCTGCAGACTGCCTGCTGCAATCTCATCGTAATACAAGAAATGCATGCTGCCTCACACCCTGATAAAGCTCACAAACACACACACACATACACACCCACACAAACACACACAGGCATCTGCCCAAGCACCTGTAGAGGTCTTTAAGCTTTTGCCAGCTGCCCAGCCAACCCAAGCACACAGCGCCAGTGCCTGTCATAATCTACAATAGCACCTCGCAGAGACACATTCAAAGCTGGTCTAATGCAGAGGTGTGTGCGTGCGTGCGTGTGTGTGTGTGTGTGTGCGTGTGTGTGTGTGTGTGTGTGTATACAGGGCCAGTTTAATAAGAATTGTTACATGCCTGCGCTTTGGAAAATCCTGTTCATTATGCAGACATCCTTTGAGGTAGAAGGCCAGTAATTACTTTTCCTTTAAAAAGTAAGGATTGAATCTTGCTTCCCTTATTGAAGCTAAGAGTAAACACTTAATCTAAGGGGCTTTGGTAAGAAGTAAAAAATAAAAAGAGTTATTCCCATAACTCTTTTTTTTTAAAGGAAGCCCCTTGTGCTTTCATTAATGCATTAGCTTGCATTCCCCTGCTTTTGCTCTGTTATCACGAAAAGACACACAGAGGGTTGGGGATCATGTTCATGCGTTTTCACTGCCACGTCCTCTCCGCCCACCTCCAACCTCACTGTCTACATTTCTTTATTATTCTTTGTTACGCCCCCCCTCTCATTTCAGTCAAGAAACTTTTTTCTCATCTGTCTGAGCCCCTCCTCCCATTCTTCCTGCTGTATCTCTGTCACCTCTCTGTGCTTGTCATCTTTTCTCCGCCTCTCTGTTTGGTGCTCCGTCCAAGCAATGCTGCACTTCCTATTTGGATCTTAAGCATCCTCTTTCTCACTCTACTCCTCTTTACTCTTTGAAACGCCAAAGAGTCAACAGATCTGAACTATCTGAGATGTTTTTCTATTACATAACACATTAGAGTTTTATGAAAATATATAAATTATTGATGGGCTGACACATATTTAATGAAAATTTATTTCACATCTCTCCAAAAGTCATTCATAAATGAATTTCACATTTAGTCTTTTTTGGGTCTGAATACAGCTCACAGCATATCATTTAAAGAACTTCTTTTGTAATCTCTTGTCAGCTTTGAATAGCTATGAAAAAGCTACTACAACTCTAAAACGTATAGCATAGATCAAAACTTGATGCTACAATGAGTTTTTTTTCCATTTACACTTTAAAACTGTAACCAAGTTTGAACAAGGCGTTGTTGTTGTTGTTGTTGTTAATATCAATAGCTACAAGAAAAGGCCAAATTTTTTTTATGGCAAACAAGTATTTTCATCTTAACTATAAGTTTATTGTAAAGGTGTAAACTACATAAAACTGTTTACCTGTGTAGCACAGTGAGCTAAGCTAGTCTTAGAGGCTGACAAGATGAGCTGCAGAGCTAAAATCATACTTGGAAATTGTAATATATCCTGCATAAAGTTTTGACAGACAGACTCCAGCCATTTATCAGTTTTTATTGGCTGTCAGTGTTGTCCAGACTGTACCACTGACATGTCTAACTGAGTGCTAACAACAAAGTTATAGAGCGCATTGGCCTAAATTAACTTAAAACTTTTTATTCTATAATGCATAGATACGCACAATACAGAGCATTTAAACTATGTAATGGCAACATTTTAGTACATTACTTCAATTATATCTTTAGCTTTTCTGCATTACAAGTTTTGGCAAGTCATCAATTCCCATATACTTTGATAGCACTGCATCCTTAAAAAGCTAACAATGGCTGACTATTTTCTTTTTCGAGTTCTAGTCAGCAGCAAGACTGTCTCCAAGAAGGGACATCATTCTACTGTCTACAAACAAATGACACTATTTTGACATTGTAGACAGATTTAGGTGCGTCTGTCACAAGACAATTTTATGCAGTCAACACTAGAAACACTAAAATCAGCATGCAGAGCACACTTATTATACCAAACAGCAGCCAAGAGCCTGACTTTGTGATGGTCAGTGGTCAACTAATGGAATGAATTAGCTAATAAATAAAGAAGACGACTGTCATCTGAGCCAGCAAAAGCAGAGGTTGCCTGTCAGCCTTTTTGTCTTTAAATCTCTTTCTTCTTTACCCATTCTCTCTTTCTCTCTCTCCCACGTAGTCACAGCTGCCTGTGTGCTCTCCCTGCAAATGGCTCTATTTTAAGCAATCTCACCTACCTCCCTTTGAACAGCATTATGCTCATTTTTCTCGAGATTAATATATTCACCTCTCCACCACCGTCTTACCTTTGCTCATCATCCATCTATTACTTCCTCAGCACCTCCCACACAATCTCCACCCACTCGTCTCTCCTCTTGACCCCTCCATTCACCACTGCCTCAACATGGTGTCCAATGAAGCAAGCTTCCAGCAGAGTGGGCCTCATGATTTGGACAGGGAGCTAGCCAAGAGCACTGGCCTGGGACCAGAGCAGCGATCCTGGGCGGCCCGTGCCCAGATTAGCCCTCCTAAGAGTGGTACTGGAGCTCCCCTGTTCCCTGGGCTCCAGCTGGAGGAGAGAAGATTAGAGCTAGAGGGAGGAGCAGATTGAGACACTAGAGATTCCAAAAGCCGTTTTTAGACCGCCTGTGAAATTGGATAACAGATTACTCTCAAATGTCCTCCTAACACTTTATATTAAGTAGAACTAATAACATTAATCTATTAAATTGCCAGATACTTCAGTGGTGCTTTGAAGGGGGTGTAGGATAGATTCAAACTGGGTGTGTTCTCCATCTTGTCACCAGGAAGCACACACAATTGCTCTTTGGTCGCATGGTTTGTTAGAAGTTGTGGAAGGTTGTTGTGTTGTGTTGTTTTTATTAGATTTGTTGCCATTTTCTATTTAAAGCTGCATCAAATAACATTTTCATATCAGCATTAGTCCATAAAAAAAAGCAATATGTTAAGGTTTGGCTTAAAGCAACAAACAACATTCAACATTCAGAGGAGCTCTGCAGTTCCTTGTTTCTGTAGAAGTTAAAAAGGAGTCTAAAACTTAGACCTGCAAAGGTGAACACACACATTAACTTTCAAATGAATTACTATGTTGGTTCTTATACCGAAGATTACAAATGGGGATACATTCTTTTTAATTAAACTTGGTATGAGAAAATTTTAAAATAGTCAGATTAGTTTTCTGTTTATCAAAAATTTGAACGTCTGTGTGCATTTGAAATTTAATCAAAACTAGTGATATTTTGTATAAAACATAGCTATGGTGAGATTTTGGGTCACTGATATTCTTGTGTCACTTGAGCATTAATCCCCACGTTGTGCAGGAATTAAAAGCTGAAGCCAAAAACACCTACTGTACTCAAATATATCAAGCTCAACTATGGACTGTTTCATTACTAATTATGGACGCATAAAAAACATAGGCTGCTAACATGAGATATAGAGCTTTTCTGGCTTTCAATTCATTTTTTATTTTATTTCTTTAATTTTGTCACAGTTCCACAATGAGACACAAGTTGCATCAGGCCAAGGGGTGTAAGACTGGGCAACATCAACTCAGGCAACCACTCACGCCATCAATCTAATGTCAGCAGCCCAAAACACATGCTCCCTCCACACATCTCGCCTCCCACAGGAGCAGCATCACCTCATCCACACTCTTCTTATTTCCTCCATATGGACCAATAGGAGGTGTCAGAAGAAACGCCTCCTCATTTTCTGTAGGCAATAATCACATACCGGTGCAATAATGTCATGCTATAAAATTGGATTCTGCCTGGGTGTATGTGTGCATGATGCATAGCCAGCACTGTTTACAGAAAAGTCACTGATTCCAGAAGGTCCACAGGGCAAATCGATATGGATTCTTTGGTAGGGTGAATCAATAGGCAGAAGCAAAGGTTAACCTGCCTCAGACTGCATGATGGCTCTCTAAAAGTATCCAGCAACCCTTAACCTTTAGCACGGCATCATTCACTACCACTCACAGTGGTGTGCCCTTGTTTAACCAATTGCAACAGATTCTCCCTTGAGATGTGACTAACCCACTTAGCTTTTACAATCTCTGAAATAATAGTTATTTTGTCATCTACCTTCAAAACACATTTCTTATTTCTAAATTTGGCACCATTTCTCTCAAATGTTTCATCATTAATGCATTGCCAGGGCTGTGAGACTCTACGTCTGATTGCTAGTAATATTGGTGATATAGGATTGTAAATTGCTGCAGTAGCTCATCCGTGACAAGAGCTTGAATGGTCAAAATGTGAAATCTAAAAGTCTAAATCTACTTCATGAATCTCTTAATGTGGCAGATCATTTTACAGCATCCATCGCAGGCTAGGCTTCTGACAAGACACTATACTTTTATCACAATCATACAAAGAAGGAAAAAGGGAGAGATGGTGACAGGGGGATAATTTCTCTGTGACACTCTCACTCTTGAGTTGACTCAAGGGCTCTAACTCTAATAACTCAGCAAGATCCTTGATGTTCTCTTGGTATTTATAGAGACAGAGGGGACTCAGGACTTGTAGTGTTTCGTTTAAACCAAGCACTATGGTTTGAAATTAATTCCAGCTGTGCCAATGTTTCCCACTGGGTCAGTTTGTGGGGTTTGGACTGGAGTATGTGCATATGCTGATGTAAATTGTTTTTTATTACACTCGTTAAATCCTTCTTTACCGTTACTGTTTATTTTTAAAGACAACTTTAATGAAGAATGGGAAACGACTCGACAAACTGGGGAAATGTTCAATTGTTATACATCATATTAAGAATTATTTTTAATAAAATGATAGCAAAGACAACCAAGGTTCCATATATCTTTGAAATTGAATAGGTGTACCTGTAAACTCACAGTATCTGCAACCAGACCTGTCTTTAACTGTCATATACTATAAAAAAAAAAAATCAAACTATAGTGCACTGCAGTTTGTGTGTCTACATATTGTTTTTGTTCTTTAAGACTGTGCAAGTGTGCATTTGAGTGTGGTGAGAGTAAGAAACACTAAAAAGTGAATAAATATGTAATAAATACTTTTGATGGGAATCCGTGTTTTTAGTTTTTTAACTTTTTTTTTGTGGTGCACACTGAAGTGCAACTACAAAAAGGTGGCTTTTAAAATTGAGTGGCTGGCAGAATTTAAAATCCAGTCACATTGGCTGGAGGAAGAAAAAGTAGACCTCCAACACTGGCTGTTAGTCTCGAGCCCATTTGGTAGGAAGACAATTGGTAGTTTTTGCTATTGGACAGCTGGTGAGGTGGTGATTATGTGCTTCTGACGTAACAGGCAGCTCCTGAGTTGGCAGAAGCATTTGTACTGCAGCAGATAAAATTTGGGGTGATAGTACAAACCTCTTTGCACATTAAGATCCAACTTGTTGACATGTAAAAAGACTGTTTGGCTGCAACATGTTTATACCATAAAGGACTGAATCTTTCAAAAAACCCATGCAGGTGGGTCTCAGAGAACATAATGTTGAACTTGTTCCTTTTCAACAAATGGGACAGTCAGGGTGGATGTTTGGGTCAACAAAATATCAGCCCTTACTACAGGAGACTCCTGTTTGACCCAGATGATTAAAAGCTTCTCTGAGTCCTTCTACAAGGCTTGGACAAACAATGTATTATGTCATTTAGTTTTGATAAGTTCAGTCTAGTCTCACGGGCACCAAAAGGCATATTTAGTTGTCCCCAAATTCCTAAATTCTTCTTAATAACTTCCCCCATAAATGGCAGGGAATCATAAATATTGATAACAGGATGCTTTTGGCTTAAATTCTTTGTGTAAACTTCAAGTAAATCAAGTTTGACATCCCAGCATTACATTTCCACCAAAATGACTTTTGCTAATGCATAATAGGCAGCCCTCCTGAGATGCTTTTAAATATAAGAGTTCAGGTAAGCTTTGAAGTTCAGTTTCAAAGGAACAGAGGGTTTCTGCAGTTTTGGCAGGACCTCATGTAATAATAGAAGATCTGCTGCTGGGTGAAAGCACAACATGACAAACTTATTACCTGCCTTTATTCTCCAATATTTTATATTTTCTTTCTTCAGCTAACATAGATTTGATTCAAGCTGGGCTTCCAGTTGTCTCTCAGGTATAATTTGCTACATGCAGAGACTCTTGTGACAACATATTACTACTCATAGCTGGAGCTAAGCTGACATTAATACCTGAAATGCTGTCAGTGTCACTGCACAGTAGCTGAGGGAACATGCTGAGTTTAAGTGGTAGCAAAACCAACTAGAGCCTGTGCTTTTACAAATACATTCCAGTTTATCAGTTTCTGGAAATCTGCTGATTGAACACAAAGTTGTGTCTACCGACTACAGCACTTGCCATTTTCTACCAGTCTGATGTCATGAGGTTTGCAGAGCACGTACATGGGAACAGTAAACTTTCAAAGTCATAGCTGGTTAATCCTGTCAGTTGTTTGTTCTCTGCCTCCTCTGTCAGAAATGCTCAGTGTGACTTTAAACAAATACCAAAGTGTATTACACATTCAGAATTAAACAAAAACGGAAAAATACCTGAGCTCCTCAGCTGCATTTAGCTATTTATCACTAATGGCTAACAGTGTTTCATTCTTTAGAATACATCTGGTCATCAACTTGTACATTCTTTGAAATGCAAGTACAAATCTGTCAAGTGACTATGGACATAGAATTTCCTTTAGCTTAGATTTAGCTCAAGCATATTTAATAAAAGTCAAGAACCTACTGTGTGTGTTCAATTAGTTTTACACCTAAGTATTCCAGAAAACACCAAAAATATAGCAAAGGCATGAAAAAGTGCAGTGTCGTGACAATCAAAGGCTGCTGGAAAAGAATGTTCGCCTTAATATTCACTTCTGATCCACAAAGAGAAAGAAGGAACAAAGAAATGGATTGTTTCATTGTCTGTGGAACAGGCACAAATACATGTTGGCTGTCAAGGTCAGAAAAAGAAAAACTGATATTTAAGGAGGTGTGCTGTACGTCATGATTCTTTTCTAATGAATTAGAGGTTTTATTGATGTAACTGATGTAATCGAGGATTCTGCAAAGTTTTCTGTGGTAAGGATTACTTTAAAAGCAGCAAATAAAAAGAACTGCGATGCACTACGCAAAACCTTGCCTTGATTTTAAAGGACCAATTATTTAAAAGGATCTATATGAGTCTGCTTGTGTGGGAGAGGGGGAGAGAGAGAAAGAGAAAGAAAAAAGTGGTAAAGAATATGTGTGGAAAAGAAAAGCAGCTCGAGCCATGCAATCACTGAAAATGACACATGACATTTCAAACTCGATTTGTTCCATATAGCAATCCTTGCTGTAAATTACTAAACCAATCAACCGTGACCATTTCTTTCTCCTCCTTTCCTCTTTGCAAAGTGACAAAGCCTTCCAGCGTGACCTATCAGTAAAATCGGTTACATATTTCAAGGGCAAATGCCAGATGTGACCTTGGGATGCACGCCATGCATGAGAGGTGAAATCAAATCAATGGGTTGCAGGCTAATGGAGCCAGTAAGCAGATTCCAGAGAAGTGGCGTTAATTCAGCTGCCCTTTAGTATGACACCTTTTATCTCCAGTGCTGCTGCACTGAGTTTATTTCTGGTAATATCTGCACTTTTTTTCATACCAAGCTTCCTATAGATTTAATATAACTCACTGCAGGAGGTTGCCTGTATTATTCAAATGTGCAGAAAAGTGCCAACCTTACAAATGTTGTTATTTTTGCTCATCTGTTTTGCTCATAAGCAGGCATTAAATACAGATGTTCCAATCATGTTTCTTATCTTACAGCATTTGTGTAAAGAAATATATTTATGGAAATTCATTAAACTCAAACTCATAGAACCACACATTTATGCAATGCTGCTGTATACTGTAAGATCTAAGCAGTCTTAGGTTTAACCGAACGTGATGTTTGAGCTGCTTACTTTACCCTACACGTGTTGGTGGTAATATCAAAGTAAGAGTCATGCTTATGTCCTGTCCTTGATCTCTCTCTGCCGAGCCGATTGAGTCATCCCTTATGACTCCTAAGAGACTATAAAATGTTGGGACAAGGCGTCTGTATCAATAATTAATGGATGTGTCCATTTAGTGCAAGAGTGGTAAGATGTTGTAACCCCTTTCATCTGTCTTGTTTGTTCTTTCCATCTCCTTCACATGCTGGTTTTCTTCACATAACAGAGGTTCAGATTTTGTTAGAAGAATTAGCTGAAAGTGAAGAAGAGGCTTGGCTGGCTAGGCCTGAGAGCAGCTGGTTTCTGACAGTAGGACTCAATATTTAACATGCTGTCAGTCATCTGAGGGGTTACTTTACACCAAACTGAGTGGGGACAGCAACAAAAAATAAATAAATAAAAAACATCCAAAAGCCAAGAGAAGCATTCATGCTTCTATTGGGATATTAAAATCCCAACTAAATGAAGGGAGTGAGGACACAGCCAAGGCATAAAGCAGCCATATGAGAGCCTGTATATGTCGACAGCCACACACTGGTGTCTGTGGCAACTACTATGGTTGTGCGACTACATTGTGGTAGAGCTGATGTATGAAAGAGACGTGGAACTGAGATGAAGCCAGGCATGAACTGATGTGAACACAGAGGACTTAAGAGCTCCAACAAATACAGCAGCTGCCCCTGCATGCACTTATGCACGTAAATGCATTCAGAGGGACAAACGACTGCCTAAGAAATGAAAAGACGACCTGAGGATATTAGTAAAGCAATGAGACCTGACCTTCCACGCTCAGGAAAGCAATACCCAACAAACTCAGAGCAGAATGTAAATCCACATCCTCGGTAATAACTAGGCAGCATCAGCCGTGTGCTGTTAAGCTTACATGGACATTCCCATTTATTCGAGTGTCTATTATATGACTGATTTGGTCGTACTTTTACTGCTGCCTGCATGCAGCTGATGGCTGCCAGGCACAGTTAGGGGAAAATGAAAGAGCAATATACCCAGTGATTGTCCACAAGTGTGTAGCTTGTGTATTTTTGGTTTCCTAATTTGTGTACTGGAGAGAATGAAGAGTTTATTTTGATGCAAATGTGAGGTATTGGCTTTACTCTATAGATATTATGTTCCCGAAAATGAAAGAAATTACTGACACACCTCTCTCGATCAATTTCTCTTTGTTTTCTGCAACCCATCATTCTAAATATCTTTACTTGCCCTTGGAGACCTGCTGCATTTGGCAAATCAATATTTTCTATTGATTGCAATCACTCACAAAGCATATCAGCCATTAAAATCAATTAAGGCTGAGTATGCAGTTAACAGAATGCAAACACACACAGTATAAACACACACATCTGTGCACGTATCATTTGCAACTTATGTCATGTATACATACGAACGCATGCACACACACACACACACATATATATTTACAAAATAAAAAATATATATTTATATATATATATATATGTATATATATATATATAATGTATATACACACATGTATATACACACATGCATATATTTGTACTCAT
>JAPZDV010000008.1:14455414-14499526 GCA_029814665.1 Acanthurus lineatus | reverse complement strand
ATACTTAAATAAAAGAAAAGAAAAGAAAAGAAAATAAAAGAAAAGAAAAGAAAAGAAAAGAAAAGAAAAGAAAAGAAAAGAAAAGAAAAGAAAAGAAAAGGGACTTTTATAAAGATAAGCCAGAGGGGATGGAAAGTGTAGACAAACTAGCAAAAGCAGGGTAGGGCAGGGAGGACTTGGCATAGTTGAGGGAGGAGGGAGGCAGCGCCATGGTGAGATGCCTCATGGGAGGATGACACATATCTTATCCCCTAGAGAGCGAAGGAGAGGGACAGACAACCCCACTGATTGACTGGCAGTGTCTCGGCCTGTCATTCACCATCCACTCACACTCATCAACACTGGCTGGGCTCCCTGCAATAGAGCCAAGGGCAGGAAGCAGTACTGCACAATAAGACTCACCCACATAAAGCCATTCTATGCCAAACGACTGTGCTGCATAAAAGGAGCTTTGAAAATGTGTGATTCCCTGTCCTCGTCTCTTTTTCAACAAACATCCATGTTATTCTGGCAAGACATCTGAGAACTGTGCCAGCCACTTTTGATATAAACAAACAACGTTTAATTTTTCTCTCTGGGAAAAAGTTTGAAAGAAAAGAGCTGAAAACACTTTTAATAACTTGTAAAAAATAAATACTTCAAGTTAACCTGAAATCAGCATCTATTAGAAGAATCAGACACATCATGTTCTTGTTGTTGTCTCTCCTTACTAGGTTACGTGAGGAGGAGTTACAGACCAGTTACACAGCCTCCATTTTCCACCTGTTTCCTTGTTCCACAATCAGCAAATACGTGGCTATTAATTACTGCACGACCTCTGCTGCTGAATCCAAACAGTCTGAATACAGTGGCGGTATGACTCACCAGATTGGCGCTGTCCAAGGTGCTGCCATACAGAATACATCACACTTGACTACACTGCAGTCCATCACAAATTGCTGCATCTGTACTGCTCTCTAGTGGTGTTTACATGTGTTACTGCCCTGTTCACATAGGTCTCTGTCACCATCTGGTGGGCAGAGGACATATTACGCTTTTACATTTCAGCTCTAGTGTGCCTGACAGTGGAGATGGTGGTACGACGTGACTGTACAACAAATGACACTGTAGATTTTTGATGATGATGGATGTGAATCGTGTCTGTAGTGAAAAAAAATCCTAGAGGTAAATTCACAGTTTTCATGAATATATCTTTTAATGTTATATCATCCAATGTTAAAGGCTGAGCGCCGCTGATATTGGCCATTAATCACTGCACTAAAATGAACAAGCATTAATCTACAAATAATGGTGGGAACCTTCAAGGAATTGATTGATTTAGATTTTTTGAGCTACATTGTGATTCAGAGTTGATTCTTGATTTAAACATGAATTTATGATTGGCTAAGAAGAAGAAGAAGGAAGTTCACTATGACCAGGCTTTTAAGAGACTGAAATGAAATTAAACTTAGGACAAATCAAAGGACCCTTCAAACAGGCAGGAAACATGGATAATGCAACTGTCAAACATTACACTGAAGCAAATCATGGTTCACCGTCTTATTAAGATTCTGAGGGACTGAAAGAGTCACAGTGCTTATGAGAGGAGGTGATGTTCTGAGGAAACTGGCCCAGAGATAGATGTCTAAAAATATACACTTAACACTATGACACCAAACGGACTGAATGATTACTTCAGTTTGTCTTTGTTTTTTTTATTTTATACTGGTAATCATTTATGTGCCTGTGTTGTCATTTCATATGAGAATTGAGGTGAAAATATTGACCAGGAGAACATTTTGTGAAACATTAAAGTGTTGCAAAGGAGGTTTTGTAAAGTTGACTTAAAATTAGTTGTTGTATCTACACCTACAGGCTGAAGGTGATTGGCTCCAATTTAATTGGACCTAACCCCCAGCTGTGTATCTGCCCTTGTGTATACTGTTGAATTCAATTTGTGTGGTTTAAATGCTCTGTAGAAGGCCCTGTGCCGAGATACATTAGCATTATCTTGTGTGATGTGAGCCAATTAACAGTTGAAAATGTGAATGTTTTGTCCTTTTTGCTTTGAAGTTTTGGGATGTGCAGCCCTTTCAAGTTTTTTTAATTTTCCCACTGTTTTTTTTGGGTCTAGCATGCCACCAAGGATCCCCACTGTTGAAGCACAGCTTCCCTGTGTTCTACAAATGAAATACAAAACATGAGTGGATGTTTAGCCAAAATGTTCCTGAAGAAGGTCACTTTCTGACCAGGAAGGGAAAATACAGAAAAAAAAGTGTGTGGATAAGAATTTTTTTTTTAATTTAAAAATTAACTATATTACATTGAAAGCACATTAGAGTCTTCTCTTTGTGAGACAAAATAAATGAATGTTTAATTCACTGACAAACTTCCCTAATTAAATGTTATTTGCAAAAGCAGAAGTGTGGGGTCTAACATGTCTCGTGGTAGTCTCTGGGTGATTCTGAACTGGCAATCCAAATATAAAACACAAGCACTAAAGTTGAATTAGTGGTTTAAATGGAAGTACTTAAAAGGAGTTCAGGTTTCAGTTCCGGTTTATTTACTGAGTAAAGCTGAATTGTTAATTGTTGTGTAAGTTATAAAAGAAGTTAGTCTAAGTTCAAGTGTGCTGTGCACACAGTCAAGTTGAATGCTGTGTATTAATAATGGTATTTGTAAAAGTACAAGAATCTGCATAGCTTAAAATGATCACACCAATTCCTTCACCTAATGTTTTGATACTATCACACTATCCATGCTTCCCATTCTGCCCAAAGACTGTATTCAGTGCTTTAAGGAAAATGCTCATTGTTGTTCTAATTGGTCAAAAGTTTTGAAATCAGGTGAGAACATTCAGGAAAAGGTTTTTTTAAAATGTAAAAAAATGCACTGATTATTTTGCTAATGGCTAAAGCCTAAATAAACAAGCGTAAACTTTGCAGTGTAGTTTTGACGAAAATAAAATAAAATGCAAAATAAAGCCTATATGACTGTTCTGAATATGTTTTGTTAGAAAAAACAAATAAAGCCTTTATTTCACAATATTTAAATGTAAACATTCAAGTATAAAAACATGCGGTATCCATCACAACAAAAAAAAAAAAAACAATAAAAATAAGCCTGCCTTATAACACACTAAGATGATAGTGTGGTCAATGGAATGGTACCTTCGAGACTGATGGGATGGTTTTTCTGCATTTCCCGTCTTTGGTACCACCAAACAACATAATTTTTTGCAGACTGTCTTATAACCGCTTTAATAAAACTGATGTTGTGTTACATATTTTTCATTTTTTGGAAACATTTTCCTCAGCTTTGTAAGACAACACATGTTCCCTTTCAGCACTTCAGTTTAAGGAGCTCTGTAGTTGGTTTGGATCAAGAGGGGCAGTAATTTTCTGCAGGTGAAGCATCCAAAGACATCATATTTTGCAAGTTCTGCTTGTTTGTCTAAATGGCTTTTAAATTCTCTTCCTTACTGCCAGGAACATAACTCATATCAGCATCCTTTATTATAGTCATTTCTATTTGTATTTGTTACACTAAAAAATGCCAATTTTCAGCGTATTGATTTCCAGTATAAAGCCGGCCTGGTTGTTAGAGACCCTAAAATCCACAACTACAGTGACCTCAGCTGACTCCACAGCCCTGGTTGTCATATCAGCATGTCAGTTCTCACTTGTTTCAGTAACTTTCTGAAAAACCACAATTGCGATTTTAACATTCCTATTCATTCATCCCTGAAGCAAGACATTTTAATGTGACAAACATCCATATTACAATTGTGCCTCAATGCTGAGTGCAAATTGATAATTTCTTTTGAGTGTGCACAGTTTTAAAAGATGCTCAGTCCCACTTTGAAAATTAAAAGGTTTTGCTCTAAAGCACCAGAGAATGATATGCACCAGTGTAGCCTGTGGGGAGTTACAGTGCGGAAATATTCGGTCTGCATTAGACAGAGACAATTGATCAAAACAGACTAATTAATGTATGTGTTTTACATATATTCATTTCCGTATCAAATATTAATGAAAATAAACGTATTTGTTTTTCAAATGAGCACATAACATCAGCAAATATTTCAGACACACCTCATTAAAGATACAGAGCCAAGAGCGAACATGCATTTTTAAAGGTTCACAATTCACAGTGGGGTACCACAATACTAAGCAGTTGGCTGCTTAGTAGTGTGGCCTAGATCAGCTATTCAGAGGGCTGAGTGTTGCATGAGATCAAGGTCTTCTTGTAAAAGAATCCAAACCTCTTGGCCTTCTTCCACTGCGTTCTTTATAGCAAACATAAAAGTAGTCCTTGGGCTCTTGATGTCCAGTTAAAAACCAATTCACATAGTTTTAAGAGAATTAAGAGAGGCTTCAGCCTGATGAATTTGCAGAGCTGGACTACCCAGCACTAGCACAATTACAGGGCTTACTTGAGTGAATCTGATGTAGTAAAAGTCAGAGGAAATGCTCACATTGGCATGAGGAGGAAAAGTGTTGTATTGATCTAAAACCACTACAAGACTGCGGGTCTATACTCAGCTGACAGTTTTTCAAGTTCATGTTCCCAAAAATTAGACTTTTTTTTTTAATTGTTCAAGCATTTTTCTAATATTTTGTCAACCCCAGTATCATCAGTTATGGCAGACAAACCTGGAATAACCCCTCAGTATAATCTAACATGATTCAACAGGACCACATACCACAGCTTTAAAAAGGACAATAAAGCTGAATCACCTTTTTAAAGTGAATTATAAACCACCTTTAAGTTATTATACTGAAAATTCATGGGCTTAAGTTTCTAAAAATATAAACTTATTTGAATTTTTTAAGTCCTCTGTGATAGTTAACTGAATCTTTTTGTGTTAGCGAATTTAAGTAGAACAAAACAAGACATTCAAAATATGTCAACTTGTGCTCTGTCACTTGTGCGTGACAAAAATTAAAAAAAACACCTGCAACTGCACTTAACATCAATGATTTGTGTCTTCACTTAGACATAAACCTTTTAACATCACAATACTTGATACATTCCCCCAAGCACAAAGATTAAACAGTTATCTAAAAAATATGTCACAAGTTAATTAATCTCTTTATTTTCTAAAATAACAATATCTTTCGATCTTTCCTAGCAAGTCAGCACTTAAACATCCAGATCCACTTTTTTTTTTAAATCAATCCAACAGCATCAAATCTAGTTTCATTAAAAAAATATGAAAAGACTCACAACAGAACTAAACTCAAGTTGGGAAAACAAAACTGTAAAATCATACCAAATGATTTTTTTTCACTAACAAAAACTACTCAACTACTCAACAATAAAAAAAATTCCTTGATTGCAGCATGTGAACATGTGGGTCAAAAATAGCAAACAGGGATGCAAAAATTTCTACACATATTTTACATTGGAAGTCGCAAAAAGAACAGTTCACTTTTTAAAAAAAAATAGCATTATATTTGGGACAGAGAGCATTATGACTTGTGAAAAACTTAAAACTCAATTTTTAGGACTCAAGACTGGGCTAGTTGGTCTTGATTTGGGGCCCAAACTCAACCTTGAATTTAAGGACTTGGGTCTGACTTGTCACCTCCAAAAAATGACTTGTTTCCACCTCTGTCTAAAAACCCTCTAAAAGCTGGCCTGTTTTTGCCAATAGACTGCCTTTTTTTGAACTAGAATTACCTTAAATATGGCCATTTTAGTCAATATTAATTTTCAAAGTTTTTTTTTTTTAATTCAAAGCTGCTGATATTTTATACAACACCAACAGAAGTCCATACAAGTATCTGTTTTCCATAAATACTGGATAAAACGAAAAAACATCACAGCAGCTAATTAGCCTAATTCCCAGTGAGTCAGGCAGAAAGACAGAAAATGTCAGGCAGAACAAACACCACGAACAGAAACCAACAAGAACCCAAGTCCAATGTTTCTCAAGACACAAAAGCTCACTTTTTTATTTAAGCTTAGTCCACAAACTCCACCTTATCACTGTAAAAACTTGACAAACTTAGCGGGCGGAAAAGACACTTGAACCCGGACAAAAAAAGACCCAAGTTAAAAAACGATAAACAGTCATTAGCTGGCACGGCGGCCATTATTCAACACAGCATACAGATATTCTGCACTTACTGTTTCTGGACGAACCGCGTCTCCGCTCGCCTCACTTGTTAGCCCAGATGAGACATTTAGATGACAAGTCCAGAGTAATTTGTCTTTTATTCCTGCGCCTGTTTACGTTGAAATTGTCCATTCCACTTGTCACTTTATCCGACCTTCGTGCAAACGCTGTTTTTTGGTATCAAACTGTAGAGAAATCCACGAAATTCCCCTGAAGCTAATTGGTTTGTGTGAAGCATCCCGGTTCTTTTGCTAACAATGTGCCAATCAGCGACAGGTGTGACAGACCTGCGGGCCTCTACGTCATTATTTATAATGATAATTAGCCGAATTTCTGACTTCAATCTCTCCAGCTAACTTTATATTTATGTTAGTAACAGGACAATAAACAGCTACCTGTCCTTTTTAAAAGGAAGTAAGTATGTAAACTGTTTTTGTGTACGAAGTGGAAATAAGTTGAACCTATCACTTAAAGTTTTTCAGTTTACCAATTACTTAATTTACACATATTTTTTAGAATAAATTTAAATTAAGCTTACTAATTTCTTCTTATATTCAGCTAAACCAAAAATCATTCAAACCTAAATAATATTTTAGATGCATTTTTTAAAAGATGTTTGCCTGAAGGAAAATTATTGTAACTTATATGAATATCTTTTAAGTGACTAAATATGTAGTTTCATTACTTACTTACTTATTTGTTTGTTTGTTCATTTATTTTACTTCACTTGAAACACAGAAAAAGGGTATCTGTCCCATTCTTTTTGCTGTTTATATTTACATTTTAAAGCTGTTTTTTCCTCTTTTCACTGTCTTTGAAGAGTTATTGAAAATGAAGTTAATTATTAATTAAATTAATTAAATTAGTGTTAGCTGTCTATCTCCAGGATCTATCAAAATATGACACATTCCGAGATGTTCCATAATTCTATCAATGCAAACTCTCTACACATAAAAAAACAGTGAAGATTTTCTTCATGGACTTAAAAGAACAGTGGCATCAGATCTGGCTACTGTGTTTCCTTAAGTATTATATTACAGCACTGCATGAGCCAGATTGTCACCATTGTGTAGAATCAAGGTTGTCTTTTTACATAAATCATATAACTATCTGTAAATGCCTCTTTTATAGCCGGCCCATTATCAAAGCATATCATAACATGATATACTTTGATAATGGGCCGGCATGCACAATACTAGAGCCCTGAAAGTGAAGCTCAATTTCACCTGTACATTTCTTATTGTGATAGATCAAAATGACTGTGTATATTTATCAAAAGGAAACATTGGTTTGCACTGTAGCCTCACAACAGGAAGGTCTCCGGTTCAAACTTATTGCATATCTGTTTGGTTGTACCGCCTAAGTTGTGGCTCTTAAAGAGATGTGACCTTGAATATATTTTACTGTGCACAGTTAGGATTTCTTGGAAGCCTCTGACCGTTGTACATATGTGTGATTAACTTGACTGCAAGTGCTTTCTATGAGAACTTAAATAAGTATGACTTAAGCCAGCTGGACATCCAGGATAGGGTTATTACTAGCCAAGACTGTGATAATCTGAGTTGAAAACACAAAGTGAGTCATCTTTACCTACTGAAAGAGAGACACAGCAGGCAACAATCTTGTCTTGTGCTTTCAATCTAGTGCACAAAACGTTTGTGGCTTTGATCCCTCTCTCACTCTGCAGTGACAACCTACTGAGTCACTTATCTACTCTGTAACATCAATTACAGCAACACTTACATCCTGTTAGCTCTTAGCAAAATCTATTACTGAAGAGCATAAACTCATCTCTTTTGTTTCCATAGGAGATGTTCTGTTAATAAACTCAGCTGAAATTATAAAAACATGTCATGACTAGTTTTCTTTTTTCAAGAACTCTTAAGATCACAACAATAAAACATTGGAAATAAGCTAGAATATTTTTTTAACAGTTCATAATAGTACTTTTTTTAAGTTAGTATATTGGGTTTGAGTCATTCCTTATACACTGTTTATTGTACATTTGTGCTGTTATTTAGTCCCACACACTACAAATACACCTTCTAAATTATTAGAGAAAAGTCAGATATAAATAATAACCTTTGCCATATTTTTACTTAAGTTAGGAGTCATATTATTTAAAGCCAAACATTATGGTACTTGAAATCACTAATTCTTAATTCCTTTTTCATCAAATACTACAAATGATGTAAGATGTGTTATAGATGTACTTGACATGCCTTCAATTGCACACGGGCACAGATGAAACATCCAATTGTCAATCATCCAACCAATCCTGCTCCCTTATTACTATTAATGGCACCTCACTAGCACATTTCCCTGGCTTGATTAAGTGCATGGGTTTTGACCATGACAGAATCTGAGCAGCAGGGGGGGCACTGTCAGTTGGTTAAGGTATTGACTGAAGTCGTGATTACCGGTCATGGCTGTGAGTCATCTCTCAGTACCACGGTGTCCTGTGCTTTCCACGTGGTGCTGAGTCAGAGAGAAGACATGTAAGCCAGGCTTTGACACACATTTTAAATGAGCACACACTGTCTAGGGAACACCAAGTGTGTTTATCAAAAAGGGCAGGGTGACAGCATTGTCACTCATTTACAAAACAGGATTAAAAAAATGCATTTGCTGTGAGGCCTGGTTTAATAAACTCCTACAGTAAATGCAGAATTTTCTAAATTAGGATTATTCATTTTAAGTATAATTGGGGAGACTGATCGAAACTTTTCTACTTAAAACCAACCAGGCATTTCATACTTTCTTAAGAAATGTAAACAAAATATTTTTACATACATTCAAACTCATAAAGCTAGTAAGAGAACAAGAAAAACACACATGCTTTTTATTTCAATTTATTTATCTTTAAAGAACCAATACGAATCGGGGATGTTTTCAAAATGGGTACAATGATAAAAAACTGACCATTTTCATTCTTCTCCACATTGTCTTTCAGATTGGGTCTGAGGTTATGTGTATATGAGTTTAAATATGCATATTTAGGGAAGTCCTATTTGTAGCCCATTTAATGAATGAGAGCAGGAGAAGTACCTGTTGATTGAGTTGTTAAGTGTTTTCCTGTTGAACTGCCTGGATATGTGTGTTAAGTGTATATGTGCATGTGTGGGATGCTCAGCAGGGTATAGTGGGCTTATCTGAGGTGGACTGATTATTGCACTCCAACAAGATTTAAAAAAAAAAAAAGACATGGCTCTTGAAGGATTTAATTAAAAAAAAAGAAATTTTAAGAAAAGAAATAAAAAGAAACAACTACTGGATAACAAAGTGTCCTTGCCCCTGCCAAACTCATAACTGCCACACATCATATCATTGTGAATAAATATTGCAGACATATTCAAACTCTGTGAACCCCTAAAATGAAAGTGACTTTAAGCAAGTGAAGGGTAAAAGGGAAAAATTACTGCATTTTTCAGGTGAACTTCTGAGTTTTTGTGGGAGAAAATTAAAAAAAAACAACACACCATAATACCAAAGGGACAGTTGCAATGTGTTCAAAGTTTAAAAATGTGTTGTAAAAAGGTACATTATTCTGGCCTAATTTATAATATCTTTAGTGAAATAAAAATTAGGATATCATTTAATCATTTAAAATTTCATCTCCTCAACATCATTGTTTGTGTAAAAAAAAGAAAAAAGATAATAAAACAAAAAAAAAATGTTATCCCATGAGTTCAACTGAAACAAAAGTGGAAAAAAAACAAAAACAAAAACAAAAAAAACAGGATGGATTCAAGTTGAAAAAATTCTGGCCCGTGGTTGAACAGCATAACCGGGAGGCGGACCTATCTGTGTGCTTCATTCATTGGTTCGGCTGGTGGATCCCCAGATCTGGATTCATTCATACGATCACTTGCTTTCTCTCCGATCAATTAACCATGACTCAGTGTTAACAAATCATCACAATAATTACTGGTAGCACTCTCTTCATTTTTTTTTTTTTAATCTCCCTTTGTTGGAAGATACCCCACTGGACTCGCATAAGAAAGATGCATTGACAGACAGCCTACTGCACACAGCAGTTGTGGCCATTGGTATCCTTGAACCGCAGACGCATCTTGGGTCTGTATTTCTCGAGGTAAAGAAGCTGTTTGGAGTTGAAGGCTCCACGTCTGTTCCTATGGAAAGTGAAAGGGAAAAAATTAGGACAGGAGATTAAAACCATGATATCCACAAAGGAGAGCAACAAGAACGCTATAATAAATACTGCAGTTATTCTGAAGTGACTGATAAAATAGGTGAACATTTTGGGAAATACACACATCTGTTTACTTCTTCAGCCAAAGAAGATCAATATCATTGTTATTACCATTTTTTTAAATGAAGGCTTAAGTTTGACTTAAAACAGAACTTAAATAGGGGAAACGGCTAGCCTAGATCTGTCCAAAGAAAATGAAATCTTCCTGTCAGCACCTTTTAAGCTCATAATGAAAACATCTTGTTTACTTAATCTGTTGAAAAACTGGTTTTAAAACCACAATTCATGATATTGCAGAGATCTATAAGGACTATTTCCTGGCTGGGACAGTAGCTAACTTCATTGGGTCTCAGCCAACCAGAAGATGAGTTTGTATATTTCCAAAAATACTGACTACTATAGTAGTAGTCACTTATTCTCAATATTTGAAGAAAGATAAATGACAAAGCTTAATTAAAATCAACAAATCCAGGAAACAAAATGCCACGACAAATTTACCTCGTAAACAACCTCAAACTTCAGTCTTGCTAATTTCACATCACCCTGTTTCTACTTACATAAATTCCACTGTTTTACTGACTTGAAACCTAATCTTTTTTTGAAAGCCCTACAGTTTGAACACAGGGAGGGTACTCACTGCCTTATGTACTGCACAGCATCCTCGTACTTCATCCCACTCTCAATGAGGGCTAAGGCCACCAAGACTGGAGCTCTGCGAGGTGAAGAAATCCAGTGGACCAGTTCAAGAAGACAGCAAGAGAATCAAAGAAGGAGAGAGAGAGAGAGAGAGAGACAGAGCAAAGATTAAACGCCATGGTTCACATAGCTCCATAGTGATATGGCCGAGGGAGAGGGATGGTATGGGTGGGGGCTTTGGAGGAGGGTAAACCTGGGAAACAGGCCTGGGAAATCAACAGGGGTGCACAAGTTCAGTGTTGCCCTGCTGGGGCAGTGTGTGCACAACCTGAGCCTCACACACAAAACACACACGCACACACACACCAAACTGTGATAAGTTACAGTAAGACAACCTTCTCCTTTCTCACCACATGAGATAGAGCGGGGAAAAAAAATAAATACTGTATGAAAACTTTCTGTACTGCTTGGCAGGTCAAATTCGCTGACAGAACATTTCCTCGAGTGGCTTTTCTCTCACACGAAATTCACAAGGGATCATATGTGAGAACAGAGGAATTGAAGGAAAATGGAAAGGGGAAAAAAACAGAGCAACAGTGTGGATGGAGGGATGAGAATTAGGCATGTAATGGTCCATGTGTTCAACCCGAATCATTCTGTACATGACATTTGGATCTAACAGAGGGGATCTCTAGGCAGCTCATGATTTGGGGACAACGATGAAATCATAAAACAATTATCAGTGCATCTTGATCATCGACCTTTGATTTCTCTAGAGGATTTATTTTTTGTTGCTGTGTTAAACCAGCTGATTTTAAAACAACGCATTTTATAAAGATCAAATAATTGAAACTGAAACTAATTAATTTAATTCAAATACTTTTTATTAATACAATACTGGAAAACAGTGCAATAGAGTTTTTGATTTGCTCTGGCTTTTCCATGGTTGGTGGAGCTTTTTAAATCACTTGGTCAATTGTTTTCTGGTTTGTTACAACTACAACCAGCTGTTTTTCCTCCAACTTTGGATGGAATCACCATTTTAGTTTAGTTAGACACGAGTGGCTCTTGTCAAGGTCTCTTTTCCATTCAACTTCACAGAGGCCAAAATGTGTCCTTGGCTGGCATTTAAGCCAGGCGGTGCCAGTCAGACTGTATCCATCTGCCTTTGCTCACACTATTCATTCTATCCAAAATTTAGGAATTAACCCATCTGAAAGAGTAAACCACAATTTTTTTGCATTGTTGTTTCCCTTCTGTACAAAAAAACATACCAAGCCATGCCCCAAAGTTACCACATGTGAATTCCACTTTTACCACACGCACCCCTGCTGAGAATTTTGTTAAAGGAAAGACGATGACAACAACAGGGTACGTAGCTGCAGCCTCCCACACTAAGGGTCTCAGGAAAATGTTGTCTGGTGTGGAACAGGTTAGACTGTAGTGCTATGGAAAACTCGGATGACTGCAGCAAACACAAGACAGAAGAGAAGAGATGAATTCAGAAAATGCCTGTCAAACCAGTACTGGTAATTATACAACCCCTGGAATGTCACAGCAATGCAGAACGCTAGAAGCCATTCAAAAATCATTGGCTTATTGTGCGTTTGTGGTCACGCAAAGATATTTTCACAGTAGTTCGCCCACGTCACAAGCTTCTGCCTTAACTGTTTTCACACTTGTGTTGTTGTTCAGCTTAACTCACTGTCGCACTGGTCTCTGAATATGACGGGGCTTATCTGCACATTGCCTGTGCAACCTCATGACCAACAGACACATCACATGCAAATGTAATTGCCTTCCCTTTTTTAAGTCTGCAGAAGCAACAGCAACAGACTGTTGTCACTGATGAAAGATAGCTTTAAACAGCTGATTGTCTATTTACAGAGCACTTGCCGGAGCAGGAAGAGACGACTACCATTTGAGATACTGAAACAATCGCCATTTGAAGATCAGACACGGAAGAACGGGCACAGACGCAAAGGTTCAGTTCAGCAAAGTCAGTTTCACACCCAGTCTGGGTTTTTTGATCAAAAGTGTCTGAGCAGTAAGTGTTAAAAGGAGGAGGTGGGTTGAAAGAAAGGCCAGAAGATAGCACAAACAGAAGAAAAACAGGCACATTTGTACTTGCATCATTTCTGAGGCCATGAAGTGTTTTAATCTGTGTGGCGACTCTTACGGGTGGCCCACATCTCTCTGGAGTTACTTTGACTGAGGGAGATCAAGTGGACACTGCTCTACAGACCCAAACAGCAGCATCACACTACACAAATACTGCTAATAGGACAGACACAATGAAAATGAGAGCTCAGGCCGAATAGATGGTCACTGCCTTCTACTTTCAGACTTCAAAGTTTAAAATAAATCAAATATGACCAAATTTCAGATGATTAACTTGAATGGTTTAAGAACCAGCTTACTCAGTTTCAGCATGAAGAACACCCTCTCTTAGATAAAATCAAAAAAATGCACTGACACCAAGGCTACACAAGCCTGCTCCCTTTACAGCTCCATTTTTTCTCCAGTGTAGCTCCATTTGTTTATCCCAGTTGATTGTATAATAAAATGACTTAACAAAAAATTTGCCCATGCAAACAAACAAACAAACAAAAAACTGTTTACTCTTTATGTATAAACAAAGAATCCTGTTAATGTGACTCCATCACACCTGGAACCACTTGTGGAGGTATTCCAGGCACATGAAACTGAAGGGATTTTACGTTTCACTTGGTCGGGGGAAACCTTGGGCTCCCCCAGGAGCAGCTGAAGGGCATGGCTGAGAAGCAAGGATGCCACGATTGAGAAATGTTACACTTGGCAACAATGTTACTGATCACACTGGACATAATCTGTACAGTCCTCCATTATAGTCATGCTAATGCAAAGTGAACATTCCCTACTATTGTAGCCTCACATCAAGAGCATGTAACTAGTGAAACACAAGCTGACTTCAAATGTTAAGGTAATCACAGGACATGCAAAGTGTCACTGACTTTGGCATTTTCCACCACTATTGATCAAAAATCTGGAAACAAACAACAGTCATTTTTAACATTTTTGGAGAGCAGATCACTTTGCACAGAGCAAGGAGGAGTCACAATGAGCTGTTAGATGAAGAGCTGCAGGTGAAAGCCAAGCAAGTCTTTTTCCCTCAGTGTTTTTAGATTCCCTATTGACATGGAGTTAAAATTTGACATACTGCCAAATAGGCTCTTTTTCTTTTCACTTTGATGCCATAACCTCTGTTATCATCTTGTTGGTCAACACTCCTTACACAATTCACGAGAAAAGTAAACTGCACCAACAACAGCAGCAAGTTTACTGAGAAAAAAACATGTCTGGGCTTGCCTGCTACCATTGTGCCCCAACGGTTAAGTAGCAGGAAATGCATGGAGAATCTCTGGATCAAACATCCACGCACCTGCTTTCCCTTAAACCTGACATATCTGGCAAGGGGGTGGTTGCATCCAAGCAAGGGATTTAATGTTCCTATGTAATAAAATTTATGTAGCAGTATGTTAAAGATTATAATTTACATTGAAAGATACAGATGGTTTGCCCATTATAATATAGCAGTGAGGACTTCACAAAAGAGGACATTCAAAAGTCGACCAAAAAACAATCTGATCCGAACTAAAAAAAAAAGGACTGCCCAAAATCAAAATTATGCAGCGAGTAGCCACTCACCGGCCAAGCCCTGCCACACAGTGCACAGCGATGCAGCAGCCTGGTTCCTCTCGAAATTTCTTGTTGAGCAGCTTGAGCCACTCGTCCACAATCGGGGTGGGAGGGGGGGCACCATCATCAAAGGGCCAGTCCTAGAAGGAGACAAATGAAAAGAGCATGTGTCTTGAGTGTGTAAGTTAGGAAGGATTAAAAAAAAAAAAAAACACAAGAAACACTGCCCAAAATGTGCATGTGTGTCAGCTCATACCACGACTTGTATCCCCTCCTTCTCTACTGGAGCCTTATCGTAGGTGGCTTCACAAACTCTCACCAGTGTGTTTACATGAAACTTCTTCAGCTCCTGGTAGATATCAGAGGAGAGTAATGAAGACACATGACACACAAATGGACACAGAAATACCATCATAGACAAACAAGGGGTTACCTCAGTGAACTTGTTGAGTGTGGCATTGGTGGGATTGTGGGTGATGAGGAACCTCATGCACTGGTAGGTAATCTCAACTGCAGCGGGGCGGTTCATGTTGGCGAGACGGCTTTAAGAACAATTACAATACAATATTCTTACAAAACAAAAGCGACTTTTGGCTCAGAAGTCAGCAAAGACTGCTTTATGTATTCAGGAAATTGTAGAATAAATAAAAATGACAACACGTGGGGAGAAGGATGGGTCAACAGGTGTTCAACTATGGGAGGATGTACACAGAGAAAGGTAACAAAAAGGATGAACTAATCCACAGTACTCCGGGATGTAAAAAAAAAATTAATGAATTAACACAAAACCAAAAAATTTAAAAGAATAAAAAAGAAAAAGAAAAAAGATGGAGAGACTATCCAGGAGTCATCCAATCAGTTTACCCCATTCAGGAGAGCTGTTTGTGATTGGCTGTTCAAGGAGAAAGTGGAAAGCAAAGGTCTTTTCGTATTGGTTGGGACAGGGCAGGGCAAGGACTACGCAATATCCCTGGAGGCCTTTGGAAGAGTCAGCAGTTCCTAGTGCGCTGGCAGTCAGGGGGGTTTCTGGGTAGCGTAGTCCCTCGGGGGGCGGCCGATTCACTTCTCCACGGAGGTGAGGTGCTGTGCCTGGCAAAATTCTCCGCTCACACACGCCATATAGGTGCGGCTCACGTCAACACGGAAACCCTGTCAAGGAGAGAAAGATGAGAGAAATGTTATATGATGCATCTCTTACATAAAATAAATTCATACCTCTATACTTATGAGATTTCTGTATTTCTGCTTTCTACATATGTAACATCAAGTCTTATTTTCCAAAAACTCAAAATATGAACAATCATGGCCAAATCTACCTTCCAGCCTCAGTTATGAGTTTGCTGTGAACTGACTTCACCTTTGGATTACATCAATCTGTCAATATACCATTTGTCTCCAAAATGGAAAGTAATAATATGCGCAGCACGGAGCAAAACCAGGCTTTACAAGGGTTTCTTACAGAACAGGTAATGTCTAGTCTGAAACAAGCCAGGGAGGAGTCAGTCAAACTGTGCCAAGTCCTTGGCTGTCTAAATCCAGCCGCCACAAACTGGCTAGAACCGTCTCAGAGCAACACGAGGGGAGGGGTGGGGGCTATCACTACGCCGACTGCGTACACAAAGTAGTGGGAGGGAAACACAGAGAAAGGGCTTGGACTTCAGCACCGTGTCACAGGCAGTAGTCACAAGGTGAGGATTGCAGGGTGGGCAAAGCTTCAAACAGCCCCAGCATTTCAGTCCCACGCTCCCTCTTTCACCTTCTTGAGACCGACACAAGACTCTCTGTACTCTCTGACTCTCTATCCATTACTTTTTCTCTCTGTCACAATTTACTCCAACACCTCACGACAGTTTAACCCTTTTTTTTCTTGCATGCTCTCACATGCTTGAGTTCAAGTACACTTTAAAAAAAATGTACTTGAACAAAACAAACACTAAAGAGCAGATTTTCATCAAAATAAAATGAGAAGGTAGGACTTTTCTTTTTGATGAAAACATACAGCTGCCAAATGAATCAACATGTAAAAGAAAAATTACACAAATAGCCTGAATTAAATGAAACAATAGTAAAATCTAATGAAAAATGCTCTTCATTTGTTCTAAACAATAAAAGAAAGATTATAATATTGCTCAATCACAGTTTTTCCACAGCTACTCAACATAATAAATAGTTGCACTGATTCTGCTGTTCAACTGATCTGTCAAATTCTGACACACTAACGCTGAACTATTGTTCTCCTTTTTGGTGGAACCCTTACCTTATCTAGACATTAAACAGACTTTAACCTGCCACCTCCGTGTAAATCCTACTCTTTTCTGTTGCCTGCCGCTCCATCCAAATACACGTAGCACTGATAAACATAAAAACAGTGTTACAGTCATCATTACGGAGGAGTCCTCCTACTACACTCTCTACTCAGGCGCCACCCCTTGCCCAAACCAAACAGAGTATTTTTTCAGCAAGTACACATCTTACATGTACAATCTCTTTTGCTACATGTGTGAAAGGGCAACTAGTGAAAATGTCCGGATGTGGTCTAGGGTTCATATGAGAAGTCAGTTAAGGTCTTCTTGGACAGTGTTAACTGGCCCTGTGTCTCCCTTGACGTTGCAAGTGAACTTTTGAGCAAGTGTGATTGTGAAGTGTAAGGAGGAGAGATGTAAAGAGTGGCACAGATTTACAGGGGATGTGTTTTGATTAAACATCAAACTATTATCAATATAAGAAGTATTGTCTCATCCTATATCTTGGTTAAAAATACAGCAGTATAACAGTAAAAAATCTATACACTACCCAGCCTTACAGTCAATTATCCTCTCGGTTAACTGCCAGCCGCAGAGCCACCGTCAAAGGGAGAGTCACCGACTCCTCTTAGAACTTCTTTCCTCTCCTCCATCTTTTATAATTGGCAATAGCCACAAGGTCACTAAAAACAGCCTTCATTTTTTGCTTTTCGTGTGATGGCCGAGATCCTCTGTGACGCCTTTAATTACCCCTTCTGAGAAGCACTGAATACAATGTGGCATTGCTGCAAAAAGGGTAACCAGACTTTAAAGGCTTGTTTGCTTCTAATTCTAAAGAAATTAAATGGATGGACAAGGGGCGAGAGGGGGCAGTGAAAGTGTTCTTTTCACCTATTAAACCTGACTGTGGAAAACAAGAGCAAACAGAGACTAAAACAAGTAGGAAACACCAAAGAACAAAGGGCCAAAAGAAACACCAAGGACACCACAATGACAGTGTATGCTAAAAGATGAAAAGCAACTGGATTGTGGATGGTTGCCTAGAGGCTCAAAGTGACTTCATACAGTCTGTGTTTTAAATGCAGCCAATAGTAGGGTTACAAGGACGCAAAAAGACCCAAACACCATTTCAAAGTCAACACCGGCATATATGAACTGAAGAACATCTGGGCTAGGTGGTTAGCATGAGCATTTTTTAAGAAACATAACTACTATACTGCATGTAGTGTGCATTGGGCTACGGCTGTATTCAGACCACAATTAGGTGTTTTCTTGTGGCAATTAGCACAGCAATGCAGCATTGTCATTACTAACTTGTTTGTGTTTATATGTTCTATCATCTGAATCATCTGAAACGGTTTGCCAACCTTCACTAATCACAGAAAGAAAAGAGGAAACTAAACCCTTGATGGGTGCTTTTTTTTCCTCCATTTCCTGTTCCCCCCAAAAATGAACGCAAATCAAATGAAGCTTCTTGGTATCACTATGTAAAGCATGACTGCGAACCAGATGCAGATATTCAAGCTGGGTGGACAAAATAAACCAAGCAAAGACACAACTGGAAAGTATTTTATTTTAGACTATTTCAATGCTACATGGTCAGCAAAGTTTCTCTTCCCTTGAGTAGTCTGATTGTAGGTTGACATGATCATCCATCACAGCGTGGCATCACATTCCATTTCTCCCAAAGACGATCCCAGTCCACACTGCCCCAGCATTAACGCCTGGCCCATATTCAAATGACAGTAAAAAAAAAGACACGTGCCAATAGAACTATAAGGTGTACCAGTAATCTCTTTATAAACTGTATGTACATAAATAGATTTTTTAGGTCATGTAACTTTAAAAAAAAAATAATATAACAACCGAAACCACAGCATCAGTCTTGAGTGAGCTTGTCAACAGAATAGTGTGTAAACTGTGGACTGCCAGCTGTCTACCAATGGCTGACAACACATGCAAATCACTATGAAATTTGCAAGCTGGTTCTGCACTTACACATTGCACAGTGACAGGAAGAACAAAACACACACGCACACCAAATCTGTTTGTAGACTTAAAAACATGCTTAGCCACAAAGGAAACAAGAACAGTGTATACAAAAGCCTTGAAAACTGTACATTGATTAAGTCTGTAACCTTTAGCTGAGTCAAACATGAATGGATGGAATAAAATAATTTTTTTTGCAAATTAACTCAAATAATGTATGCCAAAGAATACAGTATTTTTACAGCTGCAACAAACAATTATTTCTATTATAGGGCATTGGTGCGTGTGCATTTTTGATTTTAACCCTGGCCCTGAGTCTACGTTCAACGACTACTTCCTGGAGACCAAACTTTATTTTGGTGAACAGAGAGACGTCACAGGGAGCCAAACCCGGTGAGTGGTGGGCAGGAAATGGGTTTCCAGAGCTCCAAGAGCAGGCACGGAAAGTGAGGAGTCCAATTTCTTACACGCTACAGTTCAGGTCGTTCTGAATGTCTCCCAAAGACACCTCAGAACACACAGTAATATTCAGTATCAACAGTCTGGCCCTGAGGGTGAATTAACAATGTAAAGCCCCTTGGACTGTGATTATCCTCATCATTAAGTTTGGGTCATCCCATGTCCGTTGATGGAGGTCCTTGCAGACTCAAACACAGAGCTGCTTCTGCTAGGGAGTCAGAAAATTTCCAATGTGCATGTATATTCGGACTCAAAAACAAATGTAACTCAGGTGCTAATGATGATCATTTGATATAACTTGGAATACTGTCTGAAGAAAGCAACTGCTTGCACCTGTAGCATGCACATGTTTAGTACTCTGTTTGTTCACAACAGTAAGTCTCAAAATTTTTTAAATTGCATTTTAAAAACTAAGAAACCCAACAAACATCCACATTTGAGAAGCCAAAACTACAAGTATACTTTAGACAGAGTACAGGTATGAAGTATAAAGAAACAAAGATCCAGAAGCAATGTAAAACATACCAGCACTGAGGGTGGAGCAGTTATATAGTGGCAGGTACAATAAAGGCTGGCTTCACTTGTTGTGGGATTAGTTACTTAGCTGTGGCTAAACTTAACAAATTTCAAAGAAATGCTCCAGTATTTCTCTCAAAGTAGCATCCGGCCTTTTGTGCTTATGTGTCTATGTACAAGCAAATATACTAAACTGGGAGAAAGGTCACAGAGTAAAAGCAGAGGCCCATGCACTGGCCCAGAGAAAGCTCCCTTGGTGCCCTGTTCCTCATCACGTGGTCAACTGTTGGAGTAGCACTTCAAGAAAAGGGAGGGAGGAAGGCAGGGGGCGAGAGAGGGTGGGAAGGGGGAATGACTGCTTGTTGATAGGGAGAACTTCCCAAATCAGCTGGCCTCTCCCAGAAATCTCCTACAGTGACTAAGAAGGAGTGAGACTAAGATAGGAAGTGTGAGAGAGCAAAGAGCAGCAGAACTAGCTGATAAGGACTAAAGTATCTCAGAATGGAAAAGGATGTGCAAACCTAAACTGGTAAATAAATCATAAAAGAATCAGAATCAGGGCAACTGATCATTTTTGGACAATTCAACAGTCTGTCTGGCCAAGAATGAAGTCATGTCAGGTTTAATTGCAAGCTAAATGAAAAAATATATTCAATTGTAGCGTGCTTTAAGTCTAAGAGATGAGGCAGCTGTTCATTATCATGCTAATACAGCAGCAGATTATGATTCAATATTTTCCACTGACAACGCTCATAATATCAGCAATACACTGGAGCATTACTAGTGAAAGCTGTCAGAAAAAGTACACTGATACAAAGTAAACTGTTACAGCAGGATGCTAATTAAAAAGTTTTCCCATTGTTAAGGATTTTATGGCAATGGGACTACGTAATTGTGGAGCTTAGGTCGTGGGAAGCTGATGCAGATAGTTGTCAGGTGGCCAATCTTCATCACTTTTGCAAAACCACTATGTTATATATACACTACAGCAACACCAATAGCTTAAGCATGGTGATAGCCACAAGCTAGTTTGAGCAATACATCTGCCACAAGGGCAAGAGGGTGGTTCCAAAATTAGAGAGAGAACACATTCACTTACACACAAGAAAATAAGCCCAAATGTCTGGACAGTAAATATACACACTTTAAGGGGCAGGGTGGTAAAACGTCAAGAGTTTCACACAAAATGCAGAATGTCTGAGTCCATCTCCTTCCCTCTTTGTGCAAGATGTAAGTATTATATGCAACCCTGTCTGGTGGTCTGAGGTTGTGCCTGAGTCTCACTGATGTTTTGTCTGGAGCCAGACTGGGCATGACCAGACTGTACTGCCTTGAAGCAGCTGGAAGGCTTCTTTGCTGTGTGGGAGCCAAGTCAAGGAGCAGGGGGAGTGCCTGTCATCTATAGAAGGATGGACAGTGGGAGGAGGGAGGTCAGAAGGGAGAAAGCCCTGTTCTCCTTGAAGTGAGGGAAGCATGGACAGCAAGAAAAAGATGAAGTCTCTGACACGCTTGACTCACATACCCACCTGCATACTACACCCAATAAGCACACTTCTCCTTTTATTGTCTCATTTAATCTTCATAAAAACAAAAAGACATGTGCATAAACCGATGGTTACAGGAAAGTGTTACATTCTCTTACTTATCTGATCTAAAATTCAAAAGCAAGTTAGGGGGGAAACAATTGACAGCTGCAATTCAACTTACTGTAACCATGTATCAGTGGGAATAGAAACAGGGCCATGTGTCACAAAAGCATGCCTTCATTCCTGTGGTCTTTGTTAATGCCAAATAAAAGATAACTGATATGCTTTAAAACATCCAAGGGAACAGGGACAAAGGAATAGTTACAAGACGTGAAGGAAAACTCATTGATGGACAAAACAATAGATAAGTAAAAAAAAAAAAAGTGATGCCAGATGCTTGACAGAGACTGTGGCTGAGATAAAAGAGAGAATCACACCTGCCCAAGGTTCCAGCTGGTTCTTTGCAGTGACGTCAATGCTGCTGATAGGCTAAGTAGGCAGATCTCTCCCCAAATTTGAGCACTCCTCAACCTTACTCTGTGCTTGCACCAACTGCACAAACAAGGTATGAAGAAACTGCTCTTCATTCATTTCAAAATGAGTCATCCCGTATGATGAGCAAAGGCAAAACTTGGTTGGGATCTTTTTGACTTGGTGACAAGGAAAAGTCTAGGACTTCTCAGCCCTGCTCACAGTCACATAACTACGGCTGGAGCATGGTTGACACTTGAGCTAGTTTCCTGGACCTCAGGGTATTTTCACAGACTTTCGTACATCTGGTGTTAAAATGTGAGTCAAACTTGGATGTGGGCCAAAGCAGTCTCTGGCACTTCAAAACAGTTGTATAGGGTCACCCTAGCAAGCTCAGCTGGAGTCCATTTTTAAATGTCAAGAACAGCTGCTACACATACTGAAAGCTAATTAACATGATCGGTTAAAAAATACCACATTAAGGTAATTTGTCCTAAAGTATTGATGCGCCATTGGACAATCAGCAAAACTCTTTCATTGCACTAACCACTGCAATGAGATGACTATCAAGTTGATATTAGTCTTACGATTACGATACAGGACACAATACAAATAAGGTCAGGGCATGAACTACATAAAAAAAAAAGGAACTAGCCAAGTGTAAAGGTGCAGGCATGACACAGATATGACTTGTTTTCACCTCTTTTTGCATGACAATGGGACATGAAAGGATTAAAAGCAACTTAAGTTTTTATTGTGCACAGGCAAGACATAGTTGGTAAACTGTGTCACCCGCTGAGCAATCAATCCACAGGTCAGCACACACATGTATATAAGCACACCTTTAGTCATATTTCCCAACTGCATTTTGGTTTTAACCCTAAACCAAAACTCTGGAGTATTTCAATCCAAGAAGCTTGAAAATGCTCTTAGTGTAACACTTAAAGCCCTTAGTAAGTCACAAGATAAATGAATTAACTCCATGCTTGATAAAAACTAAAGTGCGCTGCAGACCCTTGGAACACAGTCCAAGGGTTTCCACTCTTTCCTCACGATCACTTTCCAAGACTTTCCAAGGACAATCCAGCTGGAATGGCAAACATTGAGCCATAAACTAGTATACTGGTGATACACTTTACTTTACTTCACTTTCACTTTACTTTACTCTTACTATGTGGTGTTTTTAACAGGGTTTATTGCACCCGATGTGTGTTAATGCTACAAAGGTCCAACATTTCATGACATTTTATGGTCCTTTTTACCTTATTACTGCATTGCACTTGAAGAAAAAATGCTATCAACATAAAAAAAGTACTAATTGCAAGAATGTAGCCAGTATAGTCCTTAACTCAGTTGCAACAATCACTGTCCTGACCTCATTTTCCAATTCATTACCATCCAACTTTCTCAAGAGCGCTCAACACACATTTACAAATGATTACTTCAAACTCACAAACAAGCTTGTTAACTTTAGCAACTACAGTAAAAAAAAAAAATACTAATCAATTTAACAACATTTAACCACTTAAAACAAATTGTGAAGAAAGTAACGTTAATCTTTATCCCTCATGCTATCTACCACACATATCAATATTAACATTTGAATGATTATGTTACATTATTTAGAGTTAGGGCCACTGAAATTATTTGTCATCCCTACCACATAACATGACTTAACTAGCAATTTGTTTACAGCATTCCATAACATATTTTAAGTCAGACTTTTTAAAATACTCTTGATCATAAACTACCTTCAAACAATAATCTGATCCTCTTAAATTAGCCCTCAGATGGCAAATCTATCTGATAGATAGATAATCCAGTGGTTTATTCTTAGACAGAAGAATGTTGAAATATTTCTACAGGGCAGCACAAGATTTCACAGGGCATTTTACTCTCTCTCAAATTTCATCAGAAAATTTATAACCCTTCCTAGGTTTTAAAAAATGCATGGGAACCCTGTGGAAGAGACCTGTCCATGTGGGGTAAGGTGAAGCCAAAACATTTGGCAAACAGTATGTACATAAAAGTATTGTACACAGCTCTCCCTCAACACCAGCACCACAAAAAAACAAACATACCAAGAAATCAAATACACACAGACACACACACAGACACACAAAACTCCAATAAGCTATACTAGTTAAGCTCCTAATCTCTTTTTCTGAGCCTTACCAGTTTATCTGGTAGAACAACCAAGACACTAAAATCCCTAGGCATGTTGAGACAACACAGTCAGTGCTTCGCTATATACGCGTCCTGTTCCCTTGATGCATTTAAATCTTAACTCACTATCAATGTGTTGGGGATGAACCACATTTGCATATTTTTTACTTTATATTTGGCCAAAACCAAGAGTCATTTTTCCTATGATACCAAAGTGCGCTGCTTTCCTATTACCCACCCCTATTAAATATTAAGAAAGTTCTTATTGGAGCAGGTATGGCCTGGTTTCTTATACGTATTTTACTGAGATATTTCTTACATTTCAAAGCAATTTAGTCACTTTATGTTTGGGGTCAATACAGGTAGAAAAATGTTAGAAATATTGTGTATTCATGGAAACAGTTTAGTATGTTTATACATGTATAGCAGAACTGATAGAGAGCAACACAGGGAAAAATATCAGGGAATAACAACAAAAAAATAATAGGCTACCTGCCCTCTGGATCCAGTCACCTAATCAGAGCCTTATAACTGGGACATGAGTCACAATTGGTCATGTCTGTGTTTACCTGTGTCAAGGTGGAATCATGCAGACTGTCTGACCTAGGCTTGCAGTCGTCTTGGTTTGTAATATAATAAACCAGTGTTTCTGACATGGCTATTACCACAGACCCCTAGGATAAACAGGTTCCCACTTTAGGTAGTAGTACTATGAAAAGGAGTCTAAAGAAAACAGCAGAGCAAGAAGTCTACTTGGTGTAAGACTGCTTGGTACTTTCTGTCTGAAATTCACACGTGGTTTTACAGGCACAGTAGTTTAAGTGGGAGCTCATGATATACATTTAAAAATCTGTAAGATACAAGGTTTCATGTCATATTGTGACGAGAAATAGAACGATCTGGTATTTTTTTTAAAAAGTGAAAAAAAGAACACATAAATACCTTCATGAGGACTATTTGTTTGCACTTCTAAAGAAAAAAACATCCCTCCTCTTATAGCTTGTATGGGGGGAAACTGTGTGTGATTTAGGCTGGAAATAGGTTGAGGGTAGTCAGTGACCTTCTATAAATGTAACACTCAGTGTCTACAAGTTAAAGACCATGGTAGACTTCTTTGATGGGTAGATTTACCACAACCCCTCACACAGACTTGCTCATCCATATTTAATCTGTTCAAAACACAGTAAAAGTCTATGTTAAAGGCATGTAATTAAAAGGCAAGAAACATCATACATAACTGTCCTGACAAATGGCTTTAACACTAGCATGCCCACTGAAACAAGAGAAATGCTGTACACGGGTGTGGATAAGTTCAATTCTACATGAATTCCTTTAATGCTCCCTCGTCAATTTTCCAAGTTGGAAAAAAGCAAGGCCAACTGGGGAGAAACTACGGGTGGATGAAGAGAAGAATTCAATTAGATCAAATTTTAAAAATTACAAATGACTTGTAACAATGTTAAATGTAGATAGTGAAGATGGTAGTTAGCATGATGAGGAAAAAGGCGTGACTAATCTGTGAGGGCAGTGCAGAACCCAAAAATCTCTTTTTAAAAATATCAAGCCCCATTTATTCCTCTCTGCCAGAACTTTTTTTTAGTTTCTAACAGTATATGCACATGAGTTTGATGTCACTGTTTTGGAAAGTGCAGCTGTCTGAAAAACATGCCAGCATTGATTAAAGGAACAGATAAGTTTGAAGATATACAATTCTGATGATTCGTACAAATTTGAGCAGTTCTCCATTGAAACCTTTTCATGATTCCCATTGCTAGTTAACAGCTGTATAACACTGCAAGCTATGACATACCATGAGACAATGGGGACTCTAACATACTAATATGATCTTTTAAGTTGATAAGCTTGTGATATTATGCTATAAAGACTACTTGTATTTTAAAACCAGACTGGTTCTCCAGGCAAGAGTCATTACTTTTGGTCTGTATGATTGATAAAAAGACAGGTCATTCATTTTAATTCAAAACATCAAAACTGTAGACAGTAATGTGTCTTTACTTAGGATCCATTTGGTCAAGCACGGTCTGTTTATGTAGTAACTTTTTAAAGCTACAGAAAGTTACATTTGCAAAACAGTAGCTTTCAATCCAACAGCGTTTTCGGAATTCAAGGTGGACACTCTGATTTTTGCCCCTTTTTCTGATGCAATGCTATGTTTAATTGTAATGTTACTCAATGACTTTTTTCAATTTGGGAAGAATTTGCAACAGCATTTCTGTTCATATTATGCAAGATATACCACTGTAAGACAAAGAGGTAAGACAGCTTCTTTTGATTTGAAAAGAAGAGATAATAATAAGACAGCTGCTAGCACTATGAGAAATACAACAACATACAGTATACAGTTCAGAACAACCTTTTTCATTTATCTTAGCTTAAGTAGCATGCAATCAGCATTGAGTTTGAAAGAGAACTTTAAGTTAGGAACGTAGAAAAGTCATTGTATTGTCACTGGACTTTATGCTCCTTTCTACTTTTTTGTTTTACAGCACATCTTGAAGTAAAACTAAGCCCACCAGAAAACACAAGCGAACAGAAACCTCATCTTCTGGGAGTGAAGAAGGTGTCAAGCGTCTGTCTATAGCAAGTTTAACCATGTTGCACACATCTGCAAATGCAAGCTAAATTTCACGCAAAAATTACTTTGCACCCTAGCAGTGAAAAACATACTTGATGTGGCCTTTAGAGCTTGTGATGTTCACTCTTTGTTACCGCCCATCTAAATGTTGTTGACATTTGGTGAATGGATATCCTCATTCTATCCCCTTTTCAGCACAACAGGTTACCTGTCTCTGCTCCCTGAGGACAAGAGCTAATCTTCCCTCAGAGTACTTGTTGTTCTGCCTTCTTGTGTCCATGTAAACGTGGCTGGAGAGGGGAGGTGAGAGAATATGTAACCCTCCAATTTCCGTGAACAGATGAACACCCCCTACACACACACTCTTACATGGCAAAGCCCACTTATCAAACTGCTTTTCAGCCTCTGAGTGAGCACAGATAAACAGTGTGACGATCAAAGGCCTCTGATAGCGCTTAGTGGAGGGAGGGTGTGGGGGGCAAGGACCGATCCTTCTCTGGAAAGGACTGAAAGAGACCAGGGCTCAGTACCTTAGAAATGGGAATGAAAAGAGGAAAACATATCCAAACAAAGGGCTGTTCTTTCCTCACTGCGGCCTAGTTGCAACTTTGCACAAAATTTAACACAGCATCTGAACAATAACAATTGAAAGAGAAACAAAGTCTGCTTGCACTGATATTAACCTATAATTTATATACGGATTAAGAGCGAAAAATCAAAGTGAAAGCGATTCTCTGCTGACCAAGGAGCCAAAGAAGGTAAATCAACACAAACACATGTTCTTTCAAAACATATGCTCTGGCAAAGGCCGAACAAAACAAGTCATATTAAACATGTCAAGAAGAATCATCAAATGTAACTAGATATTGGGGCTGATTCTGTTCATGATTCAAAATACAGGAGCATTGATATCACTTATCTGAGTACATTTTGAAATTATTTTACAGATCTCTTCTTTTTCGATAAAGAGGACAAGCTGTTGCAGTTTCGCCTTGCAACTGTAGAAACTTGTAGGCCACAAGCACTAGGATAAAGGTAACTACAGCCTGTAGATGTTAATGGCAATAAGCAAACAACTGAAAGAAATGGAGAAGGGTTAAAGTTACATTTAGCTCATATAAAATTGGCCTGTTATTCTGACAAAATTGCCTTAATTAGTGTGTCCTCCCAATGCAAAGGTGGCACTGCTGGAAAGAGAGCAATGTTAATAAACATTATTAATTTATTTGTTCATTCACTAAGCCCTAAAGATCTATGTGGCATTAGGGCTGTTTCTGTCTCATAATTTTGTTATGACAACACACTCAACTCCAGTTACTGCGCTACATAAGCCTTGTGCTTTACCTCTAAATTTTTAATTTGAATGCCAATCTTTTCACACATTCAGAGAAAGTAAGAGTCCTGTCCATAGTTTAGTTAAATTTAAAAAAATAAATAAATAAAATAACATAAAAAATACAAATGAACTATGGAGCATCTATCCCACCAGGTGCCATCATCTGAGGAGTCACTATCCAACATCACACTACGCTCTGTGTCCTTTACCATCCTCCACTTCTATCACAGGAAGTTTTTTGGTTGTGTTGTGTAGGGTTCCTTCAAGGACACCGACAACTACTGCAAGTATGTTTTTATGACTTCTATAAAACTTATGCAGGCTTCAAGAGAGAGGTTAACCAAACTAATGGTGTTCTTAACAAATGACACCAATCAGTGAGTTTAGGGGGACAGTCCTATGTGGCATGTAACAAATATGCAGAGCTATTGGTGGACTTTTAAATGCTTACTACAAGATCAAGTTACCACCAGTGTTTAAGGGCGTTTTTCATAGTAGCCCCTAACTGCAGAACCAGTACAATTGTTAATTTGTATGACAAATATTAGCAAAATTGTTGACAAACTCTGAAGATGACTCATGTGTCATGTGTACACACACTCATAAAAACAATAAGGGCAAAGGACTGATACAAACAGGTACATTTGTCTATCACACTGGCTTTGTTTGAGTTGTTGTAAAATATAAACCCATAGCTTATTGCAATTGCTGATAAAAGCCATTTAATTTGTATTAAAATCAATTTATTAAAGCAGCTAGCTGGACTTAAATGAGTAGTCAGATGTTTGGCAGGCAGCTAATGTTTATGGAAAACTTTGTCCCTAGTTAGAGCCAAGATGAATTAAACATTCACCCATTTGAGTCTCAGTTGTTTGAACATTTTCCTAATCTTTCAATGGATCACTAAATTACTGCTGAAACTCATCCATTCAGAAAAACCACGGATATGATGTCGCAATAAAGTCACACTTTAAAGGAAGTCATCAGACGGGAGGAAGCTTCTGCTATAATCTTAACCACCTAAGTATTGAAATGTTCATATGCACTTTTACCAGTGTCTTAATGTTCTAATAACAGTCAGCCATATTAATTTGTATCATAATTGTTGTTTTTCCACTACTACTGCAATCTTGCTAGACAGCATAGGTAAGTTTTCTACATAGATTTCTGTTTTGATTTGGAATGTGGGTCAAGGGATTATTATCAGCCATCTCTGAGCTCCTTTGATAAATCATAATCTCATGTCACAATCCTAAAATCGGATCCAGGACGACGTCTCCTTGCCTAGATGCACACATACATCATGGTAGTCATCCAAGCCCCTAAACGTTAACCAAAACATTAATTAAGCACAGATACTAAGCACTAAAACTGGAGTTAAACAAGAGACTGGTAGGCAGGGTGAATATCTGCAGGGTTACAGTGCTGATCAGTTTTTTGGAAATTAAAGAGTTCCTTTTTAATCTAAGTGCACATTTACTTCTGCTTCGGAAAATACCTTGCAGCCAATTTCTGTTGAGCTTAACTAGTTAAACTTGTTTTACTGTGGTGTACATGTGACTGTATTGTGGTTCATTTAATTATCCAGATGACGGAGATATGCACTAGAGTCAATTCAGGACATATTCATGATGAGTTAAATCAACCTGAAAAAAAAAAAACTACAAACTTCCAAGACCATCTTACAAAAAAAAAGGCATCAGTACACTCAGCAACAGACAGACCCAGACGGGAGAATGTGTGCTCACATTTTTGCCGAGAGGTGCAGAGTCCCACTGCGACATCAATTCTTCTGACATTTGGAAACTAACTCGGCCTTCTGACAGCAGCATCAGGGGATGCCTGTTGCCATATCAACAATTATCTCAGCAGTAGCAACAAGTGCTCTGTAGGGAATGTTGGTGTCCCCAGTAAGGAGATCAGAGAAGAGCAATGGTGTTCTGGGGGTGTTGGTCTCTTCAAACATTTATATGGCAAAACTGAACACAGTAAGAGGTGACACTTAAAGGTCAGGGTTCAAGTTAGGAAGCTGTACATATACACAGATCTAAGAACTTTTTAACCTATTAAATCTGTTCCATCCTTTGCTATCAGAGGCGTAAAATATACTCTGTGATCTTAGATCAGCTCCAGGTAGCAAATCCATCCTATAAAAACAATGTCTGCAATTAACACATTAGTTATAGCTAATGTTGTGAGAGGTAATCACACATTTCATGCGTTTAATGGGCTGCTTCAGGAAATTAAGGAGAAAAGGACGAGTTCCATTGAGAACAAAACAGTTTAAAGTCAATAGGAAAACACAGCAAGCTTGTTGATTTGCAATAACCCAGCATTTTCTAGACTACAGCTGCTTTAAAACTAGGACACTTTGTGGTTCAGTAAGTGTGAACAGCTACACGCACCTACAAACAACAGCTTTAATAACAATAACACCACCCTTTACTATAGCATGTTTTGGCAGAGGACAGTGTTTTCCCTGCTAGTTGCAGCTTGACAAGGTAGCTGTAAACACAAACAACAAAGCAACATCCTATGCCTACCTGTTGCTATAGTTTCAGTGGGCAGCCTTGCAGCAGTATCCAGAAGAGGTGTCAATCTGTCAAAAGCTGCCAGTGCTCCTGAGCCTGTGCCTTTGCTTCAACCCAGCGCTGTGGCAACAACAGTAAACGAACACCATGCCGACCTGGGCATGATTCATTAACCAACACACAGCAAAAGAAACACACAAGGTGCCCATGGCTACTAACGCATAATTATATATGGCTTTTCGCTTAAGTGCCTGAAATGAGAAGAAAAAAAAAGTGTGGGCATCTAATCCTAGCTTTCCACTTTGGGCTGATTTCAACACACCAAAATTGCTCTGGAGCCAGGGATCTTAGCAAGTGAACGCACAGTAAAACCAAAGCTTGTCTTTCACTCTCACCACAGTCAGACACCCTGGGACATAGCTAGATCTTAAATTGGCCAAATCTGTTAAGCCAGTCACTGTGGAACAGACCTCTTCAACCCTACCTTTCAACACACAACCACCCTGTGGCTAGATGGGCTGAAAGCCAGCAGGCTACAACACAGGTGTTCTTCTCCCCCAGTAACCCCCTTAGTAAGCTGGCTTCATGTTACTGTAAACTGGGCTCGCCTTTCACAGTTACGGTAACCAAAGCTGAGAACTTCCCTTTTCACATTACTTGTTTTTTTTTTTTTAAACACTGCTTGAAGACACAAGAACCACCCTTTTGTTGGTGTTGAATATGTAGGCATCCGGCAAGTTTTGAGCCTGCTACCACACACTTCAATGTAAAGATGTGCACAGTGGTTTATAAGCAGAAGACTGCAATGCAAGTTTGGACTAAGCTAATGCCATAACTAAGATCTTAAAGAGGGGTTGTGGACTGCTTATTGGAAATAGAACACAAGGATGTCCATAATGCAGTCATTTTACTTGGGTGTAGATAAAACTTGAGGTCTACATACAGTTTTCCTTAAACACTAATAATTTCAAGTTCTGTACAGACAGATGAAAATGAAGGCTAGGACTAGCCTTGCAGTTTCATAGTTTAAAAACACGCACAAAAATAAACAAACACCACTCCTGGACTGCACTAACAGGTAACAGCAGTTTGACTTGAAGTAAAGTATCCCATCAATGAGGGCTCCCCATTATACAGGCCTGCCTCTTAGCTGCAGGCTTTGCTCCAAGTGGACTGAGAGAAGCTTTGCTATTTCGAGATTGGGCTGTGCATCATGTGTCTATTAGCTATAATATTAAGCAGGTCACCAGCATGAGTGACCTACTTCCACATACAAAAAAAAAATTAAACTGGAGCATAAAGACACATGGTGCTATTCTGTAAGAGTTGTGAAATTCTCATCTACAATAATTAAGGGAGTGTTTGTTAGCTGTTGCTCACATTACTCCAAGTGATATGATCTTGGGATTAGCGTAAAAAATATACAAATCAAAAACAAGAATGTCTTCATTTCCACTTTTCAATGACATGCCCTCCATTTGTTTTGATAACTGAATTGTAATATTAAATCTCATTTCCTATACTCTCTGCAGGCAAATTAGGTCACCTTGCAGTGACTCATTGGCAGGAATGTATACCTGTTACACCAGTTACACATTGACTCATCCACCCATGTTGGTAGGAGTATTCAAAGCTATTCATTAGCATTAGCTTCCCACTAGAATTTATTATCAGAGAGGAGACTGAAACCATTGGAAGGTCATAAATTGAAAACTGAGAGGCATGGGAATGTGCTGCGGCCTTTGGTGTCACAGCTGCTCTAGTCAACTTCCTCCCCAAGTGCATTTCCTCATTTCACTTCATCCAACATGGCTAAGTGATAGGGCGCATTCTGTTTTAGGAAACCGGAGAGGCTACAATATAGTCCCCACCTAACCCCAGTGTTAAGCATGTTATTTACATAGAACAATAACGAATTTATTGAGTCAAACCGGCTAACGTTGGTTACCAATAATGTCAGTAGTTTGACAATGCAAACATGCTCAGGTGCCGACAAATAGGAAATATCGTGTTGCAAACCAGTCCGTTTCGTTATTAAAAATTTGTTCTGGTATATACCTTTTTTAAAAGTAGATCAACTGTGTTTTGGGTCAAGATTTGTTACAAAGGGCGGAAGGCAGCTAGCTCAATCGCCATTCACCTCAAGGCACGCTTCTCACAGTTATCGACGTCTGAGATCACCGATTAATACCCAGAAGATACTAGAAAGAACTGGAAATCACAACCTCTAGTTATATTTTAAACATCTTACTAGTGCCACTGTAGTAAACAGAAGCCAAGATAGGAGTTAAAACGTAAACCAATGCATCAGGCAAGATGATGTCCGACAGAAATGCTAACTTTACTGACACACCAAGTGCTACAGCTAAAATGTAACGTTAGCTATTATTTTATGAAACTGCGGACGACGTTCAGTTTAGACAATAACATGGCGTTTTACGACGCGTTTTTATCTTCTGTGTTTTGAAATGAAAACAAAACCCAGTAACTACATACTGAAACTGGTGGCAGTAACGTTAGTCTGAGATTTTTCTTCTTATTTTAAGAAATAGCCTTAGCCCTTGTAGCACGCTAACGTAGCTAGCAGGCTACCTCAAGCTCCGCCACTTTGCATTTCTCAGCAAGGTTTAGCAACTAGTCAAGAGATACGTCAACTCATTTTATTAGAGTTAACGTTATCTGACTTCAGGGTGGTAACACGCTTTGACTTAACAGCGAGGGTTTATTTTAATTGACGTTAATACTTTTTTAAAAACAAAGTAACGTTAACGCTACGTAGCAAACATTCTTGCCGACCAAGCTTAGGTCTGCGAGCTAACCATAACGTGGCTACTACTCAGACAACCGTTCATGCAAGTTACTTTGGCTCCCTTCTGTTGTGCTAATCGTCTAACAACATGTAACGTTAACCCAACTTTATCGAGCTCCCAAGGACCCGTGGTGATGCAATCGTGTATGATCATAAGAGAGACAAGTTATAAGAGGTCAGTTCAAGTTAGTAAGTTTATTTGCTACTTACAAAGAGCAGGCTGAACATTGAAATCCCGTGACTACCCCGGAGAAAGTGGAGGGAGTGTAGAAACCGCTGCCAGGTCGCCTTTTTGTTCCTCTTCAATGTGGCAGCTTGAATTCTCGTCGGAGGTCGGGAACTGTTGTCGGGGAGGAGCCAGCTCAGTGTCTCGACACTTTCAGGGACTATCGGATATACGACTTTCGAGGTAGTCGAAGTTTTTGGCAAGTCGAGACATTGACAAGTGGGAAATCAGATTTTTTTTTTCATGTCACACGCGTGTATAAGTACCTACTAATTTTGAGAACGCATACATAGAGAGGCGTAGACAAGTGATAAATTCAGTTCTACGAAAACAAACAGCTGAATAAACAGTCACCAAACGTTTCGTCTACATTGTCTTTATTAGAGTCGTTGAATCCGGTTGAAGTTTAAACGTGGCAACATTTGCTTCGTGCCCGTTTTTCTCTCAGCTCCTTGATGCACGATGTGGCTCAAATTAACTCAATTTGAAATTTATAACACCAGTCAAATATAAACCAGCAGTTGTTGCCTCGCTTTTAAAGGGAACAAGCACTTCAAGGCGTATTCTCAAATACTCACGCTAGATGTACGATTTTACCGGGATCACGCGAGTGCAACATGAAGGGTCTGGCGTCAGTGCGACGTAAGAAGAATCCGGGTGCGCGATGACAGCTCACCATGGTGACGACAGTTCCAGAAAATAGCCGCACGATATTAACCCTGGGCTTATGTATGGTTTTACAACACGTATGTTATTTAATGAAGTTTCCAAAGTTTCCAATCACATTTCAATCGCCCTAAGAGCAATGTAAGGATTGAATACTATGGGCAGGATGGATCTGCAGTTCTTGTATTTAACTTTTTTTTTTTTATGATATATATATATGTATAGGTGTAAAAAAAAAAAAAACAACTAAGATATAAGTACTCCTCCAAAAAACAGGTCAAATTACTTGTAAAATACAATCTCTCTCTAACATGTTAAAGTTGGACACACATGTCCCTCTGTTCCTGAAGTCTCCCAGAAGTGATGAGCCAGTAAGAGTCTTTAAGCTTGCTTTTCTTTGGATGACGTCCTGTGGTCAAATCAAGACAAGGACTGATATTGTGTGTATATATTTTAATTTTGATATTTGCTCTTTTTAATGCTATCTGCAGTTATATTAATGGCTGATCAGACATTTATCGAGAGGCCTGACATAGTTTTCACTATAACTGTATAGCTCCCTCTAGTGTTCATCCTTTTACCTGCAACAGATTTCTATTCATGCATTTACTTAACTTGTAAAATAAAAATCACCTGTTAAAAACTACTCAGGAGCTAATAATACAACTAATACTACAACCAGAGATAAAAACATTGAAGATGTGGCAGTGACTCTTTGGGTTCAAGAGATTTTGCTTTTTTTATAATGTCTGCAAGCAGATACATTATACGGAAATGAAAGCCTGAGACCAACATACAAGGAAATTTTTATTGATGTGGTATCAATACAATCAAGTACTGTAGATTTTGTATAAGCAGACAAACATTTTCAATCAAAAAGAGTGCATTTATACCCAAAATCTATTGCATAGAGTGCACGCAATAGCATTGTATGACAAAATTCCTATAAGTTGATACATTGAACATAACACAAAAATAGAAAATAAAAGTCCACAAATAATCCTTCACAAACAACGCTAGAATGCTAACTACATGTTGTAAATGCTCTTAACTCATCAATGCTGTTAAATACCATTTATACGTTCTAGGCTTCGGTGGTCAGTTTTGGCATCCCTATTAAATTATCATAAATGTATAAATACATCTTCATTAATTTCATGTGCAAATGGGAATGGCTGTTTGTAATTAATGAAACTAGAACAAACAAATAGCCTATCCCTTAAAAACCGAAGCAAGGCTTTTTTAAAATCTTTTTGTTGTTGTTGTTGTTTTTTTTTAAAGAAAAACAGAAAAACAATTCAAAGGAATGTGTGATTGAGACGGTACATGGATCTTACTGACACTTGTTAAATGATTTGCGCACAGGGCAAACTCTGCAAGCAAGTGACATTGTCTATAAAAAAACATAAGGACAGAGAGTAATGGCCACACGTAACTCACATCACTGTTTCGTGTGTCCAAAAATTGAAGGCAACAAAAAGCAACATACAGTACATAACGAGCCTTGAACTGTCTTGTAGACTCAAATAACAATAATGATACAAAGCAGTTTTAGATGTGTTTGGAAAAGTTATCAGACAGAGGGCAAGAGCAAGTGCATTGATTGCATTACATAATTGTAAAATACTGATTAGGCCTCATCCTAGTACTGCTTTTACAGAGCAACTTGAGGTGTTAGTGTTAATGTGTAGTGACAAAGCATGGTAGATGGTATATAGAAACTATTGTAAATCACTCAAACAGTATACATTCATTCTGACTGCGAAGCTCAATATTTGGCACAATCCTCCTGTACATTGACATTACTCCATCAAGGTGTAAGGTAGTCCTAAATTCAGTGTAATGATAGTGTTTCATTGGAATCCTGTCTGAGCTGAGGCATGTAAAGGCTTGGAGACTGTTAGATACGCACCAATGTTTTGCATTTTTTTTCCAAACCTCTTCATCTCCTTTCTTCTATAACTGCAACCATCAATAAAAGATCATGTACACTTCATCGCAATGTCTTGCTTTGTTCATGATTTGGTACAATGTGAAAAAATCATTGCACGCCATAACGTAATTTATTGGACCAATCTGCAATTAGTCACATCAAAAGCGTTCAGTGTTAACCAGTTATTTATGTATAATAAATGTTCTCTCCTTATCTCATTATGTTGACTCACTTTCAGTTTTCTCTGTCTTCCAAGAGAATCAATTCATTACATTCATCATTCACCTATTTTGTTACTTTTTCCCTTTGCAAAGGCGCCTTATAGAGTGTGAAATTCTTTTGAAAACTGAAGGGAGCCTGAAATATTTTGAAGTCTGATTTCTAGTGGAACACTGACAGAACTGTGGACCCTTTCTAAGGTTTTGTAACTTATGCAGGTTTGTTATTATCTTCACTTAAATGCACATGAACTGAATGCCTGGGGGGAAATGTGACACAACTACACACAAACACACACATATTGTGACAGACAGAGGAGTACACTTACTAGAACAGACAAGCACATGCATACACACACAGCAGGTATCTTTAATGCCTCATCCAACAGAAATGAGAAAACACATAGCTCTCACCTCTGGCCCACCACCTCTCACATAAATCTGGCAGGGCTTTGTTAAATGTTACATAACCTGTATTTCACAACCTGTGGGCCTCAGTCAGTCCCTTTACTTTTTCATGGAGTAAATGCAGATCAATTCTCATTTTGTATACTTTGACATTATTCTTTCCTGAAACATGTTGAACTTGAAGCTGTAGATGTTCAATAAACAATAATTCAGGTGTTTTTGACACAATGGTTTAGAAATGAGAAGAAAATCGTATTATTAAAAACTACAAATGACTCAGATTGCTCTAATTTATCCAGCAACAATTCAACAAGTAACACAGAAACTAGCATTAAAGGAAGGCGCAGATGTCTAATTTTTAAAAAAATTTATCATCCCCTTGCCTCTGTGCTAAAGAAAAATGAGTTTACAGTATCTTCACAGAAATTGCTGTATGTGATCAGGATGGAATTTTTTATGGTAGATTGCATATTAAATTGCTTACTTGGAATGTTAACGTGATGCTGATTTATTAATAGGTAGTATACCACTTGAAAGCAGTGATGTCATGGTCAGAGCATCTGAAGAGGATGCCAGCAACCCAGTGATGGGATTTGCAGTGCAAATGGGAAAGTCAGATCGATACAAGGAAACGGGCCATTGATCCAGTTATGGTCATGTCCTTACTGTCCATTTTACAGTTGCTCTCTGTATCTCTTCTATTGCATGTAAACACAGACTGTATGCATACATATCATCCTATGTTGATATTGTCCTGAAAGTTATAAAAGGCACTGTCCTTGTATGATGTTGTTGATCAGCTTTAAAGGGGGAGTTTAAATGTAATAGTTCTAATACTGCAATGTCATATTTATTCCTTGATTGTATTTCTTGGATTACATTTCTGGACAGTTCAATAAATTATAAGAAAGACAAAGATCCATTATTTTATATAGTCGGCTAATAAATTCAGGAAAGACATAAGGAAATTAAGCACCCAACAGATGCTTATGCCAACTAACTGTCAAAATATATATATCTCACTCTAAAAACAAAGATTTAATCCTTTTAATAATTTTAATGTAGCAATTGTTTAGAGTACCAAAAAGGTCAAACAACAGTAACATGAAAGTAATGGTATTACAGCACCAAATGCCTTGTTTTGCTATTGTTTGTCTTGATGTTCTGTGTTGTATTGTTGCTCTTTATGTTAGTATTGCCATTCATTGTTTAAATAAAGGCATGATAGGGATGGAGGTGAGGGGTGGCGGGTGGAGGGGGGGTTGTAGGGGATACGTGACTGCAGCCAGAGGATAACCACCCCCAAGGGTCTCGTGATGTCATCCTTATGATGTCAGAGCATGAGGGCAGGATGTGCAGTCACATGGGAAGGTCTGTTACTAGCACATTACAAAGTAAGGCACTTAATAGTCTGTATCCAATAAACAACAACAACAAGGATGTCAAGGACAAAATAATAACAATAAAATTATGACAATATAATAATTAAAATAATATAAGCTAAAAAACACCAACATAAAATAAAACCCAAAACACACATTTGATGGACAATTAAACAAAGAACACAGTATGAAATTCCTTCCCCTGCCTTTAAAACTTTCCATATTTCATTCACAAAGTTTTTTTTCTTTTGCTGATGATGTTGAGGGTGAGAGATAATTGGAATCCTATGGGTTTTGTATTTCTATTATGGCTGCAGATATTTTATGTCTAGGGCTTCTCTGAGGTGCCAATACAGGAACGTGTTTGAATGAAATGATAGGGTTATGTGGGACAAAGCAGGAATCCTGAGAAGGAGGAGTGGATGTACTCGGTAGAATAAAGGCCATTTGCCTGATCTGAGGGCATCTGGACCCATACCTGGTCTCCCTCCTTCAGCTCTAGGACAGCACTACCAGATGCCTGGTCCATGTAGCCTTTCTTGTATTCATCATAGGTGTAAGTGGCTGGTACATTGTTCTTGTATAGTGCCACCCACAAACTAGTTCCCTTTACATGCATGTGGTATGCAAAGTAGTAGACACCAGATATGGGAGCAGTGAACATGCCAGTAGCAGAACTATAGGCATTTTGCCCGTTGTACAGGGTCCTGTCAAATTTGATTGGCATTGCAGAGGGAGGGAAAGGTGTGGTGAGGATTGCTGTGAAGGCTGGTGCCACAGAGGCAGTGATTGGAACTTGACTGTATACAGGCCCCTTTCTGTCCCCTGGTACTTCACCCCCTTCCAACTGTGAATCTGTTGGCCCCGCAACAACTGTTTGGCCATTTCCTGAAGGACCAGGGGGCCCTGGAGGCCCAGGAGGGCCAGGATTACCATTAAGCCCAGCTGGGCCTGGTCTCCCTGGAGGACCTTGGGGACCTAGAGCTCCTTTATCTCCCACCTTACCCAGTCCTGGAAGGCCTGGAATTCCAGGTTCACCCTTTGAGCCAGGGACACCCTGTGGCCCCATAGGACCCATGGGCCCCTGAAGACCAGGGATTCCCGACTGACCTCTAGGGCCTGGAGTCCCTATAAATCCTGTCTCACCTTTAGGCCCTGGAGCACCTGTCAGCCCCGGATTCCCAGGTAGGCCAATATGCCCTGCCTCACCCTTGGGTCCAGGTTTTCCAATAGGACCAACAGGCCCAGGGAGGCCTTTTTCCCCAGAAATGCCAGGTTTTCCAAAGGGTCCACTAGGGCCTTGATCACCTCTGATGCCAGGCAGTCCTGGAGGGCCCTGGGGACAAAGGTCTCCCTTCTGTCCTGGAATTCCGTGTTTTACTGGGAGTCCCATTGGACCTTGTAGTCCTGGTGGTCCTGATTGTCCATCAAGGCCTGGTTCCCCAATTGGTCCCACCATTCCTTGCTCTCCTTTGTCACCTGGAAGACCTGGCAACCCAACATGACCCTTTTCTCCTTTTGGCCCACTCAGACCAGGTTTTCCATAACCGGGAGTCCCAGGAAATCCAGGAGAACCCCTGGGCCCTGGCTCACCTTTTGAACCTAGTAGACCTGGAGCTCCAGGAAGTCCGTCTAGCCCAGGCTTCCCTAACCCAACTGACCCTGGTAGACCTTGTGGACCTGGAGACCCAGGTTCTCCAGGTTCTCCTCGATCCCCTGGGAGTCCTTGATCACCCTTAAGACCAGGCAATCCAGGCAAACCTTTTAGCCCTGGTTTGCCAACACCTGGAAGACCGGGTGGTCCTGTGCTGCCTTTCAGGCCTGGAGGACCCCTTATACCTGTAGGCCCTGGCTTCCCGTTTCCGTTCTCTCCCTTAAGCCCACGCTCACCTGGTGGGCCAACACCACCCTTTAATCCTGGTTCACCCCGAGACCCAGGGGGGCCTCTCACGCCTGGAAGGCCAGGTTTCCCATTCAGGGACAGGCCAGCTGGACCAGGGAGGCCGGGTTGCCCTGGAGGCCCTCTGGGACCTGGTTCACCACGAGGACCAACCTCGCCATTAAACCCTGGTATCCCTTTTGGTCCAATCTTTCCTGGAAGACCTGGAAGCCCAGGTTTACCAATTCCTGGAAAGCCAGAAGGCCCCTGAGGGCCAGGCTGGCCGTTGAGACCCGGCTTGCCAAGTCCAGGTTTTCCTGGAGGTCCTGGTTGCCCAGTGGGGCCTCTTGGTCCAGGTTTTCCTTGGGGGCCAGGTTCCCCCTTCACCTCCATCATGGGGGGCATATCTAGAAAAAGAGATGATGATGTTTTTAATATTAATGTGCAGACTATAACATATGAACAGATAAAGGTAGAGGTAGAGGTGTGCAAATGCATTCTGAGCCAGATGAAAAACTAAAAAGATTAAATTGCTGTAGTTCAGAGACTTAATGAGATAACAAAAGAGGATGTAGTTCCAATGTAGACCATAATCATTTACATCTCACAATTGAGATCAATCCAGGAAACCACCTGTTTTTGAATTTGGATTCTAAACTGCTTCATCACCACCCTATAATTCAAAATAGCTCGAACAATGGACTTTATACCTAACTGCCATGGATAGCTGATTTGTAATGTACTATATAGGCCCTACAACATAGTCTTTGCAGGTGGCCCATTCGGTTATGAGTATTTATGGTTGGTGGTGGTGTGCTGATGTGTCTGCATTGCTCTGCATTTACACCACCAACACTTTCCTTTTCTTTTTTTAATGATAGCAACTGAAACTTAAGTAATCATCTTGGAGTTGTAGGTCATTAATGTTAAACAAAGGTTAAATTTATTTTTGTTAAAAATTAGGGTGAGTTAGTTGGAATTAACTGGTCAATCTATGTTCGATAAATACATCTCTTTAAAAAATAGTGGACATGAATGAGCAGCTGAATGGAATGCTATCAAGGGGAAAATTCTCAGGCTGTATGTAAAACACAAGCTTGAGAAAGGCACTTTTCTCAATTGCACAAGAATCAAAGCCTTTGTAGGTTCTACTACAAGCTTGGAAGGAGAGACTGAGTGGAGGGATTTCCAGTTGGTTGCATTCTTCACCTCACTGCTAGATGCCACAAAATCCTAAACACTGGACCTGCAAAGTACATATCATATGAGGTGCCATAATGCATGAGCGTAAAAAACACAAAAGTGTTTAAACGACCCCATGGGCCCTATTTTCATATCAGGGCTAATTTGGTTTTAAGAGCAAATCCAAGCATATTTGCACTTTGGTAAAAAGCAAGGGTTTTTTTCCCATTTCTGCATCAAGTTGCTATTTCCGTAGCTCTGCATGGACCTTGATAGGTGAAACGACTCAACAAAGGATGTGTCAGAGAAGTCACACTTGTGTAATGCAATTTTAGTATCAATTCTGAAATGAGACCAAGCTTGAATTTCTACAAGCTCAACTGGGTCTAAGTACAACACAGCCAACCAAACATGGCTTTAATGGGCAAGAGCACACATATGCAAAATCCCACCGACAAGTTTGATAGGGGTCCAACATTTATCATTCAGCTGAGATAGATCAAAAGACATTTTTTAAATGCAACCTTCGGTTAATCACATTAAAAGTGCAACTTTTTTTGAACCTTTCTTTTGAATCAGATATGAATCAGGCAACATGTGATCATCAAGACTCAACATCATTAAACCACAATGGAACTGCAAATAACAAATAAATCTGTAACAATTCAAGTGCCTTTTCATCCATTTACCTGGTTTAATAATCTACGCAGCCATGTAAAGTCAGCATCACACTACATCATTTATGCATAAAAGGTCAGGGCAGTTTTTACACAACAGCTTAGACCATTTAAATAGTGATCTGAAAGAAATTATGCACACACTAGTTGCCAGTGTTTGGTATCTATCAGACACAAGTTTTGTTTTACTCTTCTTCTGTTGTCATTGAACTGCTTTCAAATTAGGCAGTGGTTCTCATAATACCAAAGGAAGAGGCATTTAAAATATTACCTATCTCTTCCCAAATTAAATGAATATGATCAGCCATAAGAAGGCCTACGTGACGTAGAATAAATTAGTTGATCATGAGCCTGAACTTCCAGCAGAAGTATGTGAGCTTCCTCCGACGTAAAGTTTGGTTTGCAGTGCCAGTCTGCTCCTTCTTCAACCATTATGAAATTGACACTATGCTGTTACCAAAGTGGTTTTAAAGGAAACTATAAAAAATATGTATAGCTTTTGGAGATTCTAAAATATTTACATGCTTCTTTTTGGCCAACAAAAGGGGAGCATTTATTCATCAATTTAGTCATTAATGTTGTAATGTAACAAAATGTAAAATATTTACTTAAATAAATCTTTAACCGTTAGCTCCTGCAATGAGTTAATATTGTATTTTGTTTATTTTAGATATTCAGATTCTTAAAAGGAATTTTACTGGGTCCACCATATTGACTGGACACATTGACAGCAGAGGTTGACAGACAAATTAGACACCCCAAAAATTACATTTTATATTGCTCATATCAGTAATTTTTGGGACTTGAAAATTACAATGGCATTTTAAATATACAGATAGAGCTACGAAGGCAAAAGAGAGAGCATTAAGTACAAATCAAAACACACCTGTGTGAGTCTGAGTAAACATCCATTATAAAGAAAGAACAGCAGCTTAGAAAAGAAAAGATGTGAGAAAAGACAAAAATAACATAAACTAAAGAGCTATATGCAAGAAACATCTGACTTAACAACATCAGTGCCTTTGAAGTTCAAACTTTACACTGAAACCTGAACATTTTTGATAGCTTGTAGGCATCTTGCCTGTTTTCTTATGAGTTCATTAGTTCACTGATCATAAGATTACAAAAATGTAAACAAGATCACATCTCCTCCAACAGGGAATGTCATTTTTTCTTTTACCAGCACGAACTGAGTGGCAAGGTACTCTCTGAACAGGTCTCTATTCCTTGTATAAAAGCTTTGCTTACTGTGCTCCAGGATTTGGCAGCTTCTTTGTAATACAAGTAGTAAAATTTGACAGGAGTTTATGTTTCTGTTCTCCAACTTACTGATGTCGAGGTCTTATTTGGATTAAGAGTGCCTGTAAAATGCTAATTTTCTATTGTGTGACAAAAAGGAAACCAAACTGAAGACATATTCCACATGCTATAAACTCTCATTATGTCATAAGGACTCTTATTATTTCCTAGCAAAGTGAGGCTGGACACAGCCAAGCCATAAATAGCAGAAATACATGCTTGCTCTGCAGAACACTTTAATCACCCCTAACAAACTTCATATGGTTTGTGGCTCCACTGCCTTATCTCACCAACACCTTACCTCTGTGTGACCATTCTTGTTGGGCCATGGAGGCTCAATTGTCCCTTTTATCATAAAGCATAAATGTAAAGAATAATTGTTTTAAAATTTATAGTGTGTGTTTGGATCATAAATAAAAATGAAATGTATCAAAGCACCAACCACAGCTTCAGCGAACCTTCTCTGTTACCATCTATTGTGAAGATGATCCAAGCCTTATGATTTATTTTGTAGTCTGGATTATTTCTTGTTAATTTATCTTTATTTTTATTTCCAAAGACTGTGCTATGTTCAAACCTGGGGTCTGCTAGTATTATGCTGTTTGTGATGATTGAAAAGCCTCAGGTCTCTTAATTAAGAGCGGCTCAACAAAACAAAACATACTATTTCCCTTTACTTGTAAATAGCATGCACGAAAATATCTAAAATCAAACTCCCTCTGCAACTTCTGATGTAACCATGGGCTACTTCTGCCCCCTACTGGTAGTCAATCAGAACGCAGTCTTGACTTTCACTATAAATGAACCCCAGTTTATGAGAAAAACTTTGCAATGCTAAACAGTATATGAGTTAAAGTATTGTAGGAATTTAATCCAAAGTTTAGGAAGACACAGACAAGTTTTATATACAGTGATCATATGTCTTCATCATTATTATTATTATTATTATTATTATTATTATTATTATTAT
>JAPZDV010000008.1:14435471-14455314 GCA_029814665.1 Acanthurus lineatus | reverse complement strand
ATTATTATTGTAATCTCAGCAACGGTTTACATATATTTTAATGTAGATACAAGATTCATATAATATTTTTAACAAAAACTTTGTGTAGCAAAATGTAGTTTCTAATCCCTTTATGATACTATGAAAAAAATACATAAATAGATGAATAAATATAAGTTCAAATGTAAAAATAAACTTTTGTTATATTGGAGGGCAGAAGTAGGTTCAGCTGGAGGGTGAACAGGCTGTGGCAGGGGTGGGTTCTATCTTTTAATACTCTCTGGGCTCCACACAGGCACATCACCTGACTCAGGACCCTTAACGTGAGTCCTGTAAAGAGATAGATGCAATGCAGAGACCAAATCCAAATTTCAAGAATGAGGGTTTTGTGTTTGCTGTTGTGAGCATTATTCTTGTTGCTTGCTTCAAGTCGATACCCACTCTGTGCATTCCACATGTCCATAATTTCCAGCTCTAACTTTGACTTAGTACCTTAATGTACGGGATTTTGTACAAAAGAAGAGATTTTAAATCTGCTTCTTTTAGGCTTCACTTTTAAATAAATGGCATGAATTAAATGGCATTTTAAAGAATGGGAAGGGTCATTCTTCATTTTTCATGTATTCACCAAAAAAAAAGAAAAATGTGTTCAGACATGGGCATTACATCCTTAATTTTTTTAACATGAAATATCATGGAGTGAAATATCTAAGAATTCGTTTTTATGTGAACATCTATTACTAATCACATGACCACATCTTCCTCACTGACCAAAATGGAAAAGGACTTGATACACCAAGTTGGGAGATTTTGCTAAGCTCTATACAAACCACACTTTTTCAAACTTTTGTCTATGTTGAAAAAACAACATGAAAATTATTTTCAGTATATCTGTAAAGTTGACTGTATTTCTTAAATATTAATACAGTATATCTTAAGACAATTTTAGTCATGTGCCTTTTATAATAACTTTATAATAAAATCATGGATTATTCCAATGCTGATGTAATGTGGAAAAATGACCACTGAGTGGCAGTAGAGGCATTTAATTCATGTGAGCCACAGGAGGCACAAGCTTCTCCATGTAAAACTTTTCTTCTGCCGCACTTTAAAGTCACATTTATAGAAAACATACCTCCTTTTAGCAAAGCTTGAATTCAAACTGTGAAGACTAAATTAGCTCTGAATCCAACTTCTGTCTCTTTTGTCTTCTTTGCAGTTGGAAATGAAATAAAAATGTACCATAATTTGCTTTGAAATCTGGTTCTGAAGAAGGCCCTTTGAAGACCCATCTCACGTGATCCAGAACTTGTTTTGGTAGTTTGAGTCAAAGTTGATAATAATTACAGCATGCACATTTTTCCAGGATGATTATCACCACCCTCCCTTTCCCAGTTCCCTTGCCTCGGCCTTTTATTTAATCTATTTTTATTTCCTTCACACTCTCTCCTTCATTCCCCAGCTGAAGAATATGTGATAAACAGTCGGGTAACAGCATCCAGATGGCAGGAGGAACAACTGGCCGAATGGAGCTCGGCAAACAGTGGGTAATCAAGCCTCCATTCGGCCCCACTTGAGGACTTGCCCAATGCTGCTGGACCCACAGGGCAAGGACACACACACACACACACACATACACACACATACTCTTCTGTGAGCCCTTCAAATGCCTGAAGAGAACCTGAGGCTTTAGTCCACATCACTGGTTCCGGGAAAAGTCTCCACATCAATCGCATGTTAAACTCTGATGTGAGAGGCTCCTTTTGTTCTTGGGAAGCTGTTTTTTTTAGAATGTCTGTTCTTTCTTGTGTAGTTTTAGACATGTGTGCATATGATCCAGATTATTATCCCTTTGGTACAGATTGTTGGAAAAATAAGATACTGTGAAGGAAGTGCACTGTAACTGACAATCATCAAGATTTTACTTCTTTATTTGTTTGGGTATTCATGTGTGATTAAATACTATCAGAGACACAGGGACTTTTTATAAAGAATATTCTGTTGCTAACTAACAGTTTCCCACATTTTAAACAGCCCTACTCAGACAAAACAACCTTAATATAGGGTTAAATCCTGTTAAAAGTGACTGCTGTTGGTGTTTCCATTGACCCAGCAGACTGCTGCTAAAAAGTGAGATGACCTTTGGCCCTACACTGGCCAGAGTGAGACAGACATGCAAAAGGAACACTCATATATCACATTCACAGGGATTACTCACCAACATAATGTCCCTTGCCCTCTCTGAAGGGAGGTCCAATAGGCCCTTTCATCATGGGCTGCATGTACTTCATGTGGGGTATGGGGGGATAGCCTCCAGCAAGAGCTCGAGCCCCAAGCATCAGTAGCACACAGACAGGAGCCAGCAGCATGGTCACCGGGCTTCAGATGTCACACACAAAGAACTGGAGGCAAAGAAGAGGAAAAAATGATATATACTTATGTGCTGTAATGACTGGACTTGTTTGTTTTTTCACCACAAGTCAAGTAGAAACAGTGTACTGAGAACGAGCAGGGGTAGCATTTACATTCATAATGATGAGGAGGAATCATGGAAGCATTCAGTCCGCTCAAATAAGTTAATTCAATTATTCCAAGCAATTTAAAACAATAAATTGGTTTACAGTAACACATATGAAATCTCATTTGCTCTGAAGGAGATTTTTTTGCATTGTTTCTACCTAATCTACATGCATAGTTTGTCCAATAAAAACCAGCTACAGTCAGTTCTGCATGAGGAAACCCAGGGAGCCAAGTCAACATGTTTCTTGCTTTAAGGGAGAAAGGAGAAGATATTTTTGCACAAATATAAATAGGCTAAAGGTTGGCTGACATCTACTAAAGCATACATTACTTTATGCACAGCTATGCAGAGATTTATTGAAAGCAAAACCTATCTCCAACACTGTGGAAGATTAAGTTACACTAGAATGGTCCCATAAATTTTGATATGTCAAAACATGAGGTGCAAACATGTGAAAATATCTTGCAAGCATATTGCTTCTGCACGTCCCTGCTCTGGGCTGCAGCTATGCTATAATTATTTGCCTGGGTAAGTGTTTGGCCTAGATGGCCCTCAGTAACTGTAACAGGCAAGATCTGTTGACTTTAATTTAGTTCAGGAAGAAATGACCACATCACCGTCTGCCAAATGTTTTCGCAACCGTGGTCAGGTGCGAACAGCAAACCACCAGAGGATAGTTAGCGTGTTTGTGTATCGTAAGTGAGCAACTGCATGTATGTGTTCAGGACTGGCTTTCACTGATGAAATGATGTGTGAAAATGGATAAATTGCCTCTCCGGTGTCCTCCTGAGTTGATTTTGTCACCTTTTTATGGACTGATGACTGTCAGGATTTATTTTGTGATAATATGAGATGCAAAAGTTCTTTGATTTTCAACCAGTTCCTGCTTAAAAGTCAAAAAATGTCATGCTTATACTACATATGGTTATTGTGAAGGATAAAGGAGAATGGTGCAAACCTAACCTAACAAACAATGAAAACAAAAAGGGATAGGTGACACTTGGAAAAATCAAATAAGACACAAGGGAGACACTTCATGACTCTGGCAATGTTCTTATCTGATTATCACCTCTTACTTATAAAGGTTTATTAATAAAAAGCAGCAGTATGTGCCTTTATGTTACAGCAGGTCTCAGGCTTCTCATACTGCACTCCATCAAACCATATCAAAGCCTCAATCTGCATATGTTTGCATCTATTCCTCCTTGATGTCTCCCCCTTCATATAGTTCTCATGTTTTCATTATGTGTGTAATATGCATGGCTTGGATTGCAACCGTGAGAGAAAAGTTCATTCTGAAAGTTTACAGCCATTACACAAACATGAGCTGACATTTTCTAATTTGAAAAGTACATCAAATTATACACTGCAGTTAATTGGGAGCAGGGATTGGAAGTTATCTGGGAGTTCACAGCAGACATCAACTTCCAAGTATTTAAAAAAAAAAAGAAAAAAAAGGTGCGATCATTGCCACCATGTGTGCACAGATCAGGTCTGTTTTACAGCTTTGCTGTTGCAGTCGTCTCTGATTGTTTAGCAACCACATAGCTGGGCAGTCAAATTCTTGTTTTACGGCCATTTACCAATGTGTTTCTCTGAGCTAGTTTTTTTTCAGTCCTTGTGATTAGTCTTAAGTGCATGTGTCTGCGGTATCTGTTTATGCTTGTTTGTGGGACTGTGTGTTGTCTTTGCCAGGAAGCATCAAAGGTCGCTTCTTAACTTTTCACACCCAAGCTTAATCGATGATAAATGAAGGAAGCACAGACAAAGATGCTGGAGAAAATAAACAGGATAAAGAGAGAGCAGTATTGGTAGGGCAGTGTTTGGTCCTTGGCCGACTTGCTGGCTGGCTGGAAGGGAAGCTTGTCTGGTATGGAGGCCTGTGGTTTTGGTGTAGATGTAATTTAACAGGCTGCTCTGGATGCCCACCATTCTGCAGGCGTCAAATTCTCTGAAGAATCAGAGCGACACACACTAAAACACAGAGGCTGAGCATGAACAAGGATCAGACACAGGCGGGCGGTTCACAGCCCTCCACAATCTGTTTATCAAATGTTTTTGCTGAAAAGCTCAGCAGACGCTGTTAAAAATCTCACGCAATCCCCTCTGGCTGGCCACCATGAGCCACTGCTGGACTGAGGCTCGTACATGCGCCCAAACACAAGAACACCCACATAACAAAACACACACGCTCAGTATGCATGAGAACACAATCTACCTTTGGTAAATGGTCAAGCAGGCCACCCCCCCGCCACCCCCGCCACCCCCTCCTCACAATGGCTCTGTTAAAAACAAACCATCACAAAACTCTGGTCTTGAGAGGAAAGAAGAGCTGACGGCAAATCAAAGCCTCCCTCAGTCATTAAATATGAGCAGCATCCAGAGTTACAGCCAGAGAGCCTTGTCTGGCAGGCCTAGTGACAGTTTATATGAAACAGATTTAGCTGAAAAAAATAAAAAAAGAAATCACCACACACTTATTACAGCAACAGGTCCAAAAACACACAGAGAGCAGAACAGAAACATAGCATTAATGAGGAAATAAGGGAGACTTTGACCCTCGGGTGTAAAAGGGCAACGCCAACTCCATCACGTTAGTAGCCATAATAGTTGCTTTGCCATTCCCACTTCCAGACAGCTATCGAATAACTGAGTGCTGCGCCTGATGACCACATATGTGGACAGAATGTAAGAAAATGGAACACTGGGTAAAGAAATGTAGGAGCCGCCCCCCCCCCAACTCCTTCTACATAGAGGCAAGAAAGACATTTAGCCTACCAGAGAATCTCCTGGAAGCCTTTCTGTGTCTCCTTGTGGTAGTTTTGCATCTCTGCAGTGACTTTGCATGTCATCTAGGTCATTTAGCATCTCTGTATTTGTTTTGTGTCTATTTTTTTCCATTTTTCAAATCTTTGTAGTAGTTTTGTGTCTCTTTGTAGTTGTGTTTCATCTCTTTTTAGGTCATTTGTGTCTTTTCCTTGTCATTTTGCTTCTTATTGTAAGCTCTCTGTGACACTTACAGGTAGTTGCTTGTCTCTTTGTGGTTGTTGTGCATCTCCTCCGGTAACAATTTGTTTGGTTCAAAAACTGCACCTGAACATCAGTCATTTGTTTACACTGGGGATGATGAGAGGCTGTCTGTCACACACCTGCACAGCTATAATACAAAATACTGAAGCACACTGTAAATATAGTCTGAGATGCAGCCTCTGTTTTCTGAAAGCACAGCTGCTTTTCTGTCAAATGGATCTGATTTGCTTTAGTAATGTTAATGTATTTTGATTTAATGTTACTGTAGCCTCAGTCTGCTGTGCAGCTGTAATGGGAAAAAAAGAATTTGGTTTTGCTGATATTCAATATTAGGATCAGAAGCAAATTTAAATAACTATTATGGACATCTCTGTGACTTTCCAACAAGAAATGTGAATAGTCACTTCAAACAGAGGCTCTGGCTCAGGGGCCCCTGAGTCCTTGGGCTCCTGGGCTTGTGTTTGGTACAGTCTTCAGATATCCGCCCATTTCCTCCAACACAGAGACACATGTTGGCAAGTGCACATAATAAATATACAGTACACCTCACAGATCCGTCTCCAAACCACCTGGTAATCTGAGTCACAGACACAAACCAAACTCAGAGCTTTCAGCCTTTGGAGAACACGTGTTGGATGCCATTTTAACAGAGCCTAAATGTTAATCTGGGAAGGCTTCGGGACGCTAAAGCAGACTCAACAGTCTCCAAACCCAAAGTCAGCAGCATCTCAAGTGGCCTGCTCAGACATGCCGAAGAGACACAGACACCACAGCTGAGTGCAAGCCAGCCACACACTTCCCTAACTGCTTGCTAATGAAATCAGCAGCGATAGGAAGGTGAGGTTGAAGGTGCTCTAACTCCGCTTCCCCTTACGCAGTATGCATGTGGGTCCAGACTGCCTGGCATTTCCTAAACCACGTGCCACAGAGAGATTATAGGTACACCAAGTGTGAGGATTCTGTGTCATGGAGGGAAGAGGAGGTGGTTGTTTTTGTGGTGAACATTTGAGCTGCTACTTGAGTGGAGGAATCATCACCTGAACATCACATATCGCAAAATGCCAGATTTAAAAACAAAAGCAAAATGGTTCGACAATAACCTAGGTCAATGGTCCTTAGATAAGTTGGTTGCAACCACAGACTTTTTTTTTTTTTGTGGTTGATCACTCAAAGCTCAGCCACATATTTTCGCTGATTCATCCAATTCTTTAAAAACCTTAACAACAGTCAAAACCATTCCAGACTAACCATGAACCCACATGTGCGGTCAGCTGTTATTCAGCCACAGCCATCTTCCTTCACCAAACTCTCTTCCTGTAAACCCGGCAAGTCAGTGTTGGGAACTTCACCTTTACAGCCAGAATGAATTTCCAGCACTAGAGAGGAAGAAAGGCTCACTGAAAATAAACTCAATTTATACATCTGTGGTTTATTATTCAATCAGTCGTCTAGACATATGAGTATTAGCGGATTTTACAGATTTGCAGTAAAAAGACGTGCACCTGCAAACATTGAGCAACCTCTTATAACCTACAGAAACAGTCCCGAACACTGATGAGGTATCACCTCCAAACAACACAGAGCTTCACAGACCACTGACCTGTGTGTGTGTGTGTGTGCGCATGTGCATGTGTGCACGTGTGCATGCGTGTGTACCTCATCAACGCCTACATAAGAGACTGAGGGCAAGACAGAGGAGAAAGAAAAGTGTGCACAGCAGCTGGAAAACATGCTGCTGCCCAGGGCCACACAGCTCTTATTGAAACTGATGGTTTTTTTGTGTGTTTCTGAGCGTGTGTGTGTGTGTGTGTGTGCAAGGGGGAGAGGAAATTGAGCGTGTGAGGTTTTATTTAGAGAATCACCTTCTTTGAAATGAGGTAATCTCTCCTTCAGCTTGAGTGACACTTGGGCCATTACGCCTTTCCGGTGTCAGCTCACCGCGTAATATTTGAGTAGTGGTCACAGCTTTTGGTAGCTTTGACGCACCCTGTATTACTCAACGCTGTGCAAATAAGCACTGTGGAAACGGTATGGCTGTGCACATACTGCGTCCACATGTGTGTTTATAAAAGCAGCCGCAAATTTAATGCATACATGATGAAATACTAACATCTGTTACTTCAGTTGCCACCAGCAGGTTTTGTTTGGTTGCTTCTCAAGGAAAAAATGGTCCCTTTAGTTCTGACACAATAATAGCTCCTATGTTCTCTTGCTATGTTTCCACTGAATCATTTGTAAATTATGGTGCAGTCATTAGAAATATTGTGAATTATTAGTTTTGATGTCAAGACATGATGTAGACCGTTTACACAGTAAATGTTAAGTTTGTTAGCACAATTACTCACATATATGACATATATACTATACTAGAGCTTCCCACACTTTTCCAACTTCAGGCCCCTTAAAACAGTGACAGGTAGACAGCGTATTGTGCAAAATAACATTATTTCTGTAAAGGTCCAGTGTGTAAGATTTATGGAGAATTATTATTTATATCATGACAGTAATTGAATATGATAATAATTATGTTCTCAGTATGGCAAAATCAACTAAAAATGTTAATATCTGTCTTCTTTGTTGGAGCTTTTGGAGCTTTACATTTTTCTTTACTGTATGCTCTACAACACAATTGGAAAGGGAGGGTGAGCAGAGGTATATTCATGTGGTTGCAATCTGCAACCTTACCACTAGATGTCACTAGTCCAACACACCAAACCTTTAATAGTACCAAAGGTTCCAGTAAAACTATGGACACTACAATAGACACTTATAAGTCACAATGAATAGGGGGGAGAATGGAGAGACACACACACGTAGCTAGACATGGCAGTTAGAGAGATAAAAAAGAAAGAATATATATCCTGTAAAACACCCACTGTCAGGAAATGCTGCACCATACATTACAAGTGCACACTAAATTTTCCATCATTTATTCAATCGCACATTGGCTCTTATAAAATATTACCAAGAATATGTGGACTCCCCTGTTTTGGCTCAATGTGTTCAAATTGCTTGATTTGTGAAAATAACATTCCTCATAATGTAGTTTTTTGTAAAATTAGACAAACAAAAGCATCAATCATCACAATTTAGAAGCTGAAACCAGGAAATCATCTGTATTTTACTTTGATGAATTACTTTTAATGATTAAACAATCTCTACTGATGTCTGCTCAACCGATGAATCAACTAATCATTTTTACTCTAACTCAAAAATCCAGTGATAATTTAGACATTATTAAAGGCTTATTTCATCTTGACATTTCCCTCATGCACAAAGCCAGGTCCATAAAAAGACCCCATCCAACACCTTTGGGATGGATTCACTGGATCGTTAATCAATGCCCAACCTTACTGCTGTGTTTGTGGCTGAATGAGAGCAAATCCCTGCAACCAGGTTTCAAAAGCTTATGGAAAAACTTGGCAGAATATTAAGAAAAAAAATTACAGGGCAGGAGCATGCATGACATGCCCACATATGGTTTCAATGTTAAGGTGTCAACATACTTCGGGCCTTGCAGTAAATATCACTACAAGAGGTCTGTATATGTCAACTTGTAAATTCTGTGGAAATTTACGAGATTGGAGGCAGAAAATGTTCGGCTTTCTCTCAGGAAGTCATTCACACACTGACATCATCCATCTTTCTCTCTCTGGGTAGTAATAATGATGAAATAAATCGCAGAGCAGAAGACACCATGAGCACTCTTTGATCCTGCTTGCTGGTTGAAGCACAGGTGCAATCATGTCACATTCATGTCCTATTTTTTCATGAATTTGTCACCTTTACTTGTGTCTGTCATCTGTCTTACAAGTCTGTCTTCTGTTGCATCCTGGAGATTCACTAACAGCATGACTGACTGAATGTGCCTATATTTTACGGGAAGAAACAAAACAGAAGATGACAGTCAAATATTCACCAGGGGTGAACTAAAGGAGGGACTGAGAAAAGGCCTCACTTTGCTTCAGAAAAGAGAGAAAAGTCATAAAACACAGATGAGATGAAGTAAAAGAGAAGAGCCTCATCAATTCAGGAAACAGTGCCTGTGGAGCAGGGCTGTGTTTTCCTTACATCCCTGAAGGTTGAAGCGGTGAGAAAAGACTAAGAGACATTCGGATAGGGGTCAGTTTATGCTGATGGAGGAGTTTTATAAGGGATGAGTGGCAGTAAAAGGAAACAGAGAGTGTAGGTAAAGTATTGGGAGAAAGACAGGTTGTGAAGAAAACACAGGGAGGGAAAATGAGTGAGGAGGCCAGACAGAGGGTTTTCATTTCTTGATGACTTCATTCAGAAGAAAACACATTTAATACCCCTGGGCACTTATCTGAGTGCAGAAGCAGACAGGCTAATAATAAAATGAGGGAGTGATGTATTGTGCTTGTCAAAGTGTATATGTGTGTGAGTACTCGGACAAAACAGAGAAAATGAGGCTAATTAGTTAGAGAATTAATAACCTGTAGGACCTAAAACATGTGCAGTTGCATTTGAGCTTTAATAAGTGAGTTCATGTGCTCTTTTGCCACTACGGGAACTGTTTTAGGCCGGTGAAAAGGTGTTAATTATATAGTATTAGCCTCTCTGGCTTCCTGCTGATTTACAAAGACATGCTCTATCACCTTAACTTTCTGTGAAGCATTTAAAATCAGGCTTAAGTCAAGGGCAATGGTTTGAAACTCAGCAACACATTCAAACTAGCCTGTAAACCTGACAAGGAACCATGTGGTGTCTAGAGGGGCTGAGGAAGTGAGAGTTTGTCAGCATGAAGACACTGCCTAAAGACACAGATATACCTCTCTGGCTGACCTTTAGGTGCACCTGAACTCAATATGAGCACACAATTAGGTAACAGAGAGGAGAGACTACCAAAAAAATTCCCATTAAGGGCAATCAGCTTTCCACCTCTACAGGATAATGAAAGTTTTGTTTTTCAATGCTGCAGGAGAGGTTGCTGAAAGCTCCCATCACCATTCTCAAAAATGGGCTTTGTATCTTTTCCCCATTATGTGAAAAGTGACAAACTAATGCAAAGATAGAGGTTAATGAACTGGAATTGATAATCATACAGGGTCTTGTGTGTTAGGCTCCATTACAGAGATGAGGAAAGAAATTTTTGAGGTCATCCACTGAAATAATCTCCTGTAAATCAGGATGATCACTCTCTGCCTCATAGGTCCTGACTGGCTAACTCAGCTCTTTTCCCGCTACCACACCTACTCCTCTTATTCTCTCCTCCGTGGGCCTCCTGCTCATCGTGCTGCTCATTGCTGGTGTGAATACTTTTATTGTGTGCTGCCAAGGTCTGACTAAGAAAGGCACTTTTTTTGTTCCTGCCAGTTCACTGGTACTAACATATCCAATTCTCTGTTATTCTAAATTTAACTGTAAAAGTCTATGGTGAAAAACAGAAAAGTGAGGACAGCAAAATTAACAGGAAGTGAAATTAAAATTTTGTTTTTATTTTCTAGCACTGTACATAAGCTATTTACAACATTGATAAAAATTTATTGCAAAGTTTTCAAACCATGAATTCTGGATTAACAAGTAAACAAAAGCAGCTTCTTAGAAACAGAAGGTCACCATTTCTATCAGCTGATGATCCTTGTAGAAAACATAGAAATATATTGCGGCATAAATTGTAATTAGTGATGAAAATGTATATTATCTGGTGCTCATGTGGCTAGAGTGCATATGTTTGAGTGTTAAAATGACACTGACACTTCTTCAAGCCCTTCTAAAAACCATGTGACCATGTGCGCTGTAGGTTTCTCCATTCTGATGTCACACATAAACCCCCTGGTTCACATAACTGTTCTTTTCCTCTTTTGTAATCTTCAAGTTAGGTCCTGACTGCATGAAGTACTGCATGAAGTAAAGGACAGAAAATGTAAAATATGCCCTTTAGCTGAAATCTTGTAATGTGTCACCTTGCAAAAGGATAGTATTGGTGGTTTAGAACCTAACAACTGTTTTATTTGTCTAATTCCTTGCTTTTTCAACCTGGTCCCTCTCTCCATTCACTCTCTAGTTGCTCAACAACCTCAGTTCCTTCTGTTTCTCTTTGTTTCCTTCAGTGAGCACTGGAGTGGCAATTTTGAACAGGGTTTTTACAACAGCAAACAATAAATATTACAAAGTATGCCATTCAATAAAGGATTAAAAATTAATAAAATAGCACTATCTTCCACCTCCAAGCTCAAATCTTCCAAGTTAACACTTTTATCACTCTTATATTTATGCTTTGAGCAGTCATCTCTGTGTGGGTTGCTGGAAGGGACTTCATCAGCTGCAGCCTGCGTCACTGCTTTTTGCCAACAGCTGAGCAGAAAAGAGCAGGACAACTCCACTATTGTAATGGTAATCTAGCATTTTGTCAGCACAGGGGATATTTAGGTGTCCATCTGGGATTTCCTTAAGGCTATCTGTCACCCAAGGGAAAAAATGAAACTAGTAAGCTAATGAATGCTGCGACTGCAGGTTTCAAGCTTATTATCTAGGCATGCTAACTTTTGAGGCTCATGATGCAGCAGATAAAAAAAACAGGCTAACCACTCCCCTTATACATCTATTACACTTGTAGTTCAGATTTGTAAAGGCTAAAAAGATACTTGTTTCACTCCATTTTATTAATAATTGAACAATCACTGTTCAAGGCTCGAGTTTTAACGAAGGGTCGGTTGTTCAGAAAGTGGATGGGACTGCGTGCAGGATCAGGGATTGGATGAAAGACCCTGTAAAGCTCTCATGAGCTGGGTTGGGCTTGGTCTGTGTTATGTCCTGTTGTTTCTGTGCCATATCTAAAATTCTCCAAGTAGCTGTTACCTCGTTCCCTTCACAGAGTGGGTGGCTTTACTTCTGCCAGAATGCTGCCTCTGAAATGTGGAGTAGGTATGCCTAGGCACACAGGCCAGGAACATACAAAAAAACTGACAAAAAAACAAGACAAAGGAGAGAGTTCAAAACAAGCCACCACATCAATGAATCATAGCTCACTTTATAACAGGTTTTTGCTCTAAGCTTTTTCGCAACACAGCTTTGTTATTCCCTGTTCATGTGTCAAAATATTCATGGTGGCAGTTCATCCAAAGGCAAGGCTTGCTGTGGCGGGGAGTCAAGCCCATGTGGAGAGTGTGTGCATGGGTCTATTTACAATTCAGCGCTCTGATGGTGAGAAATGCTCTGGGGCGCTGAAATAAGGCAGCTAAACTAGGAACAATCGCACATCATCAATTGTTCCATTCTTTTTTGCCAGGATTGGAAAAAGTCCCATGCTGCACGTAGCTGGGGCTAACGTCCAGGAGGGAAAAGCCCAGAAAAGTCCTCTCATAGTCTGTTTCTATCAAAGGATTCCAGCTAGACGCTCCATGAAAAGACTACGGTAACACAGATCACATTGTCTATGGCTACCACTGACGATGATGGAGGTAGATGGAAACTTGTGCTAAGGGACAGGAAGAAGATGAAAAAAAAAGAAAAAGAAGCGCCTTTTGACCGTAAATGAAACCGAAGCAACAGAAAGGGGAGGAGAAAGCAAAAAGCCATGAGGAGACATGAAGTCATTACGACAGGCAAAAAGAAAAACAAGGAGATGAGGGAGGAAAATGAAAGAGAGCAGAAAGTAAAAGCTTTAGCTCTTGATCTCCCTGTTGACCCACTTCAGATGCGTGCCCCGCCAATCATCTCAAACGCTCCGTCCGCTGGCAGCCGACAGAGCTTCACACATACATGCACACGTCGCACACACACAAACGCACCACATCAGTTGGCAGCATAACAGAGAGAGGCCTGTTTTTCTGACCGAAACAGAGAGAAGGGGAGAAAGACACAGAGGTAGAAGGGAGATTATAATTTAATAAGGGGCAGGAAATCTTGGTCAAATCCCCCTGAAGGAGCTGAAATGCCTCCGTGCTGGAGGCTACTGGACTACAGACTGACTGGGCTCCATCTGAATGGCCGTCTCTGCAACAGGGAGCAGGGCAGACAACCAGAAAAGCAGACAATAGACCAGGAAGAGGGAAATCCCACTATGCCATGTTTTGGAGTCTTATTCCCATATAAAATATTAAAAACAGCAATTTAAAAACTAATTGAATTACCTGCAGGTGATAGTGTAACCTGCATGCTTTCTACTGGAAAGTTAATGAGGTGCAGCACCCAAACTGTCAAGGAGCACAGTCTTCAACATTTGACTGCATCAGTTTTAATTTTTTTCTATTGCCTATTTACAGACACTATTGATCTTGCATCTTGTTTAGTATTGGATGCCTCTGTCTATTGACTTATGTATATCTAAATTATATATTTTTGATCGGGTACTTTCTAAATCAGTTTTTGTAAACCTGTTTTGCTTATTTATCACCATGTGCCAAATAACATGGGGACTGAAGTTCCTTTCATATCCAAAGATTTTCTGTTAGAATCATTAATCTGACTGAGAGCAAGAAAAACAGGAGCTCATGCTGGAGACAACAGAATCAGTAAACACTCCAGCTGCTGGGTGTAGCTCTTGGAGTTTGCTTCCAGCTTGTCCAGGAAACATGTTTGAATTGCAGCCAGCTGGTAACATACAACCTCAAAATTAAGCTAAATAGTACACTTAACAGGCAATGCAGTAACAGATTTTTGATTCATATTTCTGCTGCCTAATTATACAGTTTGATCTGAGTTTGGGAAGCCGCCCATCCCTCCGACTTCTATGTCCAAGAGAGAAGGAGATGAGGGATAGACCCCTCTCTTTATTCAACTTCTAAACTCTGTCCTTGGAGACGCGAATGCAAAAATGTGGAAGCTCAATCTGTAGTTTGACAAACAGCTTGAGGACAAGCAACAGTCCATTGATATACCCAGTTTCTATGAATTCACTATTTCACACTGCTGTTTTGTCCTTCAAAAGTGAACAAGTCTCACTTTAAAACCAGTCAAAAACAAAAACACATCCGAGAAATGACTCAGTAAAAGACACCAGAAACCACTGGAGTTGAGTTACTGCTGCTTCTTCTATCGCCCTCTGTCCACTGAGACCCTCTTGACAGTCTGAAATAATAGGAATGGACCGAATGCATTTAGGGCTTTAAAAAAAAAAAAAAAGAAACCAGGAAATGAGACAGCAAGTGACTTGAGGACACAGACGGTACGACACAGGGCTATCGGAGGACAAGGAGGTGGGACTGGATGACATAAAGTTCTTTTGGACTCCTATTGCAATTATGTTGCTGTCTTTCCAACAGCGTATGTGTGTGTGTGTGTGTGTGTGTGTGTGTGTGTGTGTGGAGGCAGGGGTAAGTGTAGTGAAAGCAGTGTGTTTGCACATGGGAGTCTTTATATAACACCTAACACATTTAAGGATATCAAGTCACACAGGCAGCCTCTGCTCAGAAATCATTTGTTCCCCGCTTTCACCTCACACTGTGTTTTAAATGGAAATTCAGTGGATGGTTTGAATCCCAGTTGGGAACTATTAATTGTTCATAGGCCTCTGTGTGATTGATCACTCACTTAAAACGTCGCTGACCCCAGCTGGGTGTTTCTGCTTCCAAACCTCACCAGCTGAAAAGAGCCCACAAGGCACCTCATATACACACACACACACGCTTGCATTGCATGCATATTAACCAGACCACCAGCATACAGTGTACAGCCCCCTCTGACTGTGGTCCTAACTGAAGCCCACCCCACCCATCAGGATCAATGCAAGTCTTTATTAGCTGCTGGCTACGAGTGCTGGCTGTGTAAGAGGACCCTGCCAGTTCTGGCCTCACACCTTCCAAAATCCACCACTAGGCTGTATAAACATGGCTCCGTATGTGTGTGTGTGTATTGGTGTGTGAGTGTGTTTAAAAAAAGTTCTGTTCATATAGTCGTAAAGATGGTGTAAGGAAGTTGGATTCAGGGGAACTGAAAAGAGAGATAAAAATCAGCAATCGTGGCATCGGATGAAAAGTGAGATCATTTTAAAACTAATCTAAGGAAACATTTTCTCTTCCCTTACATAAAACAGTAAGTATGCAATAATTTTTCAAGACTTTCCAAACACTTTCTAGGAGGATTGTAGAAACAACAGTGCAACAAGCATGTGATAAGTGTGACTTTTACTATGGCTTTATATGCATACTCATAATCAGTCTGCTTCCCTTGTATGAAACACATAAAAGAAGCTGTTTGGCTGCTGGTGTGCACCCATGGGGCCGTGTAAAAACTTTAAGAAAACCGAGCGATACGCCCCGTTGGAGTAGGGTACAGCGGGCCCACGCCAGGCATAATGAAGGTTATAGGAGCCACCAGAGAGCAGCACAGTTCAGACCAGGCAGCATTAGGAGCTCTGGGAAATAAAATACTTGAGATGGGAGGATGACAAGTGGAGAGGCTGGGATCATGCCCGGCCCTATTTCACACTACTAGATATAACTGGATGTCTGAGTTGGTTTGTGATTTCTCACAGAGATACAGTCTCTGCAAGCTGCGCACACATACTGTATTGTACTGTAAGTAGCAGTTTAACCATTCATTGCACGGAAGATTATGTCTCTCAGATTACGTTTACAACATTGTGTGCCATTTGAAAATGTCCACAATCACTGAAAACATAAAAATCATATATAACAGGGTCATATTTTATTACTTTTTTGTAGTATTAATTTGTAGGCAATGTAGTTTCATTCAATTGTTACCAACACAGGATTATTTTTTATTTGTGGATTAATACCCAGCAAGCAAAATAATGACATTAGGATGTAGAACTGACTCCTCATAAACTACAGCACACTGTAATAAAGAAATATGACACTTCATGTAACTATGTGGCTCATTGTAATGTTACTGGATACAATGGAGGTCTGTGGCATAGAGGAAGAAGATGGCCTGTATCAGGCTTCAGTTCACAGATAATAATTTTTAGCAGGTTAATTTCATTTTGTAGGTTTTGTTCTTTCATTGGAATGGTTGATTATAACAAATTATAGAATATCACTGGACTTTAAGCAACAAAACAGACTTCTACAACCATAAATTATATAATTGTACTTCGAATTTATGGAATATTCAGTGATGAATGTTATAACTTTAATAAAATAGTTTTAAAACAAGAATGAATAATAACCCAAAAAAAGGCTACCGAGGTTTCTGTTTCTTTCACTCACCCCATAACACCATAAATGCTCTGGGTGGCTATCTCGCAGAAAAATACAGACATTTCCTTGTGGAAGTACATTGTGTTCTCAAGGTTAGTCAATCAGAAACAGCCCATGTCATGTAAGCTTGGAAATATCATGACTGCTAACTTCCAAAAAAACCTTAACCATAGCCAATGTGTTCATTAAAATAACTGAAGTCATATTTGGATTATTTATAATCATTAGCTGAGATATTCCTGATTTTAGACAGAAGACAAATTGGGCGTACTGTTTGCTTGTGAACCAGTAAGACAGGCATGTTTGTTAAATATCAAGGAAGAAAAGGAGACAGAAGCATGTTTGTTAGCCAAAAGCACTGCGTCTTGTTTCAATAAGCACCCTTTGACGTTGAAGAGGAGGAAACGAAGAGTGGCCAAATGAGATACTGCAGGTCTGCAGCCTGGCCAAGGCATTAGATAGACTGCCGCCAACAGAATGGGCTCACTGTTTGAAAAGTAAAGGCAGCCATGCAGCTCACATTGGCAAACTCAGGCCAAAATAGTACATTTCAGTTTGCCTGCTTGTCGTTAAGTCAGAGCCACTTGGCCATTACAAATGTCCTGGCTGTCCATCTCACCTGTCATGTCCCTTGGATTACCTTCTTTTTAAGCCAAACCTAGTGGGAGTGGGATCTTAGAGTGAAGAAGGTAAGATGAAGAAAGAGAGGAAGTTTAAATCTGTCCAAGCTTGGCACAGGACAGGAAAAACATGCCCTGCAGATACAAGGGTTAACTTAATATTTCCTGTCTAAAAAACTTAGGACACAGATGGGAAAGAGGATGTCCCTGTACTTTTTATCTTTCTGACACTGCTTCTCCCTCTGACCTTCTTCTCTGTCCTGTCAACACCAATCCACTTTCCTGACACTGATTGTGATCAGGGCCACTCCATGTTCAGTTCCCTTTTGTGTTGTATTAAAGCCCGTAATGACAACAAACATTCAGGTAATTGTGTAGTGTTGAATGAACTCCATTTCCTTGTTCACCTGTCTCTTGGAATTCCTGCAGCGCTGCCAAGAGCCAATAAAACGGCACATTCAACCTCTGTGAGGCTAGACGCAATAATAACCTTCTCATTATGCATTATGTAGTAAATGGGTGAAATTAAGTGGAAATAGAGAAACACTGAAGAATTATTTCTCTGTGTTTGAATGGTGGGACCTGAGCTTGCTGCTTTAATCAGATCATATCAGGCCATCTGGCATGACAGAGCGCCATTTAGGAGGTTATGATAAGACTGATGGAGGCTACATCAGTGTGCCTGCATCTGATGGTTCATTAAGAGCTGATTCTCAAAGATCAGATATATGTTTATCTCCAACCTGGCAGTGAGAAGAAGGGGACATTCTTGAGAGTCTGGAGTTAGTTTAGATTGATGGGCCCTCGCTTAGATAATCATCAGACCAAAGGAGGACTAAAGCAGCGTCTTTGTCTCCACTTGGCAGCTGGAGGGGACGGGAGGATTGGTGGGAGGAATTTGAGAGTTAGAGAGGAATAAAACTTACAACACAGACATGAGAATGAGACACAACCTTGGACACTAGAGAGGCGGTGGAGGAGGATGGAGCATCTCTGGGAGGCGGTGGAGGCGAGGCTCCTTAAATAGAGCCTATCCAGAGCAAATAAATCAGAACAGCCACTGAAGGTGATGCTGTTGTCTCTAAAGGCAGCACAAGATGCACGTGGTGTTCAAGAAATAGTTTTGACCTTTGGAACATCTGGGCGATGCAGCTGTTGTTCTGTCTGAAGTTTTCCTATTTTAAGCTGCTGTAGTCACTATTTTTACATCCACAATAGACCACAGTTTTTTGTGTGTGAAGGGGTTTGTTTGTATTGATGAACATACATGGGTCAGAAACTAGAGGAATGTATTCAGTGGGCAGTTCTCTGCTGGGCTCACAGTCAAGATGGTGATGAAGATAACAAAAACAGGAGTTTATTTGTCTCATATTGATCCTAAGCTTTAGTGGATCATAATATATTAGGTAAATAACAGAACTTTGGATGCTTTGGTTTTGGTTGAGGCTAAATATTTTTACGGATTTCATTTTTTTAACCTGAAGAAAGGCTACGATGTGACTTGGTAAGTCAGTTGAGGAGTGAGGACTCAGCAGTCATCCAATTAAGTCAAGTTATAATCAGGTCAATGAGTCTTATAAAAACTTTTAGCTCATTGTTGTGGTTTACAGGCTGCTAAGACAGCTCATTTCTGTAGAAGAGCTCTAAAAAACACCATCTGTACAGTTCCTGACTCATCTCTCACAGGCGGTCTCCACAGTGCTGTGTCAGCATTGATGAAAGGTCTGGCTGCATTAGTTATCGATCCACTATAAGGCCAAAATGTTCTGGTTTGTTTGTATTTCTTTGCACCAACCATCCTGAGCGATGTTTAGCCCCGGAGGCAGCAATGGTGGCCTTGCAAAATATTAATATGAAAATACCGGAATAAAACTAGATTTCCAGTAGAAATGGTTGTCAAATAGCAGGTTTTTACCCACAGTCTATATTCAGAGTCAGATTTGAAATGGACTGTAAATTTCTCTGATGGCCAAAGATACAAGCTCAAAAAATGCTAATTTGCACATTTTCTGCTGGATGTGCATATAGTGCTGATGAGTGTTATGTTTAATAAGTATTACTGGTTTTATACACGGCCCCCAAAGTGGCCAAAAAATGTGCACTGCAGGTTCAAAAACTCACAAAAAAATTCAGTTATTTAGATTTATTGGAGCACAAAAAACTTTTGTTCAGTATGACACATAAAGGGTCTAAGACGAAGCCTGAGTGAAAGGTATACCTTCATGAAGTCACATTCAGTAGTTCCAGTGAGCTAAACCTCTCCAAGGGCGGGAGTCTCCACTGTGTTATTACTCCAAACAAATCTAAATGACCGACACACCAAAATAAGGAATGACAGTGATGAAGAGGGGATTTGAAGGAGAAGTGGGTGTTGAGTGACCTCTCTCACCAAGTTTATTTACAAGTTGTTGGATGGCAAATAAAGTGGAGCGAGGGGGCACCAGGCCATTGCGCTCCAAGTAACACAGATCAGGCCTGCTGAAATGGATTAGGTGGACAATGTTGTCTTGCCATGCACAGGCAGATGCCTCCAATCTGCGTGCACGTGTATGAGTGAGATCACTGATGAG
>JAPZDV010000008.1:14357085-14435368 GCA_029814665.1 Acanthurus lineatus | reverse complement strand
TATTTTTTTTTTATTCTGTGCAGAAATAAAAAGTGGTTGTAAAGATCAACATGGCAGAAAAGTTTAACAGTGTGCCAGCTGAACTTCCAGCAAAAGATATCATCTGCAAACTGATTAAGGGACTTAAACGTCATGCACTGAACCAGGCAGAGTCCAGACTGACTTCCAACGACTGAAGCGGCAGATTAATGGCAAGAATGGGAGAGACAGTCAAGAAAAAGCAGGAAAGAGAGGTAGACAGGGAAAAGGAAAGCTGCTCGAGTTCCTCGGATGACACAGAGCAGGCCGCTGCGGGAAACCTCAGCTTCTTCATTCATTGTGGTCTGAGAACATAAAAAGCACCACATCGTTTGATCTCAGGGCTTGAATACGTCTCTCAGCTTCACAAAAAAAATAACACAGCTTTGGAAACTATATTCTTCAATTATCCCTCCCCGCTTTCTACCTCTCTCCCTCCTTCCTTTCATTCCTCCCACATTAGCGATTCTGTCTTTGATATCAAAGTGGGAGGAAGATTAAAGTCTGGGTTAGGGGAAGAGTTGTGTGGTATGGGGCAGCTCGGCACTCGGCCACAGCTTTAGACGGGACTTGATCCACGGAGTTATTCGCCCTCTGTCTGCCCACTGTTAGCTCTGTTCTAGTGACCGAAGATGGCTGGGAAAAGAAGGAGGGCTTTTGTTTCCTCTTATCCAAGCTGACATACTCAACAGGACTTGACAGCCCTACATCACTCGAGACATAATCGCCCGAGCAAAATTCTCTATTATCATTCACAACTCTGGCTTTAACACCTCTGGGAGGATTTAAAAGTGTGTGTCTGGGAGGAATGTGATCCTATGGCACTGTAAAAGCATGAAATGGCTAAGCCTCTCTTTGAACCTCCAGCCTGGACTCCATTTCTACATTTATGACCCCGCATCTGCCAGCCAGCCAAGCACCTGTCAGTCAGAACCCATCAGACCGTCACTACCTTCTTGCTTCCCGCTGAGCATGTTCTTTGACTCTACATGACCTGGGAAACGTCACCAATTATGAAGCTGTTGGAAAGGTCAGAGGGTCAAATCCCATGTCAATCAACTTAAAGGATCATGTTTATTAACTCTTGTCATTCAGTTAGTCTATGCTGTTTTTTCCCTCATACAAAGAAAGGGATATTTTTTCTAGAGCAGATCTGCTGAAAGTATTACATTTACCAGAGTACTTTTGTATCAGGAGACTGTGTCATTCTTATCTCTAAGTATTTAAGTGTATTTGACAATACAAGTACAGAGGCAGCGAATAAATCAAAAGCCTTCATATTTACTGAGCTTCTTTAGGTCAGAAGATCGAAACATCAAGGCTGCCTTTTTGGCCTCAGTTCAGGGATGCGGCTTTTCTTAGTCATATGATTTTAGGATGTCTGTCACCAAAAAATGATGTGGACATCATTCCCATTTCCATTTATGGCATATTTTCAGTCGACTTACCCTAATTGGGAACAGGAATTCTAAAAGCTGGCTCATTCACATACCATTATTTCTTAAAGGAGACACCCAGAAAATACACTAATAACCGTAAAGGCTGTACATTATGATATAAAATCTGTTAATGTCCTTTTTCTTTGCACAGTGAATATCCCTTTAATTTTTTCATTTTATTTACAATTTTACTTTAGCTGTTCCTTTACTGTAATTGTGCCAGGGGTATATCAACATCTTTACAATACATATCAAAGTGACACTGTTCAGATGACGTGGATATATGCTTATTTGTTTCATCGGGAGAGGGGATAAAGGTGGTGTTACAACCAGGTGAGGTGGAGACAAAGCAGTAGACTGCTGTTTGAGACCACTTTAACACCTTTGTTTTCTCCTTTCAGCCCACAAACAGGGTAATTTAGTGACAGCTGGGACATTTGGCAGCCGTGTTGTGGTTACAAAAACAGGCATTTTTAAGTAGACGACATAAAACACTATCTTTTACTTTTTCTTACAAAATGTTTTTGTCTCCAAACGCTAAACACAACATTCCCACAGCACTGTCAAAACAGAAAATTGCAGGCCAGCTGCCTGAACATAATGTTATCATTGTATATTTCTTTGGTTTTAAGACATATTATGCCAATATTTTCTAGCACATATACTTTGAGAAGAATAATACATACTGAAAAATCATTTAAAAAGGTATTAATTCTATTGCATGCAATTTCAGAATCTGGTGAGGAATCAGTTCTGATATCTTTAAAAAAGGTAGAAACAACCATGGTAGCTGTTGTTTTGCCTCTGGATGACTTGATGGCACTTTAGCAAGTAGGGATAAGCAGGAAAGAGCCTAGTGGAGTAATTACAATTGGAGGTTGCATTCAACTTCAGTTCTTGATACAGGTTCATAAAAGCCACGAGTATCCAAGATTTTACTCATGTTTGCTCAGTTTCTATTTGTTTTTCACCTTATCCTCTTTCATTCCTGTTAGCACATGAAAAGACCTAGAGCGACAGCACCAGTGTCATTAGCAACTATGTTTCAGATATGTTACTGATTGGGAATAATTAATGTTATATTATGAAACTGTCAAATTAGTGGGTGAGAGAGTTTTGAAAAAGTTAAAAGTGGCTTTGTCACAATAATTCATATATCCTCATTTCTATCTCTTTGGTTTCTTTTATAAATGACCAATGCAGACCACCTCCATCTGCTAATATGAAGAATTATCTGCTATGCAGACGCAGAAAGTACATACTATTAGGTTGTCAGCTGTAGTCTCTGCAGTGTGTTAACAGTTAACTTTATTATCCAGGACACTGGTGGCACTGCTTGTTGTTTTAATGTTGGTTTTGATGCAACAGGACCCAAAGTTTCTGTTGAGGTATTTCCCTGGATGAGTGAAAACTTTGACAGGTAATAAGAGAAGTCAGGAGATCAACAAAGTCACATGGACTTAACTTGCGGCACAAAAAATGTCTGCACAGAATCTCTTCTCAATCCATCCAAAAGTTGTTGTATTTGAGTTTGAACCAAAGTGGTAAACAAGGCGACTGACCGACATTGGCAGCCATGATGCTAGCATGGCCTAAAAGGCGGATTGCTTTACATGACTGGGTTCAATAAAATGACACATGATCAAAGATTCTCCTTTACAACAAGTAGAATTAAATGTGAATTATATTAAACCCAACTGGCAGATATTTGGAAAAATACGAAACTAATAAATCCCATGCATAAATTGTCACTATAAAAGACCCAGTCACATGCTTGACCACTACAGTCCATTCCCAAGTTACAAAAGAGACTTTGGAACATCATCATTTGTGGTAACTATTGCCATCACTGACTTCAAAGTACGAAGAAGAGAGCAGCAGGGGGAGTGTTTGCATCAGTGGAAAGCCTCAACCAATTCTCTAATGCTACCAGGACTGTTTCCATACCACATTCTGGATTTTTTACACTCACTGACCTCATGAAACCTCTGTTAACATCAGTTAACAGTTGTCGGGTGAAAACAAAAAGAAGAAAAACGTGTTTGTAACTTGAAAACCATGCATTTTTTAAAGCAATTAAATTGGCACTTAAAAGGATTCACGCTGTGGACACATGCTGTTACTCAATCAAAAAAAGAGTTTTTGAACTCTTTGGTATGATTTGAAATATGCAAATGTTCATTGGAATACTGAAGCTTTTGTCAAACACACTATGCATGCATCTAAAAGACTAGTGATGTGGTTCCCTCAAATGCACATGCTTTAAAGTTGGCAGTTTTAGGTATTTATTTAACATTTAGCTTCTAAAAAAAACAGCAACAGTTTGCATATATGCAGTTTTTTTTTACAGAGATTTTGCACCACATGGCTGCATCTATGAGGAACAGGGAAAGAGAAGGAGATGGGGTTCAGACTGGAGTCTCTGCTAGAGCAATTATCTTGTTCCTCAAACCTGCCGTTTAATGGAAATCCTACGCGTTAGCCAAACTACACGCCTGTCTTTAGGTATGAACCTTCGAACTTATCCCCTCCCCCTTTCTCCCCCTCTCTCATTCCACCAAATATTTTCATAGGACATCTGACTTCAGTGGCTCGCTATTAGTTCCACAGGTGTGGAGACAAACACCCCGGGACATTCCACCACTGCACTTGTCATGGGCCCAATCCATGTCATACTTTCTCTTCCTCTGTCTCACCATATAATTCATAATTTTAATGTCTTTCCAATACGTTACCATTCTGCAATTCCCCTGAATGTAATCAGTCTCCAGAATCCTGAATTATATCAGTTTAATAGATACACCCCAGGGTGTGTATCAGCATGTGTCCATGTGTGAATTTGTTTATTGCTGCAGTAGCTGGAAGTATGCAAGCAGTCATCTCGACCGTGAGCTGTTGTTGTTTTAAGCCCCTTGGAGGTCTCTGTATCTCTCCCACTAAAACTGGCACGGGATTCAAACTGCAACCAGATGGACGACTTCTGCCATTGTTTTCCAGTTGAGCAACACCATGCAAGGGGGCAACACGGAGGGGAGGGAGGTGGGTAAGAGCATCAGGAACAAAATCTGAAATCTGTGCTCTGGAGGGAGTGCAGTGTGCGATAGTAACGGAGTGTGTTTCGACTTCTGTTGTCTCCTCTTGAAAATGCAAACATCTTTCTCTCATTCTCCCTCTCAAAGTGTAAGATTATGCTTAAAAAAACACTCAGAAGACATGTGGATGGAAGGTTGTGAAGCAGTAATATGATGGTCAATCCGGATCCAGAGGAATAGATGTGTGCAACCAAAAAACAACCTCAAAAAGCCTTAAAGTCCCGTGTATGTAAATTGCCTCAAAACCTCTCCTTCCTTTCAAATCACTCATCTGTTGCTGAGAAAGCATAACCCCGGGCCTCGTCTGGCGCGTCTCTTTAGCGCGACTCTGTATGGTTTGGAAGCCAAAGTGTTTACTTAGGTTTGGAGAGGTGGGAGTGAAAACCCCAACACTCTTTTGCGTGTGTATGTGTGTCTTTTCTATGCAAAACAAAATGAAAATGGGGACAGGAGACATCAACTCATTCTCCAATCATGAGTTTAAGAAAACTTTACGTGTGTTTGGAGTGCAGAGGTGGGGCATGTTGTGGTAAGTGGGTGTAAGAGAGAACAAGCTAATATGTGTTCTGTAAATCAGAGGTAACGGCTTTTTAATGGCTTGTAAAAATATTCTAGCTTGAACCTCTGAACATTTAGATAATTATATGTGGGTGTGTGTATTTATGTCTGTGTATGTGTGCATATGAATGCATCACGCAGATCTCTGTGGGGCGAGAATGGAGAAGAAGATTAAAAATAGGTGTTAAGCTACATTTTGTGCAAAAAACACAGAGGAGTCTGTTACAATGCAGTATATTATCACTGGGTCATGGCTGTCTGAACAGTTAATCCACCCAAATTATAAAAAACATATTTTTTTGCTTACATGTGGTGGATTCTAGCTACAAAGACAGTTTTATGTGGCGTATTATTGCTGTGAATACCACAGATAAAATTCTTTTCACCAGCACTGTATAACAGTGGGAGCAAAAAAACTCAAGAATATCTGCAAGACTAGTTACCACTAAAGAAAGAAAGTTTTTTTGTTTTTTGATTTGCATCCCTCAGAGGCTGACTGTAAGGATGGATGAAAGACGAGGTGAAAGAAAAAACCAAAAACACTTGAAAAACCATGAAGTCAAGTAGCACGGATTCTGCGACATCCCCATCGCCCTGCACCATATTTGCACTCACTTGGCTATGCTAACACAGGCCAGGATCGCGTGGTATGAGAGAGCTGTGTTTAGACGACTTTTCACAGCCCCTCAGTTGAGAACAGTGCAAATAGACATAATGCCGAAATAACAGTCATCGGAATGCATCGCTGCATATGCGGTTGTTGGCCTTGGATGGAGATTTAAGGTCGTGAGGCAGACAGATATACTCACCCCCTCTTTCCTGTTACATGTTGGTCTGATCTGTCACGTTCCTGGAGGAGATCCTCATCTGAGGGTATTTTTGGGGAGGAGGGGAGTAGCTGAGTCAAACAACAGTAGCAAATAGGTGATGATGAGGATAATTAGATCAGTATTAGGACTAGCAAAGGGTAGCAAAGTGCATCACAGGGTCAAACATGTAGTGGGATGTTTTCCGGCAACAAATTGCCAACATAGGATCAGAAGTTGAACTATAGTCAAAGTTGCATCACTACCTGCAAGCCTACAGAACAGCAGCAGTGGGAAATGTCACAAGTTTTGCTCAGGGGAGATTTCAGCATATTTCTAATAAAACTAGCAGAAATATAAAGCCAGAACATTTCAGTGATATCATTTATTCCCTTTCCCAGACTGGAGAGCTGACTCCCTGTCATAGAGGGCGAATGACAAGCAAATGATTCAAAGTGCAGACTTAAAAACAAACATTGTCTGACTTACTTTTCCTGCTTTTCTCACTACTACTCTTAAGCCTGCCCATGCCATAACTTTCTCCTCCTCTGTCTCCCCAGCACGGTGTATCATAACGACCGCGATTTTTATTGGAATGACTTAAATGGCCCTTAAAATGCCGTTTGAATGATGGGTGCTGGTGTCTGTCCTCTGCTCTGTGTGTGCGTGTATGTGTTTACGTGCGAGTGTGCGCCGGCTCCAGACCCCGTTTCCATCAGCGATGCCAAATTTCTTTCACCCAACCGTCCAGCCCCCCCTTCCCTTCCTCCTGGCTCTCCCCCCCTCCACCCCCACTTCTTGATGTTCGCCACATCTCCCACAGTGGTCACACTCATTTTTGCTTGTGTGCATTTTTCCCCCCATTTTCTGCCCCTGCGTCTTTATCCACACTGTGGGGAAAAACACAATTGCCCTCTCACACTCATAAGATAATAGCTACAATTTGCTTATCGCACAAGCACAGATGTGAAAACAAATAGAGTCTAGACTGATAGTGGAGACAAAACCCTTCCATCTGGGGTTAAAGGCAGGCTTCCAAAAGCATCATAAGTCAACAGAACAAAGCCATTTTTTGTTCTAAGACACTTTGAGAAAAAACATCTAGTCCAGGCCAGTTTTAATATCTATATCTGTAGATCAGATGGGGTTTTTTTCGGCTAACAAACATCATCATCCATTACTTTGTCTGTCTATGCATATTCTTCCACCCACTGTAGACACTTTGTGTAACTGTCTGAACTCCCCTCTTGTTGCAGAAAAATGCACTGAAAGCGAATACAGACACATTCCAGACGCCCTCTATAGAGTGAATGATGGACTGATGGAGGAATATAGAGAAACGATGCAGGGAGGACATAGGATGAAGTGCATCTGAGGTTACACATGAGGCATGACAGCACTCCTTTCTCTCTGAAGCCAGGGGAGTCAGGGGACACAAGTTCTGACTTCTGCACAGAAAACAGGCCTCATATGTGTTTTGCAGATGAAGAAAAAGGAGAAGAGTGTTACCATGCCACCCTTTGACAATAGACAGAAAAGACATGTAGGCAGTATACTAGCAAAATGCCAAAACTGCTAAAGGACACGGCAGCAGACAGAATCAAATGTGCCAGACTGAATTGAATCCACAAACATGCCGAGACTGTGAATATGCTGTTGTGTCTGGCAGGGCTGAGAACTATTTGGACAACTTTGGACCCTGGCAGTATTACAACTAATGCTTTTCTTTTTCCCCTCCTCTCAGTGTAATGGGTAGGGACGAAGGCAGGAGGAGCGTCACATGGAGGAGATTTGCAGATTAATCGATGCAGACTCCATGTGGTGCATTCCTCAATGTTGTTCTCTCATTTGTTTGATATGTATCACTGGTCAAGAAGGAAAGTAGCAGTAAGACACCCCACTGCTCAGCTTCTGCTTTTGGAGTTTTGGTCCTCTGTTCACTTATAGAAGATCTTCGACAACTACTGTACATATGTGTTATAAGGCAGGATGGCATGCACATATGCTGATCTGTGACCATATTATGAAGCCAGTGTGATATGCACTGCATTCAACACTGCCATTCTATAATTATTGTGAGTGGTTGTTACAATTTATTGAATTTTGGTTTGCTTTTGTCACACCAGACCATGGGAAAACCGCATGCAGTACAAATGTGAGACTTAAACACCCTTCACATTTGAAAACTTGTAAACTTGAACTTGACTTGTAACTTGTAATATTGCCACCTAATGGTGGCTGTATCTTTTAAACCTACTGGGAATTTTAGTTTTTTAAATTTCTTGAGTTTTGACCCTTTAAGGCTGTTACTGGTCACTGTTAGTATTTATCCTGTTTACATCTACTGGATCATTGTTGATCCACTTAGGCTATTTCAAAGCTGCAAAGCACTGCTTATAAAATTATTAAAATGTTAAAATTTTTGTCAATACAGACATGCACACTGGATTTGCTTGATTCTCCACTAGCTTTTGCACATGCATCTGGGCCTCGCAGCTCTTCTGTTGGAAGCTTTTCCATTTGGGCATTCCATAATGAGACCCTGATACTTGAGGATTTAGCAAAACCCCAGATAACATTTAATGTCAACTTTTATAGGCAATGCTAATGTTTTTTAAATTGTCTTCTTCTAGAACATCTGCTTGCAGCTATAAAATGGTTAAGCTAGGAGTTAATGGAAATAATCTATGGGTGAAGTATGGGCTGTATTTTGAAGCATTGTTGCTGTGATTTTATTACCAACAAACAAACAAACCAAAAATCACAATAGCAATCTAAATTGGCTTATATAGTGTAGAAAAATATAATGCATTACCCTCATTTTACTCCTTTCTTTATGAGCCTGTTACTGTTGGTTTTTTAGAGCTCTGCAGATCGTTGGACCTTAGTTTCCACTGATTGTTTCTGAGGTCTGGTTCATGAGATAATGAAAATAAATTAAGATGCCAACGCAACTATTGCTGTTGGATGGTGAAAATCAAATGTTTCAAAGTCAGTGATTTTTCTTCCTGACTATCGAGATTAATTTTACCACAGTGGCAGTCACACGACAGGAGCATTATCTGTCTGTGGGAAGAGCTCTGCACTAAGACCATCAGACTATCATCACTTTCTGCTCACTGGGAGATTCCTTTCAACAAGACACACTCCAGAGAGAAGCAGCAAGACATTTGTGATCAACAAAATTACGAATTGGAACAGAGGGAGACACAAGACAGAAAGAAATGTTAAAGAACCTGGTTTTTGGATCATATGAGTATATGGGGGGGAGGCCCTCAATTCATGAGGGCACTATTCATGTGTACTGTGCTGACTTGGAGGGGTCTCTGCACATTCCCTGCAAGTGTTGATGGGATCTGGATTTGTAATTGTCTCCAAGAGAGACTGGATTGCTTTGAGTGCATCTCCCTGCTTCGTAATGCCTGGTTTGTGTCAGCTGACCTCCCCCCTGATTCTGTCAACACGAGATGTCCCAGCTGATCAACTTCCAGAAAGGGGTCAAGCACAGAGATCTATGGCTCTCTTTGTGTTTGTGTTATTTTAACAATTTCCATACAATCAGATGTCTGTTTTTGTGCAAAACATCATAGAATCAGTGACACAGCTTAAACTTTAAAAATAGAATCCCCGCATGTCTGCATGTCCCATTGCAAACTTGATTCCAATCATGAGAGGTCATCTGTTCAAGAGTCATTTACATAATTCAACAAGTAAAAACTTTCCAAATCAACTGTCCGAAGATCCAACTATGATGAGTTCAACTTTAATGTTATTAGCTCAACGTTTGTTTGTTGGTAAATACTCAGCAGGTGACTTATGGTGTGCTTATTTCTTTCTCCCTAAAATCACCAGTAATCGGAAATGAGAATGAAAAGATGTGTCATCATCAACTTCCAACAATATTTCTCTGTGGCTATGTCACTATTAAAAGCCTTTTCTACTTAACACTACATCATTTGAGCCACTGTTAATGTTAAAAATCTTGATAGGTGCATCAAATCAAGATTTTTTAATCTTGCGAGAGCCCATCTGTCATTGGACTTTTTCGCAGTCTAACCATAAACCGGCCCCCTTCTCAACTGTCTTTTTTACTGTTGCTTTGCTTCCAACATGAGGTTTGAATCAGCAGGCTGTCGTACGGCAGGGACACAGCACACAGGACACATCCTCTCACTGTAACGATCTGGCGCACATGTATGCATCCTTATTTTCCTCTTCCTCCTACTTGTTAGCCCTCCCTCTTCCTTCCAGACTGCGAGGGGATGCAGAACACACCTCGTTCCTATGATGGAAGACAGTGACTGGAATAGAATGAATGGATTCTGTTTCAGGACTAAATGAGAAATGACTCTGTTACTGAATAAACTGCAGAATATAAAGGCAGCACTGTTCGGCTCAAACGTATCTTTTAAATCTTCAAAACTACCCAATTTTCGGCTTCTCTCTGGAGATTAACGGCATAAAAAGTTTGGCTGATTACAGGAGTCCAGGGATATTACTGAGCTTGTTGCTCAACTTGAGGAATGGGCCCGGGGTTCCTCAAAGGGTAAACAAACATTGAAGTAGTAAAGAGGTTGCGGCGAACTGAAGCAGAGTAATTCACGGAGGAATGATCTGTGTCCGGGAGCAAACAGACGGCCCCTGCATGTTTCTGTTGACACTGGTTCAAATCCTCGGCCAGATCAAAGACGCCACATGGTTGCTACAAACTGAGTGCTCCTCGGACCAAGCTTATTTCTCTTTTCTGCTTCTCCTACCTTCAAGTCTTTTCCTGTGCTTTCACCTCTCCTTGCCTCTTTCCCGCAAATACCGCCCCCTTCACTTTCTCCTTTCCCCATTTTCATCAGGTCCTACTTCAATCGTTCTTTCTCTTCAAATGGATCCATGGCCATCCCTTTTTTTCCCCAACCCTTCCTGCAGTCTCCCATATCCCTATCACACTTTCACCACATGTCAGGAAGACTTGGGTTTGTGTGGTTTCTGCCCAGCTTTGGGAGAAGTCCAGCTCAGGCTCCATTGGGCCGGTTGTCGGTTCGGCTTGCGTAGCAGGCCGGGGCCCACTGTAAGGAAATGACAACTTCTCTGGTTTAAATTAGCAATGAAGCAACGCAACAGGGCTTTTTTTGCTGGAGGCTCACAGAGGAAAGAGCAGGAGAAGTGGAGAGAGAGAGAATACACTGCCATCTGCAAACCACATGAAAGTAAGTGGTAATTGATTCAAAGCCCTCTGTAATTAAGTATTTTGTTGGCTGGCCAAAGAACATCCTCCCCGAAGTGGTTGTACTTCTGTGGCGTTAACTGTCCAAACCACGGTTAACCTCACGTGGAAGATGTTTTATTCTTATCAGCTTATTCTGCAAGCTGTTGTCCAAGGAACATCCAGGTTTGACCTCTGGCCATGTAAATCTTTGATCTTCCTCAGTTTTTATTAAGACTCAACACTTCTGTCTTGCTTTATGCGACTACAGCTGTGTTCCTACAGGCAACAGCAGCCTCCTAATCTCTCTAATCTTGTTCTCATACTTGGGAAAGGGTGACAACATTGCACCCATATGGCTGAATTAGAGCTGAAACAATGTATTTGATCTACAGAGATAAACTTTATGTCAGAGCTCTGCATGAATATGGCTGTTTTACAGTCTTGTGATGAGCCACACTCATTGAAATGCCGGTTTTTATGAAGAAAATCATTCTGTACTTGCTTGCATGCTTACTAATGTTACCTACTTAAAATTATGTTGACAGAAAAAAAGGTAAACGTGTGATTAGCATTGTGTTTGTTTTATCTCAGTCTCCACTGTGCAGCATCTGAAATGTGCTCCATGAAACTCTACTCCACTTGTATTCCTCCTAAATTGCACGGCAGAGCAATAACCCTTCCTGTCTTGTGAGCATGAGACAAAATAATTCTTCTTCAACAGCTTCTTTAAGCACTTAGGAATGCTGCCAAACTGCATTGCCTTTCCTGTCTAACGCCGGGAAGCATGACATATATTGCAGGGATAAACAGAAACAAGAGAACTGCAGTTAAGACCAAATACACACACAGGGTACTAAAGCAATGCTCGCAAAACGTTCACCTCAAACAAGCTGGAATGAGCACAAAGTCGCTTTTTTTCATTTTATCGTTTCACTACTTTGCTGCTGATTACAGGAAATGATTAGGACAAAAAGCCTTAAAGGACTGGCTGTGTTGTATGCTGCATAATGCTTCTGAGCACTGCATTATGAAACACATGTTGCTCAATGGGCTCACAGTCTGTACAGAAAGGATTATGTCTCAAAGCCAAGGCCATTTAAACATAAAGTCTGGGGGAAACAGCAACATGCATCGAACAATCATGGGGTGCTGTTATGGCTGAGGGAGATTTTGTGTGTTATGTCTAATTGCTTTTTTTTTGGGTTTGTTGTCCTCACACAGGATTGGCGCCATGACAAATATATATCAGTATTCAAAAAGATTATATGAGCCACTGGAGGTGTTTTCTGCTCTTGAGATGCAAAATACATAGTGAAAAAAAGAAAAAAAATTCAAAGGAAACAACTGAAAAGCTCAGGGTGGTCCGCTGTAGGGGATAAGTCGTCTTAAAACCATCTGTTTAAGGGAACACTGGGAGCCAAGCTAAATCTTAGGTGTTTATCTGGGCAGAAACAAGCAGCTCTGCCAGTTTGTTTAAGGATGTTTGCTTACAGATGTTTGTGGTCACGTGGTGGGCACCTGTAGTCACCTGCTATTTAAATACTGGAGACTATATATGAAAGGACATTAGAAAAATGGTGTTCATTTCATATCAGGGTCAGCAGCATTTACTTTTCATATAATGATAGATGCTAAAATGTCACAGCTCCTAAGTCTGTGTAAGGGATCCACCAGGCAGATGTTTTCAATAAAAAAAGCTCTCATAAAGGAACTGTACTATGCTGCCTGCTGAGTTGGTGGAGGCAAAAAAAAAAAAAACTGAGCTAAAAGGAGAGTTAATACCAAACTGAGTTTTATCAAGTGGCCAAAGCATTAATACTTATTTATTTCTGTGTTAACTGCAAGAAACTGTTGCAAATATGTTCACCACATCAACTTTATGAGATGGTATTATGTCAATTTTGTGCTAACAGCTAATTCTGCTGCCCCCAAGTGGTCCTAAAGTTAACTAATGCTGCTTGAAATTTTCTGCAACAATATAATTTGCATCAAAACAAAACATGATGAAGGTATTGAGGGAGGATCCTTTCTCTTTACATTGGACATTTTGGAAAATACACATATTTACCAGCTTGCCTGCATTAAGGTGTGGAAATTGATATAATTTTCATGTCTGTTTGCTAAGTATGAAGCTATTGATAGCAGCTTGTTAGCTTAGCGTAGCATAGAAGCTGAAAACAAGTGAAATCATTTAGTCTGGCTCTGTTCTAAAGAAAAAATATATTTGCCTGCCAGCACTTTTAAGCCTCACTAATTACTGCAACACACTATATCTTGATTGTTTAAATAGAACAAAATTGATAAATAGTACAAGTAATAGGAAAAAGTTACAAGAAAAGAAATATTGTGGGAGATTTGTGCTTACTGTTTTTTTTAAATTAATGTGATTTAGAGCTTCTGGTTGAATGATTTAGATCCTCTCACCCAACTATTGGAGAGCAAGTTAAAAGGCATATTTTTGCCTATTACTCCTTTGACAGTTTCAAGTTTATCTGTGAGGTAACTGCTTGCTCTCTGCTACTGAAGATAAGGAAATATTACCCCTCTGTGTGTGAGCATGCAGCACAATACATGTGTCATTTAAACATTCATTTCCTATTCCACAAAACCTGGCTCTGTGAAATAAAATGCTTTTTATTATCCTGCTCTGTGGGAACCATAACACGACAATAACCCCAGTCTCTTTTCTCTTTTTATGAACACCTACGCACATGTCTAAATCAAGCTCAGACTGAACAATAACAAAGTCTGGAGCTTTTCAAATGGTCTCAGAAGAGCTGTTTCCAATCCCTTACTCAATATTGACCCATCAGAGAGCGATATATCCATCCTGCATCCGAAATGAAATAATAAAAATAAACAGCTGGCTCAGGAGGTACGTCTGCAACAAGATGAAAAGATTGATAATGTGAGTTTTATTCTGAGGAGTTGACCCCTGTTAAGAGTTGGCCCATCCTCCTGCTTTTGGAAGCCCCAAACAAAATTTTTGCCAGACGGTGAACTGAGGGGCAATGAATGAGGCAGCAGAGACAAAAACAAAAGGCAAATGAAACTACCCACATGTGCAGAGACACACACACACGCAAACACACACTTTGCAGTTACCTGAACCAATCGCACATCAAACACTCTTCATTTGGCTCCACTCAGTGGTATGGAATCTACTTTTTTTTTTTTCCAAAACTGAACAGAGATCACACACATCCTCCGGAGACACGGGAAAACTCTTGCTTCCTTGTTTCCAGTGTCGAACCAGGGAAAACTGAAGCCTCGGCGGCAGAGTATGAAACGTCACATCCCATTAACTAGGAACAGCACTGTTGCTGGATGAGCACCGAGGCTTTCATTCCTGTTTGTTCCTGTTGGATTCTCTTTGAAAACACGAGCTGCCGTCCCAAAAAAAGCTCCGGCACACCATTGGAAAAATATAGATTGGGCTCCAGGAAGCATTGCTCAATACATGTTTTGTCCATGGTTTCTGCGCCTTGTTCAGGCCTCACTGACTAACAGCAATGTCTGACGTTAAAGAACATGGTTGCTTTTACCACAGGGGTTTTAGTTTGAGCCCAGTAAAGAGCTGGGGTTCGACTCAAAATGATTTGTAGTAAAAAATTATGGCAAGGATGGAAAGGAGCTGGGATAACTGGAAGAAAGTCAAGAGGGGAAAGGGGAACATTAAAAGTGGCAGAGCAATGATGAAAGCCACTTCCTCCTGCTTCTGTCCCCTAAGCGTGCCTGTGATAAGTTCCCTCTAATAGCTGAGGAGGGCGTGCTGTCAGGCCCCTCTGAGCTCGGAGGCCTGCTAAGACTGAGCCACTGCTGACAGAGTCAATGGGAGGCGGAGGAAAAATAACAAGAGGCGTCTGCCAAGCTCCCCACTGCTTGCTCTGTCTGTCTCTCTTTCCCTGTCCCTCTGCTGCTGCCAGCCCAGTGGAAAAACTCCCCCTGGTCCAGACACAGTTATGGGAGATCGAAAGAGCAAGTGGGAGGCAGATAAACACTGATCAAGGCGAGACGGACAAATTAATAAGAAGAGTGACAGAGGGAGTAAAAATAAATAAGTTAAGCTGCAAAAAATTGTGTGTGCATACAAACAGAATAAGAATAAAAAGAAAACTCTCCTGTTTTCTTTCTCCTCTTTCTGTCCTCGGCTCTGTTTTTTAGGGCTCACACTGAGCCCAGAGCCAAAACAATGTCCTTCAATACAAGGGCCTGATTAATAATGTGCTGAGACGTCCACTCTGGAGGGCTGTATGTTTGTGCAGATTCACCGTCTGCCATATAGCCGACTGGCTTCTACATATATCAGCTGTATGTCCAGGCCAAGATGACTACCGGTGATGTGCAAACAGGTTGGAGAGTTTTAATGCCACAGGGCAAGAGGAAGTGAAAGAAGACAAGATGCAAATCTTCATCCATCTGGACACAAAAATATCTTTCTGTTTTCTCTTTTCCGCCTTTTCGCTGAAAAACAAATCCTGCCTATTAGTCTTGAATGTTATGGCCAAGGCTCTGATTAAGACCAGGGCCTGTATTCTGTTTCCACCGCCCTTCACTGCAATTCTTCATTCAGTATATCAGCAGCACCAGTTAGCATGCCTTATATTACGTGCAGAGTGTGCGCTTGTTCAGTTTGTGTGTGTGTGTGTGTGTGTGTGTGTGTGTGTGTGTGTGTGTGAACGGCTGTAATTACAGAAATGGTCATCCGGCTGGAAACAGCACTTTAACAAAACACACTCTTTTTGTTGGTGAGGCCATTAAAGGAGTGGCCTGTTTTCACGCTCTTTCCTCTTTATGCTGAAGTATCTTTGAAACAAAAGGCTCAAATGTGGGAACTTTGTGTGTGTTTTTTTTAATGTGTGTACACATGGGTGGGTGCGTGTGTGTGTGTGCGTGTGTGTGTATGTGTGTGTTTGGTTTGGTCTGGAGGTGTTTGGGTTTCAGGGAAGTTAAGGAATAAGTGGGCGTTTACTTTTCCTTGAGAATGAGTGGCATTCTCCTTCATTTCCTGTGAGCAAAAGACTGAAAGTAACAGAAGCACATGTGAACTGCAATGCACACATGCACATAAATGCATAAATGCAACAGCATAAACATACACTGAGCATAAACTGAAGTCATATTGGGCAGTAAAAATGTACAAATATCAAACACAAGTGAGTGACATGAAAGTGACATGAAAAAATTTAGATAATTTTGAAAATGATAAGGCATTCTTAAAGAAGAATACTGATAAGAAATCCATCCTTGGATAAGTTTGCCTGAACTAAAATGTGTTGAACCTGTGTGTTTAGCTTATGATGGCCATAGAGTAAGAGAAGAATAAAAAAATGTCATAAATATTAATCAGTGTTGGAAAATAACTTAGTGTAGAATAGTGTAAAAAGACCACAACTTGTTCAGAAGCACTACTTTCTCTTTACATCAAGATGTGTTTGTGTCTGTGTAACACTGAACTGCCTGGTGTTGTGCCCTCTTGTGGCAACAAAGTGTAAACCACCTTGCAAGCCAATTAGTGGTGAGAAACAGAGAAGGCCTCTGTAACTTCAATCATAATTCTTACAGTTAAATGAAAAAAGTCTCAAATCTTGTGTCCCTCCAATTAAGCAAGAGTGATTGAGATTTCTTAAGCAAAGACTGATCTGACATCAGTAGAACAGCAACATGACTGAGAAAGAAGATGCTTACAATGCCTTACACCAAAACCATTCATGCAGTTTCTCTCTTTACTCTTTTTCTTTGTTGTGCTCCTCTGATATGGATTAAATCTTACCAAAAACCTGACAAATCTACATAGAAGGCCTTGTTCTTCCATCTTTACATCAGAACATGAATTATCCTCAGAGGTTTTTAATAAAAGGACTCTTAAAGGAAAGTCCCAACTTCAACACGTTCTGGCCTATAAAGTAGCTGCAGTGGGGCATGAGAGTCCCGCCGCTATACTGTATGAACAGGCGGTTTGGCAGCGACCAGCATGAGTGTGTTCATCTGAATGAAATGCATGTGTGTGTATGTGGGTGTGTTAAATCCATAAAGGTGTTTGTATTGTACAGGGCATAAAGTGTGCTGTGTGTGCCGCTGTGCATACAGCGTGACTGTTGTTTGTGTGTGGTTGGTCACGCTTCGGCACTTTGTATCAAAAGCCTTGAATGAGCAGCTGGTTGGAGGCTGTTAGTTGTGGTTAAATAAAGCACCACACACATAAACACACTTGTAACCACCGGCGACAAAGTAAGTGACCACTCGCTGCCCGCCGGAGAACAGAGAATCCCAGTCAGGGGCATGGGGCTGCCATGGTTACGGCACAATGTTGCCATCATGCATGTGCCAAACAAGGAGATACATGCCAAGAAAAAGGCCAGTGATGCCAGCAGAGGCTGAGAATGGCATAAATCTCCTAACCTATAGGTTGTTTAATAGAAACCACAAAAGGACTGAATGGAAACCAGTAAGTCTGTTTGAGAGGCCTTGAACTTTATAAGCAAATACTTCTTTGAACAGTAAAGCAGACGCTGCTGTGCATGAACAGGAGTTCTCAGATCGACTTTGCCTGTTGCATCCCGGTGCCAGAGGGAGGGAGAGTTCACACTTTAGAAAGTATCCATTCGCCAACTCCTCCTTAAGATGTCTAACACACTTTGATACACAGATTCAGTCACCTACGAGCATGCATGCGTGCACACACACACAGGTACACAACCAGTAGACTCTCCTTGCCGTAAGCCAATGAAACAGAGGGATGCTGCCAAATGTTTTTGGATTTCAGAACTCCAGCGCGCTGTCTTTTCCAGACTCTCTCCCCCTTCTCTCCCCCTATCCTTTCCTCTCACTCTATACCTATCTCTCTCTTTCTCTGTCTCTCTCTCTCTGTCTCTCTCTCTGTCTCCCTCCTTCCTTTGCAAAGAAAGCCTGCTGTTGGTGCACTGAAACACATGTGATCGAAAAATGTATCTCCTCAGCAAAGCATGGTTTTTGGACTCCTCTTTGTTTTTGCAAATGTTTTCTTAACTTCACCAAGAAAACTCAGTCTCTCTCTCAGTCTTTTACCTTTTCATTTTTTCTCATCTCTTTCTCTACTTCTGCTCCTCTGTTAGTTTGTCATTCAGGATACCTGAAGACTTAAAGTCAGGGCTATTTCTCATCTTTCTCTTTTGAGATGGAGGGATGTTGTTACAATGGAATGCAGCATCGCCTGCCAGAGGCGTCACAGTGGATGGACAGAGTGGAGCAACGGGGGGATGGAGAGAAGAGAAGAGAAGAAGAGAAGAGAAGAGAGAAATAACAGGACCATGTGTCTATTTTCAGTATTCCTACACAATGAAAGATTCAGCTCACAATACGAACTTTAATAAACTCTCAGATTAACAAAACTATCAGTAACATTCAAACGAGCTGCTGTCCATACCGACAGAACAGTGGATATGAGTTACAACTGCATTCTCATATATACAAACACAAGATCAATCCACATGGAGGACGATAAGCAGGATTCCTGCTTGTGAGCCAAACCCACTGTTCAGATCCCACTACCACACTGTCCCACCCCATGCACACTCCGGATCCACACCCACTTCAACATCATCAGCGAAAGTTCCAGATGTATTCGGGTTTAGATGCATCAACAATGTGTTAAAAACTCACAGAGACAAGGCCATAAAAATAATCAATGACATCTCAAGCTCATTAGGGACACGCAACACAGAAAATTCCTTCTGTGAGCAGAGAAAGTTAAGGTAGATCAATCACCACAACTACCACTTTAAAGCTATAATATAGCTCTTGGATTTGAGGCTTGCTGAACAAACTGTACCTGTTCTTTTTAATCTGCAGGCCATTACTCTGTGCACTAGCTTAGGACTGTGGAGAATTATGCAGGTCCCATGACTAAGATATTGCACCGTCTGTTTTTTATTTTTTTATTTTTTCTCCTTTCCTGTTCTCTCCTTCTGTTTCTTTTGGCCTCGGTTGCAGCAGCCACATGTGATAAAAGTGAAAAAGAGATGACAGGACACGAGGATGCTTACAGAGCCAGAGAAAAAAAGTGAGGGCAGGTAGGGGCTTACCTTTCTCTCCTCAGAGTGTTAAGGGGCAGAGGGGTGGGGTGGGGGGTGCACTGGGAAGGGGCAGCGGTAGGTGTGAGCGTCAGGTGGGTCTCTCTTCTACCTCCCTCCTTGCTTCAGCCACGCGTGTCTCCCATGGGATGCGATGGCATCGGATACTCAATGAACATGCAGCCAAAATAGAGGAGTGGCACCCCGAAACCGGTCCACTGCTGCTCAGAAGTGCAGGAAAAAACACAACCAAAGTTTAAAAAAAGGTGATATATTCAACTGCAGGTAAAGCAAATTGTCTTTTAAATGTTAAATTTTCTGCCTCCAGCCAAAAAAAAAAAAAACCCCCAAAAAAGTCAATCCACGTGCTTTTTGGCAGAGATGGCAAAAGTGAGAAAGAGGATGAAAGAGCAAGTGAAAGAGGAGTGAAAAATCCTCTGTGTGCCGTCTTCAAGCTGTCCAGACGCAGGTCTGAGAAGCACCTTCCCAATCTGTGCGCTCTCGCTCTCCAGGGTGGAAAGTAGGAGGGAAGGAGCGAGGGAGCAGGACAGAGAGGGAGAGAGAGTGAGTAACAGTGGAGTGAGACTCAGTCAGTCAGTCAAGTAGTCAGGCAGGCAGCAAGGCAGTGTACATTGAGTTAAAGGCTGTTGGTCCAAGCAGGCTGAGCTCCCACTCCCAGGACTTATAACCAGGGGCTATGCACCTCGCTGCTCCAATCTCCCTGGCTCACTCGGCGATCCCTCTCCCACTAACTTATTTTGGGAAAGACAGACAGGATTGTTCACTGGGTTAAACCCCTTCATACAAAAAGCAAGTGTCTGTGGCAGGCTGCATTGAGGAAAAAGGGGAGTGAGCAGGATGGGGTGGGATAGCAGGCTCGCAGAGAGAGTGAGAGAGGGGTGGGGTAGGATGAAGAGGAGGGAAGGCAATGAAAAAGAGACGAGAACTCGGAGGCGTCTCTCACTCATGTTCTGCCTCCCTCTCTTCTCCTCTCCTTTCCAAGCTTACCTTCCAAGAAACCACTCTGCCCTTTATCCTTTTTGCTATTCAAACATGCTCACAAACACACAAATCAAATCAGGCTCAACCTGTAGATATTGGCATGAGTTATCCCAGAGATTTTAATCCTAAAGTCTCACACAAAAACTCCTCTCTTTACTTGCTGTACTGTAGCTCCAATGGCCAATTAATAACCTCTCTGCATGGCACAACACTGGATGAGTGGAATGTATATAAAGGAGCATTGTGTTGTTGCCTAAACCTGCTGCTATTTATGTGTAAGTCCTACATGATAGCACTCTCTTGGGGTTAATCAGCAAAGCGCAGCAGTATATGGCATCACTTCGCATTTCCCTACTGCAGCTCCTCAATGTATTACTGCAAGATGTATTACAAGCATCAAAAAGTCCATTTAATACTTGCCAAGCATTACCTGGGAGCATGCATAATTTCTCATCAACAACCTGCAGCTGCTCCTTATCATACACCAGGTAACTTCCAACAGAACCGTTTCCTGAGACCAGCACAGGCTTAGCATTGAGTGATTCAGTGGCATTGTGTTAGCTGGCCCTGTTCTGAGACGGTGGATCTTGATGAGAAAGCGGCTCAGTGCTCTGTGATTGGATGAGCCAGAGGGAAGCTGGCCTGGTCTTTTCCTGAAGGACCCTCTGGGACAAAGCCACTGGCTTAGTCAGACATCAGATAGAGACTGTGATTCCAGAGTAGATCTTGAAACACAACAGCGTCAGAGAAGAGAGAGGTGGAGAAAAAGCTCTGCTAATTATTTTTCCAAGTTTTCAGAGTGTTATACATCATCATTTTGTGCCAGATGGGTTTGAATTTTTAAAATCCTTGTCATCTAAGCAGCTTCATTACTTCAGTCACTTTTAAAATCCAGCTGATTGTCCAAAGCTGGCAGTCCGGCAGCAAGTCTCTCATTCATGTTTTGCTCATAAAGAGCAATAAACGTCCTCAGACTGTGTAATCTACCTACCATTAGAAGCTAGGTCAGTCTGAACTCAGCCCTTTCCTGCATGAGAACTACAGCCAACATCGTAACAAGGACATTTTTGTATAATGTTTATTATACAAAATAGAACCTGTTGTTTAAATAATGTCAATGTGCATAATGTGTTATGTGTTCCTCCAGCTCTATTTTGGAAAATTTAATCAATATCAAGACAGCAATGTGATTTAAATTCTTTCTACTTAAAGAGTATGCACTGTACTGATGGAGGGTCACAAAGTGGCCACTTGTTGATTGTGCCATCAGAGTCACAAGAAAAGTATTTTGTTCGTGACCGGAGCCGGCTAAATTGAATAATCGCTAAAAAATAAGCAATAGGCGTCATGTCTGTGAATGAGCCATGGTGCGGTTGAAGCTGTGACTGAATGGCTCTCTGAAACATAAAAAGGGTGGAGTGACCAGATGCCCAGCAATGATGTCATCAATAGCAGCCCTGTGTGGTTGTCAGGCCTGCCATTCATTCACTCATTCATCCCCCCTTAGGTGTGTGATCTCACATATGCATGCATGTGTGTGTTGGTGATCACACCCTACCACAAATGCGATGGCTTTCCGTAGCTCAACGAGGCAAAAAATTGGTCGGTGGAGGCTCTCACATAAACAGGAGAAAGACCCCCACCTCATCCAGTCATGGCTATGCTACAGTTCCACTGAAGAATTCTGCCTCTGGCTCCCCAGAAATCTCAGCTCTCCCTCTAATATTCTGAATACAACACACACTCATTCTCACTCATACACTTTGGTCAGCACACGCACGCCTTGAAAAATCCCCAAACCATTAAGTTGTTCAGAACGGTACACAAGTCCCCTCCCAATCGCTTGCTTTTACAAGGTGAAACATTCCCGAAAAGAGGGAAAAAACACCTGGTCGTCATAAGTTTCTCTCTTTTTTTTTTTTTTTACTCCACTTTTCCCCTTCGCTCCATTCCATTAGTAAGAGAAAAAACAAACAGTGGCCGTTAACTCACTGGAAAACCGATGCATTGCATCACACAGACCCGCTTTGCCCTTGAAATTCGTCAAAAGCCCAAAAATAATCCGTGAAGGGCAGGTTGGCGTCACTGATACACTCCACCCTACACCACACCCAGCGCCACCAAACATAGACCCACTATGTGTGAACGTATGGAGGTCTGTTCCACTCAGAGGTGGTGTGTTTAGGGTGGGGTGAGTTTGTTTGGTAGCATGTATGTTCGTTGAGTGGGTTGTGTGAATGGTTGGAGTGTCTTAATGGGTGGAGTTGTTTGTGTTTGTGAGCTTGATTGCGATTAACTTTTGGGTTGCAATATGACCTTGTTTATTTGACTCTGTGGGCACTCTGAGTTAACTATTGTATGGCCATAATTGAGTCGATAGCATGAGCTAATATGGTTTTGACGGTGTTTAATCTCATTACTCAGATGCACAAAAGCCCCCTTTTCATTACTGGATTAAACGTTTGCACCTACACCTAATGCACTTTCTTTCAGTTAAGCCACTTTCATTCAAACAAGGCACTGATATCAAGTATCACAGGTCAAAGTTGAAGGTTCACGTGAGGACAGCAGAGGACAGGTTTCCCTCTCTTCCATCTCACGCTTTCTCCGCAGCTTTTATACTCCCTCTTTTCTTTGCTATCAGCCTCCCTTTCCCTCGGGCGACGATTCAAGAAGGCCGTTTTCTTTCAGGTGATGTGGTCCACCTTTGTCTGGTTTAACCTTACAAAGGAATGCCTGGCATTCACCAGGCTGTGCCTGCACAGTGCCGTTAAGGAGAACAAGAAAAGGTGGTGAGCGAGGGAGGTAGAGGAGAGCAAAAAAGACAAAGGTAAAGTAAATTAAGAGAGACAAATAGTTAAGAAGCAAGACAGGAGTAAAGTGTAAAAAGGGGGAGGATGAAGGGAGGAGAGTCGGAGAAAAGGATATAAAGAGACATTCAAAGAAAAGGAAGGAGGGAATGGAAAGCGAATGCTGTAAAGGGAGAGGGGAGTTTCAGTCTTTTCACACGCTGTGGATAAAACTTGAGGCCTCTGAAATTGATATAAATTTCAACAGGGAAATTCCTCTGAGATGGGCTTGGGGCTCTGCCACAGCCCTCAGCTGGCACAGGGGCGGATAATGTGGGCGGGAGGTGATGGGAGGGCATTAAAGGGGAGGAGTGTCAGATAGATGGATGGACGGATGGATAGATGGATGGATGGAGCAGGCAGAGGAGGAGATGTTTTTGGCTGGACTCCCCCTGGCTAACCTGACGCACATTGTTGCTAGGCTCAGTTTCCTCTCAGGTAATCATTTGACACTGATAAAAGAGAGGAAGGGGGGACAGTGGAGAGAAAAAGGATGGCAGTGTTTCCACCCTGGGAAAAAGCTCTCCGGATAGATTAGAGGACAGCCGGGGTAATTCTTCCGTCTGTTGGACCGGGTAAGAGAAAATTGGGGAAAAAGAGAAATGAAGGAAGGTAGAAAATGAAGAAGAGTTGCAGGAAAGAATGAAAGGAGAGTAATTTGCTCCATTTCCTTTTCACACACACATGCACACACACACCACATGCACAAATGTTACTCATGTCCCACATTTTTAAGTGTTTCCACAGTAACTCGTGCACCTTTGTTGCACCGGCACACGTGCACACACACACACACACACAAACACACACAAGATGCTGAAGTATGTGTAAATAGAAAAGTGGCGACTGAATGGTATTTTACTGCTTCTGTATTTGTGGCAGGTTATTATGACCCTGGGTGGTCCCTGCTGAAAAACTCCTATGGTCATTAATCATCAGTCGGGAATCAGATGTCAGGTGTGTGTGTGTGTGTGTGTATGTGTGTGTGAGAGAGAGAAAGAGAAGAGGGTTTGGTCACTAAGGAAAAAGGGAGCAAGAGCACCCACTGCACTGCACTGTGCTGAATGGAAGGAACGGTAAAAAGTGCATGTGTGTGTGTGCGTGTGTGGGTGTGTGTGTGTGAGCGTGTTTGAGGTTAGCCTTGCGTACCAGTGGATATCCTAATCAGCTGAGCTGGTGGTGGGATGAAAGAATGTGAAGCTTATTGCCTGGTAATTGTTTCCAGAATGCAACAGCGCTGCTATATCTCAACCAACACAGCTTTTATAGCAGTGTGTGTGTGTGTGTGTTTGGGTGTGTGGTTGTGCGTGCTAGTATGCACCTATGTTGTGTACCACAAGTCGAGGTATGGGTTCTATATGTGCAGGAGCAGAAACTCATCGATGGGGATCCATAAGGAGTCTTAACACTTGAGCCAAGCTACCAGGCTTTGAGTGATTCTGATGTGAGTTTTCAGTGAGTCCCGGAAAACAACTTTATTACTCCTCTTTGTCTTTTATTTATAGCCTCAAAGGTGCATACAAAAACAAACATGCTATGCAACTGCAATTTCCCTGGCCACAAATTTAACCGATATCCTGCCAATTTTCTGTTAAGATGAACACACTTGCACGCAAACAGTAGAAGCAAAACACCCAGAGATCTGTACTCAGCTGATAAGCTCATCACTCCAGCAGCCATGCAACGATTCACATTCTATTTTTCTTCTCCTTCTCGCTGACAGACTCGTCTCGGCTAGCCGACCCTGACGGAGCAAATGAGAACGAGAATTCCTTCGCAAAACACAAAGACAGACAGAGAAACGTTTGGGTTTGTTTTGTTATCGTTTTCCCAACCATTTCCGTTTCAGAACCAGCAGGCAAGAGAGCAATTTCCCTTTAAGGGAAGAAGCAACTGAATCCCCGAAACCCAAACAGTCAGGTTAGAATAAATAAAGTCAACTGCCGCAGTCTGGAGATCTCAGCAGCACATCCAAAAACTCCACCCCAGTCAGATATTAGGCCCCGTCACTGTGGTCCAAAGATGGGCAAAGTGAATTTTTGGGTGTCTTAAACCAAACCATTATTGTAATGATTTGTCAGAAACAAAAGGTTTAGAATTCTAGGTTGATCGTCGGCTTATTGAAGCCCAGAGCGAAAAGTTTCACACAGTGTGTTAAAGACTTTTATCTCCAGATCACATCTTAATGATCTCATTCATTCTTGACATAGCAATCAGATTTCTCATGGTCGTGACTTAATCATCCCATTATTTTGATAAAAGAGAAAAGGAACAGCAGCATGTAATTCCAACAGTTACATTCTAAAGCCTATTACAGAAGAGATAAGATTTTCATCATGTTGTTAATGAGATGTCAAATGTTATGACAAGATAATTTTTTGTATATATAATGACTTGCATAATTTATTTTGATCTCAGTGATTTATCATCTTGACATAGAGTAATTAATAGCATATTTATAACAGAGATTTTACACAAAAATGTGTGTGTTGCATGAAAGCAAAATGACAACATGTCCTTTTTACTGATCTCAGTTCAGTTTTTAAATGAAATCTGTGGGAGGGTCAGTTCTGTCAGTCTGATAGATAGACTTCAATTGGGAAATAAAGACCCAGATTAATATGAATATTTCAAAATAAGGGGTAAAATGAGACAGACATTAAACCAAAATAACAAGAAAACATTGCTAATATCTTCCAGGTAACATTATTATTAATGTTTTTTCTCCAATTAGTGTATTTGCTATCTCTAGTTAATGAGATAATGAGCTGGTGCCTTCTCTAATAAGATGTTGAGATAAGCTGTGATTTTAGGATAACAGGCCAAACAAACACGCCCGGTCTCCAAAGGCACATCAACAACCTGGGTTGTGACCTTTTGAGTGGCAGCAATCCTTTGCGTGACCTTTACCCCCTACGTTCACACTAAGTAGCTTCTGTGTTCCCACTGCAAATGCCTCGTGAGGTCACTGCGGTCCTCATGCTGTTTTAAGTTCAGTCCCATTATAACAAACTCATTTACTCACTTGACCACTTGCTGACCCCACGAGATCTTTCTAGTTCTGTTTGTTTTGTGTTACAGCCAAATATCCCTGCTGTGAAGCTTGTCTTTGTGAGGCTGTCAGTAGCGCTGTCTGTGAAAAGGCACGTGCATATACACACATGCATCCTGCTAAATGCACACACACGCTCACATTCATATTCAGTATATTGGTGCCCTGTCCCACCTGGCTTCCTGTCTAGCTTTGTGAATGTGTCCTGACCTTAATGCTCTCAGGAACCTCCTCCCTAAACAGCTGTTTCCACGTGTCCCACCATCCTCCAAACAGAAGGAAGCAGAGAAAAGTGCACTGTAGTCACCGTCTCGCAGAATTCTGCTCACACACAATTCGTGGATATCACATCATGAATTTCAAATTCTGAATGGGTAATAAATGCATCTGGGAAAATAGTTTGAATAACACAAAATTGGCTCTCAGTGAGACATTTAGAAATATTAACTGTCGGAAGGGATCATTTTTCGCCTTTGATCATTCCGGGAATATAAATAGGGAACAATATGACCTTGTTCAGAGTGCAGGGAATTAGCCGTAAAGCGCTGGTGACTGAGTGACTGTTTGATCCGTAACACACCCTTTGGGGAAACACTGTTTTTTCATGCAAAATTCATTAAGTTGACTTACTCCGGTGAAATGCAGAAGACAGGGCGGTGCGGGGATGGAAATACGTGCGTGTATATTACACAAAACAAGCTGTCAAAATGGAGTATAAATAAAGAGGCTGTCAACATGTGTGGCAGGTCTTTGCCAACAAACCACAGTTTGTGTCAGGGGAGCAGGGCTAACACTAACTCTCACACACTGCACCTACAGGCAAAGAGTGGCAACTCAGATCTGAAAGCAGAGTGTTCGTGTTTCTCTTCTTCTCTGCCCTCCTTCTGTTTTTCTGCTTTTTGCCCAGTTCCTCCTCGAAAGCCTGCAGATGTGTAGCTATGCGAAAGAAAACAGGCAGCAGTCCTCCAGCTTTGGTTAGCATGTAGAGACATGCCAGAAAAACAAAGACCTCTGAACTGTACAAACAGCACCGCAGAAAAACTGCAGTAAGGACCACCCATGGAGGTGGCAAGTGAACAACTAAGACCAAAACCAGCTTCTTGGATTGGGGTGCTACCAGATAAAGAGCATGACATGCATGGATGGATGGAGAGTTGGAGACAGATGTGCCACATATAGTGTTGTATGAGAAATGAGAAGGACAGAGAAGGGGGTAAATGGAGATGTGGCCATGTCTTAATGCAGCTCAGTATTCCTTACATACACTTTGGATGATTCTATATTTCACATCATACATCCAGTAAGGAAAAAGAATTGAGAATTGAATTGAATTTACAGCAGGTATGCAGCTACTAGTTGTTGATATGTCATAGGTGTATGACTGTAACGCTGTGCAGTGTGGGGCACTAAAGCAGCAGACACGCTCAACGACAATCAACTGTGTAAAATAGATTTATTTGACCAGTAATTTTAAATAAAACGTTATATAAACAGTATTTAAGGTATTTAAAAAAACCAAGACTGTTGCTATACCTGGGAAGAAATCTGCAAACAAACAGCATTTCCAGCTCAGATAAGCTTGCTGGAGGTTTGGTCCAAGCAGATCACTGCTCATGTGTAAAAAACTTCTGAGAGACAGCCAATGTATGTTTTTTCCACCCACCTCAAGGTTGTTCCGGCCTTCAGTAGCTAACCTGTCTTCAGTTCAGAGTATCGATCACTATTATTTTGTGAAGTATAGTAAATATATCCCTTAAAAAATAACCACGATTAGTTGCTTATATTTTACTCAATGAGTACTTAAATGAAGTTGTCATGGTGAAAGACTGGAGTTTGCAGAGACTGTAACTGTTACCATGATCTTTGTCTGACCTTAGCTGTGAAGCTTTCATGAAAAAAAATTACAATTAAAAGTGGGCAGCTAATTCTAAAAAACTTAACCGGTAGCTAATGAGTCTTTTAAGTAAACAGAGTTTTATGAATAATATCTTACGAATAATTTTGCTTAGTGATAGGATTGCATACTGAACCTTAGAGCTGGAAAAGGTCTTTACCCTCTGCATTCTTTTTCAGTACCATGGGCCGTATTACAGAAGTTTCCTATCTTAAGTCTGAAGTTAAGACAGGAAGAGTTTCTAATAGGATTTTTTCTAATTTGGTATAACAGAAGCAAATCCCAACTAATTTTAGGGATCCTATCTTATCTTATCCCATCCTATCCTATCCTAAGTTAGGACATCCTAAATACTCAATCCAACAACAGCTATCAACTTTTATGTCTCTTACCTAGCAACTGATGATGCTGCGCTGTAGGACGTCATTGAAACAAACAGAAACGATGAGCATACATTAAGAAATGGAACAAAAACACTGAATGTGGCGAAACCACAAGTCAGAAAAACTGAAAAAACACAATCTTAAAAAATCTCAAGATGTGCTTATTGGAAAGTTCTGGCTGTAGCTCCTTAGCTAACTGCAGTATCATAGGCCGGGGTGGCCTGCACCTACTAATTAGAATTTTGTCATCAAACCGCAACACATCATTAGGGTCTGCCAAAAGCCTCTCCATAAATAATTCCTGCCTTTTGTTTGGTTGGTTTTGTAAAATATGTAAAAGAGCAGCTACTGGAGTTAACTAACACTACTGTGTCAACTTAGCGGTTATCCTAAAGTTAAGAGAGATTATCTAGGATTGTTTGAAATTAGGATGCTTCTGTAATACACTTTTCCTATTTAAATTAAGATAGAAATATTGACTTAGCAACTGTTCTTCTTCTTGGCTTTTTCCCTAAATCATGTCCTAACTCTAATTACAATGGTTACCAAACAGTTAAGACAGGATTTGCGAGTTAGGAAGTTTCTGTGTCTTGAAATCCTGAACAGACCCAGCAGCTCACCAACACTTAACCAATTAGCACCTTCCTCAATTACAGCTGCTGCCTGCTTGCTGCAGGCCTCGGGCGATACCCCGTATCTCTGCATATCTGTGTTTGTCTGTTTGCACACCGATGGGTGTTTATGTGCAAGAGACGTAAGCTTGGACATGTGCAGGACATCTTTATTTTCTCTCATAGATTTCCTGCTTTGACTAGCTGCTAGCGGAAGGCGTGTCTTTTCTTTCCTGAGACAGACGAATAAACATTATTGTTGGAGCTAAGGCCAGTAGTTTGTATAGGACAAGGTCGTGACTTCTGTCAGTTGTGCATGTGTGTGTGTCTGTGTGTGTGTTCATTGAGGAAAAGACACAAAGAAAGTGGGCTGTATAAATGCATGGAATAACACAAAGGAGAAAATAAGTGTGAGGGGAATACAAGAGACATATAATTGGACACAAGGTTAGACATTACAAACATTATTAGCAGTGCCTGTAAAATCGCGTCTGAGGTTGTACATTTGGTTTTTATAGCACATAATTGTCCATTTAAGTTGCCAAATAAATGTTTTTTTACAACAGTTGCACTCAGCAAGGCTTTTTCCTGCTGCTAACTCCTTGCACAGCATGCTCAGAGACTGCAGCCCGTCCCAGCAAATCCACTGTTATCATTCTGTAACACGTGGCCAAAATCACCAGGAGAGTAATCCAGCACAGTAAAAATTCCAGGACAAACAAACGTTTACACTTTGCATCCAACATCGTGCTACTCTTGGGCTCTAAATTGCAGATAACTCGCAGAGGGACGGAGCCGTGCTTGTGTTTTCTCCAGGCCAATTTCTCGTGGGAAGAGAAATCAGGATGAGAGTTGCAGAGCGAGAACATTTTGATAAACATACTAATGCTTTGTTAGTGTTACAATTACAGTTCAACCCTGTAAATTATCACAAATTCAGACGGCGGAATTTATGAAATCTAACATTTAAAAAAACAGAGAGCATGCTGGGCTTCTCTAATGTCTAATGTCTGAGTGTGTTTGAGTATCTAGATGTCGTGATAGAAGGATACAATTATGTGAACTCAAGCAAAATGTCTGTATTTGTAGTGCATGACCTTTGGATCTGATTTATTTAGATGCCAGAAAAGCTGATGATTTCATCTATAAAAAGCCAACAATTTTTACATAAATATGCTTTCTTTTCTTTGCTTGGGGCTAATCTCCCTTTCTCCTCTGCTTTTTGCCTTATAAAGCTGAAATCATGCGTTCCTGGAAAATATATTAGCCTGTGTTTTGTATGAAACCTAAAGCCACATCACTAACTTTATTCGAATCCCCACTACCACTTAATATCGTGTAACTCTGCATTCCATGTTAATTTATGTCCAGAGCAGCTGGAGTGGATATTAGCTTGGGAAAAAAAAAGACATAGACAAGTACATATGTACATGTGGTATACAGCAACTCAGATCCATGTACACTTCCTGACCTTTTCTTTATCATCTTTGTCCCTCTATTCTCTTGTTCTCCCTCCTCTCCAGTCTCTTGCTCTCCATCTTCTACATATTTCTCCCTTGGTGTGTGTTTTAAAGGCTGAACCCTCAACCCAACCAGTGGGCTGTGGTTCCCTCCTAAACCATTCACATGGAACTGGTTAGAAAGACATTCCTTCCATGGAGGGAATGTCTGGCACCAAGCGCCTGTAATACAGAAATCATAAACGGGAGGTCCAGCCTAATCACATCCCGTGGCACTCTCACCCTCTCTGAGCTCCCTCTTCCTCCTTCCTCTTCCTCTTGTCCTCTCTGAGGAGTTATTAAGAAGGAGATGGGGAGAGAAAGAGCATTAGCTGATCCTATCTTTTCCTTTCCTGTGTAAAATAAGGGTGTAAATCACTTGTGGAAATCGAGCGGATCAGATTCTGGTGGTTGGCAAATATTCTCGCTTATCTGATCCTCTGCCTTCAACCCCCTGAGAAGAGGTGTTTTATATTTCCATAAATAAATAGATAAAACATTATGGATGCAGTGCACAGAGAGGCCGCTATGTTGTTTTGTTTTGCAGTTGCTATAACACTCACCCAAAATTTCTGTCAACAACAGGGATTTAATGAGACGTTCAAGAATGGTTAAAGTTTGATTAATCAAGGCTGGCTGGCTCTCTGCAACTCATTACATGTGGGAGAGAAATCTGTTCCTGCACTATAACTGCACCGAGAAGAAAAAAATCCACAAGTATTTCATGAAACAGAGCGCATAAAACAAGTGCATATGTGCACCAGTCAGGTGTTGGAAATCTCACTTTTGTCTCCATGGGTCAGGGAAAGTATTCAAATATCAGCTTTTTTACGACATTTTGAAGCTCCTGCACTTCGCAGGCAGGAGTTCTGTGCATCTTACAAAGAGCTGTAATAAAGTTCAAGGTGTAAATTCATACAGATTAGTAAAGATTAAAGCTGCATTGTTAAATATTTTTATATCAATAATGAAAACAATTTCTGAGTGTATATGAGAGGCCCCTTAATGAACTTACGGGCAGTTTTTTGCCCAACTTTGCAGTTCCTCTCAGCTTTACAGTGCGGTTGAGCTTCTTTCAGTTAATTGCCTTTTCTGTCTTGGTTGGTTGGTAAAGTCTCACTGCTCTCATCCACAGCAGGCCGCTATTTTCCAGCACAACAGTTCTGACAAACAGCCACAATCTGCCCAACAGAAAGCTGGATACAGACTAATTTAACAACTCTAGCGGTCAAAGAGCCAAATGTTTCCCTCGGAGGTTGGTAGAGAGCAAAACAAGAGTCTCTGTGGCTGCACGCAGAGACAGCAAGGCAATTCTGGACAGCGAGGCAGCTCAGACATACAAATAAGTTCTCTAGACAGCAATTACTTTTTTTCTGCCATAAAATAAAACAACATTAAATGCAAGTAGTAGACTAACAAGCCCTTCAGAGCGGTACCTGAATGCAGCACATGAGTAGGGTCATTAAGACATCCATCATGACGACTGTCAAGGAAAGTAAAGTAAATGTAGAGTCATGCTTTCCAAGAGAAATTGACAAACCGCATCACTATAAAAGGCAAGCCAGTGTGCCAGAGTTGGTTTTTTGGGACGCACTTGCAGGACATCAAAGGGCCAATCGAGTGTTGTAACAACTCAAAACATGGTAACCTGGACGAGTTGCAGGGACAAATGCACTTGGATAAAGGCAATGCTCTTCAGCAGAGTTAGGGCGCCCAACAATCTGCTTTCATAAGACCGCATTCTGTTGTCCAGGCAAGCTCTGTGGTGAGAGAGCTAACAGCCAAGATGCTGAAACTATATTCAGGAAGAGAATTTGTGAAGGAGAGCCCTATCACTGCTGCTAAGCTACTAACACCAGACACAGTAAAGTGCCCTAAAGTTTCAGTTTATCTCAAGAACCTCATGGAGATGAAAGGTAAGCCCGTTTTGGAGCTCAGTGATAGCAAGTGCCTGTGTGATTTGGCCTTCATGCCGGAGCTTGAGGTTCAGAACTGAACCTCAAGCTCAGAACTGAACCTCAAGCTCCCAAGACCCGACCAGCTTCTCAGCTCTCAAATGTAAAATCATTTGAAGTGGATTTAAAGCCATTGGCAAGTGCAACTGGAAAGAGAAAAAAAAAACCTTTGCATTTTCCTTCTCTACAAAAACAAAAGCCCTCTATGACATCTGAATGTGCTGGTGAGTGTGCAAAACTCCTTCAGGCGTTTGAGGAGCGGTTTCAAGACATGAAACATAAACAAACCTGAACATCTTTTTGCCACAGTGTTTGATGTGGAACCAGCTGATGAGTCTGACAACCTATGACTTACAGACTGACCCCAAACCAGCTGTGAGCAGCATCAGCATCACTACCATCTGACATAAAAGACCCTCCGCCAAAGAGAAGCAGTTCCAACAAATGCATTAGAGGTTAGTATGATTTACTGTTTGTGTTCAATTATTAAGTATGGCCCGCGAAGGATGTTATAAAAATTGAAATGGCCCTTGATAGGAAAAAGGTTCACCACCCATTTTAAATCAGTGGTTAAAGTAATAATTAACTGATTTCCTTCCAAAGGGGTGAATGGGTTGTTGGTACTGGCACAAGCTGGAGATCCCACAGATGTCCCTGCCTCTGTTTCCTCCTGTTTCTCCACTGCTGCTGCACTTGGACCCGATTCATCCTCTTGGATAGAGGGGATGAGAAACAGGGCGGCAGAGGATTGCCTCTGTCCCAATGCTTCATCCATGGGGACAAACCGGTGCCAAGTAGAAGCAGTGGGTTTTCCACTTCACGTTTCCTCTCCTGACCCCTGGTTGCTGAAATTCAAGAACAGATAAAATAAAACCCAGGTTCCTCCTTGGCTATTATTTGCTGCATGAAATGACACTTTGAATGGAATTACAAGGCTGCAGGTGATTAACATTAAAAATGTGCACTTATGTGTTATATTTGAGAGTTGTGCAAATGCATTTGAGATACCATTATACTTAACTAATCATTCCCTGTATAGACTTAGAGTAGTTCTTGCTCTTTGTTAGCAATGACGAACTTGTCATGCAGACTTGGTATGTCTTTCCTGTCACAAAAAACACACACACAGATGCTGTCACCACCACCTTAATGAAAGAGCTACGTGCGAGAAATCTGATAATTGTTTTAATTCCAAGTGCTCACCCAATCTGTCTCGCTCTCACCCTCCTGTCTGTCTGATTCTGGGTCTCTCTCTTTATTTTGCACTGTAAGTGGCACCTCCACATCTCTCTTGGTTTAGGTTTCTAAAGGAAACACTCCATCATAAGAGCTCTGAAAAACTGGCTGAGGGAAACAATGGTGCCCTTGAATTTATCCCGCTCATTTTGCATGTAATGATATCTAGATTAAACACAATATTATTGTTGGCCCATGCAAGCCAATCACAATTTTCTCTCACCCATGCATCAGAGTATGGTGCATGTGGAAATAGTTCTTATTTCAAAACACCAGCTTTACTTACAGCTTCCTGATGGTAGTTTTTTGGGGGAAGGGTAATCACAGCGAAGGGAGGGAAGGAAAACTGACGGGGCGAGGGAACAAAAAGTCATCTCGAAAAATCAACTGTTGCACTGCAGAGGGAAATAATAAGGCAAGGGTTCATGTTGTTTCACCCTAACATCAATGTCTACAGTTCAAGGTTCAGAATCAACAGTGGCTTTGATGTCAAGGGCACAGCTTGTGGTTAATTGAATAGCTCAGCATTTATGGAAATGCAGTTATTAACTCTCTTACATGGAGTTATAAGAGAGGATCAATGCCAAGTTCAAGTCTGTGGGTTTAGTATGGAGCTAGAGCCAAGAGGGGGTTAGCTTAGAATAAAGACTGGAAGTAGTGGGAAACAGTATATATAGAGGAGCAGCAGCTAGCCTGACAGTCCAGAGTTAAACAGTCTGCCTTCCTGCATCTCTAAACCTGAGAAGTTAAGATGTTGTATCCTGTTTTTTTGTACACAAAAAGACATGAAAAAAAAGAATTTGTGTTATTGAAAAAAGTAGGTTAAGAAATACTTACACTGTTGGTCTCTGACCCCAACTAAAAACCCCAGCCCTTCTAAAACCATGATAACCATGAACTATGATAACACAGAGAAGATTAGTATCAAGCCTCTTAGCAAAAAGCAAAGAAAATTCTTAAATAAATAAAGTCAAACTATTTTTCAAGGGTAACTTTAGTATTTTTTCAACCTGAAGCATATTTTTCCATGTTTTTGTGTGACCTAAGGGGACAACAATCTCCAAAATTTGTCCAGTATTGAGCAACATCGCTGCAGCTGGCAGCATCAGTCTGCAATGTCATCTCTCTGGGAAATTGTGAATCGTCTTGAAACACACCCGCAGCATGCTCTCATGTGCACCCTCAGTGACAGGCTCACACAGAGGGCCAGTAAAGAGACTCACCGGACCAGTTAGGTGGTAAAAACTTTGTGGACTTTGTGACCCGCCGCAGGACCATTGTTGCAGCAGCCCACTAGGATTTGTTTCGGTATGCTAGATTGTCAGTACACCAATGTGGTCAGACCAGAAATCAGCTCACTAGTACAAGAGGAATTTCAGAATCCAGCAGAATCCCCTTCATTTCTGAGAAAGGAACCTGGCAGCATCTCAACACAATTGATTTTAATACAACAAGCATCTGAACTTTTACTCTGCTTCATAACAAATATTTTCTCTCTACTACCACCAAGCTCCCAGCGTTCTTGCCTTAATTTCTCCCCTCTCATCTATCTCTTCACCTGGGTCCCCTGAATAACAGGAGCACACAGGAACGTAGGGTAATCTTTCTGGGCCAATGTGCTGGGCTATGCCTGGGCTCATGTTGAGGCCAACCTAATCACCTTTCGGATCAGCTTGAAGAACAGAGGAGGCTGTACCTTTTATCCCAAACCAAAGTCAACAAGGCAAGATTCCTGGGAAGCATTGCAGACATTCTTGAAAGCAGAAAAGAGGGGTAAAAAAACAGCCATTGACCCCTGTCTCTCCCAAATTTAAGAGGAGCAGAGAGTTAAGAAGGAGAGAAGAGGGCATGTGAAAAAACTCTGCAGGGTATGTAGGGTGCTAGAAATGGCCCACTAAAGTTTCCATTGTACTTCCTAATATTATGAGTAAATGACCTCAAGGAGGTTGACTAATTCAACTTTTCGCACCTCTTAAAAGTCAAACTACTGGAGCTCTATTTGACGTTGAGAATGGTTCCTTACATTATCAAACACCTCACTATCCTCACCCCTGCTTCCCCTGCTGCTCTGTTAGATGATCTTTTTGTTATTTAACATCACCTCTGTCCCCCTCTGCGCTTCTGCTCCTGTGCTGGGCCTTGGCCGATGACCCGAGGTAATTAATAACTCCCCTAACTAGGTGCTGTTTGCACAGATGGACCTCCTCCTGCAGAACTGGCCTTCCTTTTCGTCAATGCTATTTCCTCCCTCCCGTCAGCCTGAGCTATCACATGCTGTGTAAACACTGACACTCACCGAACATGCCAAGCACAGCAGCGCTCCTGTAAGAGTACTAATGTGTGAGTCAGTTTGCCTCAGGGTTGCCCATGTAGGCTTTGTGCCTGTACATTTGATTTTTGTGCACCTCATACCCTTGTTAATAGAAGAATATGTGTTCAAACAGCAACCTCAACCACAGGTAAGAAGAGAAAATAAAGGGAAAATAAAAGAAAAAGAGCAGAAAGAGAAAGATGAGGTAAGTGGAAGAGAGAAAGTCAAGAGTGGTGGCAGCAGGCGTATGGGATTGGAGACATTTTGGCCAGGGATGTCAGAAAGGAATCAGTGAATAACTTGGCTTGTTTCTTTGTGGTGAGAACAGCATGGGCTGGAGGCTGAAGCCAGAGCCCACAATGTCTAGCCTGGAAGGTTCTCTCATTAGAGAGATTGGAGCGCGCAACCTCCTGGGAACCGCAGCGCCAGAGTGCAGCACTCATCAGAGCCCTGGGAACACTCTCTCCCAAGGCCGTCACAGGTATGAAGTTATGGAGATCACAGATTTTAGTGTTTTATTTTTCCAATGAAGTCTTGTCACTCTCATCCCCGGCCTCCGTGCACCATGTGTCTTAAGTTTGTGGCGATGATTGGGCTTGCCATTCGAATATCCCACCCCACTGTGTTTGTCAATTGAGAAAGTGTCTGAGAATATCCAATGAGACATGAGAGGAGTTGCTACGCTGTGTCCAACGCCAGAAAACTCTGCTTTGAAGGAGCGCAAAGGCATGCCAGTGTTTTTTGTTAAAACACTCGTTTTATGGCTTTCAGGGAGCGGGGCTTTGCTGGTTGGCAGGAGAAATGACAAAATACAGAAAAGGAGAAAGAGAGGCAAGGGGAGAAAACAGGCAAAGGGCACAAACATTGCAGTGTGGGGTCCTCTGTGTACGAATCATTGGACCATCTGCGGCAAGGTCTCAGAGGCGGTCTTTCATGTTCCCCCTTTAAATCTGGAGTAAAAACATTTGAACCTGTGTACTCAGCCGGAAACCATAAACGGTCAGGAGCCCTAACAAGATCCATGCACATGTAATTAAAACAATCAAAAAGTCATAGGGATACACATGTAGAAGTGCGCTCTCTCCTAAATTACCCTTGGCATGTGGATCCAATAGCAGGCCGTAAAATACATGTATATTTATACTTTATAGAATCTCACTGAACCTTTTTTGCAGGGATGCCCGTTTGCTTTAGGGATAATGAGAATACTTTTTAAAGGTCATTATTGAGTTAGCTAGTGAGTTTGACTGTTATAATGCTGTGTGTGTGTGAGTACATGTGTGTGTGTCTATGTGTTTTGCCTGAATGACTGACTGCCTGACTGCATGATTTCTGTTAGACCCTCTGTCTGGGTTTTTCTTGAGCTTAAGTGCGTGTGGCTTGTCAGTGGCTATATTCAAAACTTTGTTCAAGTTTCATTCATATGATCAGTGTATGACTATGACCTCAACCAAAGAGCTGTGCATTCATGTATCACATGGCTATTAAAGGTCCTCAAACGAAGCTGACAAAGGTCTGGAACAGGTCAAATGAAACATTTCAGGTTAACAGAGTTCAGACTTTTCTATCTACATACAGTTAACAAAGTAGCATAGAAGCTCTGATTGTTCTTTGTTAAATTTTAGAGAACTCTACAATCACTAATCTACAAATTATAGCTATGATTCTTTCAGGAACCTTGTATCATTAAATTGTTTTTTTTGCAATTATATCAACATTAGTTCATTTAATATTCTTGTTTAATTTGTGTAGGGTCACACTGGGCTGCGGCCTGACCAGCAAACTAATCTTATTTCCGTTATTTTCAAATTTTGCAGGATCCCCCACATTGGCTGCACATAAAGTGACCAGATGAGAGTGCATGATGTTTGGGACCTAGGTCGGCATTGTCACATGACCAGAGGAGTTGTGGCCTCCAGGAGGTTTTTTACGGGTCAGAAATGTATAACAGTTTCATCAGCCACAGTTCCAACAGTCTCAGCTGCTCTGTTGCTGCTTTTCAGCATGATTCAAAAAATGTTTCTCTACGCTTTATTGGATTTCATAAGGTAGCAAGGATCCATGAGTATTTCCTTCCCCACTCTTCCAGGTACCTGGATCCATCAGGTAACTGCACAACTTGACATGACAAGTTTTTTGTCAGTCATAGTTTAATTCAAATAATATAAACATAATATAATATAATATAACATAAAGAATCAAAGCTATGTGCTATTACCTTTCCATACGCTGTGACACTTTGCGGCACTCCTGTACATGGCATAAAAAAAACTACAACAGCCATAACTCACGTAAGCTAATGGCTTTAAAAGGCTGAACCCCTGCTGTCTGCAGCCCGTGCTCGTTTCTGGGCAACACCAAGGCAGTGTTTCACAACTACTATTATTTAATTTTTATTGACTGTGACTAATTAAAACTCTGGTTTCGTCTTATTTCCAGGACAAACAGTATTAGCAGTTTTTGGACCACTGCTTGTAATATAGAATGGTGTCGGGTATTTTGGGTATGTCTGGTCACACTTGCACTGTAGAGTAAAGGAAAATATAACTATGGCAAAGTAACAGAAGTGCCAAGACAAGTTAATCTAAAAAAGAACCTCTTGCAGTCCTTTTCTTTAGGAATCGAATGTGAAAGTGATGCTAAAAGTGATTATAAATAATGTGAAATATTAATATTAAATATAATATCCAAAGATTGTTTAGATTTCCATCTGAACAGGTGGATAAGTTGGTGATAATCATTTAAAATTATACTGCTTTAAAGTGGTTAAGCTACTGTTAAACACAGCTTCAGCACACATCAATGCTTTTTAGTGCTGCCTCAACCCTCATTACTGCAACTCACAGAATATACTGGTTGTAAAATGGCCATGGCCTTGCTTTAATGTAAACTGGGAAATTAAAAAAATGTGACAACCGGTTGATTTCTCTCTGGAAATACTTTCAAGGCACCAGACTTTATGATATACAACACAAGCTAACCCAAGCTAAAGCACTGTTGTTAGCCTTGTTAACTTTATCTGCATGAGTTGAAAATGCAAAGATGAATTTGTGGACTCACACAAATTAACACCTCATCACAAGAACTTTCTATCTTTGTAAATTTAAAACATAAATGATAAGATCAGAGGGAGTGCTTTAATTTTGTTTTACAGCCGCTGAATGTGCAAAAAGTACCCTCTAAGTGCCAAGTACAGGGCCTCAGAGGAGCAACTCTCTCCTGAAACCTGCAGGTGTTTCAGGAGTGGTTTCAGTCCTCAGCAAAAACAGCAGGCAGCTATACATCTGGAGCTTTTAAAGCAGGTTCACTCTTTATTTTAACAAACTTTTGTGGCTTAGCGTGTGCTTTCAGACATATGGACAGCTGGTTGTGATTGAGTAAAAGTGCTGGGTATGGGACGTGGGCACCACAGGTGAATAAGTTTCAGCCGCCTCAAAGCCATGACTCAGCACTCCTACGCCTCCATGGCTTTCACTCTGACGGCAGAAAAACAGCACTAATCATGATGAAAGTGTTGAATAGGGCATGTGTTCAACAGCCAAAAACTGTCACTGACTTTAAGGGCAAACACAAGCAAATTTTTTGCCGACACCGCTTATGACTCTCAGCTCAAGTCACATCTAACCTTAAATGTTCCTGTTTTTCACAATAACAGCTCTGCAAAGTACACAGTTGCTACCCTCATCATTTTCGTCTACGTCAATCCTCAAAGGTTAAGAGCTCCTTTTTTTGTCCCAAAATAGCCAGCCAGAAGCTTTTCAGCGTTTACCTCATGACTTATGTGACTGAAAAGGCTTCCTGTATGGAAAACTTGGTGATTAATTTTGCCCCCAGCATCATAACTGTGTTGACTGAATTTGCCATGCAGGGACACACATCCAAGTTGGCCCAGCCTAAATGAAAGGCTGAACATTCCCACTGCAAAGAGAAGCTGCTGAAAGCTGACATGCCCTCCTCTGCAAATACTGAAAGCATGTCTTCGATTAAATTATTTTGACACAGGAGAGGGTGGGTGCTGTATTCAGGCCATGTGCTAAATTAGGAACTCTGTATCCTTTGGTTGCTTGCATTGCTTTGACTGTTATTAAAATGAAACTAAGTGCCACAGCTTAAATCGCTGATTCACAATCTCTTAATTCCAAGTTTTGGACATCTGTCTTTGTCAAAGCAAAATTTTTTTGAACACTTTTAAATGTTTTGAAAAGATAAGTACTTGGATATAAAACAATGTAACATGTGTGACAGCATGTAAACTAATTTTCACAAGGTCAGTCTGTCAGTTTGAAACTAACCACAAGCATAAATGTGAACGGCATCATTAGTTGGGCAATCTTGGCACAAAATGCACCACTATTACCTAATGGCGGATCAAGCATTTGAGCATATTTCTCAAAGCGAGAATGCTTCTGGAAGCACTTAACTCAAATTCACTGCATCTGGCAGAACTAATCTAAAGAAATAATCAGCTAAAATCACATATCATCGATCTATAGTGCAGAGTTGTATGGCCAGTCAAAAGCCTGAAGGTATGATTATTTTTATCTGTATTTTCTGACATATTTTGTAATTTGCCCTTGTGCAGATTATGTATGCTAACCACAGTCTAATGGGCTGTATTTTTGGGTGGACCAGTTTTTAGGCCTGAACAATTTCCTACTGTAAATCTATATCAATGCAAAGTTGTCATGGGACATGGTATTAAAACTTTCATGACCAGTTGCTTTATTATGAGAACAGAAGAAAATATTCATTTTCTCATCACTCATGGCAGACTTTGTTTGCCCAAGAGTCCTGGTCCTTTATCCTGTGTATGTTTTGTATGTTTTTCATGTCCTTGGCTGGATGAAACTGAGGTGCCATCATGCTAACTAGTGATAACTGGACAATCCACCCAGACATGTTGCATCAATGCCTTCACCCTTTGCCAATCTTTGCTTCATCCTTTCCTTTGCATTGTCTTATTTGTCTTATTGTCTTATTTATAAATGCACTTAACATTTATAATTAAAAAATCATGCAATTTCACTAACCACTCCCTCTGACTTCAATACAGAATGACAGAAATTGTTGTTCTTTACCTTAACTGATTTTAGTTTGTAACTGTCAAGTTAAGTAATGCATCTGTGTGCGCATTACTGTCAGATCAATGTCTATCACCTTGTATAATATCTCTGAAGCATAAGAAAACAATCCAAAAAGTCCAGCTTGAGTAACAGAGCCTTGAATTTGAAGGCTTATCAGGAGGTTAACACTTTACATTAGTTTGTAATCTTAAAGGAGGAGTATAACATCTGCAGAAAGGCATCAAGACAGAGTTATTTTATCTGTCTTTATGACAACTGCCACGTAAGCAGTCGAAATATTTGCTCACAGTTTGATGCTCACAGATGATGCATTGTGTTGTTGCAAGGGTCTGCAGCTCTCTGAACATGTTCTTATCAAGTTTGATGCCAGTAAGCAAGTGCACCTCATACAGTGCATGAAATCACAGATGTAAATCTCTTGATTCATGTGGATGTGTCAGTTGTTGTTGAGGGTTGAGTTTTGTTTTTTTCTCACCTGCAGCTGTTTGATATTTCAGTGACTTGGGAGGATAATGTGGAGTGTTACTGAAAGTCCAGCAGCAATGTCAAGATCAAGTATGTTCCCAAAACATTTAACATTAGAGAAGAGGTAAGAGAAATGACAGAAAATTGGGTTAAGAGATGGTCAAATATTTAGGTTCTTGGTCAACATGTTAACCCTGGAGCCTTGAGGGTGCTCTCTATCTATTACCATCTTGTTTAGCGCAGAATAGTCTCTCCTTTATATATGTCTATCTCTGGACCTTCAGTTCCCACCAGTCCTCGAACAGTCATGTGAAATAAATATCTTGCAAAATGCGTTCCAGAAAGTATCCACACTGAGGCCAGATAATCCTGGTTCACATCCTGAAGCAGTGACAGAGGCTTTGCTCTGGTTCACAGTTGTTTTAAAGAACTGCCCTTAACAGTGTGTTTAGGTGTGCGTGCACTGTTATTCGAGTTTCCCTTACCATGAACACACCTTACAGAGAGTACAACCTGATAAATCAAGGCCTCTGATCTCCCGGCCAAGAATTCCAGACTGCCTAGGCTGCACCATTGAGATCCGTGAAATACGGAAACAGCGGCTCCGCACACCAAAAATTCAAAGAATGCCATTAGACTTCATTTGTTTTCTGCTGAATTGACAAGGGGAGGCAGGGGAGGGAGATGAAGACATTTTCTGATTTCTGAACAATTGAAATAATCCACTTCTAACCACAGCCACATGTTGTGCTTTAGGTGGACCACACACGAATACCAAGACACGCATGAATTAATGCTAAGTCACATGCAAAGGCACACAAAAAGAAAAACTGCAGAACGAAAGAGCATGAATGGATCCCACAAAGACATGCAGCCAGAACAGTATATACATCATGATATGTATCATATGGATCAAAATATGGGAAGCTTTATGCTGCATCAGAACTGATTTTTACCAAGCAGCTTCCATCCCATCATGCTGTCTTCAGCCAGTTGACGATCAGGATTGGTGTATGGTTACATGAAGGAAGACAAGGTGGGTGGAACACAAGGAACTGCACAGTATTTTAGAAGAAGAAACATCCTGCAGCTGCAGCCTCAACTGTTGCCTTCATACCTTCTTCATGTCTTCTGTGTATACATAGTTTCTGAGGAATGTTCCAGGTGTTTCATGGGTTCCTATGAGGTGAAATCAAAAAGAAGATGTCAAGTGTTCGTGATGAAGATGTTGTTTTCTTGGATTTGGCCACCAAAAGCTGCACAGGCTGCAGGAGTGAAGCAGCAAAAGTGGCAGGATTTTCCTTTTTGGGTGATTTATACATCAGCTCTGATTAGTAGAGAAACGAACAAAAGAAACAGTGAACTGATGAAAATTCAAAGCCAAATGTGTCCAAATATCTGCGGATTTTTCTTTAATTGGCTAAATGTGTTTGAGAGAGAGTGTGTGTGGGCATGTATGTGTGGAAGTATTAAAGGAGACACTGTGGGCCGAGTCACACAACTGGAATTTGCACAAAGGGGAGCTGAAAGTGTAAGCTAATGCCCCTGATCAAAAGCCACAAAGAGGACATTTGACAACACAATTTGAGCTAGAAGCCCACAGTTTGGGCTTAGGTCTTTGTTGTGGTTTAGGCTCTCTGTTTCCATCTTTTCATGTCCTTTCAGGAATATAAACACCATGCACACATAACAAACTGCAAAGATTCTCCCGCCCCAAGGCTTTGCAAGGTGAGAAAAAGCCTCAACATTGATATTTAAAGTAAGAGGAAACAGTCTAAGTGCCAAAAAAGCATTGGTTTACGTGTTATCCTACATGTGGGTTAAGTTCCCTTTCTCAGAAGAAAATAGAAGTCATATGTGTGACTTCTAACGCTGACGGTTGAGCTTGTCCCGATCAGCCAGCAACTGACTATAACTGGACAAAATGAAAAAGCAGCTTTGTTGATCCTTTACAGGCCAAGTCCCATTAAAGGAAAATGGGATCATACATCCTCCTTACTCTTTCCATACAGGTCCTTCATAAAACAAGTGGAACAACAACATATCTTCAAATTACATTTACAATTTCAGAATCCAAAGTAAAACTTCAAGTCCCATCCTTAGTTTCATGCTTGTCAGGTTGCTGCACAAAAGGCAAATTCTGAATGAAAACACTCACCATTTTAGTGTATCACTGCCGCAGAGCATAAAAAGGAGCTGGATGCTCATCAAACTGCAGCTTTTGTGGAGAACAAGAGAAAACATCTCCAAGCATGTCAGATTTTACGGCCACATATCACCACGTCAATCTCAGAAACAGGTCATCTCTGCAGAAAAAAGGGAAAGCATTTGGATGGACCCGATAACCCTGGACCTCAAAAGGCAGTAGGTCATTTCAAGTGCTATTTCCTCAAATAAAGTGAACTACTTGCAACCCTAATTGATGTACTTCCTTGTAAATTGTAGGTTCCTCTTAAAGATGTACAATTTGTTCATCTATACTTCGAGAGTCAATCATCATTATTAAGAGGATTAATTAACAATGTCTAACTGAAAAAAATACCGTAAAGATTTTTTCCCATTTTATAAGACAAAAAGTATACAAATGGGTTAAATTTTACAGATGTACTAACAGAGATAGAGTTTAAAGATAGAAAAGTTGTTTAACAGGCAATGCCTCATGCTAAGGAGAGTGAGATGGCACGAAATGGCACGAAAATGATGCACTGATGTTTCTCTTTATGTTTTCAGAATGTTCTTTAGACCAAACCTTTGATAATACAAAGAATTATATTGGAGTTGAGCTTGCAGATGTATTTATGAGCATGGAGATGTCAGAGTCATCTATCAGGAGTCAGAGTTTGGCTGGAGGAGATCTTATCCAACCCCAAAGACCACATTTAAATACAGACAGACATAAAATCTCCCTCCATGTACAGAGAATTGATTGTATATGGTAGCTTGGTATCTTGTGATTATAAAGTTCCTGTAGTTAGATCTAGTTACTGTTGATCACGTGGTGAGAACTGAACCATTTGCTTTACAATTGAAACAAACTTTGATAAAAGCTGTGAGATGTTAGAACTTGATATTACTTCCAACTTAGAAGCTGGGTCACAACCTCATGGCATCTTTTTAAATACAAGGGGTACCCATTTAGCTTCTGTAAGCTAACTCAAAGGTAAACTCATATTAGGTAATAATGGATGCTCATTGAAACCTCACCAAGTAAAAAGTTCCTAGAGGTGTTAAAAAGTGAAAGCGACTATGAACCATCTTTTTCTAAACCTTACCAGGTTGTGTTTTTGCTTAACCATAGCCAAACTGTGACTATTTCACAAGGTTAGCCACATGTCAAAAACTCTAAAAGGGCTTTAAAAAGTGACACCAAGGGGGCGGGGGGTGACCGAGCATCTATATGTGACAATTTTAAAGTGGGAATGTGTCTAGGTCTCATGCTACTTTTGTGTTTGGGGACACTGAAGAAATATATTTTCTTTCTCAATGACTTTGTGGGAATGAGGAACTGATATAAGTCATTCTAGGCCCAGTCATGTCACCTGATTTGTAATTTTCACCCGAATAGGTGATGTTTTAGGTGAGATGTTTGGAAAAGATCTGACACTGTATCTTTTTGAAGTTCTTAGCCGTGCTCCATTGAAAAAGTTGGGTTGTATCTACATTTTCCTGTAAACTTCAATGGAGTTTTTACTAGCTATTGCTTTAATGCCCTTTTAATGAAGTGTGGCCGGGAGCCTGGGCTCAGTAAGAGGTAATTAGTTTTAATGTCAAAACGTCCAAACTGAGACTAAACTGACTCTGCGTCTTGAGTTAGCAATATAACTAACAGCTCGCACAATCAAAACAAAGAAATTCAAAAGCACATTAACTGTACTGTACACACACATGCTGCCATACACACATGCAAATGCCTAGCCAGGTGTATCCACTCAGGAGGTATAATACACCTCAGGCCACATTTTATTGGCCCTTATAGCTAATAAAAGCCGTGAACCTTTCTGTGGCAAATACCTGCCTGCTCAGAGGCAGAAAATTACATGCTAGCATTAGATCATTTTGAAACAATGTCCATATTTTTATGTTTTTTATTTGAGCCTTGTGGCTTATACGTCTGAGCCTGTACATCAGGGGGCTCGTATAAGCTGCGTTTTAACACGCCATTATGTTGTAACGTTGAGACAGCCTGCTTCTGTTGCATATTCTGCTTGTCTTTACCAGCTTTGGGTGACCACTCTCTGGCTTTTTCCCCTTGCTGTCTGTGTCAAAGGGACAAGTTTCATGAGGTATGCCAGTGTGGGCAAAGAATGCTGAAAATGTGGAGGAATTGCTAAGATCGGATCGCAGTGTGCAGGGGGTGAGACTGGAATTTGGTGCCATTGATCGCATTGTGCTTGAAGCACAGCGGAGGAGGCTTGCACTTAATGTAACTCGGATAGGAAGGGCATCTACAGCACATACAGAGTATCATTACAAGGGCGACCACTGCATCTTTATTTTACAACTTTAGAACAGGATATGATTATTCAGTTGTGGAAACTACATTTTTTATAGTTACACACTCTGACTGATCCTCCCCGTATCCCCCCTCCTCTCTTTGTCTGCGTGTCCTCTGGACTCCCTATGAGAGGCCATGATTGATGGCAACAGGTCAAACATTTTGGCAGAGGATCCAGCTCCAGGCTGCTCCACCTCAGTGGGAGCAGCCTGAGGCTACTAAAATACACCTGACCCTTGCTCTGTGTTTGACCTGGCAGATAAAATAAATACACACATCGCTCCATGGAAAGCTTTCCTCTCTCCCTCGCTGTCTCCTCGCCTGAGCTAAATAAATGAACAGATAGCACAAATAAGAATCTTTTTCTTTTTTTGTCTTCTCCAAGAATTTTTTTTTTCTCAATCCTTCTGCATTGCAAATTTTTATTTTCTCTTTTAACAGTTTAGGTAACTGTTTTTCGGACTGATGAGAAAGAGGAAAACAAAGAAATTCATTACACACCATTGCTTAACCAGTCATGTCATGGGGGGATGCAGCTTGAATGACGACATTATTTGCCTGAGAAAAAGAAAACAGATGAACAGAGGCTGGGGGAATTATTTTACCGTCCCAGAATCCCCTGACGTCTGGTCATGCTCTCGACATGCCAGCAATCCAGCTGCCTCACTGCCCGTTTAGTCAATCAGAGCTATACCTTCCCACTTCGTCCAGTCCAGCAGCTCCCCCCCGGATTTATTTTAACTACTGTATCTACAAAGAAGTCTAGACATGCAACTGATGATTCTTTTGTAAGTGAAAGGAGGTGGAAAAAAAGAGGAGAGAGAGGGAGAGAGAGAGAGACAGACTGACGGGAGCATTCCTTCCAGTTCCTAAAAAGGGAACACAAAGACACATATTTGCCATAGTTTAGAATGGAGGAAGAAAAGCTGAAAGACTATGATGGGTGATATTTGTAAAAAGTTTATGAGGCAAATATAGAAAAGTGTAGAGACAAAAGAATGCAGCGTTTGTCTGAAAAACACGTCAGATTAGAACAGAAAAGATTTTTGCTTCATCATTGCTGAGTTTCATGTCCTCAGAGTTTTCTTGTTCATGAGTATGGACATGCAGTAGATCTCAGTTAACTCAACTGGTTTTCAGGCTAATTTATTGAAGAATATAGAGTTCCTACTCTACCACAACCCAGGTATTATATGCAAACTTGATAGAGAAGACTCCTAATTATATACTAGTTAAAGGCTTATGTGACCCAAACACCAACAAGACATATTTTAGCGATATCCAGCTAAGGAGTTAGCTTCAGTTTTTATGTGCTTAGATTTGAGAGACTTGCCTCTTTAAGTTCTGTCCCCATCTAAATATTATGAGGGTAAATGATACTTTGTTTTTGTTTCTCAGTTCTTTTAAAATTCATCAGCATTTTGTATTTTCAGAAGTTGTGTACCAACTCAAAACCTCAGCACATAAAACTAAAACAATCTCAACGGCTGGATGCCACAAGGGGGAAGAGAGAAAATATGTTTACTTGTAATTTAAGTGAACAGTTGCTTAAAAGGAAAATATTGGTTGATTACAACATGAGTCTAAAATCTGTATTTATGGTAACTGGTTCTTAACGTCAGACGATCAGACAGGCCATAAACAAGCTGACACTTAAGCCAGATTGTCTAAACCACTAATTTGGTGGTAAAGCCAAAACAGAACACACCCTAGATGTTGCTAGTAATCCATCATTGCACACACACACACACAAAAATCAATGGGCGCACAACTGCTGCAAGTACAGTAAGTGCAATTTAATCAAAAATGTTAGTCTGATTACTGTAATGAATGCTTTTAATTGACTGTGTGAATATTTAACTTGAGAAACCTGCCTGATCATTTGACTTCTTGTGACCAGCATGGTTCCTCTCTCAGTCAGACATATTTACATTTTGCACTTTCTCCTCTGCTCTGCCTGTTGTGAAAGTCCACATCAGCCTTTTTTCGCTTGGGTCAGTCACAACATACGGTCAGTGTCGCTCCAGTCCTCTCCCAGCATGCCTGATCAAAGCCTGCTGTCCACTAGACCCTTTCCAACCCATCAGCAAAACAATTTCGAAATCTTGTACAATCCCAGACCGTGACATCGCTCCGAGCTTCCTCCGGATATATTGATCAAACCTTGTAGATGAGTTTCCAAAGCCTGCCTACACACCTGTGATCACTTGCAGAGAATAAAGCATGAAAAGCACGAGACACTAGCTTGAAAGTACTAAATACATATTTACTTTCACTCCCCAGAGAGGACATAGAAAAAAATACCTTGTGGGGTTGAAGAAAAGACTGTTGAAGATGAATTAAAGAAAGAAGTAGCGGGAAATGCGAGCTTGTCCTTGAACAACGGTGAGAGGGAAAATGTATTTCATATTTGCAATCATTGCACAACTGCAGAGTGCAACTGCATTCACTGTTTGTTTTCTCACTTTCATTTTCCCTCCTCTATTTTGGCTTAAACAAATTTTCTCATCCTTACCCAAATACACAACTGTCACTTCTCCAAATATTCAATGTCTTAGGGAGAAGAAATGTTGATAAGCTGCCCAAGAGCCCTCCAACGGCAGCAGCCCCATCTCTTTCATCCGTCATTTCCCATTTGCGGAAATCCACAGCTAGGAGTTTAACTGGGCCTGTTTAAACACATTGAAGAAAGTTCTATTGTGCAATTCTTTTAAGTAAAATAAACATATTTGGTCATTTTTTTTCAGACTGAAATTATCAACAACACAAAAGCCACTGCAGAAATGTTTAAAAAAGGCTCGGGTAAAGGTAATCTGTAATCATGTTTCCATCCAGCTGTGTGGCCAATCTTACATAAACATGTAACAAAACAATATAATGTGAGTTAGGTGTGCTTTGACTGGCAAAGAAAATAGAAGCGATACAAAAAAAAAAACTGAGCTACATCAGGAAACACTTTGCTATAAATGGTGTGTCGTTACTTATTCATGAAATGTCTTTCAGTTGTTATTTAATGCAGAAATTAACATGGCATTTCTTTTAGGGAAAAAAATGAGCTAAATATTTTCCTACCACAATGATTTCTTTACTTTGGGCATAGAAAAACACTGAATAACAAACTAAAACACTATGGAGACTGCAGCAACTGGTGTTAATCTCCTTGTAAGGTTTTGGTAAACTCTCATAAAAATCACCCAATTCTAGTAAAAGAAACATTTACTGTGTCTTCTGAACAAAACTGATAAAAATGTGGAAATGTTTAAACACTGGTTTGGTCTAAACTCAGATACCATATTTTTTACTTTGACAGCAAAACTATCTGCAGGAGTTTTCTAGTAAATAAACAGAATTTATGTTTACAGCCATCATCTGTGGATCAGAAAAATAATGTAAAATGTAAATGGAATTTAAATCACTGCACTCGAGTGCCTGAATGCATGCCATTATGTGCATGTGCATTACAAAATAATCTAACCAAACCTTTAAGTTTAGGCCCACAAATAGGCTCACAAAAGACCTATTAAGTTTTATTGTCATCCATCAATTCAGCCTGTCAGTGAACATGAGGCCATCTCGTTCTGTGGAGACAGTGCTTGCAACTTTGCAATCCCTTGAATTTTATTACACAAGATAAAAACATGGCAGAATATTAAATGTAAAAGGGTGATGAAGGTTACAGCTTCACTGCTCAATATATGTTGTCGTCTTCTCAGTGAAGTGGATGCTTCAGTGGATATCTGAGTCACAGGCTTCTTTTACATTATGATTTATTGGCTCAATCTGTTTCCATTGCACTGTTATATTTTAATTTTTATACAACAATTTTTCTGTCTCGGCCAAGCATACAAACATCTGTCATTTCGCAAGATTTTTTAGCATTACCACTTGTTTTTAAACTGCAAACTAAAAATGTGTATAAAAACGGGTGGGTTAAAATAAGAGTCATTTAAAGAAATCCCTTAGAGTCTCAATGTGTTTTTTGACAAAGTTGGCCTCCATTCACGCCACACACTTAGAATTGAGTCATTGTCCAAAGCCAGTTGGGAACTACTGGCGTACACAGTAAACACATAAATAAACACACGCCAACACTGAAGTGGTGCACAATCACCCTTGGGTGTACAACGTTGCTATCTGAGAAGGTCATGCTGTTTGCACCTGGTCAATACAAGTTGATCCACGTGAGACGTGAGTGTTGCGTTTGTGTCTGGATACAGTATGTATGGCTTTTTAATAGCCTCGCTCTGCCCAATGCTCATGAGCTTTAGCAGTTAAAGTATGTGGTCGTTCACATGCTGCCCTGTGCAATATTGGAAAATATGAGGGCTACTTTATTGCTCTGGAGGCTTCAGGGGCATACAGAGAAGCCTCCTGCTGCGTAACTGGGCAGTGATTGATGACAGGGCTGATGGGATAGGGAGCTGGACCACCGAGACCTCCAGGTGCTCTGGAGTCTGGGGGCAAGCTGATCTACAGTCTGTTCCTCTGCATGTGGCAGCCTTAAATCTCTCACACATTAATTTTATATTACGCAGCCGCGCACACAAATACAAGCACACAAACATCAGCCTACAGCAGCAGCAGCAGCAGCAGCAGCAGCAGAGGCATAAGTCAGTAATTCAGCGGCAGTTCATTGTGATGGTCTGCATGTATTTTGGCCTCGCACACCAACTCTCCTTTGGTGAAGAATTATCAACAGGGAAAAGTGAAGCGGACGTTTGCTAATGTCTAACTGGAGCCAGTTCTTTTCACACAGCTAAGCATGGCTGCTGTTTGAGCTGTGTGCAAATAGGCTTGGCAGAGCAGCTCCCATGTTCTCTGCCTTTTCTTCTTTCTTTTCCTTCTGCTTTATTCTGTCGCTTTCTTAGCATTAAGGCAAGATTTTACATACTCAGTGGAAACCCTGTTAGAGAGAGTCTCAGCACCTTTCTGTTGAGCATAGGTATTCTCCATTAGACCATACAATTAGACCTCCATTAGACCACAAAAAAACTGAAGGTTTCAGAGGGAATAGGTTAGTATTTGCTGTGTATATTTTAGATTAGAGCATTTCAAAGGTGTTTTTGCCACTTTTTCTCCATTTTTGTACAAAAGAAGAACATCTAGATTTAAACTCTCACTGTCCTTCCCGCAGACTCAGTCAGTGGGCAGCAGTGAGAAGCAGTGGGCCAGCTAATCATTTGCGGAATGTGGCGTGGATATAAGATAGGCCCAGATTGGGAATGCACGGAGCCAGAGGAATGGTAATTACTGTGGAAATCAAACACCATCAATTGTGAGGTTTTTCAAAATTTCACAGTGTCCCTCTCTCCCTCTGCACTCCCAAAGCCCCTTCTCCTCTCCCTCCAACTCAAACGACCCTCACTGACACTCCCTCAGGCCCTCAGCCCTCCCTCCTGCCCTCCTTTTTTTCTCCACTGTTTTCCACCCTATTCTGCTCCCCTACTTCTACTTTCCTCTCGCTACCCTCCCATTTATTTTCCTTTAATTTTTCCGCCTTAGTCCACCCTCTCACTTTATCTATCTTCACTTTGTTTTTCCTGTCTTTTGCAGTACACCCATGTATACCTAAACCCTTGGTCAAAATGGCTTTGTTTCCCATCCCGTGAGCTCCGCCCACACTCATTTGCACACACACGCATGTAGGCACTCACACAAATGACCACATAAGACAAATGACCCTCATCACTGTCCGTCTGGAATGTAAAAACACTGAAAAACGGCGCCCAATACATTTGTTATACATTCCAAGTGCTTTTAAAGGTATTTACTTACTTTGCACTCTGCTGTCTTGCAAGAAATTACAAGCTAATGCTCATTTTCACTGTGCATTTGTCTTGTAACTTAAGTGATAAATGAGTTTCAGTATTTCCTTTCTCCCATGTGTCTGTCCGCCTCTTGCCTCGGGCCAAAAACCACACACATGCTTGCGTGACCTCAGGGGTATTTATAGGATCGAGGGGTGACAGGTGATTACAGGTTGGGTCTAAAGTCTCTGTTCCCCAGGGGGTGGTTAGACTGTCGACCTCACACATACCCTTGCCTGGGTATGTGACATTAGCCAGCCTTACTGAAATTAAAGGCACTTTTTGACAGCCCGCTGCATGTGCTCTTGAGCCTGCCATACCACTTTACATTAGCCTCATGGGTGTAGATATCAAAGTGGTGCTTTTACATAAGACCCTCTCACGCACACTCACGGCCTCTGTCCTGTCCATCATCCCATCAGTCTTTTCCCTTTTGATAAACAGCAAATATGAATTGGACAAATAGGGCCTCTGTCAGGGGTGACTTCCAGGGATAAGGAGGAGAGGGTTGCTGAGAGAAGGGAGATGAAGGTTGAGTCCAACACTTCATCCATCTTCCCTGGTGCTCATGCAAACCCTTACAGCACCCTCCTCCACCTAGCTTGAGTCAGATTTGCAGTGTCGTACATCCCAGCTTTCTCACAAAGTCTAGAAGTTGAGGCCTTACTACTGATTTGGCCTCAGTTACGATGCTTCTTCAAGCCAGGAATGTGTTACATTTTATTTATTCCTGCAATTTGTCTAATATTCATTTAATTTTTGCCCCTAACTGTAGTGATATGTGTTGAAGCAAAGGTCTAAAAAGTTTTGGAAAACATCTGAGCTGGATGACCTGGTCAAGGAGGAAAGTGTTTTATGAGGCCTCTAAAGCTTATCTCCCATGAGCCCCCTGTGCAAAGTCCGCCGCCCGTCTGCGAGAAGACAAATAGATGGAGGAAGCAACGCATTAAGGGGGCAGGAAAGCTCGCACAGACGCAGACACATGCACACGCGTCTGCACATTTGCAGGGCGGTCCAGACAGCAACAATGCTCTTTGCCAAGTGTCACTGTGCAGTGTTTGTCAGAACATAACATTCAAGCTGCGCCATGGCAACAAGCACTTCCTGCTTCCTGTGCTCACCGTGTGATGAGACAATCTGAGGAAATCAATTGATGCAAAGTAGAGCAGAAACTACATTACAAAATGCATGCCAACACGAAATAAAGCAATCAGGTGGTCCCACATGAATGCCTGCATTTGATTAAAACAAATATTGTCCAAGGACTGTTTTTCTGATAATTCTGAAATGAAAATGTCATCCTAATATCACATTCTGGATAAAAACACAGTCAACAGCGTCAAAACAATGGACTTTTCCATATTTGGGATCAACTAGAAAAACCCAAACATTTTTTGATAAAGAAACTAGAAAAAAAAGAGCTTTCAACACACCGAATGGATCCAGCATTCACATTTCATCACTTGGAGTCGCAAGCAAGTGTATCAAAATAAATAATGCATTTGCATACAATACTGTTAGGGAAATGTTGTGGAGGTCTAAACAAATCATAATCATAATAAACTGCAGTGTTGCTTCGGTTAAAATGCTTCCTGTTTGTGAAAGTAGGCCTATCATAATATCCTGTCTGCACTCAGGCACTGACAGCAGATCGGAGGTTCAGTTATACAAACATCTCAGAGCTCTGGAGTCAAACGTGTTTTTATTAGTTGAGACGTAACTCAACAGGTGGAGTCAAAGTGTCATAACATTTCTTTGCAATTTTGAAAACTGGCAAATCTTGTGGGAAAAGCAAAGAGAACAAATTCTAATAAATGAAGAAAAACAGAAAAACAAATAGAATAAATGGATGGGATAAGTTTTTATGTTTTATAAATTTTGATTTATATATTTCATTTGATATCAAATCATTTATTATCTTGGAAAATAGTCCTGCTGGTGTGGCTGGTGGTTTCAGATTCTTACTTATTTGATTATTGTAACACTGAAATTGTTTGACTTCTCAATATTTGCTAACACCTCCTTTACCAGCTCCCACGTTCACTAAGCTTCAGTTTCATATTTTCCAGTCCTTTAGCACTGCTAAATGATACACAGATACAGTAGACAGTCACATTCATTTATTTTTGTTTTGTTTTTCATTACAATTAATCTGTGGCCTGGACGCCTTTCCTGTTTTAGTTAATAGAGGTCTTGTTTTTTTTGTCCTTGTGGTCTCGGTTCACAGAAGGCAGTGAGCCGAGGCAACAATCAGTGAAAGAAGAATGTGAATCTTTGAATGATGTATTTTACAGTGAAGACCATGAATGTTGACTGTAAAAAAATTTAAAAATTACTGACTAAATGCTAATATTTTGAAATCTTTCAGGATAATATCTATAGCTTTGTTTCTCTATACTATGGATACAGAGTCATTTTGTCATTTAGGTACTTTTTGAATTTTGCGTGTGACTGTGACGTTATTTTTAACTGCATACTTTTCTATAATCGATTTAAGAGCTTCTGTATTAAATTATGCTTTATTTAATTGTGGTGAAAAGCAACTTTGGAGTCACAGCAAGGAATTTTCACTCTAACATTTTGGAGTGACGCATTTCACAGGAGCACTCACTATCAACCCTTTTGGAACAAAATTTCTAGTTTTAAATAAACAAGCCTGAGCCGCATCGTGCAGTCAGACTGTAGAGGAGGTGGTGATGCTGAAAGCTTTGTGGTATATTGACCATATACATGCAAGTCGTGCAGATCTTATTATTGTTAGATGGCTAATTTTTCTTGGTGGAAAATTAGCACAAAACAAGAGCTCCGTTGGTGATGCGTGTTTCGCTCTTTGCAGTGTAGATCTGTATGGTTTTAAATTGAAAGATTCAACATTGATATAATAGCTTCCTCTTTGTTAGATCATATTTTTCTCAGTTTACATAAAGGTTGGGATTTCCAAGAATTTGCACATTATCAATAGTGCAAATTTTGCATGAACATTTCACTAAAAATTAACTACACGGAAAAACAAAAAGATTTTTTGTGGCAATCTCATTGCAAAGACGTTATTATCAGCTCAGTGTTTTAAAGATTGATGTTATGTGGGGTTCAGCACCGGTTAACACACATCACCAACTCCAAACCAGCAATACTGAGCTTTTGTATCCACCACAGCACTAAGTATACGATGTGTCTGCAGTATGTGTCATGGGTGCCCTGTTCTGTACTCTGTCAAACACTTAATGTGTGATTAAACAAACCAGAAGGCTTTGACTATAAAATACAGAACAACATAGCTAACTTGTCACTCAACTTTTATGGATAACATTCCTCTTTTATATTAATCATCAAGGACCCAAGCACCCGTGAAGTAAAACCCAACCAACACATGCGCACATGCACACAGACACAGAGGCAAACATAAGGGAGCTAATAAAGGAAATCAAAGCAGAGAGCTCCACTTGGTGATGACAGAGTGCCCGGGGCCTCCGTCACACGACCCCCGGATGGTCTGTCTGCTCCCATGGTAACCCCCATGCTCTGATCTCATCTTGCTCATAAACAACATTTGATACACTAGTAAACACAAACACTGTAGCCAGAATCCATCATCCAGTGGTCAGAACACACTCTTGATTTACAGTTTATTGCTTTGTTGGCTTTTTTCCTTTTTGTTCCCAGAATTCCTCTTTTTCGTTTGGCTTTGCATTCCTGTGTTATGACCACTCACTGCGTTGAAAGTTTTGTGTGCTTGTGTGGGTGTGTGGGTGTGTGTGTTACTGTGACATTCACTGTAATGAATGCCTGACACCTGGGCCTGGCTGATATGACGAGAGTAAACCCACCGCACCATAAATCTTGCTCTTATTTATTCTGGGGTTTAGTGATATATTTCTTGACCTCAGCAGTATGCTATCAACACAGATGCAAACAGCGATATGAAAAAATATCAGTGTGTTTATGTGGGTGTGTGTGTCTGCCTCACTCCCTCACACAGCAGCTTCCCCTGCAGCCAGAGGTCAATAACTTCACATTCTCTTTGGTTTCCCACAGTTTTTAAAGGGATTATACAAATAAATGGTTCTACGTGTGAAAATGTACAACTTTGAAATACTGTACTGTAGATGTTTAGTTTAAAGTTTAGACAAAATTTAAAAAACAAACCACCGTGGCAGTTAAAGGATTTCAACTTATCAAGTTAATGTTAAAATCAGCCCATTAGAAGCGTTCCGTGTTGTTAAAACACAATAAATTACATATATTAGCAGCAGAATTTAAATAATTCACTTCAGAGATGTCTGCATAGATGAATTTTGTGGCCAGGCCCACAATATATCCTTAAATACAACATTAACACATATATACATGACTTAATTTCATACAGAATCTTGGCAAGTGGCTCTCCCTTCCTATGAGGTAGTGCAGTGCAGCCTTTCAGCAATGTAAATAAGGTCCTCTCCATTAATCTCAATTTGGATGGATGTAGCACCGTTCCCTGCCACCCCCATTACACCAAATCATGGTGCTCCCTGCCCATTAATCACTGGAATCATGTGCCGAAAGGGTAAAGGATCATTTCAGGAAGCCCACTGCACGTTCCCGCCTCAGCTCTGTCTCTTATTTCTCTGTTTCACTTTTACTATCTGAGTTCTGCTGCACAGTTTGTTTTGCCACAGGAGCAAGAAACGTTAGATTGTGGAAAAACAGTCTGCATGACATGGTAAGAAACAAGGCAGGTCACACAGCGCTGCAAGTCCCAAAAAAAAAAAGTTCCCCGTGTGCAGGCCTCTTGGTAATGAATGTCCTGCCATGTACATAACTGAGTTTTAAACTTTTTTATAAATCTGTTTGGCATGTGCTCTATGGGACATTGTTTTGATCTGCAGTTGTTAATGACCAGCAGTTGACACTGAACTGAGAAAGTTTATTTTATAAAGTTGAACTGAAATTTTAGATCTCCTCATAAACTGTAATGGTAACACAGCCATTGTGCATATTTTAAAAAACAGCAGAAATCTGTTTTTAGTGATGTTTGTTTAAAAAAAAGAGTGTTTAAGCCTCAGGCCTCTGGATGAGCATCTCAACGGCAGCGATTGCTTGATACTTGAAAACTGACAATGTTATGAGATGCACTGTCAACTGTCAAAATGTCTGTGTTGTAAACAATCAACATCTGGGTAAACCCATCATACTATTAACTATATATTCTACTCTTATAGTAGCTAGCAAGCCATTCTAACTGGTCTTCACTGTAAGACTGGAAGCCAGTTAGTCTAGTTCTCTATCGTTAGCACGGATCTCCAACATTACTCTTGATTTATGTTATTATTACACCTGCTGAGTCCTCAGGAGCCCCCCTGACACACACACACACACACATACACAATCAAGCTATATCTTAGTATCTTAGTTACTATGTTTAACTTTAAAAAAAAACATCACGTCAATACTAACAGGAAAGAATATGAATGGTGACCTGCACAAGATGAAACTGTCAGCTTAGACAAGGAGATCAGCATCGGCCACACTCTGCATCTGATTGGCTTATTCTAATATTCTTCTTATCCTCACCCTAACCAATCTCGGTATCTGTGTCTGTGTTTTCCTAAAGAGGTTGTTTATGGCCATTCAGGCTATAAAGTAATCCTAATGCTTTCATACTACAACAGGGTTACCAGGGCTTCCAAAAGTCTCAGAAAAAAAGGTTTGGGGACTAGTGTGGACATGTAGGATGTGGACATGGCCTCAGTGATGTGTCCATCTCACAAATACAAAGGAGAGAATCTAACTAGCTTTAATTGTCTCTTCTTTAAGGTACAGGGTTCATTTTTATTATTGGACAACAAAGAGTTGTGTAACATAAAGCTAGTTGTAGTCCCTTTGAGCTACTTACAAAACAAACATTTTAGTGGATGAATGGGACGAGTGAATTAATTAATATCGGGTTAAGTCATACAAGTTAACTATTTTTTAAGTAGGAATGCAGAGAAAGCATTGCTTCTCTACAGTTGTGATGGTGGGAAATTATATATATATATTATTATGTTATAGGCAAACTCACAGAGTAATCCTGTAATCCTACTACTCTGTGGACTATTAAGTAATCTGAATTACTACATGGCAAACTGATGAGATTTGCAGATTGATATTAGGATTAGTTAAATAACAGATGGGGCAAAGTGAAGGGGGAAAACATCAGAGCCCAGCTGGTAAACTCTGAAATCACATTAATGTAGCAAACTGTCTGTGCTAACACTGGTACACTGTCTATCACTCAAGAAAAATTTAGATAATTCAAATTGAATGTTTTTGGTGTTTATAGTTTTGACCAAAAGGTACCACAAAAATGAAATTTACTTTTGGTTTGTTTTGCACTTGTTGATTAAACTTAGACACAAAAACAACCAGACCAGTGAACCACATGGGAATACACTGAGAAGTGTTAGCATATTTTGGATGATGGCAAAGTTTCACATCATACCCACAGTTGAAAACAATGACACACTCAAATGTGTATATCTTCTACAGCTTTGTTTTGTTTGCCAGCTTGTACTGTAAGCAGCAAAATGAAGCCAGGAAACTGAGACATTTGCTAACAAAGGCAACACAAAAGTGTGAAAATTGAGACAAATCACATGAAATCACGCATTGGTGGTTGATGTGCAAAACATTTCACAAGTTCTGTCAGGAAGTCTCAACATCCCAGGACGACCAGCAAGCAAGGCACTCGTGTGTTTGTACGAGCGAGCCAAATTTTAGAAACTAAATCTGAAATCTACCCAAGAGTTAATATAGTTTTCAGATTTTCATAAGGGATAAACACAAAGCAAAGCCTCTTGTTTTGCACTGCTATGATTTTAAAGTTATTTTAATAAATCCGAATTATTGAGTAAAATCCATAACACATGATTAAAGCCAATCATCTGGGGGCAGAGCTAGTGAACACAAACAGCCTCTCCTGTTCTGTTTCTCCATATGATAAATATTTATACCTGAGTACAGAGAAAATACACATGCAAAAAGACAATCACCTGGCTTGGCTCATACAGGACTTGGCGCCTGCCAAAGACTTAAAGCTTGCATGAGAGTCCTAAGGCTGCAGCGTGTATGAGTCGTTCTCAAAAAGCCATCATCGCTGTCTATGGACCCTGTTTAAATCCTGGAGCTAAAAATAATAGAGACTAAGATGTACAGTTCCCCCATATTGGCTGCGTTTGGTTACCTAATAAAATATTAGCTCTGGAGGGCTCTGGAACGCTATAGAAGCTGTATGGGTATGTAAGTGGGGTTGACTGGGTTCATAAAGGAGTGACACTTCCACCTGTATCCTATGTATATGCATGCAAGATTTACATGCACACACACACACACACACATACACACACTGTAGCTATGTTTGTATGAACTTGAAAAAAGCATGCCGAGACATAAAAGACATCCATCCATCCATTGTCTAAATCACTTATGCTGCTCAGGGTTGTGTTATCTTATAGTGCACACAGAAACACACACACATACACACACACACATACACATACATACATACAAGATGTTGAAAACCAAACAGCGCAGACGTTGCCCGAAGGAGTGTTCAGCTGCGGCACAGATGTTCTGAATAGAGTAGATGGACCTAGTACACATCTTACACACATGCGCATATTGACATACACACCTTTGCTTGCCAGTGTGAGGGAGGCTCTTAGACAAGGTAAAGGTTCAGGAGGTGAGAAGAAAGCATTGCATGCCCTCTTCAACCATGTAATATATTAAGACAATCTGATCAAATGGAGAATAAAAGAATCAAAGGAAAATTCCCCAAAACAGCTGCAGGGTCAGGAAGAGAGAGTAAGAGGAAGTTGGAATGAAAGAGAAAAGGAATGAGGATGGTAGCAAATGGAACCAAGGCTCCGACATGCGGTTCAGATTATGACTCGATGCCATGAACATCATAATGGGAGAATCTGTGTGTTGGACCAAAAAACACTGGCAATGTGTGGCTGGAAGTGTTTGTGGGGGCAGAGGCGTTCTGCACCCATGGAATTGTGGTGCAACAGTGGGCAAACAGCGCAAAGGTTAATTTATTGAGCACGTCATCACGCTGCCTCAATCCGGCAGTCTACTGAAAGGGGACGTTCGTTTCCTGTGGGGAAGGATCTTGCACAAACAACATTTACACGCTCAAACAAAACCTGTTTACTCCCCTGTCGGCCATTCCTTCCCCCATTGTGTTGCACAACGTCAGCATGCATCTGACTTTAAATAAACTGTTTAGAAAAGCCAGCTGTCATCTGAAAAGAGTATACACAAAACAACATGGAATTATTCATTGTTTCAACGTCTAATCATGTGTAATCAAGTCATGTCAATTACTGTGGGCAACGGAAAAGGTTGCCTTCGTGGTTTTTGTAACTTGAAAAAGAATAATGGCTCGGGCGCACCTCTTCCTGAACAAATGCCTCATGTTTTCGTGTCTGCGGTTTTAATGCACCGCTGATTAACAGGTAACAGAGATTAGAGAGAGATTTTCATCTTGAAGTAATCAAACCAAAGTAGTCTCTGAATTTGTTCCTAATAGGGACCAGGGTGCATGCAGACTATTGCGGGGGCCTGTTTCTGATCTACAAGATAACAAAACAAAAAAATCCACAGAACACACAGAACAAAAAGAAGGCATCGGCATCACATGGGCAAAAACACAGGAACTTACTATAAGTTTGTGTCAGAATGAAGGACATGCCCAGAAACCCACACTCTTAGTCACACAGTTGTAACAATGAACACACATGTTTATTATCATATCCCTAGTCACAATACATATCATCTCTCTTCTCATATTTTACTAAGATAACCTCCATTCTTAAGTCCTGATTTTGTGGTTTCTGTTGGAATTGCCTCTTGGTATTTTATCTGTTTTCCTTGGCACAGTTAAATATAAATAATATGTTCTTATAAATATTAGGTCTGATTATGGATATGCCAGAAAGCAAAAAGCTTCCATCCTGAGAAAAATGTCACGGAGGACAGTAGTGGCTGAACATCAACAGACACAGGTTTGAAGCAGGACCCTTCGGCCTCAAGCTGCCCTGCACCCCTGAGGGGCATCAGGGAGCCAGGCAGAGACAAAGACGCCACACACATTTGGACGGACCCTACTATCCCACAGATATAATCACTCCTGGAAGAGTCTCTGCTAGTCTGTTTCCCATTTCAAACCTCAATGAATCCCATCCTCATCCTTTAAAAGTGCACAGACACACACTCACACACACATACACACACATCATGGCCTGGAGAGATGGTTACACTCCATGTCGACTCAGTGGAAAATTTCAGAACCACAGAAACAAAGGCATTTGGTAGAATCCGGGAATAGAACTCATGTATCAAGTGATCAGCCCTTGAACAATCATTATTGATGTGGAGGTTTCATAAACTCCAATTAATACCAGCTAGAGACTCATTTAGGAACCACGTACTTTACATTTTTAATGATAATTAATAACATTGATCAGGGAAACATAAACCAGCCTGTCAGTGCTGATCATTAAGTGTAATGTGCTAAATCAGCTTCACACTTTGATGAAAATCTTTGAAAAACTGACACCTGACACCAAAAACTGTTAACAACTGACTGTTTTTCTGCCTCAGTAATAAGTGTTAATAGTTGTCCATTAAAACATACATGTTAAGGAAAGAAGTAAAATGTCCTCATTCATGATTTTATGTTGATATAAAGGAACTCCAGATGGGATTTAAAATAAAAAAAACACCATAAGGAGAAAATGTTGCAGTAGTCTGTCAGCCAATTTTTTTTTTTCGAGACAATAAAGCCTGAACCTCCCATGAGTTGATCTATTTAAAGACAGTCATGGATTGTAAGTCTTAAAGCGTTCTGCTCCTTCCTTTTCCATTCTGTATGTTTCAAAGAGGAAAACGTGTTTGTAAGTTGTAACATTGACTCATATGCGCTTGTTTCAAAAATGGTCTTGGCTGCAGCCTTGTGTTTCCAGTGTGGATTCTGAAGATCAAAATGGAAACACACTGAAACCATGGTACACATCCAGCTCCCTTTGAGTTGTATACATTCTTCATCGGCAGCGAGCACTGCTGAATGTGAAAGAGTTATATAACAAAAGTTGCGAAACCAAAAGGGCTCAGGGCAACAAAATGCCCAAGGTCATCCCAGTTGTGCGTTTGGCCTTGCTTCGAGTACTTATGAAAAAGCACAGATATTCTATTCCTTTCAGCTGTGAGAAAGTTTGAAATTTTTTTATTTTCTGAAAGCTTGAAGTACCATTATCTGCCTCAATATTCTGCTCCTATTAGAGAGTTTGAAGTGTATAATCAAGGTCTGGAATAGGCCTCGGGCCGCCAGTTTGGCTCTGTGGACCCACAGCCACAGTTGGACAATCACCACTTTTTATTGCCTTCCCATGGTAATGGTGGGAATGAGCAAATCATTAATGTCTTCTGTATTCACAATGCAGTTCAAAAGGAGACGGAGCCAAATTGACCACAAATTATGCAATCCAAAAATGGCACAGCATACAAGCATATTCTGCTTGCCTCTGATTACAATCAAACCGTGTAGTCAGAGCAGAAATGACTTTACCATACAGCTTGCTAACAATGACACTAAACATGCCCCATTTTATAGTATCATGAGAATCCAAATCACATTTAAATGGAAATCAATGGAAAATCGGGAATGTGTTTGACCAAAACACACTTGATGGTTATGATGAGGATTACAGTTTTTCTTGTACTCACTGCGGTCTTTATTGTTTCAGTTTAGCTATACTACTGATGTGCCTCTAGGAAAAGCAATGTTATCCATCACTAGAGCTTTTTCATTGGCACTTATGGCCATGCTGAGTCAAACCCTGCTATTCATACTTGGGTTTCCTTAGTTGTTTCAGGGCTAAGTTCTGAGCTACATCCAAGAGCAACCCTCTTCAGACAGTAAAAAAAAAAAGAAACCCTAAATTAAAACACAGACAAGGTAAAAGAACCAAAGAACAAGCTTTAATAAGTAAAAGCTAACACAGGTAACAAAAAAACTGAGGGAGCAATGAAAAATAATCCAAAAACTAAAGAGAGAACAAAAAACTGTTATAAACCACAACCAGGATAAAACAATGAAAACAGGCAGGACTGGAACATGGAAGCAGAAACAGACAAACTGATAAGTAAAAGAGGGAAAAACAAAGACTTGTATACACTGGGGAGAGAAAATAAATGAGGAACAGGTGAAACTAATGACCAAATTAAGAAGGGAGGGAAAGCACGCACAGACTGAAAGGAAAACAAAATATGACACAACAGGAGAGAAAATACTTAGGTTTATTTGGTTTAACCAAATACATGCAAAGCTAATGACATTTCCATCCTTTCCTTAGCTGTTCTTTTTTAGAGCTAAATAGCTAATGTTAGTATGCTATATAACAAACATCATGCTAGCCAGACATGAGCATGTTAGCATATCATTGTGATCATACTGCCATTAACATTTAGGTCAAAGCCCACTGTGTCAGTATATAGCAAAGCCTTACAGAGACAATACTATAGCCATAGGCTCCCAAACTTGTTGACTTAGCAGGCCTCTTTTTGCACCACATTGCTGCTGTACAACAACAATTTCACTTTATCATAAGCGCAAAATGATATGAATAAGAGTGTTTTGCACTAAATCATAAAAGCATTCACAGATTTTTTTTCTGAATGTGATTGAAGTATTTGTGACAGTGTGTTGAGTCTGAACTTTTTTGTTAGTGTTATGTTTTTTTCCGATCATTTCACTCTTCCTATGTGTGGAATCTATCAAAGCAAAACCATTTGGACGTGTAGACATGATGTCAAAAAAACAAGATGGGAATATGGTGCTAATTTTGCCCTGCCAAATGTTTTTATCCAGCACTCTCAGGACTAGCTTGACTAATAACACTGAAACTGCCTGATTTTACTCTAGTGTTATGATAAAGACCCATCGCAGGATGCTGACTGGTGAGGAACTATCATAAAACAAACATCAGCCATTAGGGAGAAAAAAAGATGTCAATAGGGTTGATGTAGAATCTTTCGAATGAAGGAGTAAAAAGTGTATCAGAGAAGGTTGAAAACATGTAATCTATACATAAAAAAAGGTTTAAAGACTTTGCGAATGAAAGCACACAACTGCTTTGCCACACTTTTCCAAAGAAGTTGAAAATTCATGTGTCTTTCCACTCAACAGAAAAAACACACTCTTCTGATATTATGCTCAGTAGCAGCTCAGCATCTCTGTGGAGTTCAGCAGGTAGGGCAAATACTCTTTTAGGACCCGCCAGTGAAATCTCTGGGGCTTTGGAGCGCGTCATTGGCCCGACGCTTCAAAACACTCCCCAAATCCTGGAGATCACACTGAGAGGGAACATCTGTGGGCTGGGACTGCCTGCAGATGAGAACCGACTGTGTGTGTGTATATGTGTGTGTGTAAGGGGCTGAGGTGTGTGTGTGTGCGTGCATGTGAAAAAGAGATTGTGGTCGTGTGTGGTTAAATGAGTAGGTGGGTAAGTCATGATTAATGTCAAACAGTGTTTGAGTTCATGTATTTGTGACATGTATAGGTCCTTCTGTAGACATCTAATTACTAGTATGAGTATGCATTAGTGTGTATGTGTGTGTGTGTGTGTGTGTGTACACATGTGCATGTGCATGTGTGTGTGAGTGCATGCATGTGTGTGTGTGTTTTAGCCATCAATAGACACTGTTTTGACTCCCTAAAATCCCACAGTCATCAGTCACTGGGAAAAGAAAGGCTGTTCGCCTTCGGGTTCGAGTGCGTTGGTCTGTAATTGGGATCATATGTGTTAATAGAAACAAATATATCCAGGATTTTAATAAAGTAAAACAAAATCAAATAGGACTCAGAGCCACAGTTTCATTGCTGATTGTTTTTCTCTGGCACTGTAATGCATTATTTTTTATTGGGCATGTTTAAAACCTGTTCTTTTCTCCAGACACATTCTAGAGACACATTCAAAGACACATTCTCTAACCTGGTCTTGCACCTTTAAACATAGATTTTAAAAAATCCCACCGCTGTATTTAAACACTATACATGGTGACGTCCCCTCGAGTAATAATATGCACACACAAGCTACAGAAACATGCAGCAGCACACACTACACACACTACACACAGAAAATGTGCACAAGGGCAGGGGGAGTTGACTAGTCATGCAAGTCACGCAAGATGTATCATATTTGTTTTTACCAAATAACAATGATCAATTAATTTCACAGAGGTCTCAGCTTTATCTGTAAAGGGTTAAATAATGTAGGTCAGAACAACCTGAGGAATCATTAAGTAGCAAAGGCTGCAATTGGCTCTAAGAGGCTGTTTTACAAATGAGCTGAGATCTGATTGGACTAAATCCCCTGCAAGCTTGTCTGAGCTAAAGATGCTGTTTGACTGCACTAACAACGTGACTGCTTTCATGAAGGGATAAGGGAAGTCTTTGCTTCTCTAAATACCTTAACCTCTGTTTATTTAACATGTTATAATGTAGAAAATGATTGTTTAAACAAATCTGTGTCTGCTCTAGCAAAGTATTTCCATTCTGTTTATTGTAGTCCAGAATTAGGACACAAACCTGTATTTCCTTCTGTTGTTTGCTGTTATGGCATATCTAAAAATTAATCTAAAAATTATAATTAGTCATCAACAACATTGCCTGACTTTATTACTAGGCCATGCTAAACCATAAATAAATGATTACTCTCCAACAATGCACAGAGTCCATAAGTGGTTTTGATATTCGATTAGCAGACTCTACTGTGCACACCACGTACATTTAAACCTGCAAAAAAAACAAGACTTTCATTTAATGTGATGTCTAGTAGTCATGCAAAAAACCACTGTCCACTCCAATTAGCAAATGCAGAGGTAGCATGAAATTATACAGCAACATATCCTCAGAAAGGAGACTGGGTGTATGGTTTGGTGCACAGAGTGTATTACTCTGACCTAGACCACAATTTGCATCCCATCTCATACCAGCAGTCAATATTAGTTTTATGTTAACCATAGAGAAAACGTTTCCAAAGGTTTTTACAATAAACACCCCTGTCCCAACCTCACCAAGTTACCTAAATTTTAACCACATTTAACCACAGAGGTCGCTTATAGGGAAACAGGTCAAATGCAACACATATTGACAACATTACATATTGGCACATCATTTGATCTACTTCAGCTGACAGATATGAGAAGAAGTAAAGGTGCAGTAGCTGGAAAATGCCACCAGGAATTAAAATATGATAAACCTGCTCCTTAGTTGACACTCACTGATGCAGGGAAACAGGATGGTGGCATGTAGTGAGTCAGGTCAAGGAGTCAACCATGTGTGGGCTTAAAAAGAAAACACAGTTGGCGTCTTAACACATGTCAAATGCTGCCAGTGTGTGTTGCCTTTCCGTCAACACTGTACACCTAATTTAAACACTATATACAAGCATGTTTTTGTACGGTGTAAACTGCAAAGACGTCAAGCAGCCAACAAACTTATAAACTGCACACAGAATCCACCCACAGCGCACCTACATCACACTCTACAAAAACACAGTACATGCAGCTGACCCACACAATCCCTGCATACATTCTGTACCCAAAAACCATAAGCACAATACAAACACACGCAGACTCACTGTAGATCCATTGTACACACACACCACTCACACATGCTGCACTCGCAGCCAAGAGAAACTCTGACTGACAGCTTAAGCAGATTCAGCCTATCTGTTCCCATCAGGTGAGATGACTGGCGGACTGAGGGGTTAAATCCAAAACTCCACTCTAAACAGAGAAACGGGTGTATGTTTAAACAGGTCGTTGCCAACTAGCCAAGGAAAGCAGGACTTTGTGGCCACCTCAGCAAACAGCTCGATTAAAAGGATTTACCATTGATTTCTTGGTTAAAGTTACAGTGGAAATATTTGGACAAAAGGCTGCTATCAACATGAATCACCACTGACATGTTTGCACGTTTGAAAAAAGGAAGGAGGAAAGAAAGAAAGAATGCTCGACTTGCTTGACTGAAACATAAGAAAAGCGAGAGACAAAGAATGGAAGAAAGGCACAAAGAAAGACACGGTGAAGATGAAAGTGGGGTGCAGATTTTATGAGGGGGGCCATGAACGTCCCTGATGTGCGTTTCTCTGTGGGAAGCATGTCGGAGGCTGGGTACACTCCAGTATGTGGTTTTCCCAAGGCCAAGCAGATCCAGCTTGACCCACCTCTCTTTCATAGACACACCACTACTCAGAGGGAGGGAGAGCCAAGGTTTTCCTGTTCATGTGGAAAAAAGCAGTGAAGAGGGGAGGGAAGAATGAGCAGAGGTAATCCTAGCCACCGAGGTGGCCCTCTGGTAAGGCCCAAATCCTACTATTCTCCTTCCTGAGTGTCTCAGCCTCTCTCACTTTCACAGGCACACATGAGCTAGCTGAACACGAGGGGCGAGGCACCATGCATGGGCATTCGCTGGTGGGGTGGTATCTAGACAGTGCTAAAGCCTCACCCTCTTTTTGACTACAGTTACTTTACATGTACTTGTGGGTGTCTGGTTAAGAAAATAAAGCATGCATGGGCCCAGGCTAAGCTCGTGTAAAAAGCATATGTCTCCAAACACAGGAATCCAAATTCCAAGGGGAGGAATTTATCAGAGCTCTTTAGTTCTATTTCACTGCAGCATGAAGCTCTTTCATCTCCTTTACAAATTGATTGAAAATAGCTCGAGTTCAGGGCTTGATTTGCAGCATTGCAGGCTATTGGATTTAACTGTGACTGTCAGAAGCAGGGGTATTTGTCTCTGCCCATTTCTAGTATTCACTTTGTTTCTGCCCTCTCCATCATTGTGTCCTGCTGTTTCCTCTTCACTCCATCTTGCCGTGTCTCTCTAGAGGACATTGTGCAGGCAGTGCCTCCGCATTACTGCTCCGATCCCAAAGAGGGCCCCACTGAGGAGGGAAACGAGTTCCATAGAGCACTTAAAACATCTCCCAGTCCACATTCAGCACCTGGTTAAATATTATCCCAGCAATGCTTAAGAGACATCCCCAGAAAACACAACTGTATTGGTGACAAATTCTCTGTTGTGATTAATGATGTGCTAAATATGCTTCTTGAAAAAGCACATCTACCAGTTATGACAATACTTGCAATTTTTCTTTGAACAACAAATCCTGGATAGTGTAGTTCTAGCTCAGCTTCTCACAGATAGCTAGCTTGAAATTTAAGCTAACATTAATTTTACGAGTTGATAAAAGACATAGTCTCCTGCTGACTTTCTGAATGTGGTCATGCTGACTTATTTTGAAATGTCACCACTATAAGGCATTGAGGCAATGTACTTACATTACTTACCCGGCATGCAGAGAAAATCAAAAACCTGCAAGGCCTGATGTGGCTAGTTATGGTTGCCAAACTATGATTGGACGGTCCCAACTTGGGGAGGAGGTTTAGGAAATGGTCAACTGTGAGCTTGTAGGAGTACAACAGCAAAAAAACAACATCAAGTGCTTAAAACAAGTGCTTGAATAGTATGACTAAATATTTTTATGTTTTTTTAAGCAGACTAAGACAATGAGTGCTTTGACTGATGGAGCCTGAATAATAGATGTTATTTGGAAAACCCCGGGGCTCTGGTGGATTCATTCAATATGGGAAACTAGTGCTGACTTACACCGTCACACCAACTACACTGCATCCAGAAATGACCTCAAAGAAAGTTCACGAGTTAGACAAGAGGGTGCGTTATCTCAGGATTACCTTGAGTAACATTTCAACTTCCTGTCAGAGTACAAAATGAGAGTGTTTGTGAACACTGATGTCTGTATGACCTCTGATCCACTTATCACAGTACATCTGGATCACCTGGGAACGAGACTAAACAATCAACTACACTGGCTGGATGGACTGAGTTGTCTGTGTTTGATGTCCTGAGAGTCAGACTCAACAATCGACTATCTTTCTCCAGAATCACTCACCCCACCTTTAACACAGAGCCATTGTGCACTGATAAATAACAACCTCAGGCTTACTTGAAGACAGTAAAAAGGCCAGTGGTTGAAAAGAAACAAAGAGAAAAAGAAGGGGATCAAAGTTTTTTTTTTCTATTTGCATTGATTGTTAAAGAACCTATTTTTTTAGTGCATGACATATATTGATAACATTTCACTGGCTTGCAAAGGAAAGTCCTGTTAGCAGATTGTGTTGCTGCCATGTTACCTAACAGTCAATCCAAGCCTGACTAGAAATCTCTCATGAAGTAACAGATTTCTATCTAGATTCAATTTGATAAATAAGATTGTGCCTTTAGTTCAATCGCAAAACCAGGCTCAGATGTCAAATATTCTCATTTTTAATGGGCTTTGGCAGCTGAGAACTACAACAGAAAGCTATCTGGTTACCACAGCTGCACTGTGCACAGTTCAAAATTTGGGAAACCGATTTGGAGGGATGGATCCAAGATAGAGAAGCGATCCAGTGGACTTGAGGCGACCTGGACTACCTCAACCAGTGCACACTGACAGTGATGGAGAAGAAAAACAAAAGGCTGGAGGGAGAGAGATGAATCGCAAAGGAAATGAATATCTAACAGTAACACATGGTGTGAAAGAAAGAAATGTCTCTCTCACTGACCTCCTTGTGTTTTTCATTCCTCCTCTCTCCCCTCTCCCTCTCACCCCTTCCTCCTCCACCCTTTACTTGTGCTCCATGCCGATTGAAATATGCAAGCATAATAGTCTGGGAAATAGGATTGAGAGGTTTATGAAGGAAAGTGCGTTTGGGCCGTGCCTGCTATGCAGTGTTAAGTCCATGTTGAAGACTAGTCGAAGAGATTTATGCTGTGTGCCAAAAAACATGAAGGTAAATTGGAAATATCAATTTGAAACCATAATACCATGATGAGAAAATTATGCAGAGGAGAAGCTGAGTAAGTAGGAGAAGAGGATGAAAAGAGGAGAATTAATCAGAAGTTTATGCCAAAAACAGCTCAGGAATGATGTAATGGATATATGGTTTGCTGTGGTTTCTGTATATATACAGTGGCCAGACCTAATTCAATTTAACTCTTTCATCCACCCTTTGTCTGGCATGTGACGTCTCTATCAAACAATTTTTCCAAGTTATTTCTCCTGTAATCTCCCCTCTTAAATCTGATCCCCTCAGCTAACCAGAAATAGTTCACAGTATGTGACGTCCTCTCCAGTTTCACCTCAGAAGTAGTTTGGGGAATATGTGCAATGGGATGACTTTCCCTTCATGTGCAGGACAGCTTTGTTTGCCCTCACTCATCCAGACATAGATAATAGAGGCCAATTATCTTGCGCCACTGATCTCGTAATTACTTTGGAGGGGTCTTTGTGACAGATCCGTTCCCACCAAAGCTTGTCAAGAGGAACCAATCAGTATCCTCAGTTAGATTAGACTGATAAATGTGTCAACAGACTGTGCATTGAAATCACATTTTCACCTCTGCAGAAGACAGCAGATTTGTTATGAGCACAATCAAAAGGGATCTTCCATTGCAGAATTTTGGTTAAAAGAAGTTTGAAACACCTTCTGAGGGCAAAACAATAAAGGTGTCAGTATCAGTATTAGTTTAGTTGTGTTTAAAATCTCACTCCGGTCATGTTTTAAAGATGTAAAAATACTTTGGTAAGATATGTGTTTTAACATTGTTTTTCTTACATAAAAAGTAAAGAAAAGCACTGAAAAGTGGCTGACAGCACATCAACTCTTTCTTCCTCAATGAAAAATTCCAAATGTATGAATCACAGTCTTTGAGCTTCTAGTTGGAAGAACTGTGTATTTTAAGATGGCGAGCTAGAGGAAACATTGAAGAAACACAATCGTAGGCTTCTTGTTTGACACTCAGACTGAAGCTAAAAAAATATGTGTGTGACTCAATGAGGAGTCTTGTGCACCAACATGGGTGACTAATAGACGCATCAGTGCAGAAAGTGTAGGTAGCATCTTTTACATATGTTGTTTGTTAGCTTGTAACCAGCAGTTGCTGACAGTGTTAGTGGTTCATGCAAACTGTCGCTTTCTGTACTGAATCCACTGTCTGCTGAATTTTTCAAGTTTTTTTTGCTTATGATTTGCTTTCCAATTTGTGGTGTACAAAATCTAGCTTATCCTGGAAATGACACAAGCCTTCCTTGGGAAAAAATTATTTGACGTATACTTTTATTTTTTTTTACTTTTGCTCATGTCTTATCCCCAAAAATTAAGAGGATGGGGTTTATGACCATTCTGCAGCAAGCTATCGGGGTATGATCAAGATGTTTTCGCTTCACTTTTGCGGTGCTTTCATGTTGTCCATCTTAATATACAGTAAGTGGTACTAACATGTGCAGCAGTATGAATGTCCTCAAGGATGTTCTCACTCTGACCTGGACTGACTTTGCCGCAGATGGTGGTTTTCATTTCCTACGCCCAGTTCATAGGTCAAATGAGTGCATCCCGGACTCTTTTCCCAGAGTGACCTTGTCTGTCAGCTGTGGCAGGAATCGACACTCCTACCACCTCAATCAGTCTCCGGTTGCCCTGAAACATCAGACAGGAAACAATGTTACCATCCCACAGTCACTCAAACATGGTCACTTCCCTGTTGGCTGACAGGAAATCCGCTGAAAGTTTGCTTATTACAGAATACATCCAAAGATAAAGAAATTAGATATTTCACATTAAATGATTTGATATTACTTACAAATAGAGACACATTGTACAGCCAAGTACTAATACTCAACATGTTGAGGTATCTGTATTCAAGAAAACTCAGTAAATGGAAATATTTATGCATGGGAGGAGCTGGCTGGTGTTTAAGACCTACTTGACCTTCAGAACACCAGTAGCAAGGGCGGGTCTACAGGTGGTGTGATGTGTCTTTGACAACATCACACCACCATCATTTTGGTCTTAACCCCGTAATACACTTTCCGTAAGTACCCCAAACTGTGAAAATGGAAATATCAGATGCACTTTTCCAAGTGTGTTATTTATGCTTCTATTTTTAGGTACAGTACACCTCTTTTTAAATGAAGTACACAACTGTATGAAGAGGTGCTAATGAATGACTCATATTTGGTGGCACCCTCCACTACCTCTGTAACTCTTTCCTTGTGTTTCCTTGTTTCCTTCAAGTGTCCACACCTTGCACTGCTGACCACAGTCATTCTGTTATTTTCATGGTAGCCATAAATATCAGTGACCACACTCACTCTCCCAGTTTCTAAATAGTTTTTATTGTGCAGAGAAGTGATTTGTCCTCAGTGGCTGAGACAGATTACTGGGTTACACTTTGACAACTCATTCAAAAATCCATCCTTAAATTTATCACTCTATCCTTTAATTACCCCATTCCACTTTGTCTATGATTTCTGTTGGATGAAACCAAAGTTTGGGGTGTTTTAGCCCACTAGCTACAAATCATATTAAATCCCTTAATTTTTTCTAGGCAGCCTCTGGTTTCTATTCATTATTGTGCTATGAACTCTTCTCGCTGAGACTAAACTCGTTTAATATGTTCCATTACAAAGTTTTTGGTCTGTGAATTCTGCCCATGAGTTTGCAGAGGCATATTTTCAATGTAGCAGTCTCAGAGGTGGAAGTAACAAATTGCATTAAGTCACATTACTGTAACAAGTCCTTTTATTTTTGTGTAAAATAGTAATTTTACTTTTGTGCTCTATTCATGTAAGATGCTTTAGACAATGATGCTGTAAAAGCGATTGTTTCAGTACTGTTGTTAAAATGATCTAAAAAATGCCAAACCACTGGAATAACCTTTTAAGGTGTAGAAGTGCCTTGTGAGTCACAACGAGCACAGTGTCGGTGTTGCAGTGTGAGTGTGAGGTGGGCTCACGGGTCACTGAGGTGTGAGGGGAAAGAGGGAGCACTGGTGGAGGGAGCCGAAACTATGATTGACAGCACCTTGTTATAATTACACATTTTTATGTTCAAACCTGGATTTCTTCCGAATGCATACACCCTCTGGGTTATTATTTTATGTTGTTTTTTTCCTCACCTCACCGCTGTGCAGCAATCTCTTATCTTGTATCCTCCACTGACATGTTTTCCCAGTGCTGGTGTTATTGCTAATAGAGCCAGTGCTGGAAAACCAAACAAAACGTGACACAGCACTCCATCACCTGAACTGATGATGTCATGATATCATTAAAGACCCCTGCTAAAACTGCGGCCCCACCTTCCTCTGTGCGTGTTTGGTGAGCCAGAGGCAGGTGTGGTTGTGTATGTGCAAATTAGTGACATTTTTTGAAGGTTGAGTAGTGACAGGGCATGTTTTTAAGACCCCCCTTCATATTGTAAAGTTGAACCAGACCATGCAGCACCGGAGCTGGGTGTGAATGAGGGGGTTGTACATCTGAACAGGCCACTCTTTGAGCTCCTACGACCAGGTCCACCCTAGTGGATCGAGCATTCATGTTAGAGGTGTCACCAACAGGATGGTTGGTGCCTCTGGCCTCAGGTGTTAGAGTAAATTTAGTGTTTCAACTGAAATGGGGTTGCATCACATCCCATGACTACAAACTATTACAACACTAGTGAGATCATTTATGATTCTGCCTTAACCTTTAGTTAGTTAAGAACATGCTGTTCACATTGCAATTTTTTTGGAACAATGTAATAAACAAAAGTTAAACAAGACTAAGACTCTGCAGTCTTGCTAGTGTACTAAAGTTCAGCAGTGTTCTGAGTTAAAGAGCATTTGCCAATTAGCACTTAAAATACATAAATGCTGATCTCAAGGCAACAGTTATTAGTTCTAAGGAGGCATTTGGTCTAAAACTCAAATATTGGACACATTTAAGTTCATACATACTAATGTGCCTGATGAAAGGGTAAGGGAATGGTCACACATTTGCTCATGCATGTGAATGACCATTGCCAGCAGAAACTTTATGTGGGCCATCCAGAAACCAGTTTGCTTGTTTATGATCTGTTTGTGGAGTCAAACTTTGTTCATGGCTGTGACTTTGTCTGTCAAAGCTCCCCAAAGGTGAAGTCCTCATGAGGATGTGTATTTTGTTTGCCACTGAAAGGAAATGTTGTATTTACTGTTATTTATTGTGTTTGCTTGAACAGAATATCTGTGAACGGGGTGAACTAAAGCACTGCAAGTAACTAACTCGAATAAAACATATTTATTCTTGACAACATGCATTTCTCATATCATTTCTTTTTTATTGTACTTCTAATCTGACACAAGCTTGAGTCAGTAATCTACTTTTTTCTTCACTACAATTGCAAAATAATTTTGTCACAACTTGTCTGCACTTAGTGCTGGGATTGAGTGTAGAGAGCAAAGCTCGTGAGAAGCATCTTTACTGCAGATGCCAAGTTGGCAGCCGCGTGAAAGAAACACAAGGACCACCTGTCTTTTGTCCACCATGCAATGATGACGGATCAAAATCCAGAACAAGAAGCAGCTTCCAGCAGCCTTTCCACATGTGGCCACATTTTTTATACTAAAATCTACAAAAGACAACAGTTAAATGATCAAGTGCTCTCTTTGCCTCATTTAAAAAAACTGAGATCAAGCTTATAAGTAAGTTGGACACATTGAATATGCATGCACATACTGTACTGTAGGTGAAATGAAGTTAGCTAGCTAAACTTGGCCTTGTTCATTTTTCATTTCTCTATTTTCTCTATTGCTTTGTTGTATTAACAGCAATCAATTACCTTGTAACTATACTGGTCTGTTGTGCTTTTAAATTTAGAATTACAAGCCAATAGTTATTTGTTTAATGTATTAACTAGGTACTTTTACTAAGTAGGTTCCTCAAATGGTAATATTTATTTTTACTTAAGTTGATTTTAAGAAGGTAACTGTCCTTCACTAGTGTAAAACTTTAGTTCTCTATCAAACACTGGTGAATATTTGCCAGACTAAATGCACATAGGTGACCATTTCCACATAGATTATTAAAGTGACTACACTTTATCCAGAGGAACATGAGGGTTTGATAAAATTTTAGGGCATTTGTTTAAAATTTTCATTCTTAACAACAAATTGAACCCCATAGTTGGAGGAAAAAGTCAAGGGATTGCCAGGGTTGGTAGAATACATTCTCGGGAGATCATGAACATCTGTACCAAAATTTTGTGGCAATCCATCCAACAGTGCTTCAGATGTTTCAGTCTGGATCTGACTGGAGGACCTACAGACTTATCAGTGTTGCCATACCTATTAAAAATAGCCATCTTTTATAATCCATTTTGTTTTATTTATTTATTTTTTTACTATTGTGTTTACTACATTTACATAAATGCTGACTGATTTTCAGCCTTTAAGTAGAATAAATAATAAAAAGCCTTCACAGACATACTTTTAAACCAAGTAATTGTGTGTTTAATGGTCTGATTTGTGGTAAAAATATCATGTGGAGAAGAAAAATTTTGCAGTGACTGCCATATGGAGAACGACATGAAGTGATTACCAGATAAATGCATTGCTCAAAAGAAAGTGTCATCACTTTCATCATGGCTAAGGCATGTCCTCATCTTTCTCACAGCATCATCTATTTGCACTCATTCACACCTGCCAAGAAGTAGAAAAAAACAGAGAAGGAGAGAAGGAGAGATAAAAGTGAGGAGAAAAAAAGTGATTTTTGGATGCTCCCGTGCAGTTTGAGTCATGCCTTTGTCTTCCAAAGCACATTTCCGAGGACATCCAGGTCTCTTTCACTCAGCTCCACTGGCTTTTATGTTCACTGAAAATGTCTCCATGATGTGTGCTGCATACCGAGTGCAAAAGAAACCAAATGTGGTATTACAAAAACAGATTGTTTTCAGTGATTATGTTTCACTTTCCTTTGTTTCCCATATATACAACTTTGGTTTAACTGATTATGGTTGAATTTCTGAATCAAAGAAACACTTTCATAGAATTATAGAAGGGGAAATGAGAAATAATTACATGATCACACAACAAGTAACAGCAAAATTGGTTTGTAGTTTCTGTGGAACATAAACCAAATGCTCAGATGACAGAGGCCTGAAAGACTAACTACACACAGAGAGTGTGTCAGTTAACAGCTGGACGCTGACTGTCACCAAGTTAGAAGACTTGGTGACAATAGGCTACCCATTGTTTACCAAAACCCTTTAGCTGATCATGAGACATGTCTCTGGTCTGCTGAGTCCAGGGAGAGTTTAGAGAGAAAAGATTTGATATTTGCGTGTGTGGCTGTTTGTGGCTGCATGCCTACATGTGTGTGGTTGTAATATCGCCACAGAGATCAGAGTCTGTCTGGCTTTTTAATTATCCTTGCATGAAACCATATGACTACCCTTTAACTGGCTAACTGACGTGGATGCTGACAGTCAGAGGGCCAGACACTAACCTGCAGCATGAGAGGCCCGGAAACCATCCAACAAAATTGTACATAGCTTTTGACAGCTTCTTCCCTCTTCCTCTCTCTCCATCTGTCCCTTTGGAGCAGGACCCAGTGGGTGTTTTGTCTGGGTCAGATTTACAGTAGATCTAAGCACCACTGAGCCCAACTTGGCCGGCTAATTGGAAAAAGATTTGTGCGTTATGAGGCCCGCAGAGTGTGCTTTCAGCACCTTAACATTGAATAAGTAACGAAATCACGCAGGGAGGCACATAGGTGAAGCAGATGCACGCATGTACACGTGTGTAGGAAGAAAACCTCTACAATATGTACGCATGCAGACACAAACATCCCGTTTTCAAGGCCATAATTTAAGAAGAACTTTTGGCAGAGTACTCACATTACTGAATGACATGAGTGAGGAGATGGGAAAGGCAAAAGTTGAACATTCAGCTACATGTTTGGCACGAACATAGCCATTTGAGAATACACTCCCATTATGCATCCCAAATATATGTATGCATGTGCTGTATTTGAAGGACAATAAATACACCCAGGTATAGCCCACAGGTCCCCTTGCACTCTCTGACACATACAGAGTGAAGTAAAACTCCTTTCCCATATTGAAAATATCCTCTCGTGTTAATGGGCTGCTCAAAAATCCATACTGTTAGCATAAATCATACTAATGTTACATCTTGTTACAGCTGCATATTTCCCCAAACCATTCATTTTGTAACGTCATACACCTGGAGGCACAGGACTTTAATGGCAGGCAATAAAATGGCAGAGAAAACCACTTCTTCAGTACTAGATGTGAGATCTTTCACAGGCAATTTCAAATCTACTGTGTCTAATCTCGTTTGACCTCTTATTGCAATCATGGATCAGCAAAGATGCAAGCTCTGTACATATCGGCAGGCTCGATGATTATGGCCCATTACATAAATCTCTCATCACCCTGAGGCCTTTGTATTTCTCTCCAGCAAGTGAACAAGAGGTCTTGAACTTGGCAATAATCAAAAGACTTTGAAGGCTTTACAGTTGGGCAGACACACCACCACAGACTCCAGCAATATTTAGATGGAGAAACATTATATCTGTGAAAAAAATACACCATGTGACAGTGTCTAGAGCGGCCCTGTTAAACCCAAAGGTTAAAAATGCAAGCTAGCAAGCTGACAAGTGAGTTCAGATTCATCAGTGATGTTACATGTGGTTTAGTCCACATGTAACTTTTTTTTGTAAAAACTTATTTTCCATTTTCATTCTTAAAATTCCTATCTACACAAGCACTGTTTTAAATAAATCTCTTTCCAAGTATAAACACAAAAACACAATTGCGGTGATGTCATGAGCATGACAAACCAACAGGCAGCGATACAACCCTAACTTTAAAGCTGGATTGGATAATCAAAAGCAAATTTTGCAACTGAATACATGTAATTGCCATTATACAGGTTTGGATATTGGTTTTACAGAAACACATTATGAGTGCTTTTTTTGGAACCATGTCAAAAAATTAATATATTTACACAAGAGTTGAGAGTTGAATGGAGATATACAACTAAAAATGCTTCATCACGCATCTCCCGCACTGGGAATTTTTCATAAACCACAGTCCACCCGTCAAATTCCAGTCAGTGCTTTTTTCCAGTGTGACAGCTTGAGGTGTTTTATATGGAAAGTCAAACTCACAGACCTGAAATGTCTAGCCTGCATAATAGGACATCCAGACCCCTTACAATCACATTGACTGGTGTGAAAGGTGCTCGAAGTGGGCGGATAATAAATGACTTGCTGAAGACATAAAACCTTTGAGCTGATGTCTGGATTTATGCTGTGATATTAACTCAGATATCATGCTTTAAAAGTTAGATGGATGGCCTACTGAGAGACATGCGTAATAAAAAGAATTTTGCTCTGTCCCATGTATGGCGTGTGTTTTGTCACTCCAAGATTTTGATGTGACACTCACACACACTAACACACACATACGGTCAGTTCATGCTTGGCAGTAGTTAGCAGCGATATCCCGTCCAGTGCAGCTGCTGTGCAGCCTCTATGCAGCCCTGTGCTCTGGGAGG
>JAPZDV010000008.1:14293209-14356985 GCA_029814665.1 Acanthurus lineatus | reverse complement strand
TGCTGTGATATTAACTCAGATATCATGCTTTAAAAGTTAGATGGATGGCCTACTGAGAAACATGCGTAATAAAAAGAACTTTGCTCTATCCCATGTATGGTGTGTGTTTTGTCACTCCAAGATTTTGATGTGACACTCACACACACTAACACACATACACACACACACACACACACATACGATCAGTTCGTGCTTGGCAGTAGTTAGCAGCGATATCCCGTCCAGTGCAGCTGCTGTGCAGCCTCTAGGCAGCCCTGTGCTCTGGGAGGGAAGCCTGGTTTGGTTTTAGTCCTAGGGCAAACCAGGACTTTAACATTCCTGCTTCTCAGTTGGAATAAATGTATTTGTTATTGCCTAAGAGACTGATATAAATATATGCTTACATATGTGCATTTGGAGGGAAAGGCCTTGGAATAATGAAGTCCAAGGTGAGGTGCCGTTTGCCCTTGGGGCTAGCTAGTGTAATATTACATGAACTTTTTTCTTCTCTCTCTCACTCTCTCTCTCCCACTCATTCTCCTTGCTCCATCTTCAAGTGAGGCCGTTCCAAGCTGGAAAGTTGTGCCGCTGTTACATAAACTCCAGCTCAGAACGGCTGCGGGGTCAGGAAAAAGGGAAGAAAGGAGAGAGAAAAACAAGACAAAAAGTTGAGTGTATTGTGGGAAAATGAAGTGCAAAGATAAAGAGGATCTGGAACGGGTAAAACCTGTATCATCAGAAATGTCTAAAAACTCCTCTTCATCAGATCCCAGAGAAAAGAGGAAGAACAAAAGAGCAGGAGGAAATTGGAAGCAGAGAGAAGGCAGCTTAGCAGCTCCCATCCAAAAAGCCTGGAAGAAAGGGAAGGAGGAAAAACTGAAAACAAGGCATTAAATGGCTCGGCGGCGTCCAGGCTGAAGCCCTCGTGGAACCAGCCAGGTCACTGCTGATACAGAGAGGAGACCCAGCTTTGGACCTGGTTCAACCTGACATGTCTTCCTGCTCAAAAGATGTTTTCTTTGTTAAAACGAATCCCTTGTGACACTGGTGATCTAGGATTTTATGGTGCGGGTTAGCTGGATCTGATCCATGCTTTTATTTTTGAGCTTGGCCAGGCGTGTTTTACTACTTTTGTTTCTCATTTTACCCGTCCTGCCAACAGTCCTGATGACCCTAACATAACTTAGGGAGGCCTAAAAAACTTCTCACTTTCTATTGGATGTAGGGCCCATTCTAAATGTTTGAGCAAAGCATGAGTTATTAGATTTATAGGAAGTGCTCAACAGTGTGTCTGGAAGTGGGTGATGATTCATATTCCAAATGGGTTGCAGATGCTGGAGCAGATTTCAGTGGGTACATACTGTGACTGAATAACAAATCAACTCACAATTACCTCTCAAAACCACATCCACATTTAATTACTGAGGTGTTTATGCACATGAATCCCCTCAAACATCCCCTCAAACCTCCGAAATCGTACTTTCACCAAGAACAACAGGATGTGTTTTAGTAGACAAGTGAAGAGCCGGTGAATTATGTAACAACAACTCTTGTGTTCATGTCAGCATCTTTTCAGGTGCGCACCAGAGACACGCTCATTAAATCAACCTCTTCTTCCCACCGCTTCACTGCCCGGGAACATTATTCAGTCTGTCTGGGATTTTTTACCATGAACACACTTGTTTGCTGACTCACTGCATTCTCGTCTCAAAGAGCGCCGTCCATCCTGCTGTCGTCTGAGCTCTTTCCACTGAACAGACACGAAGAACAAACTCCAGAAACCTCTTGAAATCCCGTGTGACCGCTTCTTGGGTCTGCCCTTACCTCACCTGAGACAGCAAGCTTCCCATCAGGGGCAGGACATTCCCAAAAGGTCGACTACGACGCATCCTTACTTTGATTTAGAGACTGCTGGCTTTCGCTGAGCACAGCAGCAAAACATTAACATGACTATGAGAGTGGAAAAAAAGAGATGAATGATTGAAACAATGAAAAAGGACTGAGAAAACAAAGTGGGAAAACTAAAAGGAACAGTGGATGGGAAATGGATGGAGTGGAGGTAGAAGAAAGGGATGCGTTATTCAATAAGCGCAGGTCAATATCAGGCTGTGTGCTGGGCTTTACTGTCACAGCGTGCCTTTCACCATTTGTTTCCTATAAAGGCCACATGGAAATGTTTAGCTGGCTTAAAGCAGATCGGCGCACAATGTCTCAGGCCTGTAACATTTGCTACTTGTTTTCCAGGTCTGTCCTAATAAAGTTTTCGGAATAATATAGTCAGCTGCAATAAATAACAAAAGTGACAATGACAAAACAAAATAAAATACAAAGACTAGGCACTTTCCAGTGAGAGCCTCCAAACAAACTGCGTCTGGGAGATAAGCGATGGGAAATGTCCGTCTCCCAGAGCACGTGTCCACAACAACTATGTGAGAGAGAGAGGAGAGGGGAGGAAAAACAATAGATAAAAATAACATCTTTCGAAGCAGTTCGTCATGGCTGCGGGAGAGTCTTGAGAGCCCCAACAACTCCTTTTTTTTCTCCTTGTGTTTTCATTCTGCAACAACATCTGCAGCCTTGCAAAGGGAATAGAAATCACAGACGCGCAAGTTATGAGGAGTTATGAGGAGTGAAGTCATAACAGCATTGGTTTGTAGTCTTCATTCTTTTTTGTTTAATGGGTAAAACTGTGAAAACAATCAACACAAAACTCTCACTAGACATACTGGTTGAAATTTAAGTGGTGGGAGACAGAAAATGAGCCCTTTGTTTGGACAAGGTCCTTCCAGTGTGTATTAACACCTATTGGTTCGTACAGTGGCTGTAATAAATTCATCCTCACTTTGGCCTTCACGCACAGTATGTGTGCATATACAGTATATGTGTGTTTGTCAAGTCAAATTCCTGCGAGCATATGGCAGAGTAATACAGGTTTTCACAAATACACAAACCCAGCTGTCCATCCATCCCCCAGGTACACAGCTTTAATTCTGCCAAGTCATTTACATCGAGCTCCTGCACAAAAACTATTTCCTGCCCGCTTTCCGTCCAACATCCACATGTCAGGCCTACTGGGTGCGTAGATATGTGCACGTAATGTGTTGAGAGGCTGCCTAATGGCCCGCCAGGCTTATTGCACGACGGTCGTCAAGGTGCTTCCCCCTTTCCACCCTTCATCCTTAAAAAAAGAGTGCTGCCCCTGACAGGAGTAGGCAGCAGCTTTAAACTAAACTAATGCATCTTTCCCAGGATTTAAAATTACAAAGACCACATGTTGTCATCTTCTGTCTCATCTCCAGTGAAATCAAAGCTAGAGTCAGCATATTGGCATTAGCCACTCAGCTCAACTACTGTGAATTGTCTGCTCTCCCCATATTCATAATCTGAAAATGAACCTTTTATTTATGTTGTCTGGGAGCTCTAGCCTTTACTCCCACAAATAAGGGAATGTATTTCTCCCACAATACCCATCTTTGGCCAAAAAATGCTAAATGTACATTACTTCAGCCTCATACTGAAAGCTGCACACAGCTGGGGAAGGTAATGTACACAGCAACCTCTGGTGGCTTTTTGAAGAACTTTACCTCAAGTGCTTGAGCACTGAAACTGTAAAAGCAGCAACGGGTTCATGTAATAGCTGCTATAAAATAGGTCGTGAAGAGCTTGAAAGTTTCCAGCAGCTAATAGCTGACAGATTTCTCTAAAAGGAAATCCCTATCCTACAATCTCATCCTCTAAGTGCTTTCAGCAGACTCGTGAGTTTGGTACTAATGTTATTGTTCTGTTACACAATAAAACAAAAAAAAAGACAGAATAAGAAAAACATGGCTAATGTTCCAGTGGTATCCAGACCAGATTCTTACTTCCAAAGCAAGACCACGGATGATTTGTGTGTATGCGTGTGAATGACCGGCTGTGTTTTCAGTTATTGATGAGGTGTGCAGTGGGTCTAAATGAGAAGTTCTGTTCGTTACCTCTGGGTGATGTAAAGCCATTCACAGGTGTGACAACCAGAACCAAGCACTGGTGAGTTTTAGCAAAGCAGACTATCCCTTTCTGGTCTCACACACACATACACACACACACACACACACACACACATGCATGCACACAACCGCAAGCCCACAGATTACTTCCATGTACCCTGAACAAACATAAGAGAAGCATTAGGTCTGTTATTGTTTGCCTTTGCAGATTGGCTGCGGTACTCCAAAGAAATAACGGTCCCACAGTACACTGGAGCAGAACTGACAAGGTGGTACAGAGGACACTGTGTGTGTGTGTGTGTGTGTGTGTGTGTGTGTGTGTGTGTGTGTGTGTGTGTGTGACTAGTTAAAACTGTTCCAGGTTGCCCAACAGGCATGTTATAAAGTGTCAAGTCTCTCCACTCTCACAAAACACATTAGAAAAACAAAATAATTAATATGCTGCCTTTATTTGACATATCCATCTGCATAAATTAACATGCCATATAATTGGCCGCGATATAGAGTGTGATTTCTTAAAAAAGAAGCAAACAATACAAACATGAACATTATAATGTGAGGTCTTCCAGCCTTACAACTCTAAGGAAAACAAAACAAAACAAAAAATAGTCTTAACATGCCAAAATGAAAAGACATCACTCTTTCAAGAAACAGGACAGACAACAAAAGTGACTTTCCATGAGGGATGGCGACAGATAAATGATCAGAGGCTTCTCCTCTGCTCAGCAGTAATGTTTGCCATTTAGGCACAGATTTAATAGGTAGACGATGGATCAGAGCCAAAGATTTTTAGCCCTAAGATGTTAAAGGTAGCCGGACCATGTTATGATGTTGTGTTGTTAATCAGTTCTGTGCAGCTTTTCTTTTCTTCTTCTTCTCGTTCATCTAAATGTCTTGAGTTCATTCGACCCTTCATTCAGTATACAAAGGTGTTCCTTGTGTGAATCAGTCCTTCCTGAATTAGACACAACAAGTTGAGGAAAGGATCTTTTTTTCCTCATCATTCGTCTCCTGCTGGGAGATTTTCCTCGATCCTCTTGATGAACTTCATGCGGATTTCTGTCACATTGTCTCCTCTCAGAGTGTCCTGAGCAAATCTCACATCCACAGCCATCTGGACCTAAATCAGATACACACACACTTTCATGTGGGTGTACACCACTAAAATTGTTGCACACAATTGCACAGGGAATCTCTCGACAATTCTTTCCATAAAACCTACATGGTGAGTCTATTTTAGCAATAGGCTTCTTCTACATATTTAAAAACTGGCCCTTTCACTTTAGAGATGATGCTCTTTGATTTTGTCCACAGATTTCCTCCTTAAAATAAATGTTTGAATACCAAGAATGTTAACTTTACCATTTCCAGGGCTCCTCTGAGGACCCCACACAGCAGGTTGGAGTAGATCAGCGTGCTGTGGTTATCCGGCAGCTCCACAAAATCGACCAGAGGGTTGTTCTCAAGGATGAGGGAGAATTCATCTCCTGCTGGGCTCCAGTTGGTCACACTGGGGGTGATTCCCAGGTACATCTTAAATGCAACCTAACAGCAAACCACAACATGGCAAGGAGGGCATGGAAAAAGACAACAACGCAGGATTACTCAAGAGAAAACAGTAAAGTTTGACAGAATGTTAATTAAGCTGAAGTACAATTAGTAAAGTAGTTTGTAAAATAAACTTTTACATCTTGATTTTTAGTGGCAGTAGATTTCTCAGTCACTCTGTTACAAGTTACAATAGCTGTAAGCCACCATAAACATAAAATTAACTGTGCCACACAACTTTAATGTTGAACTATAAATGCTGAAGTTATATTCATCATTTCCAAAGTCCATTTATTTAGGGCATAGTCAGTTAACTAAATGATCATATTCCTCTGAATTCAGTGTTACATTGGGCTAGGTAGACACAGGTTGAATAGATTTAACAGGTCTAATGTAGAGGGATGTTTTCTTTAATTTTCTCACAGCGTACAACATGCTCTGTATTTCCCAAACTGTAACATAAACACATGACTGCATTACACACCTTGGAAGACTCCAAACTTCTTGGTTGTTTCAGATAAACCTGTAACTCTGCTTCAAATCATTTGACTTGTGTATCACTGATCCACTAAACCGTTCGGTGACATCACAGTTCCTTCACCATAAAACTTCTCAAACTGCTTCACTAAAAGGTTTTTCACTTCAAAGCACCTGCACAAAGTCTTAGATTTGTACCACAGGTATACTCACAGCAGTATCTGCACACACCTGATTTCTGTTAGCTGTTGCTTCCTTTCTTCTGCAGCAAACTGTCTCTGTGATTGTCACAGCAGAGTCGGTGTATTTTGTCTCACATACAAAAATCAAAGTTCACTCAAGCAACTGAAATTGTAGAAGAAAATTGTTCCTGCTGCTGGGTGGATTTTATTTTTGTATTTTAAAATGCTTGACTGCAGCACAAGTCCTTTAAAAACACTAGCAAAACAATGTAGTAGCATGACATTTAAAGTGATGTCATGAAGTCCTACCTCCCAAAGGAACAATTCATAACCTTTAAAATATGTTTTTGAACAGAGCTCCTTCACATGTATTTGACTGAAAAACGACTGACGTGGTTGCAGAAGTTAGCTAGAGGTCAAGTGATACCCTCAGACAAGGCTATCATTGCACCTTATGAACTGCTGTCCCACAGCGATCCTCTAATTACAGACCTGACCCTCCTCTTCACAACCAAGAGTCAGTTACATGAGCGAGTTGGGTTACATCCGTGTTATAACTCCCTTTACAAGCATCAGTTACACCTTGCAAACAGCTAAAGTGCTGGAAATACAGTCAGGCCTGAGAGCAGCTTTCATTTTCTGGAGCAGCTTTCATTTTCTGACTAGGTCTATCTTTCCGTAATAAGGGGCCTTTGGCTTTATCAAAAAGGGACGGTGAAATGTTAAAAACCCATAGGCCAGGGATAAATACAGAGAGGAGGAATGAAGAAAAACATAGCACAACACTAAGATCAAACCAGTCTGAGGGAAGAGATTACATTTCATCCAACATGCAACTCACCCTCTTAATATTGAGGTAACTATCACGCAAAGCAAAAAAGAATTCAAACTTGGCCTTAAGTTTGGAAGGATAGAGACAAGAACTTCACTCACTCACCACTTATTCACCATCATTAGTTTTCCCTTTCCCTCCCAACATTTTTCTTCTCTTTCCCCTCATCAATTGTTAGGATGTTTCATCGAAATCACTCTCTAATCTTTCTTTTCCTGTCCTTCTCCTTCTCCCTCCCTCCTTCCATCTTGGGAGAACTCCATGGTCACGCTCTGATTGGCCTGGAACCTTCCAATTACCTTAGCAATGACATCCGCTGTTTCTCGGAAATCCTGACACCTGCCGATGTTGGAGCGTGCCAAGAAATCCTCGATCAGGCGTACTCCGATGTTATAACCCCTGTGAAAAAGAGAAAGACAGAGGGAAACAAGAAAAAAGAGAGATAAAGTCATTAATCCTCTGCACAGTAGAGGAAAAGTACTGATAAAAATGACAGTCAGAGGACAGAGGTCGGTTTCAAATGCAACAAATTTTAAGGTACTTGGCAAATTGTGATAATTCTGAACTGGGAAGTCAAGTCAGCTTATTCTTACTACAATATCTGAAGCCAACTGATGCATCCCAATCCTAACATGGTCTGCCTCTAACCGGTTGGCTTGCAAATAGCAGAGTGGGCAGTGCAGACTCACTGCCTTCTAAGGCCAGGTAAGACATGCCTCATCACGACTTAGCTTTGAGAGAGCTTAGGGTTGCTGCACAACCAGAAAAGCAAAGTACATCCAGTCCAAAGTCCTGTCAGTGAGACAGGATGTTTTGAATTTTTGAGTTATAAACCCCCTCGAATTTTCTTAATCTTATTTTGTGGGGGAACTGTATCCAGCGTGGCCTTCCAGAGATTCCTTTTCTCTTATAAAAACACATATCAGTGCTCTCTTTTTCAAAGACCCCATGGGTTCTAGGAATTACAAGAGTGAAGAGAAATCTCTGACACAGAAGTGTGAGAAATAAAACCTGATTATGTCATCTCTCCACTGTAGTTTGTGTCCGGGTATAATATAAACAGAGGGAGGCAGAATGTGTTAGAACAGTGTGAAAGTGGCCTCTTGGGGACATCCAAGAGGTCAGAGAGCTTCACTTCCCTTCCCTCGGTTAAACAAGCTAGAGATAAACTCTAAAATGTTTAAGAAAAGCACCTCAGACTATGTATATAATATTTGAAAGCATAGGATGTACAATCTATCTGATGGGAAGACATCTTATAATAGTTAAAGACCCATGTACAAAATGTTCAATACTGCATGGTACATTGATAAAGCATGGTCAGGGAGAGGGTATTTTGCGGGATTTCAGAGGTGTTATGTGATGTATTATGTGATGTATTATGTGAGGTTGAAACTTAACTGTTACAAACTGTACTGGCAACATATTCATGTTGCAAATCCTGTTGTCTGAAGTAATCAGTATGGATGAAAACAAATATTTTGTGATTTACAAAAAGGTTTGGGACGCTGTGTAAAACATGGAATGGAGACAAAGAACATAATGTGATCCACTGCTCATCATTTTTTAAAAAATATATTCAATGAAAAACGATACAAGAGATTATAATTCATATTTTACCTCACTGACTTTTTTTCTCAGAATTTTATGCCTGCAACGTGTTCTAAACACACTGAGATATGATCATGATAAAAAACTGAGGGAGTTGCAGAATGCTTTTAATTCCAGGTTCATTGGCAACAGGTGATGGAATTATGATTGAAACATGGTTGTATAAAGGATATCAATACTTGGGTGTGGGAACACTTTGTAAAACTGCTATTAATAAACACATTTAATTTGCATATGACTGCATTGTTTTTATTTATGTTCATAACAGCATCTCAATTTTTTTTTCCCACATCCAGGTTCTATAAAGATCCTTGCAATTAATACAATAGGACGAAAACAGCATGTTCTGTGTGGAATCTACTGATGAAAATATATTTTTTTTGTTTCCTTGTTTATTTGTTTTTTACCAGCAAGTCTAAGCACACTAGCTTGGTGTCTACACTGCAGATCAAGATTTACTGTCACTGGATGACTGTTAAGATGGTCCAACAATAAAATTGTTTGGTGTACTACAAGTGTTGCTGGAGCTTTGACCTCCCTCTACTTTTACCCACTCTCTTTGTATCTTGGAAGTATTTAAGGTAGTGCCAGAAACAGCTGCTCTGCTCATAGGTACTGTACTTACATCTTGTCCAGTTGTTTATTGACTTCCTCATCATTCTCATAGTCCTTACAAAGCTGTGTGACCAAGGCCCCATAAGTCAAAGTGAACAGCTCAGAGTTCTACAGGAGAGAGAGAAAAAAATATTAATCCTCTATTTATTTTAATTACCATAACCAAAATTTTACATAGACATCTTATCTCTAGTAAAGAGAGTTGAGTGTTTCAGATTTTGATACAGGCAGAGAATGATCAAATCAGGTTTCAAAATTCCTATGACTAATATAACTGATATATTTTTTCATTTCAAACTATCATGCTATTCTCAAGGATATGTCAACAAAAGCCCTAAGTGGCTATGGGTTACAATTCAATATTGTTTGCTAAGACCATAGAAAATTTAGCAGGGTTTGCCACCTATTAATAACTTCCAATAACTTTAATATGGACAGTGGCATGGAAACAGATACAGGGTTGCTTTCTGCTCCAGAAAGTCTAAGAGGTCATACTTTGGACAGCTCCTGGTGCTGAAAAGAAGTCTAACGTTACTGGATCAAAATAAAGGTATCACATAATTAGAATAGCTTAATATTGCTACAGACATCTCGCATGTCCGAACTGGTCCCGACTCCTTATTGAGTGATTCTGCAATTCACTATTTCGAAAAAATAGTTCTCGCAAAATATGATATTACAGCTCAATAACTACGTTAGATTTTATTTTTTATTTGCGACACTAAAATGCATTTTGTTGTTATAAAGATATTTATGTGGTGTTTCATTTAGAGAGTTAACTAAAAAGCGAAGAGGCGAGGATATGGGCATGTACAAAGACTAGTTAGCTTGTGTGCAACACCAAGCAACAGTTCTCGTCAAGGCAAATACTGTCAAACAATTTATGAAATACTCATTCAACTAGTTAAAATTCTTTTAAAATGTCTAAACAAACATGTCACACAAAGATGCATGACTGTCAAGTAGCTTATTTTGCAGAAGTATCGTTACAAGAGATGCAAGTTGTTAGGTTAGCTACTTGGCTACTGTTAGCATTTTGCTAGCTAGGCTACATAGGTTTGGCTGATGTTAATCCTGCGGGAGTCGCCTACCATCTTCTTGCTGTCTGTTGTTCGGTTGGATTGCCGGGACATTGTGAATAGTGTTACAGGCTTACACAGGTAGTGACTCGATATTAATCCTTTATTTATTTGATTCTGGGGAAGCGGTTGTTTCCGTAATCGCTAGTTTAGTGGCACACTTCCGCTCATGTCAAGTTACTTTACATATATACTTCCGGTCGTACTTGAGACTAAGGAATATAGCCTACTAAATTGTCTCTAGTGTGAGCAATATAATATAGAGTTAAATGGAGAGAATGCAACTTTGCACATAATGAGTGTTTGAAGGAAGTTTATAATATTTTGTTATTTTACATTTACATTTTCTTAACACAAGTATTTTAACAGTAGTTTAAGCAAGTAGCAATACGTTTAATCACCTGCTGCCCTACATTGTAATGTGTGAAATTAAACTAAAAACAAAAGTAATTCCATAAAGTAATTTTATCTTTTTTCACCCCTTATCACGATGCAGGAACAAACAGAGAAAGTAGTTAGGTAACTTAAGATAGATTTCTTAGCTTAGCCTAACCTTGGCTAAGTCAGAATGGAAACAAAGATGACTTACCTGCCTTGGGGTCCTGAGGAAGTGATTTTCCGTGATTGCAATAGTCAGTGAGCTCTGGAATAGCGTTGCCATGAAGAGCCTCTGGTTGCCATGCTCAAAATGTTTTTTGTTTGTTTGTTTGTCATCAACCATTTTGTTTATGTAAAGTTGGTTGGCATTTAGTACATAGTAAAGAAAAGAAAAAAAAAGTCCGATGGCACATTACATATTCTTATTTGTTTTTTTTTTTAAAAAAATCAAACTAATCTCAAAATAAAATACTTGAATGCCAGAATTTGTATTTCTTTGTGACATTTTAAAGTAAATTTAAAATGCCAGTTTCAGAGGCCGTCAGGGCTCTAAACGGGGTAATGTTATGAGATAAAATCTTAATCTGCAATAAAAAGGCAAAATAAAATCTTATAGGTTGGCTGTCAATGCAAGTCGTATGTAGGCCTTTGTAAAATCTTTGCTAATATGCAAAGCTCAGACATGAAAGAAAACAATTCATATGAGGAAAACAATTGATTTAACAGAAACAATCTGCTGCATTTGTTGTTTACACGTACTATCATATAGAGTTCCCTTTTTCCAGGCAAAAACTCATTACACGCTTTATTTTGAAGACGAAACAACCTAAATTCAGGAAATGATTCAGTGACTCTTCACAAGCTTGGTCGATTATCAGTCAGCTGCCTTGCCAGCCCGTGCCGGCCATTTTTTTCCGGCAGGTTTTCGCCCTCTGGCGTCTTGGAGGGGAACGGATGATCAAGGCGAGACCTCTTTTTTAAAAACTTCTTGTGATTGACCACAGGATGGCAGTATACGTAACATATTGAAAGAAAGATAACTCAAACGACCCTGATAAAGTCCCCTTTAAGCCAGAACTACATGAATAAAATATTTTTCTAAATGCACTAGTTTATTTTTGTTCATAAATGTAATGTTGAGCAGTTTCCGCAGCTGTACTTTATAACAGCGTATCGCGATGAGTGTTTGTGTGTGTGTGTGTGCTTGTGTGTGAGTGTGTGATTGAGAGAAAGAGAGAGAGAGAGAGAGAGAGAAGTGAAGAGAGAGCTAGAGCACTGAGTACCATTCAGTGACAGGTTACAGATGCGCTTTAGAGTCTACATTGCATTACATCTTGAATCATAGTAATCACATGGTGTTTTCCTCCCCCGTTACATCTTGATTAGGCTACTTGCATCTCGAACCACCCGCATGCTGGTTGGCTGAGAGGCAATCATCCCATCGTTGTGAAACAAACTCGCTCCGCTTTAACATCGAGGAGGAAGAGGAAAGGAGCGCAGCGGCTCTGCACACACTGCTTCAATTTGTTCCAATCGGAGGCATAGCCGGCACGGACTGCAAGGGCTGTGGAGGAGGTGGACCGGTGCGATGATGACGGGCAAATCTGTGAAAGACGTTGACAGATATCAGGCTGTCCTCAACTCTTTACTGGCGTTGGAGGAGAATAAATTCTGCGCCGACTGCGAATCAAAAGGTAGGTGTTTGTCACTGCCTCGGTCCAGTTCATCCATGCCCTGCCAATGGATGTACCGTCTTGCTCATTTACTACGCGAGAAAATGCGGCATTGTATTCATCAGATCGCGTCCAATTACGTTGTACTATGGTGTAAGAAACGGGGCAACATCCTCACAAGCCTGGAGCATGACATGCAGCTAATCATGCCAGAGCCCCCATGTGATAAGAGTATCTATAATTACCAGGTAGCCAACAGATTTTTAGGAGGAATATCTTACAGCTAAGAAGGTTTTTGTCCATAATGAGAACTGGACAACTCTAATACAGGATTACAGGACTGAATGTGATAAGGGGTGAATAATTACTCCAACTGCTGGGACCCTTGCAAGACACCTGAGGCTTCCTGAGCCCCAATATGGAAACCACTTGGGTTGCAGACAGAGAGATGGACATGGAGACATTTGTACTGACTTTGAGTCACCTGAACAGACCGTTCCTGCAGGCGTAGTGCGGATATGCCCAACTTTTGACATAAGGCCACTACAATATTCTCAATAACGTTAATATAAGGATATTTTGTAATCCTGAGTGATTACTTCAGGGGTAATAATTGCAGTGAACTGAGGAACTGGATTAAACCCTTGTTGATGTTTTTTTAAATGAGATTATTTACAAGATTTTTTTTAATTTACCCTGTACAAGACTCCCTATTGCCAGACTCTCAGTTTTCTGTGTTTATGTATTTGCATTGACCCTTCACTCTGTTATAGCCTCAGAGAGGCCTTGGACTATGTCATAAGCTATTTGCTCAACCTGTTTTGCCATACTGGTGGGTAAACACTGTTGTTTTGATTACAAATACACTGAGCTGAGAACTGAGTCAACAAACTGTGTCCCCAACATATTTCCTGTTTAAACTGGCAATAAGTTGATAAAAATCTGTGACTGTAAAAAACATAAAACATATATTTATCTAAACATTAGTGAATAAGTATCATGCACACAGAACCCCTTCACCAGAGACAAACCTCAGCTGTCAGTGAACATCTCTCTTATGCAGATTGATGACAATATTATTTAATGGAAAGTTATCACATTGTTTTTTTTTTTTTAAAAATGCTTGTTTTCTTGCAGGCTTTGTCAGATTTTATAGTAAACCTCATATAAAATCATGGTGCCACGACGTTGTTTCAGCATTTGCCTGTTTGATAGCGATATGTAACATACTCTGTCTGCTAAAACTCAGATGGGATCTGATGTAACTCGGTGGCACAGCTGGTGTTGAAATTGATGAGATTGGCCTCTTCACACCTTGTCCGAGAAATGTCTCGACAGGGCAGCTGCAGGTCGCTGCTCTCAGCTTAGTCATAAATTTTCAAGTGAAGGCCCCGAATGTCACTGCACGCCTCCATGCAGTGGGCACAAAGGATTCCACATGAAAACTTGATGAATGATTTGAGTAAGCAGCTTCCCATATTTAACAGGGATCGGGATGCATTCTCAAAGTTCAGGTTTGTTTTTGTGTCCGCAACAGATACAGAATTTGACAAACGGACAGTCAAATGGTCAGGCTTAAAGTATCAGAGAAATGCCATGCCATGGCCTAAAAACACCCCTTTAACCTGCATCTGCACCTGCATATACACTTCTGCTGTATGACAGGAGTGAACAGAGGAGTTGAAATCATTGCATTTTGGTGGCTTTTCTCTGGATTTATGCACCAGCATGGAATATGTCTAAGGTCGGTGCAGACATGCATAGACAGGAACATTCAGTAATGTAATGCAGACAGACAGACAGGCTTTTGACCTCCAGTAAGTGAGCTACCCTCAGTCTCATGGCCCCCATCCAGGTTATGCTTGTTCATTGGGGACGTCATTATCCAGCAGTCTTCCTGTGTCTCTCCTTATATTTCTCTGTCTGCCTCTTTCTCTCTGCTCATTTAAAAGACTGAGTCTCCGTCTTTGTATCTATTTCAGGTTCTATGCAGGTAAAAATGATCTGAGTTGCCGTAGCTGGCATCACAAATATTTCATAACACTGATGGGAGTTTGGTTAATATGGATGTAGAATTGTTTTGTTTAAGTATCTGACAAATAACCTCAACAAAAAGATAAGCTAAAGAAACAATGTGTGATCCGAAAGATTCATTTTAAACCCTGTTTAAGTTATCTGCTCACTCTGTACTTCTTTATGCTTCCATCAATCCATACGTTTACACAAATCTGTCCATACATGCTATTTTCATGAACATCTGGCACAACTGTTCTCTTGAACTCCAGGATAAACTGAGTAGAATTTGGTGGTCAAAGGTCAAAGGTCACTGTGACCTCACAAAACACATTTTTGAACACTTATCCTGGGTGCTTGAAACTGTGCTGATTGTTTAGATCTTCAGCACTTCTTTGTTTGTTTCATCTATAGGAAAGTGATAGTAGGTGTAGTCAGACCTTTCTCCGGTGCTGATGGTGCTGTGGAGAGAGGTCGGGGTTTACAAGACTGCAGGTTTCTGCTTCATACCCTGCTTAGTTGCTTAATTTCCCTGTTAGAACATAAAAAATACAACTTCCCCTTTAGAGGTGAGGTAAAGTTATTGTCAAATAGTGTCTTTCACACACAGAAAACAGACAATAAAAAGATTTGCACAGAACTTCTCTAAAATACCATGTGATGTCAAGGTCTTGATGGGGTTTAAACAGAAAATGTGCCCAGGATGACGTGATTTTTTTGACTTTTTTTAATTCAAGGTTTTGCTCCATTTTAAGTAGCCTTTGGATGGTCTTTTTAAAATTGGTTATAAATAGAGCTGCAGATGCTGTTAGACACTCGTGACTGTGGAGAATTCAATTTAAAAAAGCAAACTTTGATCAGATGCTTTTAAATTACTAAAAGATGTGACTGTTCAAGGACTACGGTCGAGAAAAGCACAAAAACTAAACAAGGCATAATTTTTGCTCTGTGAAGCGGTGAACTTTTATAATCTAAATTAAAAACATGCAGAGAGAAAGTTCAATTAAGTCCTTTTTATCTTCTCACGTAAACATGTGGTCATCAAACATGCCTGTGTGTGGCTTTGATTGGCGTGACTTCAGTGTGCAACAGACTGATCTAATTAGACTGCAGAGAAGATTAGGTGCTAAAGGAGAAAAATAGCACTCTCCCACACACACACACACACACACATTCACTCAAACCAAGGATGCTGAAGCTCTAGCTTTAATCTATATAAAATTGAAAATGATGTTCTGGCTTAACCATGTAATAATATTTAATAATATATTCACATTACTGTCATTTCCCACCTCTTTAAATGCAACTGTGCCAAAGAATAAGCTGACATGTTAATCTAGGTTAAGGCCTGAAGAGAGGTATTTTACCTCTCACCTGATTAGCACATTTTTTCTTGAATCTGTAAGTGGTAATCTTCTATGTATTAGGTGACAAGCACGTGCTCTCACAAAAACCACACATGCTCCTGAAAGACATTTACCCCCTCGGCTTCCTTCTGTCAAGTTTAGGCTTTTGGCCATATGGCAGCATGAGGACGTTTGGTCTAATCTTGTTTGCTTTGACAGAGATTACTCTGCGTTTATCACCTTCTTCCCTCCGGGTGATTAAAGAGGAAGTGGCATGTCGTATGGAGCTAAGTGCATGCTCACAACGGAACATTAAAATACACAAAAACACATTAACGGTGCTATCAGGCCGTCCTCATCTATTTTCACTTTACAAATGCTGCAGCGATGAAACAATAGCTCTGCTTTTTGACCGCAGTTTACTGCTTATGCTGCTTTACTTCCTGTCTCTCTTTTCCTCTGGACCGCATGAGGTCTGGTTTTACTTGTGTTTTTATCACTTCCTCTCAGAGTCACACTTCTGCTATAAGTCCTCAATACTGGAGGAAATAATGGAGAGACGGGGTAGAGAGGTGAGGCAGGTGCATAATGTAGTCAACACTTCTGCTTCTGGCTTCATTCTCAAGGGGCCGTGTGTGTGCATGCGCGTGTGTGTGTTTGCATAAAAACCTTCCTCCTTTTATTGTCTCCATTGTACTTGTGTTTATGTTAACACTGGGCCCTGGTTGCTGTGGAGATATCACCTGGTGATACCATGCCTTATCCCTTAACCACCAAAACCACCTAACTCCCCTCCCCTCACACCCCTTAATCTCATCCAATCAGGAGCCGGCAGGGATTTCTATTGAAACAAGGAGCTGATTGGCTGTTTGTGTCCCATGGCAGGCATAAGGTGGCACCAGGCGAAGGTTTACAATATATTAGTGTGTATATGCTTCTCTAATATCCTACCATGGCCAGATTAACCTGCTAAGATGCCAACTCCTTATTAACACTCCAGATCCGCAAAGCATCAGCTGAGGGTCTTAAAACTAAAGCTGCTGTGTGTCAATTATAAGTTGATTGGGATGAAAAATGGTTGCTTACTACTATGACTATTTATTTACATCTTTTAGTCATTTTTCATGCTGCAATATTTAAATTTTAAAGAATCAAACTTTATAAATGTAAGAATTTTATTTTTTAATCCTCTCATTTATTTTTTAATAAGCAGTTTTGTTGTTTTGGACACTATAAGTGATTCATAAATGTGACTTTTTGGTTCTGCAAAGCTTATTTTTTTCAAATTTTGACATAGATCAAACAACTGATTATCAATTATAATGATAATTGGATGGTTAACTGATAATGGAACTGTTAGCTGCATCAGTACTTAAGACTAGAATTTGACACAGAACCTCTTGATGAGAAAGTGGCTGAAAATAGGGTGATAAAGTAGGGCGCCCTAAGATCCTAATTACAAACAAATTTGACATTGGTCACAAATTAATTAAGTTACCAAAGCATCAGCTGCTGCACTGTGAACCTGAGGGAGTGGACCCTGACAAGTCTGAGGCTCTGGGTCCTTATCGTAGGTCTGTTAATAATAGAAAAACAAAAAATAAGCGAAAAGGTTAAACATCACTGTCTTATGCCTCACTCTCCTGGAAAATGCTGCGTCATTCTACCAGAAAAAAGCAATACACTTGGAACAGTTTACAATAAAATATGACAGCACAGGCTACAGCCTCAAAAACCAACAGAGTTCAAGCAATTCACATTCATAAAGGTCCTTCAGGGCTATTATATTGTTACTGTTATGTCGTCCACCCCCTTTGTGTCAACAGCAGCTGCTTTCAAGTGAGAGAGAATGAGTTTTTATACTGTGGCTTGAGTTTATGTCTTATGTGCAATAGATTGAACTCTCATGTTTATGGATTACAGTGAATTATAATAAAGCATTTGTATTGTACTCATAAAAGATTACAGAATTCCCTTAAGCTCATGCAAATATACACACACTACGTGCACTAACATTACAGGAATAATAATCATTTTAACTACAGAGAGCACAAACAATATCAGTGATAAGGTGAAATGAAGCATCAAAGCAAGTCCAGAGCTGTGTTTTGAGATGCATCTAAAGCTCAGTGGTGGAGTATCTTACTCATCTTTTGATGTATAACCCATTCAACCTCAATGACTCACCTGCAGGATCACAGTCGTGACACTGTAACACAGATGGTGGGTGTGCATTAGTAAATTACCAATAGGGGTCCATCTGTTTAGCTCAGACTGGGACTGGGTCACTTGGTGGCCTCAGGGATTCTGGATTGGTTTAGATATTGAGAGGCCGGGGGACGGGACCAGTATACGTGTGCATGCATGAGTGCGTGTGTTTGTGTGGTGGTGTAGGAGGGCGCAGGATCCACTCATGACTGAGGCTCTGTGGGATTAAATGGGTGCATGCAGGGAGCACCGTTTATCCTTGTGGGATATGGGCTAATGAGCCATATGCACCTGCTCATGTATGTGTGCATGCATGTGTGTGTGGAAGCCAGTGAGTGTGTGAGCGGACAAATGTGTTTGTGTGTGACATATTCACTTATGTGTGTCATCAGGTGTTTGTTAGACAAGCATCCTCTCGGGAAGTGAGATAATAATGTGTGTGTGTGTTATTGTGTGGTTCTGTTTTTTAGTTAAGTGTATTTGACATTGCAGGCCAAGGACATCACATAGTGATACAAAAAACTCAAGCTTTCTGGGCTGACCCAATCCAAGTGTTACCTTTTAGACACTATTTTTGTGTTTAAAATATTATGCACCACACTGAGTTGAGCTGTTGCACCTGTAGGAATGGCTTGTTTTCCCAGCCTTTTAAGAATTATATGCAGATTAAGCAGCAAAAGCAAATCAAAGCAGAAAAAATTGGCAAAGAGCCGTTGACTTCCTTCAACAATTAAATGAGCTTTTTTTGCCAAAAACCTAGTTCTGTTATTCACCCTCCCACGAGTCTTTAATGCTGTTCTCACTCCACCCAGATTAAATATCTAAAAACATTCTGAGAAACTAACAGAAGGTTTGGCAGAAAAAAAAAGATCGGACACTCTAAGGCAATACTGTTTTATGTGTGAGATTGTCAAAGCTTCATAGTGAAGTGTATTGTTCTATTTTCATACTGAAGAATTTTTATATCCTGAAATTAGATAAATGAGAGAAATTCTGTCCAGTTAAGGGCCACCAGGAAGCCATTGATTTCCATTATTACCCTGTGATATTAAAATGTATTAGCAGGCTGTTGCAACTTATTTAATTTGATATCATAAACATATTATAAATAACTATTTACTGTTGCAACTATCTACTTTTTCCACAATAACAAAAGTAGGATTTTATTTATTTAAATATGTACAAACTTGACATTTACTATGGTGAATTAAGTCAAGTTAACTTTAATGGGATTCAATAGCTACTTAGAATGTGGATTGAATGTAAAATCAGACTATATAGCATGTTTTATAAATTATTTAATAAAATGTACATCACACATAGTAGTTACTTAGAAAAATAGTGCAGCCCTTTAAATTCCACATTGTATTTAAGGATAGAATTAAAGTAAGACATTAACTGGAGGAGAAACAAACATACAAAGACAGATTACAGAAAATAAATGAAGCCACTGAAGTGTTGCAATACAGATAAGTGTGTATGTGGGTGAGTGACAGAGAGATTCGTTATAGATCTCTATTTGCGCTAACTTCTCGTCATACCCCCTGTACATCCCAGCAGGTCGTCAAACAGCTCAAGTCCAACATTTGATGACTATAAAATCCCCTCTTGTTTGTCTCTCTGTTATTTGGCTCTTGCCGCAGCTCTGCCCTCTCCTCCCCTGATGTGTTTCAAGCTGTATGATTAACCAAAAATGACACCCAGTTTTTGCCAGGATGATTCATCTGTCTCATATGCAAACCCTCTAACTTTTGGGTACTTCGCCCTAGAAAAAGTGAGGACATTTTATTAGTCAAACCTAATAAATATTTAATGACACCTCCAAAGAGGGTGTTGGCATTTGTTTTTTGATTACAAGAAGAGAAGAGGAAGCTTGCTGCACTTAACAGTGAAAAAAAAATCTCTACACTGCAATGCAAACCCTGTTACACAGAGAATGATGTGCAGAGATTGTTTGTTCAATCTTTCCTTCCCTTTTTTAGACGTCATTCCTCCTACTCTCTACCTACTATATCTGTTCAAAGTACCTGGAGGTGTGCATTGTTGTTGGACAGACATACTCTATATGGATTCTTACTCAAGCACTACATTGATTGGAACTAAAGCGGCTACTGTTGTGCAGTGTGCAGGTGTGATACACTTTTAACAACAAACCCTCCGTGTCTTACTTGCTCTTGCACTAGAAGACCCAAACACATATAAGCCTGGAAGGAAATATATGGCAGTTAATGGAAACAAGCCAGGTTATTGTCATGCTAGCAGCTCTGTGATTACTATAGGCACTGAACTGCTTTAATCTAAATGCTAACACCAACAAGCTCACAGCAATAGTGTTTACATCCAGATTTCTGGCAGGTATAATTTTTACCACACTCATCATCTTGGTTTAGAAATTGTAGATGCAACATTTGCTTATTAGCACTAGGCACAATGTGCACCCAGATGTGATGGGTCTTAAGTTTTGCATGTGTTTGGTCAGAAACCAAAATGTTGTACACATTCAGTTTTGCTGAAACCTCACAAAGTTGTTATAGTTCATCCTTGAGGAACCATAAGAGTCTGTACCAAATGTCATGGCAGTCAAAATGTATTTTATTTCACTAGATAAAAGAAAAGTCTGAGCTGCTTGTGAGGCCACATTAAAAATTAAAGGTCATTTAAAGTCATCCTCTGGGCACCATAGACACGTACCAACTTTAAATGCAGCAGAACAAGCAGTTGTTGAGCTTGATAAACCTCTGACATTTTCTCTAGCACCTCATTTTAGTTTGACATTTTAGGCTTTTAATGAAATATCTCAACAGTATTCAGCCTTTTGGCATCATGAGTGTCTGTACCAAATTTCATGGCAATTTCATCCAACAGCTGTTGAGATATTTCGTTGGAACAACAGACCTAAAATTTCATCCCTAGAGCCAAGCCACTAGCATGGCTGGAGGAGACGGAAACCAGCACAATATGCAAAAAATGACAGGCAATGTTGCCAGCATTTGGGTGAAACCCCAGACAGTAAGGGTTAGCAGAGAATGTAATGAAAGGGAGTGTTAGAACTGTGAGTCAGAGATATGGACGGGCAGGGGAGAAGAGAAATTAGACAGCACTGGTGAATGAGAGAGATAAGAAATGTCTGTCAGGGCACAGAGGGACATTAGTGAGGATGAGGAGGACAAAATAATTCCAGCATGTCGGGGAGTTCAAAACAATTGACAATCTCTCTCTGTCAGTGCCAGTGTTTACAGCGGTTAAGTAGGCTTTGCAGAGTAATTCTACTATTATTAGCCAGCATGACAGCTAATGCTGCAGCCAGACGGTCAGGATGATGGACATACTCTGCCTTGTGAGCCTCTGTTTGTGTTTACTGGTTTGTCCTCTGTGCTTTTGTTTGCATGATTGCCCATTGTGTCCCTTCTTTCCATAAATTGAAAATATAAACAACATGGGCAATCCAAAAATTCATGAAAATGCAAGTCAATCTTATAATTACCATCTAAAGATACAAACACAAAACCCTTTCAGCAGGATGCAACCAAGACAAGAGGCTATTATTTGACTCTGAACCCAGACGCAGCGTTTCCGCTGCTGCTGTTAAGAGGAAGGTTTTGCATGTTTTCTCTGAAACTCAACTTCCTTTTTTTATTTGCATTGAATGGCCCTTCTTAAACACTGCACAATGACTCTAGCTGGCAGGAGCCTCCAGTGAGAATCCCATTTGAAAGCTGCTCTTCCACCTAGTGGTGCAAAGGCCACAGTGCACCAGTTTGTAGCAAGGTTGCAAGCAAGGACTCATAGGGGAGACGAGTGGAGAGGTGGAGACAGAGGCAGAGAGTGCTTCAGTGGACTAATGTGAGTGAAGGGAGGGGGGAGCAGGAAGAGATGGGGGAGGAGGGGCGAGATGAGAGAGAAGATGTAGGGAGCAATGGGGAAAGAAACACCAGTATTCCCTTTGAAGCTGACTGTGTTCGCTGAAGAAGAAGGTTGCAAATTTCAGCAGCAAAATAGCCTGACAGTGTCCCCCCCCACCAAGAGTTGTCTGATGAAGCAAAGACAGATCTAGATAAAAGCAGGATACACACGACAGCATATAAAGCTTAAACCTATAAAGCATGGGGTTGAATATGGGGCACACAACGTTCAAATGCTACCATTAACACACATATGGCAGTAAGAGGGACAAAATGGACTCAGATAACCACGCACCCACACACACAGGCTCATGACCAAATGAGTAATCATCCCTGCAGGTATTCAAGCTCTGAGTGTGTGTGATTGCTTCTGTGTATGTGTGTGTGGTTTTATGTCACTTTCTACTCCCCCTCTCTCCCCTCAGTCTTCAGCTATGTAGGCTAACTCTCCTATTGGATCCCATTATGTGTCAGGACAGCGCATGACTTACACAGGATTAGATGTGTTCCCAGCTGAATTCAAACTCATAATTGAATTTCAAGCTTGTCTCCCTATAATTGGACTAAAATTAATCATCATTTTTCAGTCTCTCACCTGGCTGCTCTGACTCTCTGTCATACTTCTACATTCACTCTAATCTCATCTCTTTTTATAAGTGTTTTTGTACTGTTGCCTAACGACTTCATTAGCAGTTTTTCAAAGATCCTGTGCTCTAAATATTCGATTCTACCTTCATGTCTCTGCCAGGTCCAAGATGGGCTTCCTGGAATTTGGGAATCTTCATCTGTATTCGCTGTGCAGGTATCCATCGAAACCTGGGGGTCCACATCTCCAAGGTCAAGTCTGTCAACCTGGACCAGTGGACGCAGGAGCAGGTCCAGGTCAGAGGTCGCACTACAGATGCAAACAACAACATGGTGTTATTTTCTACATGCAATGTGTGGCATACAGTACATGGTTTTTCACAATCATGAATGTGATACAGTACAATTAGAATGGGTTCAAATACACAAGATTCAGGATATCAGAATTTAATACAGCCCACCAAAGCTCCACCACATTATATTCTTCAAATTACGACACTTCTCAGTCTCTTATTCAGTATTCATAGACAAACTCCAAAGTGTCACCTGACAACAGCAACTAAAGCCCAGATGCTCTAAATCCTCTGATTTACATTTTAACAAGGTCACTTGTGTGCACTTACAGTCTAGTTTGACGTGATTGGAAATATGTTAATGGCTTTTCCGTGTGAGACTTAGATTAGGAGATTGATACAGTTGTCCTTTAGTTTAGTTTAGCATGAACACTGGAAGCGGCGAAACAATGAGCATGTCTCTGTCCTCCTCAAAACCACCTGTCATTTTTTACACATTTTAGTTATTATGCAAATTAAACAAATCGGATATTATGTGTTTATTGGTCAGCCCTGGAGTTGCTGGTAATTTCTGGTTGGACAGAGCCAAGCTAGCTGTTGCCCCTTGTTTCAGTCTTTATGCTAAGCTAAGCTAAAGTGCTGCATATTGACTATATCTTCCTCTGTAGTATCAGTCTTCTCATCTGATACACAATATGAGAGCACATAGGCATAATTTACAAAATGTAAACCTTTTCCTTTAACTTTCCTGTATGCCAGTATAATTTTTTAAAGCTCATAATTATCCAAATTAAAAACACAAGGCAGACAGGTTGCAGAAGCAAATTTTTACTTTAACTTAAATACACTTACTGAGGGGTGGTAACAGATGCAGGCAGAGCAGTACAAACTTTCTAAAAGCAGCTGTAGTTTAAGATAAAAAACATACCCAGTCCAAGGAAAAAAGGTGACAGGAAAGTGGTCCAACATCAAAGGAGTCTAAAAGATTGTAGGGGCAAAGCAGGGGCACAGGGAAAACACAGCACTGGGTATCAGAGTCAAATGAACTGACAGAACTGACAGGAACACACAGGGTCTAAAAACACAGGAGGATAATCAGGGTCAGGTGAAAGTAATCCTTAATCATAAAGGCGGGAAAAGAAACAAAGATAGGAAGGAGAACAAAACATGAAACATACAAAGAAAACATATAGAAATTAAAACAGAGAACAGACTAAACTAAAAAGCAAACCATGACAGCGAGAGGAGTGCTAGTTTAAAACATAAGGCCAAACTGAGTGGTTCTGGGTTGCATTATGTTGGAAATAATGGTTAGGTGGACAGGATCTGGACTTGTTTGCAATGATTTTGGGCTGCTTTTAGAATACAAAAAAATATATAGTGTATAAAAAATATATTCATAAACTCCATCTTGCGTTATGCAAACAAATCCAGTCGCTCAGGTATGACATGATTTTTATTCATTCTGCTGGAGGAAATAACTTACCATCATTACCACACACCTGCAACTTGCCCTATAAACGCATACAAGCAATTATGCAAATCTGTTTTTCATTTGAACAGAAACCACAGTGCTTTCACATTACAACAACATTATCTTGTTTGGCTTTTTGAAAGCTTTCATGGGATTGCGTGTATTTCTTCTTTTATTTCTCTCTCTTTCTCTCTCCCTTTTCATGCGTACACACTAAAAGTTATAACACTGTCAAGGATCTCCAATACTGCAGTTCACCAAATTATTTAATTCTATTATTTTTCTCACTTGAAATGTCCCATTGTTTTTTCTAATATGTTTTTATGGCAGTGAAAATAGCTTTATATTTGCATTGCATGATGTATCATCCTATCTGCATCCTAGTGCACTTATGAACTTAGGATTGTTGTTTTAATTTTATGACATAATTAGAAATTGTAATGATGATTATGTATTTATTTCTATTGTATATCATGGATAATATTACGTAGTACTCTAGGAGTATCAGCACATTTTGAGCAATTATTGGGATAAAATACATCAAATCAGTCTGGGAACAGCGGCTGCACATGTGGGAGATGGAGTAGACACTTTCTCATCAGTATGCAGTATAGCTTGTCTGAAACTGATAGGCTTGAAAGTCAGCATTATGCTTCAGACTGAGATAATATTCCTATAGTCAGCATATTTACTTCTTTTTTTCTCCCAAACAAGAATTTCACTGTTTTATTGAGATAAATCCATCAAAAGCAATGTAAACTGTGAAGCTTTATACAGATAAAGGATGTCTTATTTTAGCATTCTTAGATTGCTGAACACTGAGACTAGTTGTTGTGTTTCTGTGTCAACAGTGTGTTCAAGAGATGGGAAATGCCAAAGCCAAGCGTCTCTACGAGGCTTTCTTACCTGAGTGCTTTCAGCGGCCAGAGACAGACCAGTCTGCAGAGATCTTTATAAGGGACAAGTATGATAAGAAGAAGTACATGGATAAGGTCATTGACATCCAGATGCTCAGGGTAAGTCCACACTTTTTTGTGTTTTGAACAGGATCAAGAGGGAAAAAAATGGAAAGGAGACTGATAAACACACTTTTGAGTCTTGTCTCGCTTGAGCAAGGTCATTCCACCTGAAGTGTCTGCAACAAATCCATTTGTTTTCTCTGTACAGAAAGAAAAAAGCTGTGACAACATACCCAAGGAACCAGTTGTGTTTGAGAAGATGAAATTGGTGAGTGTGTCATTCAGTGTTTAGGACTGGAGACCCAACCGGAGAGTCAAAGGTCAGGCCAAACCCACAGAGCATTCATGATAGGAAATTCTAACATTAGCAGCATTTAAAGCACAAACACTCCAGCGTTTCTTTATAATGCTAGATGCAACAAAAATGCAAATCAGGTTTGTTAAATGCTGCCATGATAGCAAGTGAATTTTTAAGATTAAATAACAAGTGGATTAACCTGGATTAGCCATGCTGTTTCAATGTTCAAGAGAGAAACAACAGAAAACCTAAATGTACCAACTGTCTTTGCAGGGATAGTACATTTCTTTTTGTGTTCAGGCAGGGTTTTTTCTACCTCTAGTTCCATTTTTATTCCAGATGTGTCATAGCATGAGTTCGGTGGAACTAATCTTGTTTTAAAATGTCTAGATTAACATTTAGCTTACACGCTTATTAGCTGAAAGAACAGGAGAGAGAGTATCAGTCAGGGAAGAGAAGGTGACTCAAGGTACATGTATCATGAATGGATGAGTTTTTTTAGCCAGCAGGGAAAATTGGGAACTAACTCAGCTGTTCTGACAAGAATGGGAAGGTCATTCACCACCGGGGAGTCTGGAGGGAAAAAAAAAAAACAGGATTCCAGCTCATTTGTCAGTTCAGACACGTTGCATGAATTGTATTGACTTTCTCTGTTGTGACAGAAAAAAGACATCAGCCCGAAGACAGATTCCCAGACTGTTACAGACCTGCTTGGATTAGGTATTGTACCTCACACATACTCACACTAACACCCATTTATAGTATAATGCATGATAAAGAATTAAAGGATGGCTAATGACTCAAACATTCATTTTAGCACAGCCATATTATATCTTGTATGTTGTAATGGTATGGAGTGGTTGCATTCATAGAGGGTGGAGCTTGTGCTCGTTGTGCTGAAACACATTTTTGCACACAGAGCAAAAAAGCTCCCTTGCAGGTCTTCATGTCAGAGGAGCTCCATTTCTCACTGTTTATCAGTCTTTGCCTTTTTCTCTGTGAGGCGGACGCATCATCTCCATCCTTGGAATACTGATTTACCCTGAGTTATCTTTCAAATCAGGCATCTGATTACTCGCCGTAACAGTCTGGCAAAGAGCAGAGTAGGAGAGGAAACAGCTCTCCATGTGCTGAGAGGAATGAGAGAGATGACACAGTAAAGGCACCTTAAATAATCAGTCAGACAAAACACTCAATACAGAAAAAATGAGAATCAGATGAAAGAGCAGAGGGGTTAACAGATAATTGGAACAGCTGTAATTAGAATTAAAATATTTTTTTTATACCAAACAGTATAGAAGTTGAAAAATATCAACTAGGGCTGGGAGCACTACAGAAAATTGCAGATAAACATTTGCTATTCAGGAAATCACATCATTAAATACTACTGATTACTTAAGTAATCAGTAGTGGCCAATGGCCAATTTTGTAGATTTACCACATACAATACAGCCAAATGTTTTGTCCTATTTAAACATGGACAGTAATTTATTTCAATCAATATCAAATGTAGGTCAAGTTTAAGGTTGATCATTAGATCCATTCTTCCATTTACTCTTTATTAGATGCCCCTGCTCCGAGTCCTGCGGTGTCTAATGGTGGAGGATGTGTTCCAGACAGTAATGAGAGCCCTGCAGTGTCTAATCCAGCTCTGGCACACTCTGCACTGGATCTCTTCAGCTCCCTGCCAGCACCCTCCTCAGCGTCCTCCACTAAAACCACAGTAGGAGATAACACACTGCACACACTGTACAGTGTCTACTTTGCACTGAACCATTAGGCTTTTATTCAAATAATGCTTGGGGACGGGAGTGTCAATCTTTCTGTCATAGTTGCATCAAAATTTGAATTTGTTGTTTGTTGTTTATGGCCAAATATCTGCAAAACCATCAACCTTCTGCGTATTAGAGTGATAATAATAGCAAAAATAATAATAATAATAATAGTAAAAGTAGTATGCTAACACACTGAACTAAGATGCTGAAACTAGAAAAAACATATCTGCTAAACATCAGCATCTTAGCATTGTCACTGTGATAATGTTAGCGTGCATCTAGCCGGCAGCATCACTTTGTAGCTGTGCTTTCATTTGCTCTGTTTGCCATCCCTGCTTGCATCCTTGCATCATTGATGATAACCTTCTCCCACCTCCTCCCCGTCTCTTTCTTTTTATGCTGTATCCACGCCACCCTGTCGCCCTCCCTCTCCAGCCTGTTTCCACCTCCATGCCCCAGAGCAGAGTGACTGCCTCTGTGCCTGAAAACCTCAGTCTGTTCCTGGATCCAGCACCCAAAGCAGAGGAGGGCACTGTCAAGAAACTGTCCAAGGACTCTATTCTCTCCTTGTATGCCTCTGCCCCATCAGTACACGCCAGCAGTATGGCTACTCATGGTGAGAACTAAAAAGCCATCTCTTACATGTGTCTCTAAGTCTTGATTTAATTGTTAAGTTAATATTATAAAGAGATGAGAGGATTATTTGGTATAAGTAATTTCTTACCTACGGATGCTTTTCTATTGGCTGTTTTCTGCAGGCTTGTACATGAACCAAATGGGATACCCAACACACCCGTACGGTTCATATCATTCTTTAGCCCAGGCAGGAGCAATGGGAGGCGCCATGATGACTTCACAGATGGCCATGATGGGACAGCAGCCGAGCGGCATGATTGGAGTTCAACAGAACGGCATGATGGGACAGCAGAATGGCTTAATGGGTGCCCAAGGTGTCATGTCGCAGCCTGGTGGCATTATAGCATCACCCTACATGACAGGGATGGGCCAGGGCATAATGGGACAGCAGCAAAGCGGAATGATGGTACAGCAGCAGAGTGGGATGATGGGACAGCAGCAGAGTGGCATGGCTCTACAGCAGCAGAGTGGGATAATGGGACAGCAGCAGGTTGGAGGTTTACCTCATCAGCAGGTGTATGGAGTGCAACATGCCCAGCAACTGCAGTGGAATATCACCCAGGTTTGTGCTACATTTGTTGTAGAGCATATAAGTTCTAGAAGCAGTAAAAACATTGTTAATGACAAAGTGTGTTTTGTGGCTTTCAGATGACTCAGCACATGGCCGGCATGAATCTCTACAATACCAATGGCATGATGGGATACAGCAGTCAACACATGGGAGGCTCCACAACTTCAGGCTCAGCGCACATGACAGCACATGTTTGGAAATGATCTTATCTGTCCAAAAAGTGATGCCACACCAACAACCCACAAAAGATAGGGGAACTGAGTTGTAGGAATCTGTGGATTAGACTCTAAATGAGGCATTTTCTTATGCAATGGAGGAGAAGGAGACAGGTGTGAAGAAGAGTAAGGTTTGGAAAACCATTACTACCTCTCTTTCTGTCTCCTCTCTGCCCACACTTCCTCTACTCGTCTCATACACGGCCATGTTTTGCATATCTCCTCGCTTGCCTTCAAAACATTTTTTGTACAATGACCAAGACAACAGGGTTCAGAGTTTCACTGGTTGGGACCATGCATTTTTCTTCTTACCTAGCATCTGTGTGTTCGTTTGTGTGCGTGTGTGTGCACATATCAGATGTCTGTGGGGGTCAATGCTTGCTTGAGTTAAGAGAATTTTTTTTTAAATTTTTTCAGTTGTTTTTTTTTACTTGATCAGAATAAGGTAATTAACATGTAAAGAATTAGCTGACTCAACTAGGAAACAAACGCCGTTGCAGAGCCTAAGGGTTTTGTATTTTAATTTTTGTGTTAAATAGTTTAGGGTGATTTTGACTATATGCTTTTTGGGTCTTTTTTTTCAAAAGTTACATGAGAGGATTAATAGCTTATCTTGTGCCTGTATATCAAATCTGAAGCTACTGTTAGCAGTCTTTTAGATTAGCTTAAGGAAAGTCAGCAAAAACACTTACCAGATCACCTAAAGTTTACTACCTATAACATCAGATATTGTTTGTTTAATCCATGCGAAAACTGTCATTTAAAAAAAAAATGCATTATGGTTTTATGAGGAGATTTTTTCTTTTCAAGATAAAGAAATTCTTTTTATCTTGTTATTACCAAAACGTTGAATGGACAAAACAATAAGACATGAAATTTATTGGTTAGCTTTAGATGTGCTGGTAGGTGGATTTTCTTACCTTTGGACAGTGTTGAGCAAGCTATTTCCCTATTTTCAGTTTTTGCTAAGCTAACTTGCTGCTAGCAGTGACCTCATGTCTACTCTACAGACAATAGAGTGGTATCAATCTTCTCATCTAAGTCTTAGCAAAAAGAGTAATGTTATGTGTTCAACCAATGTCAGAACAAAATGTTGAACTGTTCTTTAACCCATCACTAAACAATGTTTCTTAGCAAAGTCACAACAGTAATGCAATTAACTTAATTATAGCCACAACATTTTTTTTAAGGGGCTACTACAACTGCTATTTAAGAGAGCTTTCGAATACACGTGTTAAACTTTTATAGGGTATCTTAAAGGTCTATAATTTAAAAAAAGATAAATTATATCACTATTATATCATGTGAGAGGAGAATCAAACTAGGCTAGAATAGTTTTGCAAGTGGAGGAGGAAGGCATTGATGAATGTCTTTTTCTTTATAAGTATGAAAAACTGAAAAAATACCACAAAAAACAATGTATCCCTTTTCAAAATACTCCATTTATCTTACCTGTTCCATAATATTAGAATCAAATAAATTACTTTAATGGTTATTAATTTCCTCACTGTCTCACAAGTTAGAGCAGCTACATAACCTACCTTAACAGCCCTTTATTATGATGTCTTTTACTAAATTTACAGAGGGCTTCTTTGAGAACCAATAGTCTATCTAATATCATCTTTAAGTGTCAAAAAATGTCCTGAAGTGGATTTTGGGAGACCAAAGATCAATGCTAGCTTTATCAAGGTTGTACAGTATTCAAATGCTTTGTCATATCTGTAAAGCCACTTAACTAGTGATTAGTAGAAAATCCGTTTAAATCAGCATTCCTTTAATAGTATGTTTGGTCAACCTGCTCTAACACAATGAATGTTTGGGCATATAAATTCACTGTGCTATTTCCTCAGCAAGGGTGGGTCACTTAAAAGAATCACTTGCATGCAGTGTCATCATGTAAAAAGTGGACTTACCGCACACACACACCTCCAGTTAATCTACCTTGTACAGTAAAGGTGACAAACATATTGAATGTCCATAAACAGAGAGAGAGAGAGGTGGGACAGAGAAAACCTTAAGGTACAGATTCGTCATGTTTCAGATTCTTCCACTGAATTGCATGAGATTGTATCTAGTGTATGTTTACTAAGATATATGAATGTGTCTCTGGAATGTTTTTGTTTCTCTCTACATGTCGATGAGTGTCTGACCAAGACAAACAAAAAATCTTAATGAATGTGTGTCCTGAATGTGTTTCATGACTGTACCTGACTAATTTCTAATACACACACCTGAGTATTGCTGTGGTGTGTTTGTTTTTGATATGCTATGACTCTGTCAAGCTGTACGTGTTATCTTCTGAATGTTCTGTGGTCAACAGCGTCCTGTCCTTGGTGAGTCATTCAAGTCAACCAAGTTTCGATGTTACTTACCGTCAAGTTAAGAGCAAACTGTGACAAAGTTGACTCGTTTTCAGGTCATTCGGGGGCGTTTACAATTTGGCCAAACCACATTGTGAAGCGACGAAGTGATTGTACAACTGCAATCTGTCACCTCTCAATGTTTTAGTCAACCCTTCTCCACCTCTTCTGCCCAGGCCTACATAAACCACCTCTGTGTACTGATTTCTCCCAAAAGTATTTCTAAATATGTCCATTCTTATAAATGCATGAAGCCATTATTGTAAGTAATTATTCAGTTTAGTTTTTTGCATAGAAGCACATCTATTATGTTGCCATTATGAATGTGAGAAGCAGGAATGTAAAAGGAGCAGCTAAAAGAAAAAAAAATTACCACACTCTGGCATAATAAGATTCCTATTAACAGCTGCCATTAAACAAGCAGCACAGCCTTCACAACTTAGGAAAAACGTTGATTCTTTCAAGGTATTTCTTTTTCATTTTAGCTTATTTTGTGGCAGCTGAGGCAACAGTAGGACTGCAGCAGTCACCATCTCTGCTGAGAGCAGTATCACCATCAGACAATGTGTCGACTGCACTGTGATGGCAGATCTGTCAGCTCGCTATGAGAAGTTTCCTGGATAGCAGTAACAATCCGTCTCTTTGGTGAGAAGGTTTTTCATTTGTGGTCATCTTTTAGCTTGAGGTTGCTTGCAATCTGTTCCTTTTTTGTCTGGTATATTTTCTGTGAAATGAGAGCAAATGAAGGAATGTATCTTTTATGTACTTGTCAATCAAGATAATGTGTACTTTATTCTTTATCAGAATTTCTCTGTATGTTTCTTAAACAATATGGATGTACTGTATATTAGTTTGGCTTTTTACACATGCTTTGCCCCTTTTGGATTTATGTTCACACAAGTTTGTCACTTAAATTTGAGAATACGTGTGTAACATACAATTCTTGTCTCTGTGAAAACACAAATAAATCTTGTTTTGATTAAAGTCAGTATCCTGAGTTGATTTAAAATAATGTTTAACTGTTCATCTGTCTGTCTGCTCTGTCTGCAGACCCACCCAGATGCTGACATTCTTTTGACTGTAAGTCACAGTGTTAATAATCCAATTATTTACAAGAAAAATAATCTTTTCCTAATTGTAACTGGAAATGGAAATCTAAGCAGCATGGACACATCAAAATGTGTTGTGTCTGACTGAACAAAATCACTTTCACCAAAGGTATTTTGGTTCTTCATTTTCATTTTTCTTTTCTGCAGTTAATATAAAAAGGCCTACTTTTTCTACAAATGAAAATCAAAACAACATCCATATTTGCAGGAAATAAGACACTTTAAAGATCTACTATTTTGGAAATAGTGGCATCTGGCGGTGAACTTGCAGATTGCACCGGATGGAATATACCTCCATTCACCCTCCCTTTTGAAGTGTGCTGAAGAGCCAATGGGATGGAACTTATTAAAGGTCCTCTTTAACCTTTTAAAGCCAGTGTTCAGTTTTTCATAAGCAGCTACTGTAGAAACACAATATGGTGAACTCATGCCTTATAAAAGGCTCTTTCTAATGAAACAAACCAAAATGATTCTTATTTTCAGGTGATCATGGAGTGATTAAAACGTACCTATGAATATTATATTTAATTTCTGATATCTTTTACGAACACATCTCCCATAATTCTCCTCACTGGTTCTTTCATTGGATTAAGGCCACTATTGTCAATATGTGAACTGAAAAGGTTATCCACACCGGACAAATGTCTGTGATTCAAATAAACTTTATTGACTTTGCGTCCAGATGTCAAAGGGCATGCAAATACAGGCTTCTGAGTCCGAAACTGTTCTTTTTTTTTTCCTCAGTTTGGTTCTATTTTCTTACAAAACTACGTGCACCTTAAGTAATCAATTCTGCAGCGTACAAACCACAAAAATACCAGTTTTACATTATCAAATACTGCACATAGAAAACATTTACAAAGCACAGGTATAAAATTACAGCTCCCTTTTTCTTCTTCGCCATAAACTGCATCCTTTCATCAGACTGTCTGCTATGCTTTGCCCTTTAAAACATATTCGGTGAACACTCCTTGGTGGAAAGGTTAAGGCCATTTGAGACAAGACAGACAATCGTCTACCAACACCAGCAATCAAATTTAACTCAGCTTAATGTTTTGATACTCCCATCGATCTTTATGTTTAAATTCAAGATGGGAATGTCATTGTGGTCCTTTAAATATTACCAATACCTTCCAAAGATTAATTTTACTGTGAGGTTCCACACTCAGCTGTTAGTTCAGGTTGTATTCGTGAGGTTTGTGCTTTGCTGGGTTTGATAAGATGAAAGTTGTCTTGACAGTGATGAGGGGAGCTACAGTGGCCTTAATATAAACTGACGGACAGCTAAATGACAAATACTCATAAAACTTGTGCTGTGATTACAGACATTTATAGACGTGGATGAAGACAAACTGGCATATACAGCAGCAAAAAACTCCCAAATTGCCTAGCTCAGAGATAATGTCTGTTTTGTTCTCAGTGACAGCTGCTACATTGGCAAACAGACATATGGAATGCATGCTTCATTCAAAAATGAGTAAAGTAAAAACTCAGAGAAAAAGAATTTGTTGCTCATGGGGGGCTATCGTAAAATAGCAGTTATTCACAATGCATTTCATGCTCTGCTGAGTCGTAATTGCTTTAAGTGCTCGAAACTGTGATTCCACTTTACATCTTATTTGTTATCATGGTCAGCTGATAGAGATTTAGCCTGAGGTTTCCATGACCCAACTTAAGTGACAAGTGAGAAAGAGGCCGAGGCAGGAAGTGAAGAACGGTATATGCTACAGCCAATGGTTATTGCCAGAAGAAGTAAGTCAGAAAATGGAAGGCTAAGTCATGCTACTTTAAGATACAGCATTTTTGACAATTCACTTGCATCCCACTGAGTTTTCTTTGATGTTGCTCTGGGTCTAATTGACTTCCTTACCACTTGACACTGATCAGTATCGTAGGGTTATCATTAGTATCATCATAATCATTCCATCATAGAGGTTAAATACGAGAAAATCATCAGAGTAACCATGCTGCAAACATTTTCTAGTTCAAAGTACAAAAATCATAACAATTCCATCAGGTTGATAGATAACTCGATAGGTTAATCAGTGCGGGAGGGGGGTTAGCAATCCTTTCTGTTTGACACCCATCATGGCGATTTAAATAAATAAAAATGCATTTCGCCAGACAGACTTCATGCTAGTTTCAACCACAGAGCTGTTCTTTTGAATGAACAGACACAAAGAATAAGACATACAGTATACAGTACAGTTAAAGTAGGGGATACCTGAAAAAATCCAGGTGAACTCCCCGGAAAAGTCTTCAAAGAGACGGTATAGCAAACAAGATGACAAAAAAATTACACTCAGTTCCGATGTAAGGATTAAGAAATACATTCAGAAAACTATACATATACACATATATAACTTCAGTACAATATTTCAAGCAAAATACATTTGTCAAAACTTTCAGTTGTGTGCTACAATAGTGAAGCAATGTCTCCTACACAAAATAAGGCCATTGTAAACCGAACAAGCCCTCATGTTTGCGAAAATCTAAAGGCGGGTTTTGCCCAAACTGCCTCTTTCTCCTCCTTCTTCTCAGAATAATGCCTCTCCTTACAAAAATAAAATACATTTTCAATATAGCACTCAAGAGACGAATCAGGTTGATTGAAGAATCATTATAAAAGTTTTGCACACAATAAGACTGAGTTGGAGAATGCTAAATATGGTTTCAATGGGGAAGTGAGCAAGCGTATGGGCTTACATCCACAGCCCTTATATTCAAACCTCTGCTGATTGATGTTGACATGCTGTCCAACACAAGCTAATACTAGCTTTACCAATCTGTAACACAATCATCAAGCTCCATATGCTCCATGCTGTTTCCCAAAAAACTGCTCACAAGTGTCTATAATCAACACAAATTAATGCAAAGTTTAGCTTTCCTGCTTGCATACATTTATCCTCAGCATTACAAGAGTCTCTGACGACCTGCTGTAACTGCCCTGCAGCTTTACCTCCCTTTCAGCATCCTTTTTCAACTCACAATAAACACTAGAGTCTGTGTCCAAGTAAATAATGACCGTGTGATGAGACAATGCACATTAATCATGTGAAACTACAGCAACTACTTTCTAATCTATGGTTAATGCCACAACGAGAGAAAAGAGCATTAATGTGCATTTCTTTAAACCCTGATCCTTTTATTCTCTGCACTGTGGTTCACAACTTGACTTTACAAGTGGCTTTTAGACAAATATCTACACATTTAAATCTGTCATTCACACCTCGCTGCCCTGCCACTCATTTTGGTGCATCATGTAGTACAATAAATGCACCTCATTAAAAGACATACACCCTCACTACATGTCCAAGAAAGGCAATATTACAACTTTGCTTTTGGTTGCAGGAATCAAAATTTGGCAAACGCTTACTGCCCTCAATAAAAACAAACTTTTTATTGGATAATTATATATCTGTCTGCATTGTCCCTTCCTCTACTTTCATTTGTTAGAACTGTTAATGTTTATAGCTACTAAATATACAACAAAGGGCCCTGTACAGCCTCATTGAGATTCAAAATAATGAAAATTACATGAAAAAATATCAGCAGTACCTTTAAAGAGTTTACCAAGGACTAAACATTCAACAGGGATGATAAACAAGTCTATAACTTTCTAGGTTTCTATTTGTGTTTTGCTTGTTTTATGCTCTTTCAATAATTTCCTCTTGCCAACCAAGCATTTTTTTTGTCTTTAAAAGAGGCGCGCAATAAAGAGAATGTGTGCAAATACCAAGATTAGTCCTTATTTTTACATCATGCCAGCTGTCCACAAAAAGATACAAATTAATAAGGTACATAAAATTACTTCATATACATTACCATTACAGTTACAGATTCAGCAAAGAATAGCTCCAAAATGTACAAAGGAACTGGAAAAAGAACCTTGATAGTTCTCCTAGAAAGGGTTTTATACATAAAGGGAGGGTCAAAAATGATCATCATCACCCTCCGAAAAAATTCAAGAATGCCAGAGATCCCTTTATCCAAAGTTCAAAGAGCGTCAAAATGTGAATTCTGTTGGTCTGAGGTGCTGAGAGGACAAAATGTCTCAGAGTTTCCCTTTTTGCAGAAAGATGACAAGAGGGACGAGACACACGGCAGCAGATGACAGAACATACGGTGATGATAAAACTAAATGTGAGCTCATAAACAGGCGCAAGCTTTAAATAGTTGAGAGATCAAGACTATCATATCTCATAACACTGCTGGAATGCGACAGACTTAAGTGTCCTCATCCATACACAAGGTTTGGTGCTGGTCTCAAGACAGACAGATTAAAAACACACTAAAAAAGCCACTAAACATAAGTAGCTCAGTCACCTGCTACTCCTCTGCTATCAAAGAAGATCCTTCCACTGCACATTTTACTTCAACAGCTGGCAGGTCAGTTTTAACCTTTTTATGCATTTTCAAATGCAAAAATAATATTTCAAAGAAGAAAGTGTTGGTAAAAAAAAAAAGAAGTAAAACAAGAAATCAAAAGCATCTGATCTTGTTTCAAATAAATGGTCAGTTGACTCGGTTTTTTATAATAGAAAAATGCAAAAGCTGTTTTGCCTTTTGCTTCTTTGAATTTTTGAGACACATTTTTCTTTATCTTTAAAGGAGCAACGTGTAAGAATTTTAGTTTAAAAATACTGAAAAACTAACTACAATTTTTAACCAAAAGTTGAGAAATAACTGTGTGAATGTAATTTCAAGAGTGTCCTTGTGTCGTGTTGCAGAAATGTCTACTGAAGTTAGCATGCTAACCAGCTGGCCCCAGTTGTCCGGTCTTTTAAAGCCATTTTGGACTTCAAGAGGCGATAATGAGTCACTGTAGCAGCAGGTCTATCCTCAGTCAAAGAACACCAAGGTGGTTTCTTGCTAAGTTTTACTCCTGGCACCCAAGGGCTGACCTCGCATAACCCCTCACTATGGCCTCTAGAGTTGACTGATCCTGCCTAACAGTCTAACTGTGTTTACTAGGAGGCCAGTTTTGTTGCCCTTTTTCCCAACTCTGGTTGTGATGCCTATTCAATAGCTGCACCAGCACTTCCCCAGTGCTCCAAGTCTGGGCAAAGTCAGCTAACAGCATGGCTAACCAAATCAATAGCAGCTACAGTTAGCAGCACTTAGCAGTTACTTACCTGATATCATCCCCTGTTTGTTTGAAGTACAAATTTGAAATTTGGCAAATTCTTACATATTGCACCTTTAAAGAAAAATATTTCAAGTGCCAATTTGTTATATATCAGCTATTGTTTAAATTAAGATTTTTGCAAATAAATGATTTGGACAATTGCTCAAATTTAAGATTAAAATCAGTGGCAGAGCTGACCTGCTTCAGCTGTCTGAGTGGACCTTTATACATAAATTCTACATATACTTCCATACATTTTCATGCTGGCATTCAGAGATTCAGAGGTGCACACTGCAGTGGGACCAAATAAAATTCAAATAAATAAATAGCTGGTCAACCACTACATGCAATTCAAACATAATACATATTTTACAGTAAAGTGCCATCTTCATTACAAACACACTGCCTGACAGGAGATGTGAAGAGAGACATATTGCACCTGAAACAAGTAAAACTACCGTACATGGCAGGTTAACATTCACCCTGCTAGCAAAGTAATACTGGCGTTAAGTTGTCAGATATATAAAAAAAAAAACTTGTCTGGAGTAAAATACATGTTTACACATTTACAACAGGTTCAGTTACAGTTAACCCTCACTTGAAGAGAAAGAAGGAGGGTCAAAGGTTGTATTTTTGTACCAACTTTGTGTGCATGTTTGACCATGTTTGCGTGTCTGGCTGTGATCTGATCAGATGTGGAGAAAATGAGACAGAGGTTCACCTCTGTACCTCCTTCATCAATTAGGAAGAGTGTAAAAAAAATCTGACATCACAACAGGCGAATTAACAGGAAGTTCTAACAAGTCTAGGTGCTGGTATATATACGAAGGGAGAGGGAGTGAGACTGTGGCACCCCCTGGATGTGGAACACAAGAACCCTAGACAAAAGCTTGACATATTTCCCAGAATGCCTTTGTGATGAGTGCTTTGTGTGGTACAACAGTCCTTTATAAAGATGAAGGCAGGATCAGAGATGTGTGTGTCAGCGAATGGAAAGCTGGCTGGCTAATGCGTGTTCTTCTTCCGCAGACGGCGATGATAGCGCTCTCCCTGTCACCCTGACCCTTCTCCCCAACTCAGTGCAAAAGTCTTTTCTCAGGACGGATTGCAAAATAAAGTGGCACTATACTCCCATTACATTGGTCAAGCTAAATAAAAGATTTAAGCACTTTCAAATGTCTCTACAAGGGTTGCAAGCAAACATGCAGAATGCAGCCGATACATACATAAACACAAATAAGTATTTAACTATCTATTTATATATATATATGTATATCTATATATAAACTCTGCCCTGTGAAAATTATAGAATAGCAGTGTTGCTACCTCACATAATAGCCATTATGTGAATATCCAAGCCTGTTGTCCAGGTATGTCTATGTGTTTGGCTTACCATACTCAGCTCATGTGTGTAGAATGTATCTTCTTTTTTTGCATTACATCTAAGTCATTGACTCTGCTACATATCCATACTTTATATTGTATACTAGTTCACCTACTACTTATAGTAATAATAACAACAATAACAATTGCTTTGGTTTTAAAAAATAAAGTATTTTTTTCTTAGTTTGGCATAGAGAGTTTAGAAACTGGCATCGGGATGGCCCTGGGATGAGTCGTGCCACGGATATCTGGTACCTTGGAATGCAGAATATGACACCCGATGGGTGGTCATGTCATGGTAGGAAATGTTAAAATGGGAGGGTGAAAAATGCTACATGTTCTGGTAAATTCTTTCTACTTGGAGTTGAGTTTGCTAAACGTTTTTTCTACTAAAAACACTGAGCAGTGGATGATAATATGATTGATGAGTGTAATCTCCTGTAAAGGATATGGCAGCAGGTCAGTGTGTGTGTATTCATGTGAATGAATTTAGGTATTTGCACCTATATGTCAAATGTGTCTTCTTGCACAGATGCACATGGGTATCTGTGTTTTTGTGTATATGTATGTATGTGTGTGTTTGTGTGTTTGTCTACCTGCCTTACACTTCTATTACAGTCGCTGTGTATATACAGTACGTGTGTCCATGTCTGTATGACTCTGCTTGTGCCCGTGCATGTGGGTGTCTACTGGTGGGTCTAGGTGCATGAGGGGCTGGTGGCGCTCTCCAGGGAGGACTGGGAGAGGCGTCTGGTGAGGGGTCCGATGCTGGGATCTGCCAGAGAGGAGGTAGGGAACAGCTTGTACCAGCCGCTGACTGTGGCAGACAGGTCCAAGTCCTCCAGGAGGATCTGGGCCATTCCCATGAAGCACTTGTGGTCCATACGCCCGTAATCCCCCCACACTATTACCTAAAGGAGAGACAGGAATAAATTATACAAACAGCACTAAGATTGGGGTTTATACAAGTTGTGAGAGCCTAATTGAACAGGCCTGTTTGCCAAAGTTATAACAGTTTTTGTCATTTCACATGAGAGACTTGTGTATTTTACTTTTACTTATGTAATGTATTTTTGAGATTTCTGCCTTTCAGATTTTTTATATGTTCTTGTCACAGGTTTGAAGTCTGTGGGGCTTATTTAGAAAAAGATGATGTCATATGCTGCAATGGACTATTTATTAGTATTAGGTATGTGCACTGGGTGTAGAAATGCTCAGCAGAACAAAGAAAATTATGAAAAAAATGCTAAGAAATGCAAAACAAATCATGTACCTGTAGGACTTTGCCCTGAGGACTCTCATCAAACAACAGAGCCTGCTGGTAGGTGGGGTCCAGATTCCTCTTCACTACTTTGGTTTTCTTCTTGGCCAAGCACACTCCATTCTCCAGCACATACACCTTTACATAGGTTGCTGCAGAAAAAACAACAATATGCAACACAGTGAAAATCCTGCATGGGCAGACAGAGTGGACAAAGAAGCTAAATGACAAGACTTTGAATGCAGTAGGTGAGGTTGGTTCAGAGCACCTGGTATGTTCTTGGAGCCTGGTTTGGGGATCAATCCCCTGGCCTGGTTGACTTCCACCTCCAACTGTCCTCCTCTGTCTACCATGCCTACATAGACATCCCCTGTAAAAGAAAAAACACACCATCTCTATCAATCAAGCAGATATCTTCATGATAGTATTAAACTTTTCACTCAGTGAGGAGCTGTTGATTATGTTTTGCTCCAAGTTGTGGTTCACTGAAGTTGCAGTGACCTCTATCTTACTGCAGAGGGCAACACAGAGCTGCAAGTCTGTCTTTAGAAACAGGTACATGAGCATAGTCCTCTGTTCTGTTGTTTTTCACAAGCAATGACCTTTGCATGAAAGATTTATACCTCATGCAAGAATAACTTCACCCATGCTGAGTGAATACACTACTATTGTGCAGCATTTTTAGATGATGCTGTGCAGCTAACAGTTGGAAGGCTGGTATTTAACTATGAATGTTGTATATGACTTTCCATCATCCTTCAGTCCAACAGCATCTAGGTACTTTTGTAATACAGCTTTAATTACCTGGCTGTCTGACTGTTATTTATATGTAATTCGCTGTTTGTTATTGTTATACAGAGCCATTCCCAAAGCAGAACAGTGTTGCTCAGAAATCTCAGAAAGACTCAAACAAGTTTAGACAAGACTGAGATGGATTAAAGAGGATCCGTTGGTGTTGCTGGTCCTCATTCTTTGCTTACCCATGGGGGGTGTAGCTAGTGTTTGCCGGCCTACGATCTGAGCAGGGCCTAGCCCATCCAGGAAGTCACTGAACTGGCTCTCAAGCCCCAGGCGAGGGGTAGGGAAGACAAACCTGAGAAAGGGGACACAGGATAATGATGAACAGAAACTGTATATGGATGGATGGGTGGGTGGATGGACTGCATGTTGGATGCTCACATTCCATCGGAGCTGTTTGAATTGGTGCTGCCGTCGGTTGAGTCCTTGCTGCCCTGCCGTGTCACTCGGTTCCTCATCTCCACGGCAATGCCAGTCTCCGTGCTCCGCCGGATGGTGCTGCGAAGCTTCTTTGTTCCACCGTCTGAAAAAATAGAGGTCACAACTCCTACTTTAAGTGCCTTTATTTGAACGGGATAATCCACTAAGCACAATAAGTATAGGAAGTCTTAGAGATGTCTTTTGAGGAAGTCAGGTATTACACCTGCACAACCTCCACCTGCATGATAAGCCTTTCATGGTGAGCTGCTGACTGTACATGTGGGTGCAAATACTGCAGGTGTCATGAGGAGATCTAAACCCCTACATCTTTTGTTCTGCAGATGTTTAGATAAAAGCAGCAACAGAAGTTCTCATAGTCAACAATAAAAAACACCTGAAAGGATATGCTGTCAAACAAATTTTTCATGTCTCTCGGATGGGTTGTACAAGAAATGTCCGAGGTTTGCTTTTTTTTAAAAAAAACTTCTCTCTGGAAATATAGATAAATTCAGGCTGGCCTTTAGAACACACATCCCTCCACTACTTATTGTGAAGCGAGTTCACTCAGGCGAGAAGGCTTTCTCACCTAATTTCCACTGAGGCGTCCCTGCACTATTTGAAAATCTCTCCACTTTGCAGGTTTAACTACAGCCCATTTTGAACACACACTTTACAATGGCTTTTGTGTGTAGGGGGGCAATAAGCTTTTAGGGGGGGACTCCTGAGCCCTGACTTGTGAGGTAGGAGCACGCACAAATGGGCAGCTTGAGGAATGTTGTAAGTGGCGGGGTAGAAAGAGAGTCAGGGAGGCTGAGCTGAGATGGGGGAAGAGCAGGGGGGGGAGAAGGTATTTAGGCTTTGCTGCTCTGCTGACACTAGGAGAATGGCAGCGAGCTGCAGAGCTGCTAACCCCAGAAGAAGCTTTCAGGGCATCATCCCCTGTAATGACACACAGTATCTCAGTGTGACTTGACATGCTGAGTTCAAAGTAGAAGCGCGCAGTTGAAGTGATGCAGGATTTGACATGTGAGGTTCGTGCACTCATGCTGTTTTAGCAGACAATCCTTCCCTCTTCTACCACTCCTTTTTTCATCTTGCTATCCTTCTCGCAACATTACCCAAGGGTCCAAAGAGGCAATGCATCTCAACAACTCAGGGCACTTCACACAGGCACACAAACACGCACACTGATGCAATATATGCATCCTACTTCTCTTTCTTATTTACAGCTGTGGAACTTAATATGTTACAAAGTAACACATTGTTGTAATCACAGTTATGCAGTAATGTGGTATTGTAAGGCATTATTGTTCCTAATCACTTAACAGTTCAAAGCAGTTCAAACTGATCAAACAATGAATTAATTATTTGCATTACATAAATTCTTCATTATCTGCATATCTGGCCTTTTCATGCAAGCTTGTGCAACACTCGTTTGACCTACAATAAAGACCAAATCCATGACACAGACATGCCTTTCTGAAGTGTAACCACAGCCTTAGTGATAAAAACAACAGATAAGCTGGACTTGTCTGCTATAAAGCCATGGTTTGGTTGAGTGAGTTCTTCCCGTTAAATGCAGTTCATTTGCCATTTAAAAGGGTTTTTTTTCCTTTTAAGTCTGTCATCATATTATGTTGCTATCAAGGTCAGCCTCGTTATTTTTATTGATATATTATCTGGAAGCAAATGATGTTTGTACAAGGCATTGCTAGGAAGGCCAACATCTTTTATAGTTTTATATAGTGATATAGTGTTATTTTAAGGCAGTAACAGCCTTCTGCCATAACCACTTTGATTCTCCTAGATATACAGCTGAGCCTTTTCTAGCCATATCATTTTTTTCTGTAAATTGTTCTTTAGGCTGGTTTTCAGCAGCTCTGCTGTTGGTATTGTGGTTTTTAATTTACTGAAGAGCATAAAAGGAAGAGTTTTCCTGAGGAAAATGCTGGTTGTCATTTGGAGTCAATTCACAGCATTTAAGGTTGGAGGTTGGAAGTAGACGAGAGGATGGAGATGTAAAAGAGAAATATATAAAAGGAAACACTTTCAGTCTTCCTAAGGTAAACAACTATAATCAAAACCACAATTAGGAACTCAATAATCTATAGAAACAAATACACATAGTCACATAAAAACATCATGCTGGCACTAGACAGCACTGGAGTCTTTCACATTTATTCCTCTGTGCAACATTTACACTCACACAGTGTCTGCACGTGAGCAGTGAGGGCGACAGTTCGGTCGGATGGGAGGATGAGGAAGCTGCTTTTACTCGTTGTTTCGGCAAAGCTTGCTTTGTGGAGACCTCTAAAAAGTCTCATTTCTGGGACTTTCCTATGACAGGGGCTTTCTAGGCCGGTAGATATTTTTCTAATCCAGCAGCAGGGATTTAAATTCTTCAAAATGTCTGAAACCCTTTACAGACTCTGTAAGTTTTTCCCTTTAACTGGTTCATTTGAAGGTAAATCACTGGTTAACAAGAGTGCACTCAGTGGAATACAGATCTAGCCAGGTGGCTGAGACAGAGGAAGGTAAAATGTTTGAGGCAACAGATGGTGAAGAACCAATTTCAATGCGACTTCAACTGACAGATACAACAAACTGAGATTTGCAAAGTTCTTGATGATTTTTCTTTCTTATTGTATTGGTTCTATTGTGTGGGCATTGTTTTCTTTTACACAACTGAATAAATTTTATAAGAAACAATGAAAAGTTCAAAATTCTCAACTAAGACATTGATATTCATTTAGGAAATGTTTTTCTAACTGCTACCTGCTAACTTAACTAATCAGATCAAAAAAAGTAAAATGTGCCAGCAGCCGATGTGCCACCAGTTGTTTAACTAATGCTGCTGTTCTGATATGATTGATGCTATGGCAGCATCTTAGTTAACCTCTCCAGGAGCTGCCGTCGTTTCCCAACAAACTCTTGCTGGTTGTCACATTTAGTTCTCCTAGTTGTTCCTTGTAGATGGCAGATTTGTTGAAGCACTTTGGTTCAAGGTGTAGCTGAATGCCTGACATGATGGGTTTGCAGTCAATAAAATAAGTCCTGAGAAAAAACTGAATCATCCTGACCACATGGCGTCATTTAGCATATATTCATAAATGTGAAAAGACATTAGGCTGCTGGGTTCAGTGCTACGTGAGATTAAAAAAAACACACACAACTGAATGCATGGTCCCCTCTTATGTGTGATGGAGGCAAAAAAACATCATCATTCAAGAGGAACAAGGTGATTAGCTTCCGGTTTTAGTGCAGCTCCTTACGACTGTGGTTGCCGTAGAAACTGCTGTATGTCTCTCATCTATAGGAACCCAGATAGCAAAACGTTGTCGTGAAGTCACTAAAGACTTTTAACAAGCGGCTGCTCATTGTTGCCACTTAAGCGCACATCTAGGCACAGCCGTCCCACTTCATTACCCTGAGCAACTCCAAGCTCATTAAGCATCCTCACCGTACACTTCTCATCCCCATGACAACTGCAGACACCTTGCATCATCACCATCACCATGGATATAAACAGACAGCAAACAAAGCCACTTGATAAGGTTTTGGGGTTGAAAAGAGGATATTTAACAAGAGAGGAGAAGGCTTGGAAAGAGGGCTAAAGAGTGAAATAGACAGAGAAACAGTAAAAGTAAATGTTAGAAGAAGTGGATGAGGAGGAAGATGAGAATGATGGGGTCCCATGGGTCTAGGAGATAAGGAGAGGGGTGCTGCCTTCTGCTGCCTTCTATTTATAAACCTGCAGTCAAGAATATTTCCAACAGACAGAGTGTGTAAGAGAGAGAAAGTGTGTGAGTGTGTGTGCATGTGTGTTTGCAGCATCACATCGAGACAAACTTCATGTACTCCTGCTGCCATGACAACCCCCGCCCTCGGATCTGGACCCAGACAATGCCACCTGAGACAACTGGCGCCATGGCGGCTGGCTCATCTCCCATCACTTTTTTTTAATGAATCTATTGAGGCAACATTTCACCCAAACACCTGCACTTTAGACTGAGACAAAGGACCAACACACCCCTCCAACAGTAACCTAAACTCTGACTCACTCATAACTGAGGCAAACAGGCCTGCTGGTCAATAATGTGGAGTTTAAAAATGTTATTTTTAAATAATAATAAGGCTCTTTATGTGTATTCTCTGAGAAACAAGACATTCACGTGTCTGTAATGATGGTGAATCAGTCTAAATAAGAGTGAGTTCATACACACATGTGGGACATCGCCACTTATAGTCCACCTCTGAACCTTTAAGGAGCTCTTCATTTAACTTCATAGCCACACTTGTTACTCATTTGTCAGCGGCCCCTCCCCTCCCATCAAAACAGGCCCCCACCACCATAACCATCCCCCATGGTGCGAAGCAGTGATCTCTTCCTTCCTATTTAATCCCCTCCTCCTCGTCTGCGCTTTCCCTCCATTCGTTTCCATGGCAATGCCGTCTGCATTGCACCAAGAGCCCCGGCCGGCGTGTTCGCTCATAAGCCTTTCCCCTCTCTGTATGTGTGTCTTTCTTTGCTCATATTGTCCTCTCTATGAGTCTCACCCCTTAATCTGCCACCACTTCTTTTCCTCTTTCTGTGTTTAAATCTCCCAGCACTCCTTTTTCCTTTAACTGCTGCTCTCCATCTCCTAGTCTTTGTTTGCTTGCTGTCTTTTTTTCACATCCCTACTGCCGCACACACACTCCTTACACACTGATTTCTATATTGTATTTGTTTCATTTATTCCATTTCCAAATAACTCTCGCTTTCATTCTCCCTTTCCTGAAAGTTTGCCAGTTCTTTTGGCCTCAGCGCATCTTTATCACACAACTCTTCTATCTTGTCCCAGTCCATCCTATCTAAATTATTTAGCAAATTTTCTCCTCTGGTTCTGCTGGACTAACTTTGTTATAGAGCATTAACATCAAATACACACACATCCTGGAGGAAGATAAGAGAGGTCGTCTGACAAATACGCCGTTTGAGCGGCTAAAATTACAACATTACATAAGCTGTTGTGCTTTACCCAGTAGAGGAGAGGGTTTCTTGGTCTTTGTGTGTGTTACATGGCTGTTAAAAGAGTTTCCTATTGGCTCGACTATGATGAGTAATACCTCGTCCCCGAAGACAAACTCACAGAAATGTGCAGACCAGGGAGGAATGACACACTCAAAACTTTCTTTGTGTGTAAATACCAAGGTATTCATCAAAGTTACTTATGCAAGCCACATTTGATAAGCACAATAAGGTAAGGCAAGTCACAGGGAGGAAGATTAGGATGGGGAATAGACAGAGAAGGTGGGATGGAGAAAAATTAATAGCTTCAGTGGAGAGAATTAATAGCAGAGAGGGAAATAAAGAAAGGTGGGATTACTGAAAACGCCAACAATGCAGAAAAGAACCACACACTGAGAGCGCATACACGCTCACCCATGATATATAGCTTCTGTTTGTGTGTGTGTGTGTGCGTGAGTGCGCGTGCTCAGTTGATCATTAAAGCTGCTCTGACATTTGGAGAGAGCACTGATGAAGCCTTTCTCATTATATGCTGTAATATAGAATGCTGTTTTTAGACTCCCTGGCTGCGCCGACATGCCTATTGGATGCACCGATGACGGCAACGATCCACCATGCATAGCAACAGTAACCAAGCATGAGTGTTGGAGAAGAAAGATCTGTTGTGGTATCTTTACCACCAGTCTCCTGCTAAATTTGGACAAAAGGTAGGAGCTTCAATAAGAGAGGGAGATTAAAAATATGAATGCATGATTCAGAGCCACATTTATGTATGTTACATAAGATCACATCCAGTGAGTCAGTGGTTTTAGATATAAATATATATAGCTTCTATATATATATATATATATAAAGATAGCTATAAATAGCTTTTTTATAAACTATTTGCAACCGATACAAAGCTTTAGTGTTTAGTGTTTTCTAGGAATTTACAAAACAAAACTTAAAATGACAGTTAATTACATTCTGCAAATAAAACATATCTCTAGATCAAGCTTAATGCTTTCACCTTTCAAGATATCACAGGTTAGAACATGTTACAGCCCTGTAAACACATTAATGAGAAAAATACTTAGCCTTATTGTCTCATTGCTCTGCTCAGGGAAACTTTAACAGAAGCCTGAGGAGACTCATTCATACTGTCGATACAGTGACGCCTTCAGTCTAGCTGGTAGAACATTGTTAGACATTGAAAACATTTTCTCAGTCAGTGTGAGTCTTAGCACACTATTTATTTTTAAAGTTAAGAAGTTTTGGTTGTTCTAGATGACAGATTTTTTTCTGTGTTCTCACTAGTTTGATGTAGGCTGAAAAAAGTGATTACATGCACTTAAACATATAATATGTAAGATTTCGGCATTAAAATGTCTAAATTCAACTAAATTTTTGTTATATATTTTGTTGAGTTATTTTTAAGTAACCCCCAAATGTTTCAACGATGTTCAAACTCAGAGAAATTTGTAGTTTTATTCAAGCTTTAGGGTGAGTTTTATTTTGCTGCCTCTAACTTCTAGGGTAACACCAGTTTGAGAGTGAGGAAGGAAAAAATCTGCAAATGTGACTAGATGTAACAGGAATAATAAATAAATCCATTAATTTACCTGTGAACATTTCTATCTGAGTCAGTCATAGAGATTTGCGTAAGCTGTGAAATTAAAAAAAATCCCATGATCCCACAGTGAATCATTACATCATCAAGCTACATCATTTGTTTGCTAGTTTTCATTAGACAACGTTTGTGGCATAAATTCCATATTGTGTGTTTAAGTGCTCCAGTCAGGATTTTGAATTAAAACTGAAAGTAAACTTTGTAAACTGTTTGGTCACGCCTAATCAAATCTGACCAAACTGCAGTCACTCTACCAGTGCATGAAAGACAAAATAAACATGGTGTGGTGTTAAATGTAACCTTGTATGCCAAATGTAACTCTATCTTCAATGATAGTGCATGGTAGTAAAACAAAACAAAACATCTCCTCTGTTGTTTATGTGTGTGTGAGTCACTTTAACAGCTCAGGCAGGGACATAAGCCAGGGAGTGGACAATGCGATGTGATTAGTCTTTCTCAGCACCATGTTGCATAGGAAATGATTTCTTCAAATCTAAAACCTTTATGTATGGCAGGATGTCTGTCAGTGAGTTAATATGCCACACGGGCTCCTGTCTAATGACAATTAATTACAACAAGGAAAGGAGTAATCTAATTCAGATGCAATTTCCTCTTGATTAGTCAACTCTGTTGATGTGCAAATGATGCAAAATGGACAAACAATTTATAGGAAAAGAGCAGATGAGAAGAAACAGATGACGTTGATGGCTGGAAACTTAAAAAAAATTCAAATATTTCACAAAATCTTCCGTTGCATGTTAAACACTGAAATTAATTTTCCTCTAACATACCCAGTGGCAAACAAAGAACAGAATGGGATGAGTGCTGCAAAAAAAAAAAAAACATCTCAATAAACTGTCTTGTAATTTATTACGACTTACAATCTAAATTCTACGAGTGGAAGAAGAGATTTTTCCATTTCCTGATGATCTAATTAAACTGTTTTTCAAGAAACATGTTCAGGACCTCCATTCAAAGCAAGATAATAAGGCCAATCTCACTTTGCTTAAAAAAAAACAAAAAACAAAACCCTACAGTCAAGAAAATTCTCCTGACAAATCAACTTACATTGAACAGAATGGAAATTGTCTCACCATCATAACAGCTATGTGCCCCTGCAAGAACAAATAACATTTTAAGTCTCAACTAAACAACTAAATCTCTTTGTCGATGTTTCCTGCAGTGCAGCAGCAGCCTCCCTGTGCCATGACACAGATTTAGAAATCAAACATAAGTGTGTGTGTGTGCGCGTGTGTGTGTGTGCGTGTTGCTCCTATGCACCAAAAGCTGCTCTCTAGTCTATCTTCTTTTTTACAGCACCATTCAGCAGAAAGACGCAAGCTTGTTCTGAGTGAGTGTGTTTACAGCACTCTCTGCCAAGAGGAGTTGTAATGGCATCCTGATTATAGGTCTTTTATACACAGATATTCACACACACACTTAACATGGTGACTCACTTCACATACTTTTGAGCTTGGTGACACTTCACTGCCTGTTAAAACCTTGTTGGGTTGCCACTTAATGCTCCTGCTAATTTTCGACCCGGGTTGCTTAATCGGAGAGCCCAAACCCTATTAGTTCGGGTTGCCAGATCAGCTAAAAGCACCATACATATAAGAGAAACAACACCTTAGCCGCTCTGCTGTGTAAAAACTCTGGTGTGATGTATTATATAAGAGGAAACATTCTGTGATTTTCATTAACGGAGCACAAGTAAGTAAAGAGCTGTTCATTTTGACTCCATTTTATGTCTACTTTTGGGAAATAGATTAGATTTTGCTTGATGAGAATAAATCAAGAAAATCAATACTCCTCCCAAGTTCATACGTATATATGAAGCCACAGCCACAAGTAGGTTTTGTTCAGCGTAGCACTATGGCCAGACACAAATGAAAAAGACTAGCCTGGCTCTGAGCAGAGGTAAAGAAGACAAAAACACAGCTCCCTTAAGCGCCTTATGCCTTACCTAATTAAGATTTTAACATAATAATGCAATTCATTATTTTCTTTCATGGAAGTTATTCAATTAATGTAAGAGCTTAACGCTGATACACACTATTAACTATTGAGATTGTAAGTAACAAAAGAGAGAACTTTTTTTTAACTCCATGTCAATCATAAATCCTAGAAAATTCACTAACTCACTGGAATTTTTTGAAAAACATAATAGTATTTTTTTTAATCAGGAAAAAAATGCAGCAACACCTACTCACTAGTATTTGGTTACAGGCCAGTCATGTCCTCTCAGACACGGCAGCGACATTGATGCACCATTGATGCAGCCAATAAGATGTCCACATTTCTGTATCTATGGTGCTGGTGGGCAATTTAGTTACCTTTGGCCAGAGCCAGGCTAGCTGTTTTCACCTGGTTCCACTCCTTCCGCTAAGCAATGCTAAATATTGCTGGCAGTAGCTTTATGTTAGCGGAATCCTCTCAAGTTTAATTACTCCTCTACACATAAAGACTGCAATGCTTAAAGCTGAGATTAGCTGATTGAGAAGCACTGTTTTACATGCAGAGGGTGGTTACAAACACACACTCACACATACACTCATATGCACACACATTAGCAGGTATACAGGTACAAAGAAAGATTCACAGCTGAACAGTTCACCAATCTGTCTGGCTAAGAATAGAGCATAGAGGAGTCGCTGGGTGAGATCGTGAAAACATGATAGACGCTTTGAGTGAAAGTGAGAGTAACAAAGATGGAGATGAAGGGAGGAGAGATAAAGGAGAGGGAAAATTAAGATGTCAGCGAGCTGGAGGAAACACAAAGAGGCCTACGAGGGAGTACAGCGAGCAGAGAGACAAGAGACAGAGAGGGGAGAGAAAGTGATTGCCGGTCAGCTTAGCTGGTGTTTGGTAGCCTTTAAAAGCAGCAGTGGGGAAGAGAAAGCTTTTAGAGACACGTGTAAGGTTTCTGTTTGTGTGTGTCAGGGCTGCCAGTGACTCAATATGTTTCAAAAGAAAAATGAGGTGGTGGAGCAGGAGGTGGGGTTAGAAAGACAGAGCAGCAGTCTTACCTGAAATAGCAGCTCAAAATACACAAGGAGGATTTTTCCATTAGTCATAGCAAATATGAATAGCTATCACATGTAGTCATCCTATGAAGTAGCTATAATTATGAAGGGGTCAGATCAAGTGGTACCACAGCTGCAGAAATATAAAAAGTTCCAATCTTACTGCTCTGATAACAAATCATTTTTGGCCCACTGTTGCTCATTTGGTCTGAACGCCTTTTCTGAGCTTTCTAGATATGTAAGAATTTCTCTCTAGGCGTGAAATTTGCCTCAAAGAATCAGATCACCTTGAGCTTTCCAAAATGCCTGCCAAAATTCCTTTAGTGTGTTTCCTAGCTGTGACTCAGAAACAAAGCTAGAAGTAGGGCATGTGTGAGTCACCCCAAAAAACACCCTGAGTAAAAAAACGTCACGTCTATTCTCTGTTTCACAGACATATAGAGGCTAACTGTTTTTAAATAGAGGACATAGTAGTCTATGACCTTATTCTATGTTATTGTTGGTACTGTTATCATATCACACACATTTTAGTTGTGGTTCGCTTTGAAAGTTTACAAACCAAATACGAGCAGCATTAAGTTATATGGACTGACGGATGACTTGTTGATTAGATAGCTTGAACTGATTGTCACTGTACATCATCAGTGCAGCATCAGGACCCATGTGGAGAAATCACAGTCCAGCGACTTATGGAAATTCTTGCAGCACATTTATGCTTCTTGTGTGTTTAGACTTGTTCTGAGCTCACAAGGAAATATCGGATTCAAAATATTCTAGTATTATGAAACTTCAAACTGACAGGTAGAGGCAGGACAAGAAGGCAGGGTCTTACACTGATGATTAAGGGCTTATTACTGTGTGATCCTTGTTATTCACCCTTTAATGAACTCACAAAATAACCTGGAGTAGAAAACAAGGACAAGCAGCTTAAACAGTGTTTGACCTATTAATCAGGCAAAATACTTGTTATCATATTTACCAAATGATTTGCATAAATACATTCATGGCTTATATAGATGTAGTGCATCATAAACAAATTTCACAATTAGTGGATGGATTTTTTCAAAGTTTAGCTTTTAAAAAATTGGCCGCATCAGAGTTCCCTTAACAGAGGACCTAGACCCACTTTCTCAAGTGGTCTCAGTTTCATATTTTGGTCAGTAGGTTTTACTGACACCCTTCACATCAGCAAAAATGAGCTGAACAAACCTAATTTTGTTTTAACCAAACTTAATGGATTGGTTTTGACAGCATCATAAATATCATAAACACCCCTGACACACACACACACACACACACCCTCCAAACCACAACCACCACAATAATTTTGACCTGTGTCTTAAACCGATACATCAACTGTATTTATTCATTTTGGAAGAGAAACAGGCCCCTGCAAAATGTCAACTATCTCCCATCTGTATCACATCAGCCTGTCCTGTGAAGCCATATCAATTTGAAGGGGCACAATATTAACATTGTAAGTATTTAAAAAACCACAAAGACTATTTCATACACACAAGTAGTTTGGGCAAAACTATTTAAAGCAGAGTTTTATCTAAACATTGTCATGTTAACAGAGTTGCATTATCAGCACTGCTCTATGCTTATCAGTCATAACCAGAACTGTGGGCTAACATTAGCAAAAGCTAAACATAGAAAAATTTTAAGCGATATCTTTTGACAGTAGCTTTGCTAAAATTTGCTTTAGCCAGGAACAGCACCAAAAAAAAACATAATATCCACACTGATCCACAGGTTATTAAATTGTGAAGGCAGTTTAACAGCAAAAAAAAGCTGATAAAACATTCTGTTTGATACATTTATCTACAACTAGCATGTTAGTAGTTGGCACCACAACACTGCCCAATTGGTATGTAGGTCTGTGCCATGAAGATATAACATAGGCTACATTCACTGCATTCTCTTGTCAGCTAAACATCTGTTAAATAATGTGAGACTGTCAAATTGAGTTTCCAAAGTCTATGTAATGTTCTCACTGTTATTATGTATTTATCTTTGTTCTGTCCTTCATTTTGTTCTTTCGAGAATAAAATCTGCTTTACTTTAAATAGCTTCAAACTATTCAACTACTTTGTGACAGAATTGCTATTGGTAGACACACACACACACGCACACACACGCACACACTCTCTCTCTCACACAAACACACACACACACACACACACACACACACACACACACAGCTCATTAAATAAAACAGAAACAGATGTGTTATGTTATAGCAAAAAAAATAAAATGGAGTCTGAAGTAACGGAAAGGGGTTTCTTAACATTACTGGCAATAGTGAAAGTCCTCTTTTATGTATTTACTCCTAGGTAGAAGCTAGAGCTACAGTCTGCAAACTCAAATTTATTTGTTTGACAACAGTTCACCCAGACGTGTGGCTGCTCTTGGTATCAGATCAAAGTAGGAATCAATTTAATAAGCACACTAACAAGTATTCTTGTTCTGTGTCAGACATTTTTCCTTCCCTGTGTCTGGTTCTTCTCTCTGTTGTGTACTTCCAACAGTAGCTACGACACTACAGAAATAAACACAGGAGGACAGACAGATTTAAACAAAGAATATCCGAATGAATTAAGATACAGGATAGAAAAGAAGGAGTTGGGTGCTGAGTGGGTTTACAGAGAGCTGCATGCAGCAATAAAAAAGTAAGGAGAGGTGTGAATGTGCACCAGCCAAACTCATACACACACATATCCACATTTTATACACACACAAACTCGATGAAGAGAGGATGAAGCCTTTGACTGGGACGCTCACCAAAAACACACGCAAACAGACACACATTTCCGTGCCTGGTTTCCTTTAATCTAACCCTCCTGGTGCACTGCATCTCATCAGCCGCACTTGTTTCTCTGCGAGCTGCGTCCCTCCGTGCAGACTGACAGTGTACTGGGAGCCGCTCTGCTGGCTGTGTTTTCACAGTCATGGATAAACCAGCTCTGGAGATAAGACAGTGTTCAGCGGAGGAGTGACTCACCCATTAAACCTGGGATACCATTTCTCTGTGTGTATGTGTGTGTGTGTGTGTGTGTGTGTGTGTGTGTGTGTGTGTGTGTGTTGATTCTAATAATAGCAGGTAATACATAGAACACAGACAGAACCAAAATGTCATCCCCACAACTCAGCTGTTACCAAACCTAGAATAATGAGACAATGACACATTGGGAGTCAGAGCTGTGAATGGAACTGTATAAAGAGAAACAAACACGCATTGTCTAAGATATGGATCTAAATATGGCAGCACACCTTCTACAACTGCACCAGTTTTGTAAACGTTTACTGTACCTAGAAATGAAATTATGGAATTTAACCTTATCCTCTATGCTACTCGTTTACTTCTTGTTCTCAAGGTTTGCTCTAAATCTCTATTCTTTGTTCTTGTAACAAACCTAACTTTTACACCTTTATTCACATTGGCAGATAAGCAGAGAACTGCTCAGCAGGATATTAATCACGGCTAGAGCTGTGGCACCATATAAAGCATAAAAAGCTGAACCTTTGGGATGTGAAATAAATCGTTTATATTAAATTGGAGCCTCCTAAATTTGCACACTCTTGTTTGGAAACACACTAGAGGGCACAATTAAATAGCATCTATGAACACCAAGATGTGTCACTGGTCTCAGCTGCTCTCTGAAAATGTTGACAAGGCTGCTGTCATAAAAAAATGTCCCTGACCTTCTTGAGACATCTAAAATCAGTTTGTGTGTAGATGTCAAAATCGGTGTTTGTGTTCGGTTAACAATATGCAGAAAGCTTTGTTAGTCAGTTCAGACATTTACCCTATTTTTTGCACTGAGCACTAAAACCTAACCTGACACGCAGGATAGAATGTTTCACATATCCATAGGATTTGCTCCACATGTCCATCTGGGAAACAGCCAATGGACCATGTTTGGAAGGGGCAGGTTGTTTAAAAAAAAAAAAAGTTGGAAAGCAATTGGAAGAACGCTCTCTGTCCCATTCATTACTCTTATGGAAGCCAGTCAGGAGACGATTGAAAACGTCATCTCCATCAAGAGAGGACTTCAGTGCTATTCTTTGCTCTTTTTAAAAAGCAAATGTTGTCCATTCCAGATAAAACTGCCACTGCAGCATCCACGCTATTGTCTTTGGCAGCCGCCATTGTTTACAAGCTAGCAGCTGCTTTTTGCTTGTTGTTACACCCCCTATGATGACAACTGTGAAAGGCCCAATCATTGAGCAGTAAGTTGCTTACAGTTTAAAGCTCACTGAGAAACTCAGATGATAAAGAATTGGCTCAGATGATGAAAAAAAATGGTTGCAGAAAACGTGTTATTCTTTTTTTATAACCATGTATAGAAGACACAACATTTTTGTATCTTTGCAGTTTGGAAATGCGTAATGTCGAAAAATGAAGCCGTTTTCAAAAAAACACGCAATTCTTGCTTGGATATGCACAAAAACACTTCCTTGCTTGCATTAGAGTTTACCTGGACAGATTTTACTGATCCTGCTGATACTGGAATTAACTCGATCCAATTCACAAAATGGAGCCTGGCTTGAATGTACCGTGCAGAAACTCCGACACAATACAACCTCGTAACCACATTACCTCCAAATTGCACTCTAATAATGAGACGCAGACATATTCACCCACTATTCCCCTTCACTTTGTCATTTTCACATCTTTGTTTCTATCAACCACCTCAGCACTCAGTCACTTTATCTATTTATTTAGTCATCAGCGATAAAACTTATTATTTAGAGTAGGAAAAAATCACAGAAAACAGATCTTTAGTCACTCGAAGACTGCTGGTGATTTTATCCTCAAAGTCATTAAATGATGCATTACATTGAGAATAACGACTGAGAAAATGGAATAAAAGCATTTAATAGATTCTGTGGAGTGCTTTGGGTTTCCATTTTACCCCAAATGGCTCACTTTGCAACCACAATGGCAAGTTATTCAAAGATATCAGGTATCAATCAATTCATTAACAGCCACAAATACGGTCAGTTGGTCTTTTGTTTTGCATCATTTTTCCACTTCATTAATCTAAAGTCTGACTTACTTCCTGAACACGTTCCCTCTTCTCTGGGGACGAGTTCAACCTGTAGCTCACTGGCCATCAGGGGTCCAACCGAGCGAAGCACGGGTCTGGCACCTGGGCTGACCCGCCCCATCAACCAATCGATACATGTGTCACTCGCAACATGGAGCTGTGACGGTTGAGCACATCGGGGCTGTTAACGGTCACCAGGAAGGGACACAGAGAGGACCCTAATCGAACTTGACCAAGCGAGGGGAAATGTTTGCCTGTTCATCCGTCTGTGTGACCCTTCTGTCAGTCTGCCTGTACAGGTCACCCATCTAATTACATGCACCCATTCCTTGCCCCTAGCTGGTGTGAATTAGGAGTTAGAGAAAACAACAGATTAGGGAAGCCCGTGTCACCCTCAAAGGGTCACTGAGTAAACAATCTTGTTTGCCCCCAGGAACAATTTTGTAAAGTTGACACAAATGGGCAATTCCTGGTAAAGAGTGATGTAATCATGTTTTTGGTGAACCTTACATAAAAGAATTTCCGTTAAGTACCTGGATTCTGATTCAGTTTGCACTAAAATCATTTTTTTGGGGCCTACTAGAGAAAATTTTAAACAGGGATGCACCAATCTCACTTTTTCTCCCCCTGTATGCCTATACCTAGACTTGAGGTACTGAATGGAAATGCACAACCTAAATCTCAGTGTTTCCCAGACTGAAGGGGGCTAAATGCTAAGGTGTAAGTCAGCTGTAGGGATGACTACTGGTACTTGTGTTTACAAAATATCTAACAATTAGAGTTGTGACAAATAATCATCAGTCATGTGAATATGAGGAATAAGTATGTAAAAACAAATATTAAAACAACTAGAACAATTTGGTAAAATCGGAAAGTTAAACCACTTTACACTAATCCAGATTATGTCCAGTTTCATATCTATGTCCAGTCTTTATCCAAAATCTAGTCTATATTGTCCAGCTCTAATATTGGGTCATTTTTAATATTAGCTATCAATATTAGCTATTCTCAAACGGCAGTGGAACCACTTTTGTTTTCAAAATTAACCTATTGTAAAAACATCTGGAGCTTAATGAGCAACACATCAGAATTAGCTCAGGACAGCTCATGAGCAGAGTCAAACAGGGCCTCCAGTGGGGCTGGTTTGAAAGTCTTTTTTGATGCTTAAAGCTTTGTTAAAGCTTTGTTTGAAGCTTTAGATGTCCGTCATCATATTTCACGACCTCATTACCTGCACACACCCCCCAGTTTTCAATTTGTGCAACTCACATGAGTTTGACCTCTGAAACAAGGTTGAAATGGAGATAAATCCCTTTATTAATCCCAAAAGTTTAAAAAATAAACTCTTAGCTCTCAATCATCAGTAGCTATCTCTCCGCTCTAGACACATCAATCAAAGCCCTGTGATACAAGTGATGGCCTAGGCAATCGAATGTTGATTTAGATTTCGATTGCTAATGTTTAGAAAGAAACTTTGAAGCCTCGATCTATTCAGTGCAGCCCTAGTATTTTATGTGGATTCATTACTTCTGCCAAAGACGGGTATCAGAACGAGATCTCTTTTGTTTAACTCCGCTATAAAGCTCAGGCAGTCAGAGGTTTGATTTGGTAATGCAGCTCACAACCTGATGAGGCCAACAAAGCAAGAAAACTACTATGCAGGAGCTGAGAAGACACCAAGGTGGCCAGAAGAGAGTATGGATGGATGGAGGAAGGAGCTGAGGATGATACTGGGATTTTTGTTCCAGGCGCGATGTGTTCTTCTGGCAGCTGAGAACATCTAAATTTAGACACACCCCTCGTCTCCCCTTCCTCTTCCCTACATCCTCAGCTCCTCCTTGCCTTCTCATTCACACTTTCCCCTCCATTGTGCTCTCCTCTTCAACACAAACACAGAGACATGAAAGCCCCTGCGGTGAGAATATCGACAACTCTCTCTCTGCGTCAGACAAGTGTCAGCTGTGCATGAGTGCGCCGAGCTGTTTGTGTGTGGGGAGCAACAGCCATCTCAACCTGATGGTAACGAAAAGCGAGTAATGATACATGATAACGACGCAGGATTTTGGTGTGTCTGTATGTGTGTGTGCTCCTGTGTTCCTGTGCACACTGTGTACACAGCCATATGGTGACCATGTCAGAGCTGGCATGAGAACATGTATGAAGTGAAACCACACATTTTTTTTAAGGTCTTGCTTTCATCCATATTCCTCTGCTGTTCCTGTCTTTCTTCTCGCTTACCTCTCAGCATCAAGCCAGAACCAAGAGAGAGGAAGAGAAGCAAAGCTGCCTGCTCCTGTTACCAGTGTGGTGTTATCAAAGTACTGAACTTACATGAGAAGAACGGATGATTAAGAAGTGAGCAGAGCTGCTTTGGCTGACAGAACAATAGCTAACAGTATTTCACCAAGTCCCACTGTAGTAAATGGTGTAACATTTGGGTGATGAATATTTTGAACACTCCAAAAGTTGGACTGGGCGTAAAACGTCTGTTTTTTTTAGTACTTGTCAAATCCTGTCATTGGTATGAGGTGGCAAAAACTGTCAATTTTGAAATTTGACTTTAAATGTTTTGGTAGATTCTAAGGCTTGTTTTTTATTCTTTGTTTTCTTTTTTGATTAGATTACAAAACTTTCAGCAAATACCAGTCGTTTGCTGAAAGTTTTATAATTATTTTAGTAGATCAACTCAGGGAGGAGCCACAACATGGCTGTAATTGCAGCAGTGTTATTCTTTGGGGCAACTACGATCATAGTTCTTTATCTTTTTTGCCACTCGCATATTGCAGTTGTTATTCTAAGTTTCTGAAACCTTTATGTGTCTGACCTTTTTTGTTAAAATAATAAAATCTTTTCTGTTCAACCGCAAACTCTGGTTTGTTTAACAGGAAACCATGCAAGATTTGTGTCTCTAGTTAATCAAAAAAGGATTTTACTCTTTAACCAAAGGTATATTTGTAAAAATATATTTGATAAAGTTTCAGAGACTTAGAATAACAGATGCAACCTGTGAGTAGGGAAAAAATCTGATTTACTGGACATAGTAAAGATGGCTCTAGTAGCTAGAAAGGTTTACATTGGAGCCATATTGTGGTTCCCTCTAGAGGCAAACTACTGGAACGATTACAAAACTTCTGGTATGTACCAGTCTTTTGCATGCCAATACACGTAAAAATAGTGCCCAGGTTTAAAATATCAGAACTCCCCTTTAAGTTTAATATTGGAGAGAACGTAGAAATGGCAAATATTTACATTTGAAAAGCTGGAACCTGTGATTTTTTGACATTTTTGCATGAAAATAACTTGAATTAATAATATTTGATTATGCTTTATCAGAAAAAAATATGAATGCTCATATTTTGAAATTTATAAAAAGTTACTTTACATTTATTATTATATTATTTAACATTGGTAAAGACACATAACACAGAAAGATATACCTTCTGACTAGTTATAAGACTGAACAGTCTATCAGAATGACATGCACTTACTGAACAAAAACAAGAGGGAGCAGGCAAGCAGAAAGACACATGCAGTGGCTGTTATGACAAGGTTACAGTTCAATGTAGTGGAAGGAGAAACAGAATGTACTCAGAGGATGTGGGTAGATGTACAGCGTGTTTGCTATCGTCACATAGAAATATAATTAAAGAATTTAACAGCACGGAAAAAAAGCTGAATCCACTGCCTCGCAGGCTTTACCAAGCCACGGTGTTTGACATGTTTTCCCTGTTTTCCACCAGGAGTGAGTGTGTTTGTGTTGGACGCTGATGCTCAAAATGAGAAACACTTTTGTTGCAGCTGCACAATATCTGTAATTACACCCCACAGGACACATAGAAGAACATAGTGTCACTATCATTACCATACAGCCACCACGCATACTGGCACCCACTGCTCCAAACCCACTTCAGAGTTCAGCAGACAATGATGCTCTCAATGATGTTGAAGGCTTTAAAAAAGGCTTATTACAATGATAATAGTATAAAAGGTAAAGCCAGTGAGAGCTTGTTGAATAAGATATTAAAGGCATTAGAACTGAGGCAGTACACCAACAAATACCCTTTGGAGTGGATTATGCTAATGTTATTGTGCATTCTCTAAAACAATCACTGTGCAGTGAGACCAGTGTTGCTGTCTCCCTGCAGCAAGAGCATTTAATCATTTTAAATGCATGTGGAATTTTGGAAATGGTAAAGCCAAGACAGGAAGGTAAAGGGAATTAAATGTCGTACCTGTTCAAAATTTAATCTTCATTTGGTAGCGATTATGATCTGCAGCTTGAAATCTAAACTCAATTTTAGATTAAAAAAAATATTTTCAACACTATGGAATACAGATAAAAGAGAAAGAATATAAAAGGTTAGAAGAAAAGGGGAAAAGGTTAGACATACTGTGGAGGACAATAATTGAATGAATAAGAGGGAGACAGAACTGGCTGAACAGGTGCAAATGGTGGAAAAATGAGAAAAGTAAAATTATCTTGGCATAGAGAGACTTTGATGAGACAAATGGCAGATCAAAATAGTGTCAAAGAAAGACAGATCAGTGGGGTGAAAGTGAAATTTAAATTGCACTGTCAGAGAGGATTAATCCAAAACATTACCCCCGACTGAAGCATTTCCAAATATTAACTCACCTTGCTGGTTGAGCTGCTGAGTGCTCTTGCTCCACTGTGACAACCCCACAATGGCCACCATCTTGGCGCCAAGACTGGAGCGCCGCTTCTTGTTACCAGCCAGCGACGTGGAGTCCGGGCCCCCGCTGCCGGGACTCTTCTCAAGGCTGTACATGGCCCCCGAGATGCTGGAGGAGCGCACCACGTTACGGGCCGCTGCGCTCAGCCCGCCAAGGCCGCTCATCCCGCCCGGGCTGGGCACCTCCACAGAGCTGCTGAGCATCATGGTCCTGCTGGACTGGAGGGCCGGAAAGTTGGAGCAAAGCTGATGAAGGACGATGAAAGAGCACAAAAGAGAGGATCAAGTGAGGGTGGAGGTTGAGCAAAGGTGTGAGGGACAGAGCAGCTCAAATTAAAGGACATCTTGATATGCAGTGTGTCTGATGAAATACAGAATAATATCTTGTATTACAGCTGCAGTAGCTCCCTGAGGCTGAGGAATACTGAGTTTAAATTCCAGCCACAGTTTGGTTTTCAATTAAAATAGCCCACTTATTGCAGAGGCAGCAGAAATGACTTCCTGCCCCATAAGAGACAAATAAAAAATGAAAAGTTCAGAAAAGTCCTTTTGATCTCCGATAGTTTTGCAAACTGAGAAAACAGAGAACACAAAGGTCAGCAGAAGAGGACAGTGCAGATGGCAGCAGACTGTTCAAGTGAGTTAAGAAATATCTCCAGTCACACACACACACACACACACACACAAACACACACAAATGTCAGGGCTGGCCTGCTGTTGAGGGGTGACCCTGTCAGCTGGTATTTGTCTCGTGTGTTTTTTTGGAGTCTCATTCTGTGTCTGACCTTAAACAGTGACAGATGATAAACTCTGCAGCTCAGGTCACCACTGGTTGGTTATATCCCGGAAGGATATCTGTATGTGTGTGAGAGTGTGTGTGCATACTATGTTGTCATTTCTTGATAAAGTCTGTAATGTCTAATTGAGTCACCAAGCACCATTTGGTTGCAGAGATACACACCCTTAACCCTTTTTTGTTACAGTAGTAAAAGGTGTTAGTCATAACATTAATGATGCTTTTGTTCTATTTAAGTAAGTCATAACAGTGTGTCAGCGAGGCAGCATGCAAAGTACCAGGTCCCTTAAAGTGAGGCAGTTAACGGAGTTCAAACACCATAAATTAATTTTTTTATATCCTTGCTGATACTGATTTAACATACCAAAATGTCTGCTGTATAAAAACAGTTTTATCATTCAACATCTCTGCAATGCCATCTCTCTCTCTATTCCTTTCCTTCTCTCCTTCCCTTTTCCCTCTCCTTCAGAGTGATTACAGTGAAGCTAAACCGACAGCCCAAGGGCACATTAAATATGTAGATGCACAGTGGCCAACACCTTGCTTTCACCCTCCTTTTTAATATTTCTCTTTCTTCAGTGTTCCCATACATGTACTTTTTCTTTCCACCTGCTCTCTCACTTGGTTAATTATTACAACCCCTGCTGTCATTTTTTTGTTTTGTTCCACAGAAAGGCAATGCAGCCTTCTACTGTCTCTAAACTTACTAAATTAAAAAAAAAAAAATCACTTAATAAGGTCTCATTAAACCTGAGTCAATGAGCTCAGCTCAGGCAGTTCACATGTTTTAACACACCAATGTTTCATTGTCTGTGAGACTTACCTGAGTTAAATGCTAATGTCAGCATGCTAACATGGTACAAAAAAAGCTTATAAGCTCTGCTTCATCAGATATGATGTTAACATCGTCAAAATCTTAGCTTGGTGTGTAGCTAATTACTTTAGTTTTGCAGCTGCTTGATCACAAACCAAATTGTTGAAAAAGAAATTGTTCTGATAATGGCGCTGTAGAGACAATTACCATTAATACAATTCACGTAAAATCATTAAAGTCAATAGCATTCAACTTCTGTGGACCATAATAATGTGGAAAGTTAATGTAAACCTATCAAACAGAGTTTTAGATATTTCAGTCTGATCTAACCACCACCACCAAGGTTGAAAAATGAAGCCAAAACCACAAAACTGCAGTTCCTTGAATATTCACTTGATGCCAGTTTCGAAGGCCAGTCAGTTCCCATAGAGCCTATATTAAAATGCTCAACTTAACAGCACAAATAATTATGTTTACAGCCCAGTAAAAGTGACGTCCACTATTTCATATACTATTTATGGTCTGGACCAAAGCAGTGAACCAACAGACCAGCCAATACTGCTTTCTCTAGAGCCAAGCACCAAAGGTGACTAACAAGCATCAGCTATACATTCTACACCACTGATCACAGGGAATGCTGAGCAAATTCTTTATGCAACTTAAACACTCACTCCCGTGACTGTAAATCATAAATAAAACATATACAGAACAGTGCATCTGACCTTAATACATCTATGGAATCGAAGATTCAGATGAAAAAGCTCTGCGCCTCAGATGTCTCTGTAAATCATCGTCATGGCCCTGCTCTGTCACACCACCACAACCACGATGCTTACAGCCCAAAAAACGCTGCTGACAGTGACTTTTTGCAGGAATGTATAAGACATTTCCACAATAACAGAAGTGGGAGCTGTTGAGGGACAATGAGCCAATGTAGCAAAGGGCAAACTTTGGCATTTAGTCATGAAACTCATAATAACAGCCAATTGAAAGGAGGTAAGAGACTGCACGCTTTTTTACAAGGCTACTGCAAAGACTTTTGTTAAGACTGGAAATGAGAGAGAAGAAGGAGGGAGTGAAAGGAGTTGAAAGCTGAAATTCAGGTGAGCCTATGAGTGTATGGTCCTGTTTTCTTTCTCTCTATCCAGCTCACCCTGTTTTTTCTATTCAAACCAATGCACAGCTCTCCTGGGGGGGGGGTGTCTGTATACTTTGAACACACAGCGAGCATAGCAGGAGGAAATGAGGATAGAGGAGGGAAGGAGAAGGCTGCTAAGAGAGAAAGGAGATGAAGAGGATAAACTGTCTCTCAGAGAGCCACAAGGACAAAAAAGTACAAGCAGGGGAAAACTGAGGACGGGGGAAGAATGTGGGAGGAGAGGATACTTTATAATGAATGGACATGGAGAAAAACACTGCAAGAAACTGGGGCCTGATCCATAAGAAATAATGGGTTGAAAGTCAGAGAAGGAAAAGAATATGAAATTGATGATGACAGTGACTGAGACATGTATCCATTCCTCCTTTCATCTTAATGATGAGATTCTCAGTCTCTCTCTTTGTGTGTGTGTGTGTGTGTGTGTGTGTGTGTGTGTGTGTTGGTGTGTGTGTGCACTTGCGTTTCTATCCAACAGGGGAACAAGGCGTCGTTACACATTCACCTACAGTGGACTTCGCG